>JBBDGP010001281.1:3852500-5052500 GCA_037952835.1 Lithobates septentrionalis | reverse complement strand
TCCGCAGTCTCTGATTGTCTCCTGCAGTATGTCCGCAGTCTCTGAGTGTCTCCTGCAGTATTTCCGCAGTCTCTGGTAATCTCCTGCAGTATGTCCGCAGTCTCTGGTAATCTCCTGCAGTATGTCCGCAGTCTCTGGTAATCTCCTGCAGTATGTCCGCAGTCTCTGGTAATCTCCTGCAGTATGTCCGCAGTCTCTGGTAATCTCCTGCAGTATGTCCGCAGTCTCTGGTAATCTCCTGCAGTATGTCCGCAGTCTCTGGTAATCTCCTGGAGTATGTCCGCAGTCTCTGATTGTCTCCTGCAGTATGTCCGCAGTCTCTGATTGTCTCCTGCAGTATGTCCGCAGTCTCTGATTGTCTCCTGCAGTATGTCCGCAGTCTCTGATTGTCTCCTGCAGTATGTCCGCAGTCTCTGAGTGTCTCCTGCAGTATTTCCGCAGTCTCTGGTAATCTCCTGCAGTATGTCCGAAGTCTCTGATTGTCACCTGCAGTATGTCCGCAGTCTCTGATTGTCTCCTGCAGTATGTCCGCAGTCTCTGATTGTCTCCTGCAGTATGTCTGCAGTCTCTGAGTGTCTCCTGCAGTATTTCCGCAGTCTCTGGTAATCTCCTGCAGTATGTCCGCAGTCTCTGATTGTCTCCTGCAGTATGTCCGCAGCCTCTGATTGTCTCCTGCAGTATGTCCGCAGTCTCTGATTGTCTCCTGCAGTATGTCCACAGTCTCTGATTGTCTCCTGCAGTATGTCCGCAGTCTCTGAGTGTCTCCTGCAGTATTTCTGCAGTCTCTGGTAATCTCCTGGAGTATGTCCGCAGTCTCTGATTGTCTTCTGCAGTATGTCCACAGTCTCTGTTGTCTCCTGCTGTATGTCCGCAGTCTCTGGTAATCTCCTGCAGTATGTCCGCAGTCTCTGATTGTCTCCTGCAGTATGTCCGCAGTCTCTGATTGTCTCCTGCAGTATGTCCGCAGTCTCTGATTGTCTCCTGCAGTATGTCCGCAGTCTCTGATTGTCTCCTGCAGTATGTCCGCAGTCTCTGATTGTCTCCTGCAGTATGTCCGCAGTCTCTGATTGTCTCCTGCAGTATGTCCGCAGTCTCTGAGTGTCTCCTGCAGTATTTCCGCAGTCTCTGGTAATCTCCTGCAGTATGTCCGAAGTCTCTGATTGTCACCTGCAGTATGTCTGCAGTCTCTGATTGTCTCCTGCAGTATGTCCGCAGTCTCTGATTGTCTCCTGCAGTATGTCTGCAGTCTCTGAGTGTCTCCTGCAGTATTTCCGCAGTCTCTGGTAATCTCCTGCAGTATGTCCGCAGTCTCTGATTGTCTCCTGCAGTATGTCCGCAGCCTCTGAGTGTCTCCTGCAGTATGTCCGCAGTCTCTGATTGTCTCCTGCAGTATGTCCGCAGTCTCTGATTGTCTCCTGCAGTATGTCCACAGTCTCTGATTGTCTCCTGCAGTATGTCCGCAGTCTCTGAGTGTCTCCTGCAGTATTTCCGAAGTCTCTGGTAATCTCCTGCAGTATGTCCGCAGTCTCTGATTGTCTTCTGCAGTATGTCCACAGTCTCTGTTGTCTCCTGCTGTATGTCCGCAGTCTCTGGTAATCTCCTGCAGTATGTCCGCAGTCTCTGATTGTCTCCTGCAGTATGTCCGCAGTCTCTGATTGTCTCCTGCAGTATGTCCGCAGTCTCTGATTGTCTCCTGCAGTATGTCCGCAGTCTCTGATTGTCTCCTGCAGTATGTCCGCAGTCTCTGATTGTCTCCTGCAGTATGTCCGCAGTCTCTGATTGTCTCCTGCAGTATGTCCACAGTCTCTGATTGTCTCCTGCAGTATGTCCGCAGTCTCTGATTGTCTCCTGCAGTATGTCCGCAGTCCCTGATTGTCTCCTGCAGTATGTCCGCAGTCTCTGATTGTCTCCTGCAGTATGTCCGCAGTCTCTGATTGTCTCCTGCAGTATGTCCGCAGTCTCTGAGTGTCTCCTGCAGTATTTCCGCAGTCTCTGGTAATCTCCTGCAGTATGTCCGAAGTCTCTGATTGTCACCTGCAGTATGTCCGCAGTCTCTGATTGTCTCCTGCAGTATGTCCGCAGTCTCTGATTGTCTCCTGCAGTATGTCTGCAGTCTCTGAGTGTCTCCTGCAGTATTTCCGCAGTCTCTGATTGTCTCCTGCAGTATGTCCGCAGTCTCTGATTGTCTCCTGCAGTATGTCCGCAGTCTCTGGTAATCTCCTTCAGTATGTCCGCAGTCTCTGGTAATCTCCTGCAGTATGTCCGCAGTCTCTGGTAATCTCCTGCAGTATGTCCGCAGTCTCTGGTAATCTCCTGCAGTATGTCCGCAGTCTCTGATTGTCTCCTGCAGTATGTCCGCAGTCTCTGATTGTCTTCTGCAGTATGTCCGCAGTCTCTGATTGTCTCCTGCAGTATGTCCGCAGTCTCTGAGTGTCTCCTGCAGTATTTCCGAAGTCTCTGGTAATCTCCTGCAGTATGTCCGCAGTCTGTGATTGTCTCCTGCAGTATGTCCGCAGTCTCTGTCTCCTGCAGTATGTCCGCAGTCTCTGATTGTCTCCTGCAGTATGTCCGCAGTCTCTGATTGTCTCCTGCAGTATGTCCGCAGTCTCTGATTGTCTCCTGCAGTATGTCCGCAGTCTCTGGTAATCTCCTTCAGTATGTCCGCAGTCTCTGGTAATCTCCTGCAGTATGTCCGCAGTCTCTGGTAATCTCCTGCAGTATGTCCGCAGTCTCTGGTAATCTCCTGCAGTATGTCCGCAGTCTCTGATTGTCTCCTGCAGTATGTCCGCAGTCTCTGAGTGTCTCCTGCAGTATTTCCGCAGTCTCTGGTAATCTCCTGCAGTATGTCCGCAGTCTGTGATTGTCTCCTGCAGTATGTCCGCAGTCTCTGTCTCCTTCAGTATGTCCGCAGTCTCTGATTGTCTCCTGCAGTATGTCCGCAGTCTCTGATTGTCTCCTGCAGTATGTCCGCAGTCTCTGATTGTCTCCTGCAGTATGTCCGCAGTCTCTGGTAATCTCCTTCAGTATGTCCGCAGTCTCTGGTAATCTTCTGCAGTATGTCCGCAGTCTCTGATTGTCTCCTGCAGTATGTCCGCAGTCTCTGATTGTCACCTGCAGTATGTCCGCAGTCTCTGATTGTCTCCTGCAGTATGTCCGCAGTCTCTGAGTGTCTCCTGCAGTATTTCTGCAGTCTCTGGTAATCTCCTGGAGTATGTCCGCAGTCTCTGATTGTCTCCTGCAGTATGTCCGCAGTCTCTGATTGTCTCCTGCAGTATGTCCGCAGTCTCTGATTGTCTCCTGCAGTATGTCCGCAGTCTCTGATTGTCTCCTGCAGTATGTCCGAAGTCTCTGATTGTCACCTACAGTATGTCCGCAGTCTCTGATTGTCTCCTGCAGTATGTCCGCAGTCTCTGATTGTCTCCTGCAGTATGTCTGCAGTCTCTGAGTGTCTCCTGCAGTATTTCCGCAGTCTCTGGTAATCTCCTGCAGTATGTCCGCAGTCTCTGATTGTCTCCTGCAGTATGTCCGCAGCCTCTGAGTGTCTCCTGCAGTATGTCCGCAGTCTCTGATTGTCTCCTGCAGTATGTCCGCAGTCTCTGATTGTCTCCTGCAGTATGTCCACAGTCTCTGATTGTCTCCTGCAGTATGTCCGCAGTCTCTGAGTGTCTCCTGCAGTATTTCCGAAGTCTCTGGTAATCTCCTGCAGTATGTCCGCAGTCTCTGATTGTCTTCTGCAGTATGTCCACAGTCTCTGTTGTCTCCTGCTGTATGTCCGCAGTCTCTGGTAATCTCCTGCAGTATGTCCGCAGTCTCTGATTGTCTCCTGCAGTATGTCCGCAGTCTCTGATTGTCTCCTGCAGTATGTCCGCAGTCTCTGATTGTCTCCTGCAGTATGTCCGCAGTCTCTGATTGTCTCCTGCAGTATGTCCGCAGTCTCTGATTGTCTCCTGCAGTATGTCCGCAGTCTCTGATTGTCTCCTGCAGTATGTCCGCAGTCTCTGATTGTCTCCTGCAGTATGTCCGCAGTCTCTGATTGTCTCCTGCAGTATGTCCGCAGTCTCTGATTGTCTCCTGCAGTATGTCCACAGTCTCTGATTGTCTCCTGCAGTATGTCCGCAGTCTCTGATTGTCTCCTGCAGTATGTCCGCAGTCTCTGATTGTCTCCTGCAGTATGTCCGCAGTCTCTGATTGTCTCCTGCAGTATGTCCGCAGTCTCTGAGTGTCTCCTGCAGTATTTCCGCAGTCTCTGGTAATCTCCTGCAGTATGTCCGAAGTCTCTGATTGTCACCTGCAGTATGTCCGCAGTCTCTGATTGTCTCCTGCAGTATGTCCGCAGTCTCTGATTGTCTCCTGCAGTATGTCTGCAGTCTCTGAGTGTCTCCTGCAGTATTTCTGCAGTCTCTGGTAATCTCCTGGAGAATGTCCGCAGTCTCTGATTGTCTCCTGCAGTATGTCCACAGTCTCTGATTGTCTCCTGCAGTATGTCCGCAGTCTCTGATTGTCTCCTGCAGTATGTCCGCAGTCTCTGATTGTCTCCTGCAGTATGTCCGCAGTCTCTGATTGTCTCCTGCAGTATGTCCGCAGTCTCTGATTGTCTCCTGCAGTATGTCCGCAGTCTCTGATTGTCTCCTGCAGTATGTCCACAGTCTCTGATTGTCTCCTGCAGTATGTCCGCAGTCTCTGATTGTCTCCTGCAGTATGTCCGCAGTCTCTGATTGTCTCCTGCAGTATGTCCGCAGTCTCTGATTGTCTCCTGCAGTATGTCCGCAGTCTCTGAGTGTCTCCTGCAGTATTTCCGCAGTCTCTGGTAATCTCCTGCAGTATGTCCGAAGTCTCTGATTGTCACCTGCAGTATGTCCGCAGTCTCTGATTGTCTCCTGCAGTATGTCCGCAGTCTCTGATTGTCTCCTGCAGTATGTCTGCAGTCTCTGAGTGTCTCCTGCAGTATTTCCGCAGTCTCTGGTAATCTCCTGCAGTATGTCCGCAGTCTCTGATTGTCTCCTGCAGTATGTCCGCAGCCTCTGATTGTCTCCTGCAGTATGTCCGCAGTCTCTGATTGTCTCCTGCAGTATGTCCACAGTCTCTGATTGTCTCCTGCAGTATGTCCGCAGTCTCTGAGTGTCTCCTGCAGTATTTCTGCAGTCTCTGGTAATCTCCTGGAGTATGTCCGCAGTCTCTGATTGTCTTCTGCAGTATGTCCACAGTCTCTGTTGTCTCCTGCTGTATGTCCGCAGTCTCTGGTAATCTCCTGCAGTATGTCCGCAGTCTCTGATTGTCTCCTGCAGTATGTCCGCAGTCTCTGATTGTCTCCTGCAGTAGGTCCGCAGTCTCTGATTGTCTCCTGCAGTATGTCCGCAGTCTCTGATTGTCTCCTGCAGTATGTCCGCAGTCTCTGATTGTCTCCTGCAGTATGTCCGCAGTCTCTGATTGTCTCCTGCAGTATGTCCGCAGTCTCTGATTGTCTCCTGCAGTATGTCCGCAGTCTCTGATTGTCTCCTGCAGTATGTCCGCAGTCTCTGATTTTCTCCTGCGGTATGTCCGCAGTCTCTGATTGTCTCCTGCAGTATGTCCGCAGTCTCTGATTGTCTTCTGCAGTATGTCCACAGTCTCTGTTGTCTCCTGCTGTATGTCCGCAGTCTCTGGTAATCTCCTGCAGTATGTCCGCAGTCTCTGATTGTCTCCTGCAGTATGTCCGCAGTCTCTGATTGTCTCCTGCAGTATGTCAGCAGTCTCTGATTGTCTCCTGCAGTATGTCCGCAGTCTCTGATTGTCTCCTGCAGTATGTCCGCAGTCTCTGATTGTCTCCTGCAGTATGTCCGCAATCTCTGATTGTCTCCTGCAGTATGTCCACAGTCTCTGATTGTCTCCTGCAGTATGTCCGCAGTCTCTGATTGTCTCCTGCAGTATGTCCACAGTCTCTGATTGTCTCCTGCAGTATGTCCACAGTCTCTGATTGTCTCCTGCAGTATGTCCACAGTCTCTGATTGTCTCCTGCAGTATGTCCACAGTCTCTGATTGTCTCCTGCAGTATGTCTGCAGTCTCTGATTGTCTCCTGCAGTATGTCCGCAGTCTCTGAACCTCTCCTGTAGTATGTGTATTAATGTGCCCCTTTACTTGCTCAATTATTTGGGATTGCTCCACTGCTCAGTGAGAGGTAATGATGTGCATGAACCTCTAGCAACCAATCAGCAAACAGTAGTGATCTGCTTTAATCTCTACCAACCAATCAGTAAGTGCTAATGATGTGCTGTATACCCTAGCAACCAATTAGTGAGCGCTAATAATGTACATTAACCTCTAGCAACCAATCAGCAAGCAGAAATTATGTGTTGTAACCTCTAGAAACCAGTGATTGAGCAGTAATGATAGGCTGTAACCTCTGGCAAACAATTGCAATCGCTGCGTGATCTGCTGCAGTAAACTGATTTTGAGTCTACCTGCTATTTTTTGTATGTCTCAGAATGGAGGGGGGGCCCCAAGAAAATGTTTGCCCAGGGCCCAATCAAAATTAAAGACGGCCCTGTGTTCGGTTCATTTTAGAACAAACAAACACCCAATGTTCACGTCGAACTTTCGTTCGACTCGAACCACGGGCTCATCTCTAATTCTGCCTAATGACATGTCAGAGATCTTCTGCTCCCAGTGATCAGAAACAGTGATCTCTGTCATGTTCCAGTGAGCCCATCCCCCCTACAATTATAACACACCCAGGAAACACATTTAACCCCTTGATCACCCCCCAGTGTTAACCCCGTCCCTGCCAGTGTCATTTTTACATTGATCAGTGCATTTTTGTAGCACTGATCAATGGAATAATGTCACTGGTCCCCAAAAAGTGTTATTTGGGGTCAGATTTGTCCGCTGCAGTGTCACAGTCCTGCTAAAACTTGCACCACCATTACCAGTAAAAACAATAAAAAAATATAAAAGTCCCTAAATCTATGCTGTAGTTTGTACGCGATAACTTTTGCTCATACCAATCAATATACGCCTATTGCAATTCATGGTTTACCAAAAATATGTCAAAGAATATGTATGCCTAAACTGATGAATAAATTAGTTTTTGTATTTATTTTTTATATACGCTGGGCAGTCTCGTTGGCCGGGAGATGGCACAGGAGGCATGAGAAGAGTCACCCGGAAAGGATAATATGCTCGGTGCGCAATCTTAAATTTAGCCTCTCTCCACGATTCACAAACTACCAGGGAGCGGACTTTTTGATATCCTGCCAGGATCTTTTCCCGGGCATCTTCTTTGAAGACCAATATCCAGGGTTGAAAGGGAGCAAGGCGGTATTTAGAGGTTTGATGCGTGAGAAGGTGAGAGTAAATTTCTGATATCAAGTAGTGGTCTCGGCTGATCATAGCATCGATGAATGAGCCTTGAAAAGGGTTCTGACCTGGGCTGAAGCAGGTTTTGGGATTAATGATAATCTGGTAGTAGTGGAGCGCCTGGGATAGTAGAAGAACATAATGCTTAGCTAAATTTGAAAAGCACCTGAAAAAACCTTGGGCAATGCCTCTGAGGTTGTAGAAAGGCTGCAGAAGGCCATGTAAGGGCAGGTATCGAGAAATGGAGGAAGGCGGCCGAGGACTCTCCGGACTTCTCTCCAAGCAATAGTAGTATCTCTAATTAGCAGATTCGATTTTGCATAGTAATTTTCTAACGAATTCCACATTTTTGGAACAATTCGAATCAGTCAAAAAATGATCAACTGATTCAAATTCTGTATGAAGAATAGCTGGTTGTTAAGGAGAGGGCCTGGAAGCCAGCTGCCGCTTCCTTTCCCAACTGATGACTCATCATGGGCTTCCCCACTGACAGCTGAACTGTAAATAAATAAATGCAATAAAAAATTCAGAAAAAAAACACGGCAAAACTAAAAGCAAACAAAAACAGCATAGGTTCCCCCCAAAATCCATACCAAACCTTGATCCAAGCATGCAGCCTGGCAGGCCAGGAAAGGGGGGGCAAGTGAGTGCCCCCCCTGCTGAACCATACCAAATGCCCTCAACATGGTGGGGTGCTTTGGAGCAAGGGGGGCTCTTCCTCGCAACCCTGGGTGGTGGTTGTTGGGGTCCCCCAGATACTGCCTCACCCATATGTGAATGATTGTGGGGTACATAGAGTTTTTGACAAGACCTTTGGTCTCTTAAATAGCTAGGGACATTGGTTGACCATGCCTTCTTGTAACGTCAATCGACCGAGGCATGCTGGATCAATAAAATCACAGGGGGCGGGTCCGGCAGATGACGTCATTGGTGGGTGTCGTGATTGACGATGGAGCTACACCGGGGGATAGTTTTTTGTTTTTTTTTAATAAAGGGTGTGTCAGAAATGCATGTTGTGTCTTTACTCCACTCCTAATGGTTAGGGGTACTAAGTTGATCCCTACCGTCCATGAAGGCTGACCGCCTACTGCAGGTTCCGCCATTTGACAGTTCTTATAAAGCGTTTGTTTTTTTTTTGGGTGCTGTGTGTGTCGTGATTAATGGACACTGTTTTTTTATTTTTATTTTTTAATAAAGGAAGTGTCAAAAACTGTCTGTGTTTTTATCACTTTTTGACACTTTTTTGGAGAATGGGTAGGAGTACTTAGTATGTATAGTATAGCATATAAATTATAGTCTATATATACATATTCACATGGGGGGGGGCCAGGATTTGGGGTCCCCCTCATTAAAGGGGGCTTCCAGATTCCGATAGGCCCCCTGCCCGCATACCCCCACAATCACCGCATCAACATGGGGACAAGGTAATTTGGGGTAAAGGGCAGAGCCCCCATGCTCTCCCGAACTGCCAGGCTGCATGCTTGGATACGAGTATGGTATGTATTTTTTGGGGGGACCCCAGGCCATTTTGTTTTTTTTTTATTTTGGCTTGGGGTTTCCCTTAAGATCCCTTAAGATCCAAACCAGCCGCAAAGGGGAAACCACACCCTTCTGGGTGCTAGTCTGATACACAATACTACTGAGAAAGTTGTCCAATTGTGTATAGTGCATTTGTACGATCCCACTGTTCCCCCTTCTCGTATTCAAGTTCCTAAACCAAAATAAAACAACAAAAAGACACTACAACACCTAGACTGATCATTGGAGGAACAAGCAAAAGTTGTGCACCTGGCTGTGGAAAATACTGTAAGTCTGGCTAGTGGGGCTCCTACGGGGGTAGCGCTACACTTAAAGAGGGAGTCCACCTACATCAACCTAAAAAAAAAATATTAAAAGCCAGCAGCTACAAATACTGCAGCTGCTGACTTTTAATACATGGCCACTTACCTGTCCCAGGGTCCAGCGATGTCGGTAGCCGACGCCGATAACCCGCTCGGTTCTCGGCAGCTGCCGCCGCCATCCTAGGTGAGGGAATCAGGAAGTGAAGCGTTGCGGCTTCACTTCCCGGTTCCCTACTGCGCATGCGCGAGTCGCGCTGCGCATCGTAACTGGTCCCCGCTATCTCCTGGGACCTGTGTGTTTCCCAGGAGACAGCGTGGAGGGACAGGAAGAGGCATAAACTCCCGTGGAGTCTATGCCGGAAGTGGGTGCAAATACCTGTCTTAGACAGGTATCTGCACCCCCCTCCCCCCTGAAAGGTGCCAAATGTGACACCGGAGAGGGGAGGGTTCCGAAAAGCGGAAGTTCCATTTTTGTGTGGAACTCTGCTTTAATTTACAATATTACTACTTGAATTAAAATACTCCATTATTAAACTGTCTTATTAAGAAAGCTATACCAAGCTATTTTGAAGAGTAGTCCAAAAGGGGACATGAATTGTTTTGTCAGTGCATCTTTTATTAGCTACAGAGGTAATCTCATCTCATATTGTAAAAATCAGAAGGTGGTCCTTTTCTGGTATACTTCGGTTCCTTTTTTTTTTCTCCAGAGAACATACAGATGAAACCTAGCTACATGTGCAGCTCAGTGTTCATTCACAGCACACCTTGGTGCCGGAATAAATAAAATCCTGTGTGTATGTGCAGTAGTTATATAATTCCATAACCAACAATCAAGGTGACTCAAGACTTGCCATCTGGTAGAAGCCAAGGAAAAGATATTGGCGCTGGCAAGAAAGTGAAGGTGAACATTGCAGTGTTTAGTTCTGCTTTAAGCTGACATTAGCAGAAGTATAGAACTTCCCCATTGCAGCATCATGTGGAGAGGGAGGGAAAGCTAACTTTTACCTGAATGCCAACAGTTTGGAAATACTGGGAATAGGGTAATAGCACAAGTAGATAAACCCCAACTGAATTACATTTACAACGTTGTCATTTTCTAAAGCACTGGGTATAATAAATAAACACCATAAAAAAAAAGTTTCCAACTTTTTTTCATCCTTTACTACATCACACTACTGCTGATCTCTTGCAATCTTTTTGCAGCCATTTTCTGGCTATATGCACTGCAAAGATAGCTGAATGGCATTTCTCAGAGTGATTTTCCTGATGGTGGCAACAGTGGATCATGACTAACAATTAAAGAATAAATACATCAGTGCCTAGGTGTCATGGTCAATGCATGCAACATTTTTACGTGATGCCAGGATCCCTCCTTAGGTCAGCCTCCATGTCGGGATCAGTAAGTTTTAAATTGTAGGACTTTGTTTTTTTTTTTTCCCAAAAAGTTTTATTGGTAATGGAGTGGAACATACACATATGTTGTAATACAGAAACATGCAATACAGAATATGATGTCTAACATGACATTGTGTAGAACCCCAATGGATTGGAATGCATTGTTTTGTGGCATTTGGCATGTGCTTTGCTAGGGACTTAAATTAGTTCCTGTGTGATATGGCAGGACAGCTCCACCATAAATGCAGGAGAGACCCCTTTTCAAGATGGCATCTCCAACACGTATCCGGGAGGTCCGGGTGGAATTTGAGGATAAGAGTTGGGGTGCGGTACCATCGGGCTTGAATTTTGTATCCATTCTCTTGGATACATTTACAGATCCCTTATGTATGTTCAGATAGATTAATTCCCAATCTTCTGGAGAAAAGGATCTGGAAAGGTCACCTTCCCAGGATGAGCAGGCTTGTCCTGTATTGGAAGGGATATTTGAAAATAGGAGGGAGTGCATTGTGGAGATTAAGTGGCTCTGCGGTGATTGTGTCGTGCATAGGGTTTCAAAGTGTGAGAGGGTTCTGGAGACATTGAACTTCCTCTCTAATGTGTGGGTGTAGTGTGAGAGCAAGGTGAAAGTCCAGTGGGAGGTAGAGGGGTTCTCCCCATTAGATGGGAGTTTTCCCATGTTAGGGGTTTGCCTTGTGCGAAAAAGTGGTGCGCTAGTATCTTGCTGTGCGGCCAGGTGTCTTTTAAATGCTGTGCATTCCGGGGAGAAGTCTGGATTGAGGCATAGTAAGGTTAGTGGGCCTGGAGTTGAGGATAGAGGAGTAGATTTTCAAGTTTCATAGAAACATCTAATGCCGCGTACACACGGTCGGACTTTTCGGCTACAAAAGTCCGACAGCTTGTCCGACAGACTTTCGACAGACTTTTGGCAGACTTTTGGCGGACTTGTGGCGGACTTGCGGCAGACTTTCTTACGAACGGACTTGCCTACATACGATCACACAAAAGTCCGACGGATTCGTACGTGATGACGTACACCGGACTAAAATAAGGAAGTTGATAGCCAGTAGCCAATAGCTGCCCTAGCGTGGGTTTTTGTCCGTCGGACTAGCACACAGACGAGCAGATTTCTGGGTCTGGCGTAGTTACGACGTAAAGATTTGAAGCATGTTTCAAATCTAAAGTCCATCAGATTTGAGGCTGCAAAAGTCCGCTGAAAGTCCACTGAAAGTCCGCTGAAAGTCCGGGGAAGCCCACACACGATCGGATTGTCAGCCAGCTTTAGTCCGTCGGCGTCTGTCGGACTTTTGTAGCCGAAAAGTCAGACCGTGTGTACGCGGCATAAGAGTTGGGACAATTAATGGGTGGGCGTGGATATCATTTGTAACATGTTTTGGGAGTAACCAGGGCAATGAGTGTAGGAGGAATGGTGTAAAGGATGCTTCGAGTTCGACCCAGTCTTTAATTTTGTCGTGGATGTTCCAATCTAGGATTCTGGTCAAGTAGCAGGCCCTGTAGTAGTTTCTTAGGTCTGGCAGGCCTATCCCTCCTTTATTCTTAGGTAGGGAGAGGTGGGAGTAGCTGATTCTCGGTCTCCAGGTTGGCCCAGAGGAATCTGGTACACAGGCTCTTGTAGGTCCGGAAGAAGGCTAGGGGGATGTGGGTCAGGGCTGCCTGTAATATATATAGAAGGCGAGGCAGTGCATTCATTTTTAGGATGGCTGCTCTGCCGAACCCGGTAAAGGTGGGTTTATTCCACCGCTTGAGATCACTAGTAAGACTATGTAGAATTGGTAGATCATTCTTGAGATTTAAGTATTTGAGAGACCTGGGAAGTTGAATGCCAAGATATGTTATAGCATCCTCCTTCCATTTGAAGGAAAAGTTGTTTTGGCATCAGGTAACGATTTGGTTCGGGAGAGATATATTCAGGGCATGGGACTTATGCCCCGTACACACGGTCAGACTTTGTTCGGACATTCCGACAACAAAATCCTAGGATTTTTTCCGACGGATGTTGGCTCAAACTTGTCTTGCATACACACGGTCACACAAAGTTGTCGGAAAATCCGATCATTCTGAACGCGGTGACGTAAAACATGTATGTCGGGACTATAAATGGGGCAGTGGCCAATAGCTTTCATCTCTTTATTTATTCTGAGCATGCGTGGCACTTTGTCCGTCGGATTTGTGTACACACGATCGGAATTTCCGACAATGGATTTTGTTGTCTGAAAATTTTATATCCTGATCTCAAACTTTGTGTGTCGGAAAATCCGATGGAAAATGTCCAATGGAGCCCACACACGGTCGGAATTTCCGATAACACGCTCCGATCGGACATTTTCCATCGGAAAATCCAACCGTGTGTACGGGGCATTAGAGAAATTAATCTTGAGGTTGGAGAATAATCTAAATCGTTGCAATTCTGAAAGAAGGTTTGGGAGTGATATATGTGGTTCTGTGAGAAAAAGAAGGATGTCGTCTGCAAAAGCAGCAAGTTTGTATTGTTTTAGGGAAGTACGAACACCTCTAATATCTGGGTTATGTCTAAGGCTATGTAGGAATGGTTCTAGGGTGAGTATGAATAATAAGGACGAGAGGGGGCAGCCCTGCCTCGTTCCATTGTGGATGGAGAAGGAGCTTGACAGGAGGCCGTTGTCTCGGACTTTCGCCACCGGGCTGGAATAGAGAGCCATTATAAAGCTTAATAGGCGTCTACCCAGACCCAGGGTACTGAGGACCGCTTCCATGTAGTCCCCGGCCACTCTGTCAAACGCCTTCTCTGCATCCAAGGATGGGAAGAAGCCTGCCTTGTTGGAAGAGGACAAGAAGTGATGCAGGTTTATGGCTTTAATGGTGTTGTCTCTGGCTTCCCTGCCAGGGACAAAGCCCACTTGGTCTGTGGTTATAGTCGAGGGGAGAAGAGGGAGCAGACGATTAGCGAGAATCTTAGTGAAAATTTTGATGTCTATGTTTAGGTATTATTGGTCTGTAACTCGCTGTGTGGGTAGGGTCCTTACTTTCTTAGGGGATTACAGAGATGTGTGCTTCTAGAATACCTGGCGTGAGTGGATTTTCTGAAGAAAGCGAGTTAAATGCTTGGAGAAAGGGGGTGGACAGTATGCTTGAGAAGGTCTTATAGTATACAGCTAATAGACCGTCTGGTCTGGGGCTTTTCCCCGGTTTCAACTGCTTGAGTGAGAGTTCCCATTGGGTGAGAGTTGAGGTGTCGGGGGTGTCATTTTCTTCGAAGTAGTTGGTGATTACAATACTGAGTTTACGGATTCTTTCTTTGTCAGTCAATAGGTTGGGGTCTAGTCTCCAGATTTTTGAGGTGTGGTTGTATTCGGGGAAAGTCAGTTGGAGAGTGATTGGGTGGTGATCTGAGGTAAGCATTGGTTTGATTGTTAATTTGGAGAGGAGGGGTAAATTTTGTTGGCTGAGGAAAAAATAGTCCAGGCGAGAATATTTGTTGTGCGGGGCCAAGTAATATGTAAAGTCTTTGTCGGGGGGATCGGGGGGATGGAGGGTCCGTCATGTGTTGTGAAGGGAGAGTTCTTGAAGGGAGAGTTTAATTTGTCGCAGGGCATGGAATGGAAGGTAGGAGGTTCCAGTGGATGTGTCAATGAGAGGGTCTAGGGGGACATAATGTCTCCTCCTAGGATAAGGATTCCGGATTGGTATGATGTTAATAGACGTGTTATCGATCTGAAGAACGGGACCTGTTAATAGATGGGTTATCGATCTGAAGAATGGACCTGAGAGGTGTTTAGGCTGTATATGTTGGCTAGGGTGATCGGTTTGTCCCAGAGGGTACCCTTGAGGAAAATATAACGTCCTTGTTCATCTGCTAGGGTGTCTGACATTTGAAGGGGGAGGTGTCTGGATATCCGGATAGAAGTCCCCTTGGTTTTGGTGGAGGGGAATGTGGTGTGGTACACGTGTGGGTGAAAGTTTTCTAAATTGGGAATGTTGTTTGCTTTAAAGTCGGTCTCCTGTAGGAATATGATATCTCCTCTTAAACTGTACATGTTGGCTAGAATTTGTGACCTTTTTTGTGGAATATTAAGGCCTTTTGAGTTGAGAGATATTATTTTAAGTGAGCGGGGCGCAGATGAGGTCATGGAGGAGGCCATAGTGGGTTTGATGGTGATCGGTCAGGGTGTGGGTAAGTCTAGGGGTATGAATTTGTACGATGTGGGTTCGCCCTAAAAGCAGGCTGGGGATGGGTTGGAGTAAGAGAGAGATGGATGTACGACGTAGGTGAAGGGCTCAGAGAGGTTAGAGGGGGGATGGGGGCGGTACGTTGGGTGGGGGTGGTGTTGGGGAGGGTGAGAGGGTGTGGAAGAAAGGAGAGGCGAGGAGGAGGCAGAGGTAAAAAGGGGGGTGAGGGGAGGGTGGTACGGAAGATGTAGGCCAAGACCGGAGGTGAGGATAGGCCTGTTAGCTCACCCTAGCAGGGGGGGTCCGGAATGAGTCAGCAGAAACTACCAGAGTTCGCTGGGTGAGGGCATGGCAGATAGTGGTCTTTAGATGAGTGGGATCTCTGCCATCATTGAGGTCATATGTTCGTATGAGGGAGTCTCTGTTAATGGTATTGTAAGGGGAGTTTGGGTGTAAGCATACACAGTCCCCTGTGTTGGCTCTGTAGTGGGGGTAGAGGTATGATGAGGGTGAAGGGTGTGATAATTAGGATTCCAGTTATTGGGGGGTGAACCCCTGTGTGACATGCTAGTGGGTGTCCCTGCGGTGGATATAGGAGTAAATAGGCTACAGGGAGGTAGTGTAATCAAGACTGTCTAGAATTTTGCATGAAAGTATAGGTTAGAAGTTAGACATAACAAGTGTAAAAAAAAATAAAAATAAGAACAAGAAGAATAAGAACAAGTTTCAGGTCTGGTAAAGGGTAAGCAGTGGGGATGGTTAGGGTTAGGTTGGGATTAGGAGCTGTTGTATGGTTAGGATTATCACCCCCTCTCATGTTTTCCCTCGGAATCTCTACCTGCTTATTAGGCAAAATGTGTGTCTCAACGGAACAAGGCATGCAGTACAATGGTCAGGAGGGATTGTATTCTTCAGGCAATATCTTGGGTGCTCATGCTGCAACTAGAGTAAACATAAAACAAGTAGACATACTTACAGGTGGTGGTGCGGTTCTATAGTGAAGTAAGAATGGGGAGAGAGGTTTGGGATATAGTGAGTATGAGAAAGGTTGATAGGGGAGAAAGAAAAAAAGGAGGAGAAAGTAGAAAGGGCTAGGGAAGGGGAAGGCAAGGGTTGGGAAAAGTAGGAGTTAATGAGGGGTCCGGCAGAGGGTGTTATAGGGCTGGATGTACTACTCCCCTTAGTTCACCACTACTTTAGCGAATGTGCAATTGGTAGGGAAAAAAGTTCTTATTCGGTGGTCTTTCGAGAGTCTGCAAATCCTGGTGGTGTATAAAAGATAGTGCGCGTCGAAGAGCTGGGGCTTGCACGAGTGTCCTGGGGTCCTCTAGTGAGATCGTCGTCAAGCAAGAATAACCTTGATTTAGGGTTGGAAGTTAGTTGGGATTTAGCGTGGCAAGGGTTCCCTCAGGTGGCTGCTCCATGTTTACCTCTTCTCTGTCGCTTGTAGATGGTCGTTTTGGGTTGTGACAGTAGTGGTGCGGGACCCGTAGGGGGTAGGCCCAAGATGGGTTCTAAGATGTATGGGTTGTGACCTTCTAGTTGCTAGTTCGCCTCTTTGTGAGGGGAACTTCATTCTTCTGAGCATGGGTGGACTTTGAGGTCTTCTGGAAGCTGTGTTACTGGTTTTGTTAATAAATTTGGAGTGTTGCAGATACCATTAAGCTCTTACTGACAGGGTCGTGAGGTGTTGTGGATTGGCAAGATGTTAAGGCATCCTGTTGGGGGGGATCTTCATGGAGATGAGGTGCAGGGGAGGGTAAGGGTTGGTCATTGGCAGATAGATAGAGACAGTTAATGATGTGAAGGTACTGACCTTGATCCGTAAATTGCAGGAGGATAGCGGGGGTTTCCTTTAGTTGGAGAAACGTGCTCTTCTATGTGCTGGAGACACTGTAGGGCTGTCATTTCTTGGAGCGTCTTGTGCGACTGGAGGTGAGTGGTGTGGTATGAGTGAGCATCTGCATCTCGTTCCATGTTGGCCTGTATCACTGATGTCTTCCATGGGGGAGGCCCGTCGCAATGGGGGCAGGCGGAAGTCGCTATACCAGTCAGGGAGATCAATTGCGGGGATCTCTAGGGTGCTACAGAAGTGTTTTAGATCCTCTGGGACTCTTAGATTTGCTGTGCGGCCTTGGTTAGAGGCTGAGAGGCAAAAAGGAAATTTACAGCGATAGGTGATTGATTTAGAGCGTAGGAGGTCCAGGAGGGGTCTTAGCTCCTTTCTGCGTTGAAGAGTGATATTCGATAGGTCTTGGTAAATTTTAATTTCTGTGCCGTGGGACATAATGCGGCCCTGTTCCGTGCTTTCCTCAGGATTTCCTCTTTTTGAGGGAAGCTGATCCCCTGGGGGAATCTGTATCTCTGCATCGTGATCTGAGAGCTTTGTGTATGTGCTCCATTTCTATGGGGGCCTCTTGGGGCCTTTCCAGGAGGTCATTAAAGAGGGCTATTGTGGCTTGGGGGAGTCTATTGGGCTCAATGCTTTCAGGTATGCCTCTTACCCTTAAGTTGTGGCGCCTGCCACGGTTGTTGAGATCTTCTAGGTGCCTGTGAAGTTCTCACAAATGAATGGCATGGGATTCTATTACTTGTTGTTACCTGGCAGAGGGAGGTGTCATGGCGCGCTGCTGTTCTTTCGACTTCTCCCACTCTGGCGCTGATATCCTGGATGTCACATCTGAGATCTGAGATGGCCGCCGACAATGTACTCTTAATGTTGGCAGCAATCTCATGTAGAACAAATAGATTTAAGGCTCTAGTCTCCCTCGGACTTGGGAAAGCTGGGGCAGGGTAAGCGCCCTGTGAGCGGAACGGGCTTCTGCTGGAGGAGCAGGATCTCCGGGAGGAGGGCTGTGATGCGGGCATACTGTCCCACTTTTGCCGGGTGCAGAATAGCTTGGGGATATTGCCGCTAAGCTGGGTTCCCGGGACCTAGTAGCGGGCATGCTGCGCTGTGTTCCCCCAGTCAGTTGATGAGTGGAGACTACGTTTCATGGTGATTAAGACCTCGGGGATGTCGGAGCTCTGAAGTTAGGTGGCCATCACGGACCAGGACCAGACCACACCTGCGGGTTTTTTATACTTTAACATTTTGAGATCTGTTACAGAATGTGGATATTTGTGTGCTTTGCAGTGAGCTCTATATGATAAATGTTAGGGTCCGTTCACATGTGCGGTAAAACCATGTGAATTAGCTGCATTATACTAACTGTCTATCTGAAAGAGGGCATGCAGCTGCTCAGGGCTGTATACATGCGATAGCTGTGATGCTATGGTTTGCAGATGTGGCAAAAACTTAAGAGCATGTCTTATTCAACGAGTGCTACAGTATCCGTTTAGGGTCCATTCAGATGTGCGGTAAAGCCATGTGAATTAGCTTCATTATACTAACTGTCTTTCTGAAAGAGGGCATGCAGCTGCTCAGGGCTGTATACATGCGATAGCTGTGATGCTATGTTTTGCAGGTGTGGCAAAAACTTAAGAGCACGTCTTATTCAAAGGGTGTTACAGTAACTCACAAAAGTGAGTACACCCCTCACATTTTTGAAAATATTTTATTATATCTTTTCATGTGACAACAATGAAGAAATGACACGTTGCTACAATGTAAAGTAGTGAGTCTACAGCTTGTATAACAGTGTCAATTTGCTGTCCCCTCAAAATAACTCAACACAGCCATTAATGTCTAAACCGCTGGCAACAAAAGTGAGTACACCCCTAAGTAAAAATGTCCAAATTGGGCCCAAAGTCTCAATATTTTCTGTGGCCACCATTATTTTCCAGCACTGCCTTAACCCACTTGGGCATGGAGTTCACCAAAGCTTCACAGGTTGCCACTGGAGTCCTCTTCCACTCCTCTATGACAACATCACAGAGCTGGTGGATGTTAGAGACCTTGTGCTTCTCCACCTTCCATTTGAGGATGCCACACAGATGCTCAATAGGGATTAGATCTGGAGACATGCTTGACCAGTTCATTACCTTTACCCTCATCTTCTATAGCAAGGCAGTGGTCATCTTGGAGGTGTGTTTGGGGTGGTTATCATGTGGAATACTGCCCTGCGGCCCAGTCTCCGGAGGGAGGGGCTCATGCTCTGCTTCAGAATGTCACAGTACATGTTAGCATTCATGGTTCCCTCAGTGAACTGTAGCTCCCCAGTGCCGACAGCACTCATGAAGCCCCAGACCATGACACTTCCACCACCATGCTTGACTGTAGGCACTAGGCAAGACACACTTGTCTTTGTATTCCTCACCTGGTTGCCGCCACACACGTTTGACACCATCTGAACAAAATAAGTTTATCTTGGTCTCATCAAACCACAGGACTTGGTTCCAGTAATCCATGGCCTTAGTCTGCTTGTCTTCAGCAAACTGTTTGCGGGCTTTCTTGTGCAGCATCTTTAGAAGAGTATTCCTTCTGGGACAACAGCCATGCGGATTAACTTGATGCAGTGTGCAGCATATGGTCTGAGCACTGATAGGCTGACCACCCCTTCAACCTCTGCAGCAAAGCTGGCAGCACTCATACGTCTATTTCCCAAAGACAACCTCTGTATATGACGCTGAGCACATGCACTGCATTTCTTTGGTGGACCATGGCGAGGCCTGTTCTGAGTGGAACCTGTCCTGTTAAACCACTGTATGGTCCTGGCCACTGTGCTTCAGTTCAGTTTCAGGGTCTTGGAAATCTTCTTATAGCCTAGGCCATCTTTAGGTAGAGCAACAAATTTTTTTTTTTCAGATCCTCAGTGAGTTCTTTGCCATGAGGTGCCAAGTTTAACTTTCAGTGACCAGTATGAGAGAGTGAGAGCGATAGCACCAAATTTAACACACCTGCTCCCTATTCACACCTGAGACCTTGTCACACTAACGATTCACATAACACTGGGGAGGAAAATGGCTAATTGGGCCCAATTAGTACATTTTCACTTAGGGGTGTACTCACTTTTGTTGTTTAGACATTAATGGCTGTGTGTTGAGTTATTTTGAGGGGACAGAAAATTTATACTGTTATACAAGCTGTACACTCACTACTTTACATTGTAGTAAAGTGTTGTTTCTTCAGTGTTGTCACATGAAAAGATATAATAAAATATTTACAAAAATGTGAGAGTTGTGCTCACTTTTGTGAGATACTGTACATGCAAGCCTTTGCCACGGTGCAACCACATGCAATTCATGTGATTGAGGCATGGTGGTGTGGCATTTACATGGTTAATACAGGCAGTGAGGAGGCAACATAGTGCCTCACCATCTATCAAATGCCTCTAAAAACTGATCCACCGTGCATAATTTTTCAGGCCTTGTTCACACATGCATTTGACATCTGTCAGGGATCCGTATGCACCCGCAGCCACACTGTTGTCAAATTGGGAGCAGCGGCTGTATTTGTGCAGCCTCTGCACCCAATTGACATGTATTGGACTGCCTGCGAAGGGTTACACGGCACACCTGTGTGTTCAACTGTGGGCAAACCCGTCCCTCGCACGTGGTGTACTCTTGTGTGAATGAGGCCTTAGAGGGGCAGCAAGGGCTACCACACATGTAATGAGTCCTTAAAAATTGTATTTGTCTGTGTACAATTCAATCAGTAGATTTTATATTTACTATTTTGATTATGATATTATTGTATACTTTTTAAAGTCTGACTAATCGTTTGTGGAACAAAACACTTACTTTGAAGAGATCACATCCAAAGCCAAGTTTGCTAGTAAAGAACACATATCTGAAAAAATAACTGTCTGTCATCCAACAAGTAACCAACCAGCTCCATAGGTATCCTGATACATCCCATTGGTTATGTCACGCAAGATGGCCCTGCCAAGGATAGTCAGCCAAACTCTCAGCAGTGCCATAATATAGAGGCACTTTAACACTTCCAGTTGAACAGATAGATGTCTCGTCTGTGGAGTTTTACAGCCTTTGTGTACATTTGGGCTTTGAGCTCTCGCTGATCTGTCACAACAGTTTATGCCATATTTCCTCACTGATAGAATTTACACATAGATATAAGATGCCGTACACTTCAAAAGCCGCGCACTGCATAATGCTCTCAGCCTGTTACTTACGAGGCGGCCACCAGCTGTTTCAGGGATTTAAACCCCACAGGGCTTGTTTCTGAGGAGCTGGCGATAAATGGCACTCTGATGCTTAAAAGAATTATATTGAGAAAGAAATGTAAGAGCATGTAAGAGTCTTTGTTTATACTGATTCGTATGCTTTGGTGTCCCGTGTGTGACATGGTTGTCATTAAAAAGCTGCTCTTTTCAAAAAATGGAAGATGCTATAGACTTAAAATGGTGGTCAAGCATGTAATAATGCTACAAACGCTGTGCACCCTTTTTTTATCACAAATATGGATGTCTATACAGACTGACAATGAGGCACAGTACCCCTTTTTTATAGACGGCAAAGACAGTTTTCTCTGTATAGCTATTCTGTCCCATATTTTTCCAGTAGATATCCAGTAATTTTCTATAAATGTAAGTATGTGGCAGATAACTATTCGTTTAACAACGACAGGTACTTTATTGCAGTATTAGGTCCAATACCACAGACCCATATTACCTGGTACAGCAAGACAACATCAACTAGTAGTCAATATGTGCTGCAAACAGTTTTAACCCGTAAATACTCAGTAGCAGAGGAGGGTTTTACATACCTTCACAGCAGTTGAAACCACCAGGAGTGTGTGTAACTTACAACCCGAGTGCTGGCAGTCAGATGGAAGCTATCGGATGGCTCTGAGGCCATCTGACCGCTTCCACACATTAACGTCCAGTAACGTCCCCCGCTCGTGCACCCACACCATGCTTCCCAGGCTCAATACACCCATTGGCATGCCTGGGACCGCCATGGCGGGTGTCGCTTCGTAACTGGGAGGGAGCCAAGCGAAACTCTATCTGCTCTCCCCCCCTTCTTCTTGCTGACCTGGAAGCGATGTTTAAAATGTTACTTCCAGGTCTCCCTTTCACTTTCCCCAGGGCGATCTGCACTATGTTAGATTCATTGGAGGACAGGTGAAACCATCAAGGGTCTTTTATTCTCATTAAAAATCTGTCACCAAAAAATCATTACATTGGGCACTTTTTGTCCCCTATGTGATAAAAAAAAGTGTAACTCTAAACTGAGGACCTGTAGGGACTTTTAAAATGTTGCCTATGGAAAATGTAAAGTACTGAAGTCTGCTGCCGTTTCACGGGTGCACACTATTGTTTCTTTTTACTCGGTGCAACTTCATCTTTCATATTTCACCAATGAATCAGGTAATTTATTGCATTTGTGTGCCCCAAAATAAAATTTAGTGTATTTTTTACTGAAATGTTGCATTTCCTGAACCTTTGCGCTAATCTCATATGACATAAAAAATTGAAACTACCGCTTTTTTTTCTGTTGGGTTTCTGCTTTCAGAAAATATATAATGTTTGGGGGTTTTATGTATTTTTAGGCCTAAAATTATTTTTAAACACATGCAAAAACTGCGGAAACTGGCAGCGAAAGGGTTAATATGTATGTGTGGTAAAAGTACCACATTGTCCACAGTCACAGTTCAGCAGTCCTCCAAGTCACAACTCCAAGGTTGTGAACAAGCAAGCTATCGCATGAAAACGTCTACCATTGCCTGTATCTGTCTGACCCTTTTTTGACAATAAAGATGACATCGAGATAATTTGGAGTTCCAGTGTGCGGCCAATTCCTTGTCTTGTTAGTCCTCCAAGTCTGCTGGACCTAGAACAATTCAGAGGTTTTAGATACCAAAGTCTCAGTGTATTCGGACCCCTTGCATTAAAGGGGTTGTAAAGTTAGAAGGTTTTTTTATCTTAATATATTCAATATATTAAGATAAAAAACCTTCTGTGCATAGTAGCCCCCCTTAGACCCCTAATACTTACCTGAGCACCCTCTCTGTCTTTCGCTGTCCATGAGTGTCTTGGCCTTCTGGGACTCCCTTCCTGATTGGCTGAGACACAGCAGTGACACCATTGGCTCCTGCTGCTGTCAATCAAAGTCAGTTAGCCAATCAGGAGAAAGAGGGGGTGGGGCCCGCAGCTCCGTGTCTAAATGAATACATGGAGCTGCAGCTCGGGTGCCGCCATAGAAAGCTGCTTGCTGAGGGAGCACTCAACAGGAGGGAGGGGCCAGGAGCACAGAGGAGACACCTGAGAAGAGGAGGAGTGCAAATTCACTGCAACAGAGCAGGTAAGTATAACTTGTTTATTTTTATAGAAAAAAATGAGGCTACACCGCAGCAAATGTTCCTTAATAATCCACAGTAGTTGAGATCCCCAATGCAGACTAGACATGTGCATTCGTTTTCGTCCAAATGCATTTTCGTCCGAATTTCAGGTATTTTCGTTATCGTTTTAACAAATGATAAAGAAAGTGCAGAATCCGAAAAACGAAAGATCCGACATAAACAAATGCTTTTTTTTAGTTTTTGTTGCTACAACAGTTCGATATAGATAGGAAATTCGACATGATGAAGATAATAACAATCTGTGTCCATCAAACCTGTGGTCGAATGTGCCTAACCTTAACTCTATTAGTCCAAGATTATTCTACATAGAGAGAAAAGATTCGACATAGAGAGAAAAGATTTGACGTAGGGGAGAAAAGATAAATAAAAATAATGATGATGATGAATGTTATTGGCTGATTGTAACTAAAGAGGAGGAGCAGTAAAATAGCTAGAACTAAGTACACACGTACTTTGGCTTATTATGGTGTTTGTTGAAAGTTCTAAGAAGATTTGACGGAACAGGTAAACTATACGGCGTCGTACAGTTTAGCTGCTCCGTCGAATCTTCTTTGAACATTCGACAGACACCATAAGACTTCAATGACAGATTCAACCTTAATTGGGATTTTCAGACGAATGCAATTTTTAACGAAAAACGAAATAAATAGAAACGAATTTCGGGAGTAACAAAATAAATTTATTTTTCGGACGAAAACGAAATTCCTAAACGAAATATTTCAGTGTGCACATGTCTAATGCAGACCCCTTTTAATGTTCCAGGCAGTCCAAGTTGCTCTTTTTGGGGTCCATTTTATACTGTAGTAGTTTTTCTTTTCAAATCTTACAGTGGCAGCATTCTTTCCCCCAGCTTCCCTCATGCACACATGTGTATCCCTCCCCCTTAAAGCATATTGTATACAGTATATATATATATATATATATATATATATATATATATATATATATATATATATATATATATATATTTATATACAATATATATATATATATATATATATATTTATATACAATATATATATATATATATATATATATATATATTTATATACAATATATATATATATATATATATATATATATATATATTTATATACAATATATATATATATATATATATATATATATATATATATATATATATATATATATATATATATATATATATATATATATATATATATATATATTTTATGTAGCAGAGTGTCCCGGGGGGGAGCCTGGAAAAGACCAGGGTTTTTTACATCTCCCAGGCTCCTCTCATACATATTCAGGGATCTCTGATCCACGATCCGGTTCGGATCTTGGTCCTTTCCCCCAGGCTAATTTAAACTCACCTGAGAAAGCCAGCCAGTACTCTCCGCCTGGAAAACACAGACAACACTGGTCTATGAGAGCAAGAAGTTGGTAAAAAAAAAGCTGTTAAGCTGTATCTGTGGAAGCTGACAAGCTGTAGGCTTGCTCAGCCTGGTAGTTATGACCTGTGTATATTTTATAGTTAGTGCCAAGACATGGATAGGTTTTGTTTTGCTATTTTTGTTCCTATTTTGTTTTCTGGAACACTGTAAGCACCTGTATATAGACGTGTATATAACACAAATAAACGCCACACTGTTGGTCACTACCTCACTGGATTTGGTACCTGTGCCTGAAAGACTGCTTATCCCAGGGAGCTTTGCACCTGCTACCTGTCCCCCAGGTTACAATATATATATTGGCCTATCCCTGCCAACGTTTCCGGAGCTCCCTTTCCAGAGATTACTTACTGGGACCAGTATCCTTCTCAACAGTATGCATGTGACCTCCCTTTTTTCCCTTTGTAAATATTAAAGTATCAATAACACCCCATATAGATATTGACCCATCCCTGCCCCCTTCATGAATAATAAAGTTTCCGGAAAGGCTTCCTTTGCAGAGACTTCTTTACTAGGACCAACATCCTCCCTTTTCCCTTCATGAATAATGAAGTTTCCAGAACACCTCATAGACGTATTGGCCCATCCCTATCTTCGTCATGAATAATAAAGTTTCCAGAGGCTTCCTTTCCAGAAACTTCCCTACTGGAACCAACATCCTCCTCTATAGCACACATGTGGCCTCCTTCCTCCCTTCATTAATAATTAAGGTGTAAAGAACTTTCTTATCTGGAAATTTCCTTGCTGTAATGTTCCTTATTAGAATCTTCTATACACTTCTCAAAGGACAAAAAAAATATGTGTAAAAGAGATGATCATAGCAGAGGGGGGATGCATTTGGTGACAAATGTTGTGACCCCGATCTCCAGTGATGGAAATCATGTGTTTATACATTTATCAGGAACCTCTGATACCAGTGTTATCCCTGAGAACAAAGCAAAAGTTTTATTAGACAAAACAACATAAATTAACTTACTGACGTTTCCATCATTGCCTCTGAACAAGATACACTTTTTTATTTTATTATTATTTTGAAAATTGGCCTGGTCAGGAAGGGGGTATAAGTGCCATGTAGTCAAGCGGTTAAAGTGGCAATCAACACTCTCATTAGGATATGTGTTCAACATTTACAAACTAGAGATGAATGGAACTTTAAAAGCTTCAACAAACCTTGCTAAAAGCTCTGCAAATGCTTTGTCAAAGCTTAATGTTCACACTTCTACAAGCTGAAGCCCGAGTAAAACATGCCTGTTTAGGGATGGGGGTGTGTAGGACAGGTACTTTAGAACCACTTTACCATTCAAAATATCTGATATACATTAGTACCACTCAGACTTGGAATTTTCAGGTTTGAATTAGTATTGTGAGCTCTGATATAAAGAGGACAGGTAACTTTCTAGCTGTCTGTTTTGATGACTTTTTGAAACATTTAAAGTGAACCTACGCTTAACCTACACCCTATTGTCAAAAGTATGATGCCCCGTACACGCGGTCGGATTTTCCGATGGAAAATGTCCGATCGGATCGTGTTGTCAGAAATTCCGACCATGTTTGGGTTCCATCGGACATTTTCCATCAGATTTTCCGACACACAAAGTTTGAGAGCAGGCTATAAAATTTTCCGACAACAAAATCCGATTGCGTCAATTCCGACCGCGTGTGGTCTGTTCCAACGCACAAAGTGCCACGCATGCTCAGAAGAAATTCCGAGACGGAACAGCTCGGTCTGGTAAACTAAGCGTTCGCAATGGATATAACACTTTCGTCACGGTGCAATGTTAAAAATGGTTTAATACAGCACACTCTCTTCTTCTTTATAATGTGAGAAGAATGAAGTAGTTTTGCTGCTCATATTCACACAGACTTCTCACAAACGTATTTCTTTATTATTTATCGGGATTCCCTCAATATATTTTGATTTGTCACATCTGACAAAAATATTTTTGGGTTGTTTTATTTTATTTTTTTTTTAAAGGCAGATTTTGTATTTTTTTTTTTTTAGGTTTGCATTTTTTTCAAGGCTGATCTTTGTTTTAAAGTATTTTTAGTTTTCATCCAGAATATTTTTGTGTGTGTTTTGTGTGTCAAGTTACCACAACACCATTGATATCTTATATTATTTAATCTCAAGGAGATTGTTTGGTGTTGGTGTCCCTTGTTAATTTCACATTGTATTTTAGAAATGTACCTGAATCCTCACCAACAAACTGTCCTTTTTGAAGTAAAAAACACATAGGCAAGTATAATTGAAACCAAAAATCCTTTATTAAGGGCTCAGAACCAAACAAAGAGGGAGGCAACACTGGATAAACAGCAGAGATTGGCGAAGCCTAGGACCCCCAGGGCAGACATCAATTATTTCACATCAAAATTGGTGGCCTGAGGAGTCCATATGTAAGGGAGTGCAGTCTGGTCCAGAAGTCCCCAAGATCCGGAAAGCAGCAGATGACATCTGTGTCCCCAGGCTGTGGAATTACAAGAGGCTGCATCTTTTGCCAGACCAGACTGGATCCAGGGTCATCACTTTCTGGTCTTCCTTCCATGCTTCTTTCCTGGCTGTGGCTCTGCTGTTGGAGATGTGGCAGGAGGAGGAGTAGGACCTGGAGGAGGAGGAGGACTAGTAGGACCTTGAGGAGGAGGAGGAGGAGGACCTGGAGGAGGAGGAAGACCATGTGTGAGGTCACAAATGTGGGTATCAGATGTTATTTGGCCCCTCAACCCCTTATTGAGAGCTTCCAAAATTAAGGACTCACACATGAGTCGTTGGCCCTCCTCCATCCGCTGCATTTTACAGGCAATTATGCCAGCAAATCCTCCTCCCCAGTGTGGGGGGCTCTCAGGGCCTCTGTAGCCTTCCAAATGAGGCCTATGGCAGCCTCCTTCAGGGTACTCCTCTTCCTGCCACTTTCTCTTTGCGGGTGTAGGGGAGGGACCTGCATATCAGGCAGCCTGCTCGCCCCGGCCACCTCCTGGCTGAGACTTCTCTGTGTATGAAAAAGGGACATGGTTTTAGTTTTTGCATCATCAATCACAATAAGAAATTAGTACTCCAAACTAACAGCTAGTTAACATCATTGATTGGACAACCTGAAATATTTAGAAGAATGCTATACCTGGCTCAATCTGGGCTCCTCCACATGTTGCTGCCTGGAAGGCCCAGGTTGGGCGTCAGAAGCCTCAGCTGGGGGGGAAGGAAGCGTGGAAGGAAGACTGGAGAGTGATGACCTGGGTTCAGTCTGACCTGCCAGAAAATGCAGCCTGTCATAGTACCACATCCTGGGGACATAAATGTCATCTGCTGCTCCGGATCTCTGCGAATCCTGGACCTTCTTGCGCTCCCTTAGATAATTGCCCCTCAGGCCACCAATTAGGATCTTCAAATAGGTGATGTCTGCCGTGGGGATCACCTGATTCACAATTTCCAGCAATTGATCCAGCGCTGCCTTCCTCTTTGTTTGGTTCTTATAATGTGGGTGGTTTATCTCCCCTAGACAAGGCAGCTCCCTGAACATGTCAATGAAGATTGCCATAAAGTCGGTATCTTTAAAGATATCCATTTGCACTGCAAGACACAACACAAGACAAACCCTAATGTCAGGCAAAACTCTCCTAATCTTGTTACAATATAAGCCTTAATCTCGAAGCAGTATAGGCCCAAGTCTGTCTCTTACCTTCAATATCACGATCGGCGCCTCCGATACTCCTTCCTCCGCTCACAGATCGTACGTACTACGCATGCGTGTTACGCTTTATACACACTGCGCATGCGTGTAACTCCGTCCGCCCCTGACGTTCTTTCTATTCTATTCCCCGCCCCTTTTCATTCAGGGCAGTGGGGGAAGAGCACATGGCGGAGACACAGCAGGTGCGTGCTAATTATAGCAACGAGGAGGAGAAAAGCCCGGATCCGGAAACGTCCCGATCCAGAAGGAGACAATTTAAGGCCTCAAATATGTCCTTTGAGGAAATGTTGGAGATGGTCGACAGCCTGAAGAAGGCCGACTATGACGGGAAGTATGGACCTTACCCCAACCCCAATGTCAGAAAGGCCAAGATCATGGCGAAAGTGGTCAAAAGTCTGCACCGGAATTTTGGGGTACGTCAATCGAAAGATCAGCTCAGGAAGTGGTGGTCGGACCTCAAATTACGAGAACATGAGCAGTATAGAAAGATCCGGAGAGTGCTGCAAAAAAGTAAGTAGTTGTGCTGTGTTGCTATTCTTTTTGTCTTTATTAAGTTCGTGCTGCTCCATGTGCTTTTCTTAACCACTTCAGCCCCGGAAGAATTTACCCCCTTCCTGACCAGAGCACTTTTTGCGATTCGGCACTGCGTCGCTTTAACTGACAATTGCGCGGTCGTGCGACGTTACACCCAAACAAAATTGACGTCCTTTTTTTCCCACAAATAGAGCTTTCTTTTGGTGGTATTTGATCACCTCTGTGGTTTTTATTTTTTGCGCTATAAACAAAAATAGAGCGACAATTTTGAAAAAAAATCATTATTTTTTACTTTTTGCTATAATAAATATCCCCCAAAAATATATAAAAAAACAATTTTTTACCTCAGTTTAGGCCGATACGTATTCTTCTACATATTTTTGGTAAAAAAAATCGCAATAAGCGATTAGATATCGGTTTGCGCAAAAGTTATAGCCTTTACAAAATAGGGGATAGTTTTTTGGCATTTTTATAAAAAAAAATTTTTTTTTTAAATGGCGGCGATCAGCGATTTTTATCATGACTGCAACATTATGGCGAACACATCGGACATTTTTGACACATTTTTGGGACCATTGTCATTTATATAGCAATCAGTGCTATAAAAATGCATTGATTCCTGTATAAATGACACTGGCAGTGAAGGGGTTAACCACTAGGGGGCGGGGAGGGGTTAAATCAGTACTAGGGAGTGATTACTAACTGTCAGGGGAATGGGCTGTAAGTGTGACGTTACTGATCTCTGCTCCGATGACAGGGAGCAGAGATCGAGTGACACTGTCACTAGGCAGAACAGGGAGAGGCTGTTTACAACAGCCTCTCCCCGTTCGTCCTCTCCGTGAGGCGATCGCGGATATGCCCGCGGCGATCGAGTCCACGGGACCCGCGACCTGACTCACGGAGCTTGCCGTGGGCGCGCGCGCGTGCCGCCGGCCGCGCGCGCACCCGCTGGCCGCCTCTTAAAGGGGAACGTACAGGAACGTGATTTTGCCTGTACGAGCCCTTCTGCTGACGTAAATGTATGTGAGGCGGTCGGCAAGCGGTTAAAAGTGTTGTACATTTGAAAATGCCAACTTTCATGTTCATGGGCACATTATTCGTTCGTATCAAACATTTTTCTTTCGGCCTATAAAACACCATTGTTTTGGCCATATGCATTTGCCCACATGTTTTAGGGCCTACTTGTATGAAACTAATTTGGTTGTGTAGATGGGTTTGTTACTAGAATGAAATGCAAACTAGATTCTGTGTGAGGAGAGGACACTGAGCAGCTGTTTTCACATATGGACACTGGAGCACTAGTGTGGGACACAAGAACACCATTTTTATTAGGGGGCCCCACACAGGTGCTCCAGTGTATACTATAGGGGGGTCTCCATCTGTAAAGCGTGTACTAAACAAGTAAAGTATTGAAGCTTGACAAAGGACACTGAAAATGCTACATCTTGGAACTCTGCCAAAATAGACAATTGTACCCCACTTCCAAGCAATGTTTCCTATTTATAGTTCTACCATCAAATATCTGTGTGCTAAGTATACCATTTTTGTTTTGCATAGGGGAGAAAAGACTCTGAGGACACCCCTCATCCGAGGAGACCAGAGCCCCCCCCTCTGGAAGAAGGGGAAATACCCCCAACACAAGAAGAGCAGGAGGAAGAAGACGTGGTGGAAGTAGTCACCACAACAGGTGAGTGTCTGCAACCACAGGCTCAGGTAAGAGATGGATGCCGCCATATTTTTAATACCTGCTTTTTTTTGGTTTCTCTCTTTTTAGGTGATCGTGATGTTGCGGATACAGATCCTTTCACCTCTGAAAGTGCCCAGATCCTGATCAGGGAGATCATGGGGTGTAATTTAGCATTGGAAAACCTCAAGAAAAACATTAATGATGTTATTCAAAAAAATAAGAACATCATTGATGTTTTGGGAAAGTTTAAAACCCCTTCAAATCCCTTTGTTTTTTTGTGTGCTACAATGTTCAAAATGTTTTAGCGATTTTTAGAAAAGCCAAATTTGGAGGATGCACACAGTGTGTCAACATGTGCTATCTGCCATCACGGGAGATCAATGGACACATTTTGAGGGTGCAACCCCTTCCTCAATAATAAAATAGCTGTGAGGAAGGGGTTGCTCCCCCAAAACACATCCCTTGATCCCCCGTGATGACAGCTAGCACATGTTGACATTCGGCAATTGGTGTGCATCTTCCAAATTTGGCTTTTCCTGGGGTGACTTCACCCCATCTGAACGCAATATCAAACACAGTTCCTAAATACTCATGTCTGATATTGCCTTCAAGTTCTACCAAATGTGAACTTTGTAAGTTCAAGATTTGTGTCTTTCTTGTTGTTTTCAAACATGCCTGTTTTATCTTAAATGGACATTTCTATTTTTGATAATGCCAACCCAAAAATTGTTATACAACAAACATGTTGGTTTGTTTTAAAAACCTTTTCTAAATGCACATGTGATTGTGCAGGTATTAAAAAGATTGTTAATCAAGAATGTGTGGATTATTGTCTCAACACTACAACACTTTTGTGTTGATGTAATTGCTGCTTTTTGTGACAATGGGGGTTATTTACTAAGGGCAAATCCACTTTGCACTACAAGTGCAGTTTCAAGTGCACTTGCAGTGCAAAGTGTCTTTGCCTTTAGTAAATAACACCCAACAGTGCTTTGTATAATGTTACACAATCACGCCATTTTCTGGACTCACCACATTTCTGTCAGGGTCAGCTAAAACAAACACAAGCAGTAAATGTCACCAAAGATTTGCGTAATTTTTTTTTTTATTTGATCAAGGTTTCACAAATTGTCTGGCATATTGATGGCCCACCTACCCACAAAGAATTCAAGGTATCTTAACCGGACATCACCGGCACTCAGGGAGGGCAAGCCAGGACGGCCACTTTCAAGCGCCGTCAAGGTTGTTTCATTTATAATTCCGGCCTCAGGCCCAACTGAGCCAGCATAGTTGGCCGAATGTTGCCGTAAAAAGTTGTGTAGAACACAGCACGCCAGGATTATATGATTCAGTTTATACTCCGCCATATGGATGGGTGTAAGAAATAGGCGGAACCGGCTAGCCATGATTCCAAACGTGTTCTCAACCACTATTCTGGCTCTGGCCAGCCGGTAATTAAAAACCCTCTGTTCCGGGGTGAGGGTCCTCATCGGGAATGGCTGCATAAGGTGATCCCCCAGCGCAAAGGCTTCATCCACAACGAAGACGAATGGGAGTCCTTCCACATTCTCTTCTGGAGGTGGCAAGTCCAAGCTGCCATTCTGGAGATGCCTGTAAAACTCCGTCTGGGCGATGACTCCACCATCGGACATCCGGCCATTCTTCCTCACGTCCACATACAGGAACTCATAATTAGCCGACACCACCGCCAACATCACAATACTATTGAACCCCTTGTAATTATAATAGTATGACCCAGAGTTGGGTGGTGGGACGATGTGGACGTGTTTCCCATCAATTGCCCCTCCGCAGTTAGGAAAGTCCCACCGCTGGGCAAAGTGGGAGGCCACAGTCTGCCATTCCTGTGGCTTGGAAGGAAACTGTTGAGGAAAGAAAATACAAATTAGTCTTTTTGCACATTAAAACATGGAAAGCAGATTAGACGCAAACATTCTTGGCTAACATCCAGATAACATTTATTAAGGGGAATTTTACAACACCAAAGTATAAGGTACACCTATCATACCCCCCCCCCCTCTCATGGGCCATTTCTAACATTATAGGGGGGGGACTCTTGGACAGGTAACCATCTCCACTTCATTGAGAGATGAATGCCTAAATAATGGGTAATACTTGGAACAGCCCCTCCTTAGTTACACTATTGGCAGCCCACTGGACAGGTAAGAAGTGTCATAATACAAAGATATAAATACACATTGTTCACATTTTAGGACATTCTTTTATTACCTATCAAGAGAATAATAGGATACAAAAACTTTAAACAGTACCATTTGAAAGTATACCGGCAGGCCCTTGCACTACATGCTTTGGGGAATTCATCCATAAATCTGACCACAAAAGAGATGGGTATAGTGTGTATGGGTTTGGCAAAGTCAGCAGATAGATGATTGAGGATAGATAGAGAATTGGGATCAGCTGACTTAGCAGTTGGGGGAGGGAGGGTTAAAAATGTTTTGGGGACACCACAAAAAAAGCCTCTGGCACTCTGCCTGAATTTAAAACACAAATCAGATTTCAAAACATTTTAGGGGGTGTTTGGGGTAAAGCACTACTATGGAGCTGATAAAATACATTGTTAAGTGACTACATGAGGTGAATATAGGGGCAGGAGACCATGCTGGGGAGGTAAGTGAAGGCAAATATGTATGAAGGACAAAAAAATAATTACATAAAAATCCAGCATGCATGAGGACAAAGGGGACATTCACAGCATATTCCAATCATGGTCATTAGGGAATGAGGAAAGAAATACTATATATTATGAAACATTATATACAATAAAATGTGATATTAAACGATAAAAATCTTACCTTCATATACTCCTTCTGCAGGACCTGGATGATGGCAGAACAGGTCTCTGGGATAATGATACCCAGAGCCTGGGGGGAGATGCCTGTCGAGAACTTCAAGTCCTGCAGGCTTCTCCCTGTCGCCAAGTACCGCAGGGTAGCGACAAGCCTCTGCTCCAGAGTGATGGCTTGCCTCATGCAGGTGTCCTGCCTGCTGATATAGGGGGTCAGCAAAGCCAACAAACGGTGAAATACGGGGTCCGTCATCGGGAGAAAGTTCCTGAAATCATCAGGATTATTCTCATGGATATTACGGAACAAAGGCATATGAGAGAACTGGTCACGCTGAAGCAACCAATTCTTGGCCCATGAACTCCTCCCCACCCTGTTCATGGACTGGACTTATGTCAAGGTCAGGACCCCAACACCAAGCCCCCGCACAGCACGAACTCTACGAGGAGTACGTATACGCAACATGGCTAGAAAATGGTCGGCTGCTCAGAACGAAGTAACAGAACGCACTGAAGAACAGCAAGGCCTGTGAAGAGTGACCTGAAAAACAGCAACGAACGAACAAGCACACAATGACAAAGTCATGCGTAGCTTGCTTGCACGCACTGAAGAGCAGATACAAACCCACAAGCACAAACTGAACCGCCGAAAATGATCTGAAAGCCACGAGTCTGAAAAAGCGCGAATCGTCTCTCACCAAACTTTTACTAACATGAGATTAGCAAAAGGAGCCCAAAGGGTGCCGCGCTTGGTTCTGAACTGGCCTTTTCTAGTCTCGTTGTACGTGGGTGATGTCACCGCGTTCTTGTCGATCGGAAATTCCGACAACTTTGTGCGACCGTGTGTACGCAAAACAAGTTTGAGCCAACATCCGTCTGAAAAAATCCGAGGATTTTGTTGTCGGAATGTCCGATCAATGTCCGACCGTGTGTACGGGGCATTAGTCTGTAGGGTTCAATATTGAGTTGGCCCAACCTTTGCAGCTATAACAGCTTCAACTCTTCTGTGAAAGGCTGTCCACAAGGTTTAGGAGTGTGTCTATGGGAATGTTTGACCATTCTTCCAGAAGCGCATTTGTGAGGTCAGGCACTGATGTTGGATGAGAAGGCCTGGCTCGGAGTCTCCGCTTTAAAGGTGTTCTATCGGGATGAGGTGCAGGCCAGTCAAGTTCCTCCACCCTAATTTCGCTCATCCATGTCTTGATGGATCTTGCTTTGTGCACTGGTCCAAATCATTCGGTGGAGGGGGATTATGGCACTCAACATTCCCTGATTCGCCAGGACCGTCCTGAAATTTGATCCATGTCTAGGAGTCCCAGCGATCAGGGCTGAATCCCGGAATCCCTGTGGCGTGTGCGAGCATCCTCGCTCCAGCACGCCACAAGCTACACTTTGCATGGCAGCCGCCATCCAGCATCTCTGACACAGTGCACTGCAGAGCAGAGTGAACTGAACCTGCCCCTCCTCCTGCTGTTATGTTTTCCTGGACACAGAGGAGGAGGTGGGGAGCAGCACATCACTCTGCCAGAACTGAGGTGATCTGAGTTCTGTAATGATTTCTGTGTACACGAGACTTGCAGAGGAGGAAGCATATGGAAGAGAATGGAGCCGGGATGGGATCGGGGTGGTGGATGGACCGGGATGGGATCAGGGTGGTGGATGGAGCTGAGATGGGAACGGGGGAATGGGTGGAGCTGGGATGGAATCGTGGGGGAATGGATGGAGCCGGAATGGGATGGGGGGAATGAATGGAGCCGGGAATGCCCGTGCCATGTGCGGGGCGTCTTGGTTCCTTCATGCCACAAGCTACATTTTGCATGGCAGCCGCCAGCCGGAATCTCTTACACACAGTGCACTGCAGAGTGCAGTGCACTAAACCCACCACTCCTCCTCCTGCTGTGATGTTTTTCTGGACATAGAGGAGGCGGGGAGCAGCACACCACTTTGCCAGAACGGGGCTGGTCTGAGGTCTGTAATGATTTTTGTGTACACAAGACTTGGGCATACGGAAGAGGGTGGGGGGGATGAAGCTGGGATGAGATCAGGGATAGGATCGGGGAATGAATGGAGCAGGATGGGATTGGGGAAAGGATAGATTTGGGATGGGATCAGGGTGGTGAATTAAGCCGAGATGGAATCGGGGATGGATTGAGCCAGGGTTTGGATAATTTGGATCAGGGGAATGGATAAAGTTGGGGTGGGATCAGGGTGGTGGATGGTGCTGGGATCAAGGGAATGCATGGAGCCAGGAGCCAGGATAGGATCAGGGGAATGGATAGAGTTGGGATAGGATAAGGGTGGTGGATGGAGTCAGGATGGGATCGAGGGATGAATGGAGCCAGGATGGGATCGGGGGATGAATAAAGCTGGCATGGGATCAGGGGAATGGATAGAGTTGGGATGGGATCGGGGGATGGATGGAGGCAGGATTGGATCGGGGTGGTGGATGGAGCTATGATGGGGTGGGGGGGTGGATAGAGAAGGGATGAGATCGGGGGAGATGGAAGAAGATGGGATGGGATCGGGCGAATGGATGGAGATAGGATGGGATCAGGGGAATGGATGGAGCTGGGATGGGATCAGGGGAATGGATAGAGTTTGGATGGGATTGTGGGGTGGATGGAGTCAGGATTGGATTTGGGTGGTGGATGGAGCCGGGATGGGATCGGGGTGGTAAATGGAGTCGGGATGGGTTAAGGGGAATAGATGGAGCTGGGATGGGATCGGGGGAATGGATGAGTTGGAATGGGATCAGGGTGGTGGATGGAGCCGAAATGGGATCGGGGCGGTGGATGGAGCCAGGATGTGATCAGGGAAATGCATACCTCCCAACCATCCCTGATTCGCCAGGACCATCCTGGAATTTGATCCATGTCCCGGAGATTCAGGGCTCAGTCCCGGAACGCCCTGTGGCGTGTGCAAGGCGTCTTGGTTCCCGCGCGCCACAAGCTACACTTTGCAGCCACCAGCCCCCATCTCTCCCCAGCTGCCTCTGACACACAGTGCACTTCAGAGCAGAGTGCACTGAACCCGCCCCTCTTCCTCCTGCTGTGATGTTTTCCTGGACACAGAAGAGGAGGCGGGGAGCAGCACACCACTCTGCCAGAACAGAGCTGATCTAAAGTCTGTAAGGATTTTTGTGTACACAAGACTTGCAGAGGAGGGGGGCATGTGGAAGAGGGTGAGGGGGCAAGCCTACAGTTTACTTGGACTGATTTAGGAAGGGGGGTATGTGCTAGGGGACACTTTATGATTGGAGAGGACCTGGGCTACAAGGGGGTTTGGATATGAAATACATCCTCCCTCACCCAACAAATCTTCTCTCCCTCACATATCCCCCCTTCCCATGAATCACACAGGAACACACTGCGCTTTCTGTGTGATTCACATGTGACCCAGATGCAGTGTGATTTCAGCTGGGTACACACTATTAGTGTTTTCATTCAACCCCAAGGGTTGAACGAAAAAAAACTGTCAGAACCGATCAGAGCAGCTGTACTAACCGTGAGGTTAGTTCAGCAATCTCCCCTGCTGAGCTGTTGTGTTCTGACAGGGGGACACCCCCTGCCAAAACACTCCAATAAGCGCTCTCTGTCATTGGCTGATCAGGAGTCGGTGGGATGCTGGTTTTCCAGCATGCTCGTCCAACAGAAGCTGGCTGAACAGATGGCTTCTTTCGGACAGACCGACATACACACAGGCCGAATGTTAGACATTTTTTTTTTAACCGGTCGTTGTCTCCCGACATTCTTACCATGTGTATGGATCTTTACGTTGGGAGGAGGAGGGATTTGGGGGAGAGGGGATTTGTGTTTATTGGGGGAATTTGCTGGGAGAAGAAATGTGGGGGGATTGGGAAGGGGGATTGGGGAGGGGGGAAAGGATTTGTGCTGTGAGGGGGAACTAAGGAGTGTGGGGATAAGTGCTAGGATAGGGCAGAAGGAGGAATTTTGCTGGGACTGGGGATTTGGGGAGGGTGGAGAAGGACTTGTGCTGGGGAGGGGGTAATAGATTTGCATGCGTGGATTTGTTTTGGGAGGGGTACAGAGGATTTGTGCTCAGGGCGGTTAGTATGCAAATTAGTGTTTTGTTTTTTTGAGGGTAGGGAGTATGATTTTTATGCTGAAAGGGTAAAGTATTTTGCCCTTTCCTTACCCCTACACTGTGCGTACACACCCCTGATGCCTGCACTCTTTTTGTTTTGTACTCCTGACTCTTACTATACATTACACACTCCTGTCACCTGCATTCTGTACATTACACAATCCAGTGAGGCCTGAATGAGACTGACAAAAAGGAGGGGTAGTGTAGGGCCGGGCATGACAGTGTGTCTAATGGACACGGAAGGGGTTAAAATATTAGGCTGAGAGGTAATATGGGTAAAGGGGAGGTATGAGAGTTTACTTGGAAAGAAAAGGGGAGTGGTGATATTTAAGGGGGGGAGGAGCAAGTGAGGTCAGTGTGAGGAAGAATTAATCAGAGGAGGCAGTTTTTCTACTACTGCTCCTCCACAATGGCTGCTGTGGAAGCAATCTTGGAAAAGCTGAGGAGGGTGGCAGCACAGAAGGGACCCGAATGGTTGCAGCAGCAAGTAGGGGACATAGGAGATGAGGAACCGAGCGGATCGGCGGCAGGTGAGGTGCCTTATCGCGCGCGGAGGTCACGGCCTCCGGCGCGTTTTTCGCCAGGGCCTACATCGTGGCCCATTTAGAGCACTAGGAGCCAGAGGGAGGTGAGATCGGTCCCCCCAGGGAAGAGGAGACAAGACTCAGCGGCCCCCGGGCGGTCCACACGCCGCCGGCCGAATTCGGGGGGCGGGGCCACGGGCCAACATGGCGCCAGTTCCCTGCTCATGGAGAGCAGCAGGATGCAGAGTCCATCCGTGGAGCGCAGAGGAATGCAGGAGAGGACGGCGAGGATGGTCGGTGAGCCGAGCAGAGCTTTGGAAGAGGGCCCCAGACATGCTGTGAAGATCAGGAGGGGGCGGAGCCTGACAGAGGAGCGTGTAGCCGGAGGAAGTGGCGGAAAAAGACGGGAGAAGAGCAGCAAGCAGTCCAGTCAGCAGGATGGTGAAAGAGACAAGACTGTTAGTGCACAGACGGTCAGGTCAGGTCAGCGACGCCTGTCTGACAGCAGCAGTGCTTCCGAAGTGAGGATGGCTCCATCGCCATCTCACCCCACGGCCTCTGGGGCTGCGTCACCCGGGCGGCTGCACAGTCAGGAGGATGGAGAGCGGGACGACCGGTCGGAAGGGGAGCTGTCAGAGGAAGAGGAGCCAACAATACCAGCGAGGGCGAACACCACGACGGCTGTGGGGAATGTGCCTGGTCAGCCTGGTAAGTCGAATAATTCCGTATCATTGTCTGGGGCAGTTCAGGATTTATTAGGGGGGGTTACAGTGGGTATGGTAGCACAAGGGGGTCTGGGGACACAGTCGGGGGGGGGGTCAGGCCGGAACAGCAGCTGGCAGGGAGCAATCCTGCCAGTGCAGGGTCCGGCCAAAAACTGATGGAATTTTTACAGGGACTGCGGACCTTAATGGGAAGATTTGAAGGGGGACACGGACAGCCTCCCCAGGTGGCCCCGTGGACAGCACCGGTGACAGAGTCCGGGGGGGGAGTAATGGGGCAGGGGGGGTAGGGGTGCCCCCGGCAATCTCGCCTCCTGGACAATCCGGGGTTGGCGGGGTGGTGGTGGAGGCAGAAAAAGCAGGGTCCACAGAGAAGGCGGAAAGGTCCGATGTGGTTAGGTTGGCGGATGCTGCGAGGTGCGAGGTTTACGTCTGCTTCGAGGGCCCCTTGGGAGCACATCTGAAGCAGGATGTCAGGGAGAAGATTCAAAAAGGTGAGTATGTGGAAATTTTTTCACTGCTACCATTGGAAAAATTTATTTTGGACGGGGTAAAACCCGATTCGTCCAAAAAGGATGATGAAGAAAAGAGGAGGTATAAGCTGATAATAACGCGGACATTTGTAAACTGGCTTCAGGCGTTTGCCATTATGGCAAGCGTAATTGGGGAGAAGAGCCCCGAGCATTGTTCGGCGTTATTCTGTTACATGGACGCTATTGGAGAGGCACATAGGGTATATGGGGGTACTGCTTGGCTGAGATATGATGAGCAGTTCAGACAGCGGATGGCGGTTCGCCCGTCCCTGCGTTGGGACCATAAAGATATTAGCTTATGGATGAGGCTCATGTCTTCGGCGAAGGCCCCGTCTCAGCCGTTTCAAGGGGGGGCCGGGGGTGAAAATTCCTCAGGATCGTCGGCCGGAAAAAAGTGGGGTGTGTGCTGGCAGTATAATGAAGGTGCTTGCAAATTCGGGGGGACATGTAAGTTTAGACATGAATGCTCGGGGTGTAGGGGGGCTCACCCGTTGTCAAAATGTTTTAAACAAGGAAAGCGTGCCGGTGACACTGCGCAGAAGAGGGATGACGCCGGTGAGAGTGGAAAGAATGCTCCCTTTTCTAAGTAAGTATACGGATCGGGAAGCAGCTAGGTTGTTGGAGTCGGGGTTTAAGGAGGGTTTTAAGATTCCTTGTTCATTGGTGATCGTTCCCCCTATGGCACGAAATCTTAAATCGGCATTAGAACATCAAGAGGTAGTTGGGGGAAAAAAAAAAAAATTGCAGAAGGAAGTAGCATTTGGACGCATGGGAGGGCCGTTTGCCAATAAACCTTGGCCGGACTTAGTGGTATCACCTTTGGGGGCGGTGCCCAAGAAGGAACCTGATAAGTTCCGATTGATACACCACTTGTCCTTCCCAAGGGGGGGTTCGGTCAATGATTTCATTGACCTGGAGGAGTGTACAGTGTCATACACTTCCTTTGATGCTGCAGTCAAGTGGGTGCGGCGCTACGGCCAAGGGGCTCTCATGGCATAAGCTGACATAGAGTCGGCTTTTCGATTGTTGCCGGTGCATCCGGAGAGTTTTCGGCTGTTGGGATGTCACTGGCAGGAACAGTTCTACGTTGACAAATGTTTGCCCATGGGTTGTTCAGTTTCCTGTGCCATGTTTGAGGCGTTTAGCTCAATTTTAGAATGGGTAGTTAGGGAAGTCGCGGGCCTAGACTCAGTGATACACTATTTGGATGATTTTCTGTGTATAGGCCCCCCTGCCTCCGCTGTGTGTGCGATTTTACTTTCCACGTTGCAGCACATCGCAGGCAGGTTCGGAGTCCCCTTGGCGGCTGAAAAGACTGAAGGCCCCAAGACTGAACTTAGTTTTTTAGGCATAGTTATAAACTCGACGGCTGTGGAGTGGGGTTTACCCAGGGGGAAGTTGGAGGACCTGCAGAAGGAAATTCGGGACATCCACGGGCTGAGGAAGGTGCAGTTGAGAGCCCTTCAGTCATTGTTGGGTAAGTTGAATTTCGCTTGTAAAATTATCCCAATGGGGAGGGTTTTTTGCCGACGGCTGTCGGCTGCTACAGCAGGGGTAAAACGGCCAACTCATTTCATCCGGCTGACAAGGGAACACAGGGAGGATCTAAAAGTTTGGTATAAATTTTTAACTTCATACAACGGGAGGGCGGTGTGGATGTCTGGCCCGGTGAGCAATTTCGATGTGGAATTGGTCACTGACGCGGCGGGCTCCGCGGGTTTTCGGGGCATATTTTCAAGGAAAATGGAGCGCGGAACCATGGCCACAGTCGTGGGAGAGGGCGGGTTTACTAGGTAATCTGGTCCTGCTGGAATTGTTTCCAGTGGTGCTGGCATTGGAGTTGTGGGGAGAGGCATGCAGGAATTTGAAGCTAAGGATCAATTGCGACAACATGGGTGTAGTGCAGGTGGTGAACCGCATGTCAGCATCTTCGCAGCCGGTGATTCGGCTTTTGAGACAGCTGGTGTTTAGGTGTTTGAGTCTAAATATTTTCATTTATGCGGTACACATTCCGGGTGTGGACAATGCGCTGGCTGACTCCTTGTCTCGTTTTCAGTGGGACAAGTTCAGGGAGCTGGGGGTCGCCAAGGAAGGAGTTCCTTGCCCGGTTTGGATGTGGGAGCTGCCTTTGGAGTCGCCGCGGGATGGATCCGGCAGTCAGTAAGTGATTCCACTTGGACGGCCTACAGCAAGGTATGGAAGGAGTGGTCGGGGTTGGTAAGGAAGGCCGGTGTGGTGGTACTGGGGTCAGAAGGCAGGTTATTGGTGTTGTATTTAGTTTCTAGGAATATGGAAAAGGGGTGCGCAGCGTCCTCTATTGATCGGAAGTTGGCAGGTTTGTCGTTTTTGTTTAAATTAATGGGGGGTGAAGATTGGACCAGGGATTTTTTGGGTTCGGCAGGCCTTAAAGGGCTATAGAAAACAACACAAAAAACGGGATGTGAGACGGCCTGTCACATTTGCGAATCTAGTCTCAATGTGTGAAATGTTGGAGTTCGTTTGTCGGTCAGAGTATGAAAGCCGACTGTTTACGGCGGCCTTTTCACTGACTTTTTATGGGGCTTTTCGGATAGGGAATTGGTTAGCCCGTCAAGACGGGTTGGGGGGAGGTTTGTTGGACAATGATGTTCGCTTGGAGAGGGGGAGGGTGTGTTTACATTTGCGGAGGTCCAAAACTGACCAACAGGAAAAAGGGGTAGATGTCCCCCCTTTTGAGTTACCAGGGTCAAGGGTATGCCCAGTGGAGGCGGTAAGGGCATTTAGGTTGGTCAGGGGCAGGGGGGCAGGGCCTTTCCTTAGGCACAAGGATGGGTCTTATCTGTCACGTTATCAATTTGTAACGATTTTTCGAAGATGTCTACAAAGGGCTGGTTTGGTAGGGTCGGAGTATGCTTCACATTCCTTCCGCATAGGGGCAGCTACAGAAGCTGCCAGATGCGGTTTGGAGGAGGCTGCTGTGCGCAGACTCGGGAGATGGGAGTCTAGGAGATTTCGGTCTTATATAAGACCGTCATTGGTGTTTGAATAATTTAATATTGGTGATGGCACATTGTTGTACAAGGGGATGCTGTTTTGTTTGGGTATAGTTGGTTGGAGGGTGAAGTCCAGAGTAAGAGGGTGCCGCTATTTTGTGTTTTGCTTTCATTACAGATGGAAACCCTATGCGCCTTGTCTGGATCGTAGGTCACTCCTGTGTTTGCTGGGGGGCCAGGAGAGGTGACGTGCGTCCAGACGGCAGAGAGCTGGGGATTTCCAGGAGGGAGGAGTACATACGCTGGTTAGGTAGACCAGGAATGTTATGGGGTAGAGTGATGGGGGAAGTGGAGAGGTATGTGCGGTTGGATAGGCCCCCTGATGTTTTGGTGATTCATGTGGGGGGGAATGACTTGGGTGTCCGGTCGGTCAGGGATCTGATGGCGGACATCAAAGCGGACTTTATGAAGTTACGGAAAACATTACCAAACACCATTGTAATTTGGTCAGATATTGTGGCCAGAACATCATGGCGTTGGGCTAGGTCTGTGGCGAGCATTAACAAAACGAGCATTAGGGTTAATAAAGTGGTGGGGAGATTTGTAAGGCAGAATGGTGGTATTGTCATTCGCCACTGAGAGCTGGAAACGAATGTGGGATTGTACCTTAGGAGGGATGGGGTTCATCTCTCTGACGTAGGGATTGATTTATGGTCCCTGGGTTTACAGGAGGGGATACAGCAGGCCCTGAGGGTGTGGGGGTGCCCTCAAACGTAAGGTAGTCACGCTTTCGGGCTGTGGCGGTATTTTATTCTGGTGGTCTTTGACGGGGGCGGTAAAAGGATGGATTTAAAGGGGTGGGGGGCTCATCATTAGCATGTTCCCCTCCGGTGTATTCCTGAACGGTGGAGGGAATACTGGTTTTTGGTGGCACTGCGGGAAACGGTTGTCTCCGAGCGGCTACAGCTGGAGGCCTATTAGTTTGAAAAATCCCGCAGTGCGGTGGTTATACATGGTTATATATATGGTTATATATATATTTATATATATATTTTGAAAGGGGGCTCACCGTCAGAGACCATCAGACTGTGGTTAACATTCTACGTTATTAATATGTTATTGTTTTTGTTATTGGTTATTTATTGGTTATTTATTGGAGTGATTTATTTTGGAGTTGGTGTTTTATAATAAAGGCTGTTGTGGCCATATTACTCCAAAATAAAAGTGTGGTCTCATCATTTTAGGTGGGAATTTTAAGTGGAAGGGGGAGTATAAAAGGGGGAATTATGGAAATGGATGGAGGTAACATTTGGACTACACTAGTCAAGTGAGGCCCGGAATGAGACTGACTAAAAGGAGGGGTAGTGTAGGGCCGGGCATGACAGTGTGTCTAATGGACACGGAAGGGGTTAAAATATTAGGCTGAGAGGTAATATGGGTAAAGGGGAGGTATGAGAGTTTACTTGGAAAGAAAAGGGGAGTGGTGATATTTAAGGGGGGGAGGAGCAAGTGAGGTCAGTGTGAGGAAGAATTAATCAGAGGAGGCAGTTTTTCCCACCCTCCCTCCCTTTAGTTTGATGGTTGAAATGTTATGAGTTGTGTGTAGTTGTTGTTGCGTATTTTTCTTTTTCAGGAATGGATCGGGTCGTCATGACAGCTGAAATGTCCAAGGTTGAGGTGTGGCGGTATTTTATTCTGGTGGTCTTTGACGGGGGCGGTAAAAGGATGGATTTAAAGGGGTGGGGGGCTCATCATTAGCATGTTCCCCTCCAGTGTATTCCTGAACGGTGGAGGGAATACTGGTTTTTGGTGGCACTGCGGGAAACGGTTGTCTCCGAGCGGCTACAGCTGGAGGCCTATTAGTTTGAAAAATCCCGCAGTGCGGTGGTTATACATGGTTATATATATGGTTATATATATATTTATATATATATTTTGAAAGGGGGCTCACCGTCAGAGACCATCAGACTGTGGTTAACATTCTACGTTATTAATATGTTATTGTTTTTGTTATTGGTTATTTATTGGTTATTTATTGGAGTGATTTATTTTGGAGTTGGTGTTTTATAATAAAGGCTGTTGTGGCCATATTACTCCAAAATAAAAGTGTGGTCTCATCATTTTAGGTGGGAATTTTAAGTGGAAGGGGGAGTATAAAAGGGGGAATTATGGAAATGGATGGAGGTAACATTTGGACTACACTAGTCATGTCCCCGGCATTCTGTACATTACACAATCCTGTCCCCTGCATTCTGTACATTACACAATCCTGTCCCCTGCATTCTGTACATTACACAATCCTGTCCCCTGCATTCTGTGCATTACACATGCCTGACCTGTGCATTCTGTGCATTACGCACTCCTGTCCCCTGCATTTAATACATTACATACATCTATCTTCTGCATTCTGTACATGACACACTTCTGTCCCCTGCATTCTGTACATTACATACTCTTGTCCCCTGCATTCTGTACATTACATACTCCTGTCCCCTGCATTCTGTACCTTACACACTCCTGTCCCCTGCATTCTGTGCAATACACACTCCTGTCCCCTGCATTATATGCATTACACACTCCTGTCCCCTGCATTCTGTGCATTACATACTCCTGTCCCCTGCATTCTGTGCATTATGTACTCATTCTGTACTATGTACTGGACCTTGCTCTCTGTGTGTATCATGTACTCCTAAACGCAGCACATACTACAGCCCTCAGTGTGTTACATACTTCTGATTCTTGAACACATTGCATTACACCCCCTGGCTCCTGTGCTCTGCGTTATGTATCCTAAACTCAACACTGATTGCATTACTCCCTAACCCCTGTGCTCTGCTCACCAAAATCTTTATTGCCTCAACAATTTCTGGTTGCTATGCAGTCCCTGACTATTTTAATGAAGCTCTTGTTTAAGGTAGGCTCAGACAAAACAATCAGAGCATATTTTATTGGTACAAGGAAGCCTGGGTTTTGTTTAACCACATCCCGTAAGCCCCACCCACTGTTAAGCGCTTGCCCACACCCATATTTTCCCTGGGCATCACAGGTTTTGTCCCTCATTCTGCAGTTAAACTGTTAGGTGGTATGTTATAGTGTAGGGTTGTTTTCAGGAGTTGGGCTTGGTCCCTTAGTTCCAGTGAAGGGAAATCTTAAGGTGTCAGCATACCAAGCCATTTTGGATGATTTTGCAACAAATTTGTGGAAACAGTTTGGGGATGGCTCCTGTTCCAACATGACTGTGCACCAGTGCACAAAGTCCTTAAAGACATGGATGAGGAGCGGGTTTGGGGTGGAGGAACTGGAATGGCCTGCGCACACCTTTGGGATGAATTAGTGAGGAGACTGTGAGCCAGGCCTTTTTGTCCAACATCAGTGCCTGACCTCACAAATGCGCTTCTAGAAGAATGGTCAAAAATTCCCATAGACACACTCCTAAACAGCCTTCCCAGAAGAATTGAAGCTGTTATAGCTGCAAAGGATGGGCCAAATCTATATTGAACCCTGTGGACTTATGCCCCGTACACACGGTCAGACATTGATCGGACATTCCGACAACAAAATTCTAGGATTTTTTGGCTCGGATGTTGGCTCAAACTTGTCCTGCATACACACGGTCACACAAAGTTGTCGGAAAATCCGATCATTCTGAATGTGGTGACGTAAAACACGGACTATAAACGGGGCAGTAGCCAATAGCTTTCATCTCTTTATTTATTCTGAGCATGCGTGGCACTTTGTGCGTCGGATTTGTGTACACACGATCGGAAATTCCGACAACGGATTTTGTTGTCAGAAAATTTTATAGCCTGCTCTCAAACTTTGTGTCTCGGAAAATCCGATGGAAAAAGTCTGATGGAGCCCACACACGGTCGGAATTTCCGACAACACGCTCCGATCGCACATTTTCCGTTGGAAAATCCGACCGTGTGTATAAGACTGGGGGGCATAGGACTGGGATGCAATTAAAGTTCATGTGGGTGTAAAGGCAGGTGTTCCAATACTTTTGACAATATAGTATATATATATATATATATATATATATATATATATATATATATATATATATATATATATATATATATATATATATATATATATATATGTATATATATGTATATATATATATATATATATATATATATATATATATATATATATATATAGGGCAAAACAACAAGTTCACTTTAATGCTGTCTTGGCCAGCAGCACATACTTTCTTCTTTTCACTTTCATACCATTCAGCCACCATGAGTGAGACAAGAAAGTATTGTGCGAACTCTGGGCTTACTATGGGCTATCATCATGTGGCAGTTCTGGGCCAATCAACATGCACAATGATCATTCATATCTTAAAGTACTGAGTATTTTCTTTGCTTCTCGTAGCTGAGTATGTGTCATTTGTGAAAAAGACATTAAAGCAAACCTGTTGCTTTGCATGGTGCTTATGTTAATATTTTTGTCCTGCATGCCATCTTTTCTCTTTTAACGGATGCATTAAACAAATGAAAATATTGTATACATGGGCATTAAATGCTTCTGTAAAACAAAAAGACAGAGGAAAACCACTGTAGCACACTAATGATGGAGCCCCTTGCTTTGATTTTAACGTTCCCCCAAAATCAGTGCGCACGCAGCTAGGCACACAGTATTTTCTTCTTTCTCACTAGCTCCAAGAAAAAGGAGTGTGTTTTATCATTTTATTGCTGGTGTGAACTTGGATGGGTGAGGGGGAAACATGGGATACCCCAAAAGTACTAGCTTGACGGAGGACAGCTCTCCTATTCTGGCAAAGAGCTTCCACAACATTCACTAATGGCAGGGAAAATGCCTAGGAATTGCTTTTGAAGTACTGAGAACTGCACACAGTCTCTAGGGTTCAGCACATAGGTCTGTACAATGCCACAGGATCATCAGTTGCCTCCTTCTGATATCCACCAGGCATTCTTCAGTGAGGAAGACACAGACTTACAATACCACAGGACAGTTGGACACTCTTTCCCCTAACTTCCACTGGGTATCCTCCAGTGAGCTTCTCCAGACCTTAAAGTAGAATTATAGGCAAAACATTTTTTTTCATTTTGGATAGATAAAGGGAGGGTTATAATCCCTGTAAGGTTTATTTTAGCCATCTTTGTCCCATTCAGGCTTTACCTTCACTTCCTGTCCCATAGCCAAACAGGAAGTGAGATGAAATCCCAGCAAATTAAGGGAATCTCTTGGGGACCCCCAGGTTACCAAAACTAGTGTCCCCATTGGAATATTTCCCCTCTATTACTTTTCTGTGGACAATCCAACATTTGGGATTCTCTTTTACTTTTACCTTCAATGATAATGGTAAACAGGACAAATAGAAAAGGTGAATCTCCCTAATCGGGGCACAGACATCAATAAAAACTGACAAGTGTTCTAATCCCTCTCCACTCTTCAAAACTGAAAAAAAGTTTTGCCTTTAGTTATAAGAAAAATCCCAGACTTTGAAAAATAGACCCCCCCCCCCAGCTTAGACTACAGCTGGGACCTCTATGACCTCTGGCTAGTGTCCCCAGCAGACTGCCCTAGGGGAAGAACCTCTTAGATAGAGGAATCCTCTGGCAGGACTGGACCCAGGATCCACACACTCTGCTCTAGGTTTCAAAATATTTATGGGCTCCTCAGCAACCTACTGGAAACACCTCCCCAGGGAATTGCTGGGTCCCCATAAATATTCAGGCTGCCTTTCTATTCTTCCTCCCACTAAATTCTAGAATTCTCTAGAATGTAAGGGGAAGCAATAAGACAAGCAGCCTGTGAAACATCAAGCAGACTAAAACAATCAACCCCTGCTTCACTGATTACAGAGAAGCTAAACTAATTTTACCTAGCAACTTACACCAACTGGGAGGGTGCTACACCAGTGCACGGAGATCATAGTGCAGTGTAAATATAACTATTTTTAATTATATTAACTACTATTAATGAGAAAATATAAAATTCACTCACAAACATGATGAAGGAGAGAGCATATAGTGTGGTGTACTGCCAGCTGATGCGACCACAGGTCCACTCTGGCTCAGGAGTGCTACACATCAGCTGCCAGTACCCCATACTACATGCTCTCTCCTTCATCATGTTTGTGAGTGCATTTGTAGGTAGGTTGAAAAGTGTGTACAGTTTAGTTAGCCAGCAGCAGGCCCAGGCCAAGGGAAGGGGTTAAGTGGGTCAGCTCAGTTCCTGGGCTTTTGTTCCTAGCTTGCCCACCTGTGCTATAAAAAGGGGATCAGCTAAGGTTCATGCCTGCCAGAACAGGAACGAAAATGTGGGTGCAGTGGATTTAAGTGCTGTAGGCTCTTTGAAGTGCTGCTGAAGGAACTGGGTATTGCGGAGGACATTCAAGACATGGACAATGCCATAATGGACTTTCCCCTCATTGAGGTATGCCTGTGCCACTACATTATTCTAGTTAGGATCAGAAAAAGGATGTTGTTCACATTGAACTGTATGTTGCATCACGTCCAATAAAGTTATACTAATCGTTATGACCCTGGTCTGAAGTTATTCAAAGCGGTGCATGTTGGTTCTGGCATATTCCAAAAAACTTGAGTCTGCAATTGTACTATCAGGTATGAAGTAACACTACTACAAAATGGTTAACTTGGTAAGGCAAAAAGAGGAATGTAGTTGCTATGGGTAACCAAGTGAAGGAACAAGTTACAAGCAGCCAGTTGTTAAATGTGGTACCTGGTAAAGTGACAGGTCCTCCAGTTCTGGCTCCCTTCCTAGTGGTCGGTATCTAATAGCAACTGGATCTGAACCTGCATAATGGAGATCTATGGCCTATCACGGGAAGGGAAGAGGTAAGTAGGAGCACACATGAGGTCTGCTCTAGCCACTAAGTGGGACCCAGTTTGGTTACTGGGAGTGAAATACCAAAGGTACACTGGACTGGTGGAGTGGGCGCAGACTCAGCATGTCCCTCCTAAAGCAAATATACAAGGTACAGTGTGTAGAGACATGGAACAAGTTGCTTTTCAAAGGAACTCAGTACTTTATTACTGCACACAGTGGAAGCTCATCTCTAAGTCAGGGAACTGCCCTAATGTTAGATTCTTTACATGACTCCGGGCGAGAGGTACCCCCACGTGCACAGACACAGATGACCTCTCCAACATATTTATACATTTTTAAAAAATAATAAGTAGTTATATATACTTAATGCGCTATGATCACTTTGCGCTGATTTTCTGTTTTTTTTTTGTCTACATCAGGGATATGCAATTAGCGGACCTCCAGCTGTTGGAGAACTACAAGTTCCATCATGCATAGCAAGACTCTGACAGCCACAAGCATGATACCCAGAGGCAGAGGCATGATGAGACTTGTAGTTTCACAACAGCTGGAGGTCCACTAATTGCAGATCCCTGGTCTACATGATCATACATCATACCTGATCATCCGGCATCATTAGATTGACCAATTAGTTAATTAGCAGGGCTTCCATACATTGCATTTTTGTTAATGTATTTAATATGCATTACTAATCACTATTGCAGGCCTTAGTGACTATATGAATAGTGCTGTTTAACTGGAAGTATGGTTTAGGGCCTGTATTATCTTTTTATTAAATGCTCCTGAGTTGCTTTGACTTACATATGAGTGTTTTTTTGCCATTGAGTTGCTCAAGAAGTTGGTTCAAGTTGGTTCAGAGTTGAACTGAGCCACTTTTCAGTTGCTGTAAGATTATTTAGGATGCTTTTGAATTCATGGTCAGTTGTAAAGAGAAAAAATTATCCTAGGTGCCTGTGCATATGAACCCTAATGCCGCGTACACACGAGCGGACTTTACGGCGGACTTTGCCCGGCGGACTTTTCGACGTACTTTCCGACGGACTTTCTGAATGAACGGACTTGCCTACACACAATCCACCAAAGTCCGTCGAATTCGTACGTGATGACGTACGACCGGACTAAAACAAGGAAGTTCATAGCCAGTAGCCAATAGCTGCCCTAGCGTGGCTTTTTGTCCGTCGAACTAGCATACAGACGGCGGACTTTTCGACCGGACTCGATTTCAACAGATAAATTTTAAACAAGTTTCAAATCTAAGTCCGTCCAACTTTTGAGAAAACAAAGTCCGCTGGAGCCCACACACATCGAATTGTCCGACGAAATCCAGTCCGCCGGGCAAAGTCCGCCGTAAAGTCCGCTCGTGTGTACACGGCATAATGCCGCGTACACACGAGCGGACTTTACGGCGGACTTTGCCCGGCGGACTTTTCGACGTACTTTCCGACGGACTTTCTGAATGAACGGACTTGCCTACACACAATCCACCAAAGTCCGTCGAATTCGTACGTGATGACGTACGACCGGACTAAAACAAGGAAGTTCATAGCCAGTAGCCAATAGCTGCCCTAGCGTGGCTTTTTGTCCGTCGAACTAGCATACAGACGGCGGACTTTTCGACCGGACTCGATTTCAACAGATAAATTTTAAACAAGTTTCAAATCTAAGTCCGTCCAACTTTTGAGAAAACAAAGTCCGCTGGAGCCCACACACATCGAATTGTCCGACGAAATCCAGTCCGCCGGGCAAAGTCCGCTCGTGTGTACACGGCATAATGCCGCGTACACACGAGCGGACTTTACGGCGGACTTTGCCCGGCGGACTTTTCGACGTACTTTCCGACGGACTTTCTGAATGAACGGACTTGCCTACACACAATCCACCAAAGTCCGTCGAATTCGTACGTGATGACGTACGACCGGACTAAAACAAGGAAGTTCATAGCCAGTAGCCAATAGCTGCCCTAGCGTGGCTTTTTGTCCGTCGAACTAGCATACAGACGGCGGACTTTTCGACCGGACTCGATTTCAACGGATAAATTTTAAACAAGTTTCAAATCTAAGTCCGTCCAACTTTTGAGAAAACAAAGTTCGCTGGAGCCCACACACATCGAATTGTCCGACGAAATCCAGTCTGCCAGGCAAAGTCCGCCGTAAAGTCCGTTCGTGTGTACGCGGCATTAGTGATCTCAAACACAGGAAGAGCAGTGTTTGTAGCAACTTAAAATAAGGAGTCAGAAAGAAGACTGATGTAGAATTAAAGTGGATGTAAACCCAATGTCATCCTTTCTAAACTACTGCCATAGGGGTTATCTATAAGGATATACATGCCTCCTGCATGTATCTTTACCTGTCAAATCTTTCCCCTCTGTCTGTTCAAAGAGCTGAAAAACTGCATATTCTGTGGGTGGGTCTGTTGTCTGGAGCTCGGTGGGTGGAGTCGTGATGTCAGTAGACTCCCCGCCCACCTCTACACTCCCCTTGTCAATATGCATTTTCTCCTGTGTATTTCTTACACTGAACTTCTGCTATGATCTCTAATATCCAGTGAAAAGACAGGAAAGTAACCACATGACTTCAGCATGCCCAATTATGCTGAGGTGTGGAACATCCAATCTTGGCAGAGCAGCAGAAGAAAGGAGTGGGAGGGAATAAAAAATAATGCATGTGTCTTAGGCTAGTGCACGAGATATGTAAATCACCTGTCACTCACAGCAAGGGGGAGGATTTGACAAAGTTTTTCTCTGTTTGTCAAGATTTATCTCACTGAACAATAAGAGGATTGCTCATAGATGAATTAACTCTTTGTGGCAAGACTGGGCTCAAATGATAGGAAATCTTATACTCTATATTATGACATTAAAAAAAAAAAAAAAATTGTGTTTTACATCCACTTTAAGGTTTGAAGCAGAGACTACCAGGTAATGAAAATGTGAATGGAAAGTCAGGATAACTATTTCCACTAAAATGAGTCCCTGTTAAAATATCCATTGTTATCTACTAAATATATATTAATTGAAAATGACATCAAATTATGATTCAGGCTCATTGTGTCAGATGTGTTTGAGAAAAATCACTATGTATTGCCTTTTTCTTTTAACACTCCAAACTTTATCTACTTCTAAATGTTTGAAAATGGGTGAATGTAAAAAAAAAAAAAAAAATCTGCTCCCAGGTGACCCAGAGATGGAGCATTTTCTGTTTCCTACTCAACAAGCCTCAGTGATCTTCCATTTTCCAGTTTGTTAAACTTCTTCATTCACTGGGAGACAGCCTGACAGCACCGTGCTGCAGCCATCCTATCCAAATAGAAATCTCGCAGAGCTGAGCACTGGAGTCTTATCACTTGCGACACATTTACCATTTTCACAGAGCACTAGGCGTGCAGTGTAGCAGCGTGGAGGGAGAAGAGCCTAGAGGGGGGATTTGTGAGAGGACGGATTGAGGGGAGTTTACACAAATTAATACCATTTTCTCATTTGCATCCTCTAAGGCAATCTGACAGAAGAAAAAAAGTTGATGGAGACAAGGGGATGAACACACAACAAAGCAAAATCAGAAATGGGAGCTTGTGTGTTCCATAAGGGATACAATTGGTTAATTGTAAAGGGAAAATAAGGAATCTGCATAGTATAAATATTGGCCTTAATTTAAAGGAATGTGAACAGCTTATATCTAAAAAAAATAGAGAAAACTGAGCCTGACCACTCATTAGGGGTCACACATGTTGGAGATTATAATGAAATAAATCATAGTTAAAGTGGTTGTAAACACTCTAAAAAAAACCCCAACAACCTGCAAGACAAAGGCATAATGAGCTAGGATGCATAGGTCCTAGCTCATTATGCAATACTTACCTTAAATCTAAGCTAAATCTAAGCTATTGCAGTGGTCCCCATACACCGCTGTGACCGGCGACATTTCTCCTGGAGTTATTTCCGTTTTTGCGGGATCCAGCACTGTGGCTGGAGCCGCCATGATGTCACTCCCGTGCATGCGTTTGGGAGCCACCGGTCACGGCATGGCTACTGAAGAAACAGCATGAGCGAGCCTTTTCTTCGGTGCCCATGTGCCAATGACATTGGCACATGTGGAGTTTAGGAGATAATAATGGTACCTACAGGTAAGTCTTATTATAGGCTTACTGTAGGTAAAAGTGGTAGTATAGGGTTTACAACCACTTTAAAGGGTATGTAAACCCTAACAATGATCTTCTCTTATTTGGTCCCCTTTGCTCTATTAATTATATCATTGCAAGTGTTTATTGGACTGATAAGTGCAAAAAAAAAAGTACCTTTTTATTTTGTCAGCTGATAACTTCCCATGCTTTCTGTCTATGCTGCTTCCCTATTAAATGAGAAGTACAGCCAAAGCTTGTTTGTTTTGCACTCCTGTGACCCGTTTTCAGTAAAGAGCAGGCTGAAGTCCGCTCTCTGCTGACGTCACAGAGTCGGTCCAGGCTCCGTGTCATCAGGACCACGGAGTTGGGATCTGCCTAGATCCCTGGACCGACACCCGGCTGCATCCACCTAGGTAAGTATGAATAAAAAAACCCTCTGTACGTCTCTTTTAATAATAATGTTCTGTTATCGCTGAGTACTACAACCCCCCCCCCCCCCCCATGTTCTGGAGAAGGGGAGCTCTGTCCTAATTATGTCCTATTTCTGTTGTCATGGTATAATAGGTTGAAGAACTAGAACTATGTTATTGGCAGGATGACAAACTGGAAAAAAAAAAAAAACGAATGCAACCACCACATATACGGACTACAAAGCTACAATATATAATATTTTTGTTTAGGAGTTTAGATTTGCTTTAAACAACCCCCCCCCCCCCCCCCCCCCAAGAAAAGAAAGAAAAATAAATAAAAACTCAGGCCTTGAGTTTTGAATAGAAAGAGAAGAATTAAAATGTCGAGTTTTCTTGGTGACCCAATTAAAGATATTTTGCCATCACTTCTTATCTCTATGCTGACTATAGTTGAAATGGAGGGAGTGATTGTTATCAGAACAGGTAGGTACAAACACTAATACAAGCATTATTGGAAGTTGAAACCCTTTTTCATTCTACTATAAATGTGTGTTTGTTTGTTTCTTTCCGTGGCCCCATTGTAAAGATTTTCCATAATTTCCTGTCCGAACATAAATTTAGGGGAAATCTCTTCAATAAGGACATAGACAGCAACAAAAAGTCTCTTAGGCTACATGTACACTAGCCTACCCTGACACCGCCTCTGGGAAAACACAAAAACAGCAATTTTGCAGCGATTTGCGTTTTCTCACGGCCAGCGGTCAAATGTTTTACCTAGCAATAAAGGAGAAGTACAGCCACATCCCTGGAACAGCGGCCGGCTCAGCCTCTCATTGAGCCGCTGAGAGCCTGAGCTGGATGCTCCCGCCTGCTCCCCAGCCCAGCACTCTAGTGAGCACGGGGGGGGGGTGCATAGCAGAGGGACAGCTCCCTGCTCACGGAGCCATGAGAACTGAGTGATGTGCAGATTTTGATCGCTCGGTTCTCAGTGTTAGAGGCGGCGAGGGACAGCTGCAGCATTGGACCGATGCCGCATCCACCTAGGTAAGTATGATTCTACAAATAAACAGATTCCCGTACTTCTCTTTTAAGAAAATATTGGCTGTTAGCATTTCTTCTGTGATCGGCATAGTTCAGTGGTTCTCAACCCTGTCCTCAAGTACCCCCAACAGGCCATGTTTTCAGGTTTTCCTTTATCTTGCACAGGTGCCTTAAATCAGAGTCATTGGCTTGGTATTTTTGGACAGCTAGTTTATCTAAGAGAAATTCCCAAAATATGGCCTGTTGGGGGTACTTGAGGACAAGGTTGAGAACCATTGGCATAGATGACTGAACTGTAAATTTTGTTCATATTTTTATGCATTTATACAGTATGTCCATTGTTTTTGACAGTTGTACACTATCTCTATGATAATGACACACAGTATATGTATCAGTCTGGTCTGCAGTATCTTTGGTGTTCTTGCTCGTCATTTTAGGTTTGCTATACATTTAATCTTGAAATAGATTTCTGCCCAGGGACCTACCCCATTGAACCAAGGTTACTTTCTTATAAGCCAGCCCTCTCACTATAAAGGTAGCCATACATGGGTCAAAGCTCGGATAGTTCATCAGGGACAAGTAAAATTTTGATCCATGTATGAGCAGGCTGGTGATACAACCAGCCTTTCTGGTTTTCCTTATTGATCATTGCCACCGGCTATAGCTAGCAGCACTGAACAGTGCATTCTTATGGTAGGGGATGCCCCCTCCTGTCAAACTGCTGAGAAACTGTATAGAGAGAGAAAATTGTAGGACTGTAGGCACTGGCAGGCCTGGTAAAGTAGATGTAAAATGTTACTGAATGCCATGTGGTTAGCAAAATGCAGTTATCTTGGAGAACCGAGGGATGGGGAGGGCTTTTGCCTTTTTTCATCTTTTGTTACATCCTAATGCTACTGATATCCTGCAGGCTCTTTACAGACTGTTCCTGCCCACATGTGCTACAATGATAACAGGCCACATGTGTTTTTTTTCACAGGGCGTAATTCCTAACTGCTCCTGTCTGCAATAGTTTTTTTCACATGCCTTTTTTAATGGTGACAACCATGGAATATGCTTCCACAGTGTGCATGAGCACAGAAGGTGATATTTTCCTTTTGCAATACAAGGTGATTTAAAGGCCTGGGCAATGTACATCAGCACAGCAGCATGTAGCACCCTTTACTATGGGTTGTTGAGCCAGATCCCGTGGCAAGGCCTACAGTTGGTCTGAGAACCTACTAACTATGCCTTGAATTCCCTATATTTTTTAGGTTCAATACTCAAAGTAGGCCCTAGGGGCAAGTCAGGAAGAATGTGCTTACACGTTTATAAGAGGCTGCTCCTATTTTAGTGATTCCAGGTCTGTTTCGCAGGGGTTCCTACTAAACACTCAAGGGCATGTGACAAGGGGACCCAGGTTCCTGGGTGTGTGCAACCAGGGGAACTTTCCTACGAAAGCAAACATATGGACCCTCCTCCATTAAGCCAACACCCTATCCCAACATGAACTAGTTTTAACCACTTAAGCCCCGGATCATTTGGCTGGCCAAAGACCAGAGCACTTTTTGCGATTCGGCACTGCATCGCTTTAACTGACAATTGCGCGGTGAAAAAATTGCAATAAGCGTTGATTGATTGGTTTGCGCAAAAGTTAGAGCATTTACAAAAATAGGGGATAGTTTTATGGCATTTTTATTAATATTTTTTTTATTAGTAATGGCGGCGATCAGCGGTTTTTATCGTGACTGTGACATTATGGCGGACAGATCCGACACTTTTGACGTGATTTTGGGACCATTCACATTTATACAGCGATCAGTGCAATTAAAAATGCATTGATTACTGTGTAAATGTGAAGGGGTTAACCACTAGGTGGCGCTGTAGGGGTTAAGTGTGTCCTAGGGAGTGATTCTGACTGTGGGGGGGAGCGGCTGTGTGTGATACAACACTGATCACCGCTCCCGATTACAGGGAGCTGTGATCAGTGACAGTGTCGCATTTCCCCATTCTTCCCCTCCTTGAGATGTTCGTGGGTATCCCCGTGGACATCGAGCTGCCTCTTAAAGGGCAACGTACAGGTACATGATTCTGCCTGTACGTGCCCTTCTGCCGACGTATAGCGTTCAGAAAGCGGTTATTGTATCTCTATTTTCACAAGAATAGGCCATTTTGTAAAGTAACATAGCAAAAGAGACAGCATTTTATTTTAAAGTTGTCCAAAGCTATATTTTACAAGTCCAAATATACGGCAAGTAACTCCAAAGGAAAAAGCAAACACTCTTTGAACATTATGAAAAACATTAACGTTCATGGTGCTGGAAATGCAGGAGGGGAACGGCGGTGGCACCCACAAAAAACAGTTCTCATAAGACGCAGGTGACCACAATAACATCCCCCAGATGTCTATGGAGACGAAACTCGTCGGGAAGGACTCCACTGCCACCATTTGTTTTAAAAAAAGCGCAGTTTTTATCTGCCTAATGTAAGTTTTCCAGCTTCATTAAATTTATTGCACAATTTTACAGAATTACGCTATGTGGCCCTTTTTGTTCTCCCCATATTGAATTCATCTGCTATATCCACGTTCACCTGGTTACCATTCCTATGAGAAACATCAATACTACCACCTATTATCCTGAGGACAGCTGTGAGTTCCCTATGGAGTCTTTTGAGGATCCCAGTGTCCAGTTCCATTGGTTGCTCATACAACACAAGCCTGTTTGACCCACAGAACATATGTTCTCGTGGGTTCAAACGTTCTGGTAAGCCTCCCTAAGCCTTCTGGTGGCATTTTTCACTCCAAGTTCACATGTTGTTCACCGTTATGATTTTCACATGAAGTATTTATTTATATGGGATTCAGAATTACATTTTGACCAAAAATATTTTTTTTATTTTTTAATTTGTTAATTTTTTTTCACTTGGACTATTCTTTGGACACTCATCACCAGTCACTGTGTTTACTCGTATTTGTATTTTCATTTTTGTTTTTTTCATTAGTTATTATTGGGGTTCATTACCCATTTGTTTCACTTTTATTGTTGCATTTTGCTTCACATATAAGCGCTACACCTTTTGTATCCAGACCACAATAACATCGCTGCTGTTTACATTTTATTTCAGCTCAGGGAGTTTCTTCCCTGAGGGAGAAAGCATGCTAGAATGTAGTTCTCTATGTTGTACATGAGCTTGTATCTTACCCAACTCTCATGCCAAAATAACCCTTGACTTCTGCCATCAGGTCCGTTAGCTCTTCCTAAGGAGCATGGTTGAAAGACATGAGGACAACCTAGCAACCCCTGGGTGGGACTATCTATAATATAATATATCTCACATAACTGCACAAGGGCAAAGCTGGGGTGCACAGTGACAACAAGTGGTGCCTGCAGAAACTACAACAGACATTTTCCTAGATGTATACCAGGTACAAGCATTTAATTTCCTTTGGGATACCATATGAAAGGGTTATTTACAGGCAGACGACTGTGGGAAACAGAAGTAGGTCATCGTCACCCCATGAAAAACTGTCCAAACAAAGACCTTTATATCAGCTGTTGCTTTGCTGAAAGCTAGCGATTAAAGTACAAGTAGACCTTCCAAGTGCTATAATCATGTTATTATTGGTTGGGTTTATACTTACTTTAACAAAATATGCTTGAATTCTTTGCATTGCACTGCTGGGGTACATTTCCATATATGCCCAGATGTGTGCACTCAAAAATCCTTTTAGCGACAGTTATCTGTTCACAAAAACTGATTGAGTGCTAGCTCTTCAATTGTCAAAACTTTTGCAGGTTTTGTCTATTAATTGGGGTCTTTTTTCTCTTTTTTTCTATTATAACTTTTAACTTAGTTTAATTGGAACACATTTGGCAGTTGTTGCTGACAGTCATTTTAAGAGCCAAGGTTTATTTTATGAATTTTTAATCTTTTATTAGAAAGTTTTCTCTGCTTGTTATTGATTATTTGGAAATTACTGATTTGACAATGCGCATATTTACTTGTCTATGCAGATGTATTGAACAATATATGATATTCACATTGGCCACTGAAAGTGGCTATTTTATATTGTATTGTTTTAATAACAAAAACATTTTAGTATTCTGTCTCTCAGCTGTCAGTGCTTGTATCTTTTCCTCCCTCTGTGCCGAACTATAGTACGTTGTGTGCATAGGAGGATGAACGATCAGCACATAAGGGGTATACATGCTGAGTTATGGATTATATCCTATTTTGGACCAGATCGTAATGTCATGGGATCATGCCCTCAGTTGAAGCCAGAAGTGACGAAACTCGTCAGGTGCGTGATCTCCACGACGAACAGAAGCGACATTTGCACATCACGGTCAGCTGGGAACTACTAGGAAGAAACAGTGCGACTGTTCGTACGACACAAGCGGCATCCTATACAGCAGGACCGGTGACTATGCTACGTTCTTTTATATATATATTACTCTATTGTTTTTACAAGCTAGTATGTATATTCTGTATGGGGGGCATTTGGCTACAGTAAAAGTTTGAAAAGCAGGATTACGCTATGTGGCATTTTTACTTTCCTATATGATCCTTCTGCATTGGAGCCATCTATACCTCCACCCTAACAGAATTAGTGGATGACTTGCCTTCAAAGTGACAGCAAAGGATTACCTTAAGGCATATGAAATATTAACATCTGAGTGTATACCCTAAGGGGAGTGTAAATCACGTGGTGGCGTTCTGGGTATGTGGTGCACGAGTGATAACGACTAGGATAGTCGACCATAACGAGAGCTTCACCCACTTAAAGAAGTCATTTCACCTTTTTTTCTATTATGTGGAATCATATAAAAGCTTGTCACTTGTGGATGGACTGACATGAGCACTGCTATGGCATTTTAAGGACATAAGATGCTATCAGTTTTACTTGGATATTTTTTATAGTAGCTGCTGACGCAATTAATAAAAGATATATTAGATAGATAGATTTAGTGCTATGTATAGTTACATAGTTACATAGAAGGTGAGGTTGAAAAAAGACACAAGTCCATCAAGTCCAACCTATGTGTGTGATTATATGTCAGTATTACATTGTATATCCCTGTATGTTGCGGTCCTTCAGGTGCTTATCTAATAGTTTTTTGAAACTATCAATGCTCCCCACTGAGCCCACCGCCTGTGGAAGGGAATTCCACATCCTTGCCACTCTTACAGTAAAGAACCTTCTACATAGTTTAAGGTTAAACCTCTTTTCTTCTACTTTTAATGAGTGGCCATGTGTCTTGTTAAACTCCCTGCCGCAAAAACGTCCCTATTGTTGGGTCACCAGTACGGTATTTATAAATTGAAATCATATCCCCTCTTAAGCGACTCTTCTCCAGTAGGGATGGGCGAACGGTTTGGCCCGAGCATAAGTTTGGGCCAAACTTTGGTTATTCGGATGTTCTTCAAACACCGAACAATATGCAGTGTTCGGGGCAAATTCGAAAGCCACCAAAACACGGTTAAAGTCTATGGGACACTAACATGAAAAATCAAAAGTGCTCATTGTAAAGGCTTACATGCAAGTTATTGTCATAAAAAGTGTTTGGGGACCTGGGTCCTGGCCCAAGGGACATGTATCAATGCAATTTTTTTTAAAAAAAACTGACATTTTCTCGGGAGCAGTGATTTTTTTTTAATGCTTAACCGCTTCAGCCCCGGAAGATTTTACCCCCTTCCTGACCAGAGCGTTTTTTGCGATTCGGCACTGTGTCGCTTTAACTGAAAATTGCGCGGTCGTGTGACGTGTCTCCCAAACAAAATTGGCGTCCTTTTTTCCCCACAAATAGAGCTTTCTTTTGGTGGTATTTGATCGCCTCTGCGATTTTTATATTTTGCGCTACAAACAAAATAAGAGCGACAATTTTGTTTATGTTACAAAATATATAATTGTATAATATATAATATTTGTTAAAAATATATAAAAAAAAATGTTTTTCCTCAGTTTAGGCCAATCGTATTCTTCTACATATTTTTGGTAAAAAAAAATCGCAATAAGAGTTTATTGATTGGTTTGCGCAAAAGTTATGGCTTTAAAAAATAGGGGATAGTTTTATGGCATTTTTATTAATATTTTTTTTTTTTTTACTAGTAATGGCGGCGATCAGCGATTTTTATTGTGACTGCGATGTTATGGCGGTCATGTCGGACATTTTTGACACATTTTTGGAACCATTGTCATTTATACAGCGATCAGTGCGATTAAAAATGCACTGATTACTGTGTAAATGACACTGGCAGTGAAGGGGTTAACCACTAGGGGTAGGGAGGGGTTAAGTGTGTCCTAGGGGAGTGATTACTAACTGTAGGGGGATGGGCTAGAAGTGTCACTACGCTGATCACTGCTCCCGATGACAGGGAGCTGTGATCAGTGATACTTGTCACTAGGCAGAACGGGGAGATGCTGTTTACATCAGTATCTCCCCGTTCGTCCTCTCCGTGAGGTGATCGCGGGTAACCCCGCGGGTATCCGACTCACGGAGCTCCCGGCGACGGTGCGCACGCAATGGCACGGCGGGGAACTCAAATGGACGTACCTGTAAGTCCATTTGCCCAGCCGTGCCATTCTGCCGACATACATAGGCGTGCGCCGGTCGGGAAGGGGTTAAAGTGAAACAATAAAAATGTAATATTCCTTTAACCACTTCCCGCCCGGCCTATAGCGGATTGACGGCCGGGCGGTGGTTCAGTTATCCTGACTGGGCGTCATATGACGTCCTTCAGGATAACATGCCGCCGCGCGCCCACAGGGGCGTGCATCGCGGCGATCGGTGGATCGGTGTGTCAGTCTGACACACCGCTACACCGATCTTGGTAAAGAGCCTCCGGCGGAGGCTCTTTACCACGTGATCAGCCGTGTCCAATCACGGCTGATCACACTGTCAATAGGAAGAGCCGTTGACAGACGCAAGTAGAGGAGAGCCGATCGGCAGCTCTCCTGGCAGGGGGGGTCTGCGCTGATTGTTTATCAGCGCAGCCCCCCCGCAGATCACCACACTGGACCACCAGGGATCGCCACTAGGACCACCAGGGAAGGGAAACATGTGGATGGCCAGGTATGTACCCCATGGCCATCCACATGTGCCCAGTCAGTGCCAAATCTGTGCCAATCAGTGCCCACAAATGGGCACTGATTAGCACAATTATGTTGCAGTGATGCCCAGCAATGCCACACTTAGGGGCATCACTGCCATCAATTAGTATAATCAGTGCCACCCATCAGTGTCCATCTGTGCCCATCTGTGCCCACCTATCAGTGCCCATCCGTGCCTATCTGTGCCAACTATCAGTGCCACCCATAACTACCCATCAACGCCACCTACAAGTGCCCATCAATGCCACCTACGAGTGCCCATCAGTGCCGCCTATCAGTGCCCATCGTGCCACCTATCAGTGCCCATCAGTGCCACCTACCAGTGCCACCTATCAGTGCCCATTAGTGCCACCTATCAGTGCGCATCAGTGCCGCCTATCAGTGCCCATCATCAGTGCCCGTCAGTGCCACCTCATCAGTGCCACCTCATTGGTGCCACCTCATCGGTGCCCATCAGTGCCGCCGTATCAGTGCCCGTCAGTGCAGCCATATCAGTGCCCGTCATTGAAGAAGAAAACGTACTCATTTACAAAAAATTTTAACAGAAACAAAGAAAAACGTGTTTTTTTTCAAAATTTTCGGTCTTTTTTTATTTGTTGCGCAAAAAATAAAAACCCCAGAGGTGATCAAATACCACCAAAAGAAAGCTCTATTTGTGGGAACAAAATGATAAAAAATTTGTTTGGGTATAGTGTAGCATGACCGCGCAATTGTCATTCAAATTGTGACAGCGCTGAAAGGTGAAAATTGGGCTGGGCGGGAAGGTGTCTAAGTGCCTGGTATTGAAGTGGTTAAATATCGTGCCTGGGGGTGTCTATCGTATGCCTGTAAAGTGGCACATTTTTCCCTTGTTTAGAACAGTACCACAGCAAAATGACATTTCTAAAGGAAAAATTGTCATTTAAAACTGATCGCCACTGTAATGAATTGTCGGGTCTCGGCAAAATAGATAAAACTCACTGAAAAAAAGAGCATGGGATCCCCCCCCAGTCCATTACCAGGCCATTTTGGAACTGTTATGAATATTAAGGGGAACCCCGAACCAAAATTTTAAAAAAATAATTGCGTGGGGGTCCCCCTAAAATCCATACCAGGCCCTTCGGGTCTAATATGAAAATTAAGGGAAACCCTGCGCCAAATTTAAAAAAAATGGCGTCAGGGTCCCCCCAAAATCCATACCAGACCCTTATTCAAGCACGCAACCTGGCAGGCCGCAGGAAAAGAGGGGGGACGAGAGAGCGCCCCCCCTCCTGAAGCGTACCAGGCCACATGCCCTCAACATGGGGAGGGTGCATTGGGGTAGCCCCCCAAAGCACCTTGTGCACCCTGTGTGATATTGTAACGGGTACAGATGTACCCCTACCGTTTCACAAAAAGTGTCAAAATGTTAAAAACGACAAGACACAGCTTGGGGGCAAGTTCTTTATTAAAAAATTAAAAAATAAAAATGTGTCCAAGTCAGAGACAATGGGTGTATCTATGACTACAACTCAAATGAACGCTTTAAAAATAAAATTTTAAATTTAGATGGACCTATACGGGCATCAAATACCTGGGCACATTGATTCCACCTAAATTAGACCAAACCTTTGAGTTGAATTTCCCACCTCTACGGATAGAGTGAAAGTCTTATTCTCTAAATGGCATCAGGGCCTTTTCTCTTGGTTCGGTAGATGTAACATAATAAAAATGTCAGTATTGCCTACATTTTCCTATCTTTTTCAAACTCTACCCATTCATATACCCCTAGAATTCTTTAAACAGACTAATAAGATGATAACTGAATTCATTTGGGCCCAGAATTCAATGCCGTTTAATGACAATGCCTAAACAATATGGGGGGTAGTGGTACCTGATATGCAGAAATATTATCAGGCGGCTCATATGGCGCGACTAGTAGACTGGTAGGCATGCAAGCTTTAAAATATGGCCAAAAATCGAGCAATCACAGTGTGAGGTCCCATTGCGTCGTGCGGTTTGGTGCTTTGGAGACCTGAGTTCAGCTCTCAAAAAGCACCCAACCTTGGGCCCTACCCTGCGTATTTGCTCCCGAATATGTTCCACCACTTCATTATCATCTGTCAACTCCCCCTGTACCCTATTGTAGGGAATCCTCGTTTCTCTACAGAAGGGACCCTTCAGGAAACTTTCAGACTCAGTGTTTTCAGGCCTCGCATTTTATACAAATACCGACTGGGACATGGCCCTCATTACCTGAACTAACCTCATCCAATGTTTCTGTCTTGATTTCTGGAGTGGAGCCCAGTTGCGACATTTCCTTAACACTCTCCCACCTCCAGATAGATTTTAACGAACATTGACACCCTTAGAACAACTATGTGAGGGGACGGGGTCTTGCTCTCATTTAATCTTGCAAATGTATGCACTACTGGTTGCCCCCCCAAGAGGATTATGTCCCTCCATATATAAGGAAGTGGGAAATGACATTAGACAGGACGTTCACCCAGGCACAACATAGGTAGATAGAAAATCTTGCGTTGAAATCTTCAATATCCACAAGAATCCAAGAAACTAATTTTAAAATAATGACAAGATGGTACAGTACACCCTCATTATTTAATACATTCTTTCTGGAGATCCCGGACAAATGTTGGAGGTGTCAGGAGGAAAGAGGGACTCCACGTTCTTTGGTCCTGCCCAAAACTGGAGTACTTCTGGAGGGAGATACGGCAGATAGCACAGAAATTTACTGAGTATAACCTCCCAGAAGATCCAGCCCTATTTTTGTTACATGTCTCAAACATATCGGGGGAAACATATAGTAAATTAATTTTGCGCATCCATCCATCCATAGTGTAATACACAGGGATACAGGAACAAACGTATGGCGTGTATACGTGTATGGCCATACGTTTGTTCCTGTATCCCTGTGTATTACACTATGGATAGGATGGTGCACTGACGCACCCATACCTTGTGAGTACCCTCCTGGAGGGAAGTGGTTTTATATTGTTTAATAAATCTTTGACGGTATTACGCTATGGAGTTTCTTTCTTTCCTACATATGTTACCATTGATGGTTATCTGAGAGAGGTGCAGATCATTCCCAACAGATCCTATATGAGCCCAGGAGTGGCTCTACTGCGTGTATAGACACTGTTTAATCACTGTGTCACACGCTCAAAGGTGAGCGCATGAGCAATTGGGGGTCACTGGAGGGCACCGAAGCATGCCGTTATTTGCACACCATATAGGAAGAACATGAGGAATGCCTATATTTTTTGGACACTAATGTTTGCACTTTATATATCATATTTTACTGATTAATTTTAATTGAATTGTTGGACACTTTAATAATTTTTTATCATCACTTTTTTCACGTTTTGCACGTTGCATGTTGTTATATTTATATATATTTATTCACTTGTTTTCATAAATGGGTGTCTATAGTATGCCTGTAAAGGGGCGCATGTTTCCCGTGTTTAGAACAGTCTGACAGCAAAATGACATTTCAAAGGAAAAAAAGTCATTTAAACTACTCGCGGCTATTAATGAATTGCCGGTCCGACAATACACATAAAAGTTCATTGATAAAAACGGCATGGGAATTCCTGGCATGGGAATTCCCCATAGGGGAACCCCGAACCAAAAAAAAAAAAAATAACGTGGGGGGTCCCCCTGAAGGGCCTGGTATGGATATTAAGGGGAATCCCGGCCAAAATTTAAAAAGAAAAATGGCGTGGGGTCCCCCTCAAAATCTATACCAGACCCTTTAGGTCTGGTATGGATTTTAAGGGGAACCCCACGCCAAAATTAAAAAAAAAAACGGCGTGGGGTCCCCCCAAAAATCCATACCAGACCCTTATCTGAGCACACAACCTGGCAGGCCGCAGGAAAAATGGGGGGACGAGAGAGTGCCCCCCCTCCTGAACCATACCAGGCCACATGCCCTCAACATTGGGAGGGTGCTTTGGGGTAGCCCCTCAAAAAACACCTTGTCCCCATGTTGATGGGGACAAGGGCCTCATCCCCACAACCCTTGGCCGGTGGGTGTGGGGGTCTGCGGGCAGGGGTCTTATCGGAATCTGGAAGCCCCCTTTAACAAGGGGACCCCCAGATCCCGGCCCTCCCCCCTGTGTGAAATGCTAAGGGGGTACAAAAGTACCCCTACCATTTCACTAAAAAAGTGTCAAAAATGTTAAAAATGACAAGAGACAGTTTTTGACAATTCCTTTATTTAAATGCTTCTTCTATCTTCTATCTTCTTTCTTCTTTCTTCTATCTTCCCTCTTCCTTCGGTTTCTTCCTCCATCTTCTTTTTCTTCTGGTTCTTCTGGTTCTTCCTCCGGTGTTCTCGTCCGGCATCTTCCTCCGCGGCGTCGCCGTCTTCTTCCCTTCTTCTCCTCGGGCTGCTCAACATCCATGAAGGCATGGAGGGAGGCTCCCACTGTGTGATGCTTCTCTCTTCATCTTCTTCTCCATCTTCTTTTCAGGCCGCTCAGCATCCATGATGGCATGGAGGGAGGCTCCCGCTGTGTGACGCTTCTCCTCTTCTGACGGCTCTTAAATAATGGGGGGGTGGGGCCACCCAGTGACCCTGCCCCCCTCTAACTCACGGGGACTTGACTGGACTTCCCTGTGGCATTCCCCGTGACGTCAGAAGGGGGCGGGGTTACGTAACGGGTGACCCTGCCCCTCTCTGACATCACAGGGAATGCCACAGGAAAGTCCCGTCAAGTCCCCATGAGTCAGAAGGGGGCGGGGTCACCGGGTGGCCCCACCCCCCATTATTTAAGAACCGTCAGAAGAGGAGAAGCATCACACAGCGGGAGCCTCCCTCCATGCCATCATGGATGTGGAGCGGCCTGAAAAGAAGATGAAGACAAGAAGATAAAGACAAGAAGATGAAGACAAGAAGCGTCACACAGCGGGAGCCTCCCTCCATGCCATCATGGATGCGGAGCGGCCCGAGGAGAAGAAGGGAAGAAGACACCGACGCCGCGGAGGAAGATGCCGGACGAGAACACCGGAGGAAGAACCAGAAGAAGAAGAAGATGGAGGAAGAAACCGAAGGAAGAGAGAAGAGAGAAGAAAGAAGAAAGAAGATAGAAGAAAGAAGAAGCATTTAAATAAAGGAATTGTCAAAAACTGTCTCTTGTCATTTTTAACATTTTTGACACTTTTTTAGTGAAATGGTAGGGGTACTTTTGTACCCCCTTACCATTTCACACAGGGATCTGGGGGTCCCCTTGTTAAAGGGGGCTTCCAGATTCCGATAACCCCCCCGCCTGCACACCCCCACAACCACAGGCCAAGGGTTGTGGGGATGAGGCCCTTGTCCTCATCAACATGGGGACAAGGTGTTTTGGGGGGCTACCCCAAAGCACCCTCCCAATGTTGAGGGCATGTGGCCTGGTACAGTTCAGGAGGGGGGGCGCTCTCTCGTCCCCCCCTCTTTTCCTGCAGCCTGCCAGGTTGTGTGCTCGGATAAGGGTCTGGTATGGAATTTTAGGGGGACCCCACGCCATTTATTTTTTTTTAAATTTTGGCCGGGGTTCCCCTTAATATCCATACCAGACCTGAAGGGCCTGGTATGGAATCTAGGAGAACCCCCCACGTCATTTTTTTTTTAAATTTTGGTTCGGGGTTCCCCTGTGGGGAATTCCCATGCCGTTTTTATCAATGAACTTTTATGTGTATTGTCAGACCGGCAATTCATTAATAGCCGTGAGTAGTTTTAAATGACTTTTTTTTCCTTTTGAAATGTCATTTTGCTGTCAGACTGTTCTAAAAACGGGAAAGGTGCGAAATTTAAAGGGATATTACACTTTTATTGTTTCCATTTAAGCATTATTAAAATCACTGCTCCCGAAAAAACAGCCTTTTTTAAAACTTTTTTTTGCATTGATCCATGTCCCCTGCGGCAGGACCCAGGTCCCCAAACACTTTTTATGACAATAACTTGCATATAAGCCTTTAAAATTAGCACTTTTGATTATTCATGTTCGTGTCCCATAGACTTCAACGGTGTTTGCGTGTTTGAACAAATTTTTTGCCTATTCGCAAGTTCTGGTGCGAACCGAACAGGGGGGTGTTCGGCTCATCCCTAGTGGAGAGATACGTACCCTCCCACAATTCTTACATGGGTCACACGAATTGAAGAGGTTAATAGGATGGAGGATTTGTTATTATCGGCTCAAAATCGAAAGGAGACATATTTAGAAACTTGGGGCCAATGGAATACATTTAAATTCTCGGAGGAAGGGAGTTCCCTCTTTGCTCCTGAGAGTATTTGAAAAAGAGAGGAGTGTGGGGCCTTGGGGGTGACCTCACTTCCGTGGATGATGGTATAGTAAACTCGCCTTTTCCTCGGTACATCTCCCCTCCAACTCCGACTCCCTCTCCCCATCAGTGTTTTTTTTTTTCTTCTCTCTTTCTGTCTTTTTTTTCCCTCATGGGGTTTCTTACTTTCTTCTTTTGCCTCTTCAGATATGTAGAGGTTTTTTTTCTTAGTAAAGTCAGGGCATACAAGAGAAGCAGGTCTAACGGAAGAGAGAATGGGGACTATCTCAAATAACTAGTTGTTTTTTCTGTAGATGTATTTAAGATAGGAGTAATGCTGTTAATTGGAGTTTGAATGGATTCATCGGAACTCATATGATTGATGGATTAATGAAATTGTTTATTTCTCTATATGTATGACAACTAAAATAAAATAAAATAAAAAAAAATGTCCCATGATGTCCATTTATCTTCCTATATCGCTCCGCCGATGGACCAAAAAAGAAAAAAAAAATCTGCCACTGATCCGCTTCCATGGGATGCTCCCGCCGTGTGATGCTTCATCGCCTTTGACAGTTCTTATATAACTGACACCACGGGGACTTTCCTATGGTTTCCCCATGGTGTCAGAGGGAGGCGGGGCCACCCAGTTACGTAAACGGGTGACCTCGCCCCCTCTGACGCCACGGGGAAGCCATGGGAAAGGCTATGAAGTGTCACACGGCGGCCATGGAGGCGGATCGGTGTCGGATTTTTTTTTTCTTTTTTCGGTCCGTCGGTGGAGCGATATAAAAAGATGAATGGACATCTTGGGACATTTTTATTTTTTAATAAAGGACTTGTCTCCAAGCTGTGTCTTGTGGTTTTTAACATTTACACACTTTTTTTGTGAAATGGTAGGGGTACATTTGTACCCCATTACCATTTCACATGGGGGGGCAGGATCTAGGGGTCCCCTTGTTAAAGGGGGCTTCCAGATTCCGATAAGCCCCCTGCCCGCAGACCCCCACAACCACCAAGAAAAGGTTGTGTGGATGAGGCCCTTGTCCCCATCAACACCCTCCCCATGTTGAGGGCATGTGGCCTAGTACGGTTCAGGAGATTCCACCATGCCATTTTTTTAAATTTTGGGTGAGGGGTGAGAAGGTGACAATCACTTCCCAGCAGCAGATACAGGGGGAGAAGAGAGAGGAGGTGTTTGTTGTCCCTCCCCAACAGTTGGCCAGGGTGGAGGAAATGGTCCTTCCTCCCCAGCAAAGATCTGTGCACCTGGGAGACAGTACCATAGACATGTCGTCCCAGCAGCCAGATAAGGGAACGGAAAAGGAAGCAGCCAGCTCACCTTCCCAATGGCAGCTACACAATTTGGGAGTGGAGGAATCCAGCCTCCTGCCCCACCGTTTAGCCGAAGCGGGTGATGTGGAGTCCCCAGCAGAAGTGCTGGCAACAGGGCAGAGTGCTACCAACCTCTGCCCAGCACCAGCAACAACTGTGGAGATCCAGGGAGCAGGAGCAGTCTGCCCCTGTCTCTGGCGTCAAGCTGATGTAGTGAAGCTGCTACTCCCAGCTGAATCACTGGCAACAGGGCAGAGCTCCACTGGCCTCTGCCTAGCACCTACAGTGTCTCTACAGCTTCAGGAAGCTGGGGTGATCGCCCTTATGCCCAGCAGCAGACCGGTCCCTGGAATTTTAAAAACCACCCAGCTGAAGCGCTGGCAGCCGGACAGAGAGTAAATGACCTCTGCCCCACACCTACTGGTGTCAACTATTCCTTGCAGCCAAGATTGGAGATCATGCGGACTGACTATGTGAGTTCACTTTGCCCGACTAACGCATGTCCAGACCAGGTGGAGGTCTGGGACCTTGTTAGTCAACCTTTGATGGGGGAAAAATGTGACAGACCTAGCTGGGACAGAGGCTTTTGGAGGGGACTGAATGCTAACCTCTTGCCTACCGATCATGGGCCCTGGCATTTGTGGGGAATGGTGCTCTTTGTGAGCTGTATGCCTGGGGACCCTTGAGGTGGTGTTACTTTGGATTCAGGTCCATATCCCCCCAAGACACACAGACTCTGGGAACCCTGTATATGCCATATTAGAAATAGTGACTGATTCATACTGTTGGGACACATACTGTTAGATGCTAATGTCATCAACGCCAGCCACCTGTCTGTCTGTTGTCTTCTATAATGTAAATGAGTCTAGTCTGGCTTGCCACAGCTTCACCCATTGTTGTTTGAGCTAATTATCCGTGCAATTGTATCAAGGAGTTCTGTGTTGAGATGTATGTTAATATGTAGTATAGTTATGGAGTTGCATCGGCTGCTTTAAGGGATTAGTTAATTAGTTCATGTTAATTAGGTTTCTGGTTACAGGTGTATTGTTAAAGTAATATGAGCAGGAGGGGGGACCTTCTCTTCTTCTGTATATAAGACTTGTATTTTGGTTCTAATAAAGAGTCCATGTTCAGCAACTAAACAAGCATTGTCTTGTTTTGTGCTTGTGAGCGGTTGGAATATCTGATATCTATATTCAGACTCGGAGAAGTGGTATATGACGAAAGCACTCAAGCGGAGCGTGGGACATTTCGTTACACATACTATAGACACCCTCCAGGCACAATATTTAAAGGAATATTTTATTTTTATTGTTTCACATTAAGCATTAACCCCTTCCCTACCGCTGCGCGCCGATGTACACCAGCAGAAGGCATGGGTGGGCAAATGGGCATACCTGTACATCCCGCCCTCCCCGTGAGCGGGCGGCATGATCGTGCCCCCCTGTGCCCGCGGCAGTCGGGTTCATTGGAGGAGCGATCAGTCTCCAGGGCGAGACCAATGATTTATGGTCTGGCCCTGGCGATCGCTCCCAATGAATGAAAACCTTCCCCTGCCTGTGTAAGTGTAAACACAGGCAGGAGGAAGTGATGTCATCTCTTCTCATGAAGTATTTTGGATTCCAGTGACAGAGAGAGAGAGAGCGCATCTAACCATGAGTTACACCAACAGCACATTAACACTAGCACACATAGGTACACTTTCCACCCCCTTGATCACCCCCAGATCGCCCCCCCCCATTAACCCTTTCACTCCCTGTCACTGTGTCACCAATTGCAGTTTTCAGATTTTTCACTGATCACTGCATTGGTGTCATTTGTGACTTGAATAAGTGTTAAAGCAGTTAGTAGTAGCCCCCGTTAGATCTAGGTTACCCCCCTAAACCCCCCTAATAAAGGTTTAACCCTTTGATCGCCCCCCAGTTAACCCTTTCACCCCCTGTCGCTAGTGTCACTAATCGATCACCGTATTTGTGCCATTGGTGACGCTAGTTTGCCAGTTAGGTGATTCGTTTTACTGTCAGGTTTTTATAGCCTCAGGTACCCCCATATATACTACCTAATAAAGGTTTTACTCCCCTGGTTAACCCTTTCACCCCCTGTCGCCAGTGTCACTAATCGATCGCCGTATTTGTGTCACTGGTGATGCTAGTTAGTCAGTTAGGTGATTAGTTTCACCGTCAGGTTTTTATAGCCTCAGGTACCCCATGTATTACCTAATAAAGGTTTTAACCCCCTGATTGCCCCCTAGTTAACCCTTTCACCCCTGTCACCAATGATCACTGTATTAGTGTTACATTGACGCTGGTTAGTTAGTTTGCTTTTTATAGCATCAGGGCACCCGTTGTATATTACCCAATAAAAGTTTAACCCCCTGATCACCCGGTGGGTGATATCAGTTAGGTTTTAGTGTCAGATAGGCTCTGCATCACACCAGGCAGCATCAGGTTAGTGCCACGCATGCACCACATGCCTCCCTTAGTAGTATAGTGTCTGAACAGATCAATATCTGATCAGATCTATACTAGCGTCCTCAGCAATTTAGGGTTCCCAAAAATGCAGTGTTAGCAGGATCAGCCCGGATACCTGCTAGCACCTGCGTTTAGCCCCCTCCGCCCAGCCCTGCCCAGTCCACCCAAGTGCAGTATCAATCGATCACTGTCACTTACAAAACACAACACACATAACTGCAGCATTCGCAGAGTCAGGCCTGATCCCTGCGAACGCTAAGTTTTTTTGGTAGCATTAGAATCAGTTGCTAACAGTCAGGAGATTTTTTACCTGTGAGTCTCACTACTGTACCAGTAAATTTAGAGCCCAAAATGGCAAATCGAAGGTGCACTAGTGAGGAGGCCTACACGTTTCTGAGCATGACAGATAGTAAAGAGGAAGTCACTCATCTGTCAGATTCAGGCTCAGAATACGAACCTGTAGACAGCAGTGGCACCCTGACAGATAGCTCTGAAGACGGAGTTGTGGTCCCTGCCAAGGTCAGGCATACCAGACCCCGATCTTCTGCTGTGGTTGAGGTGCAAGAACTGCAGGTCCCTCGTATTGAGCAGAGAAGTACTAGCGCCGCTATTCCTTCTGGTGAACTAGCAAGCACCAGTGGCTTAGTACACCCTGGTTGTAGATCCAGCACTGCAGTATCACGTGGTGACATAAGTGCAGTTCAAGCTGGCAAGGTGACAAGCACGAGTAGTGTCCCGCTGCCATCAAGAAGACAAACGCAGGCCTGTCAAGCCCATAATGCCCTTCCTGCTGCATTCATCAATCCTAATTGGGAACCCACCACTTCTGCAGCACCCGTACTTCCCCCATTCACTGGCCAACCCGGCATTCAGGTGGAAACAGTTGATTTTTCGTCACTTGATTTTTATTCGCTGTTTTTCACAGAAGATCCCTATAGATCTATTGTGGACCAAAGCAATTTGTATGCTGGTCAATTTATCGCTGCTATTCCCCAGCTGACCCTTGCCAGAGAATGGAAACCAATTACGGTTTCCAAATTTAAGACCTTTCTGGGCCTATCCCTCCTCGTGGGCTATAATCAGAATGTTTTTGTTCTTTCCTCCCTTCACGCAGACACGGCAGTCCAAATTCCTATGGTGACTGGTGTTGTGAAGAAACCCCTCTGTGTCCACGAATATAACCTTAATATGGGAGGGGTGGACCTCAACGACCAGTTGTTGGCGCCGTACCTAATTGCCCGTAAGGCCAGACGCTGGTACAAAATGTGTCTATTTATTTCAGTTGGCTTTGCTTTGAATGCTTTTGTGCTATACAAAGCTTCAGGATGAACTGGATCCTGCATATATGCCAAAGCATGGGGCAGGGGTGGAGGAGCGATTTGCTCCTAACATTAGGGCGGATGCCCCCATGCTTCGGCATATTTTTTAGGTTTTATTGTATTTGCTTTGCAGGTGTGGTAAGTCTTATGCCCCGTACACACGGTCGGACTTTGTTCGGACATTCCGACAACAAAATCCTAGGATTTTTTCCGACGAATGTTGGCTCAAACTTGTTTTGTCTACACACGGTCGCACAAAGTTGTCGGAAAATCCGATCATTCTGAACGCAGTGACGTAAAACACGTACATCGGGACTATAAACAGGGCAGTGGCCAATAGCTTTCATCTCTTTATTTATTCTGAGCATGCGTGGCACTTTGTCCGTCGGATTTGTGTACACACGATCGGAATTTCCGACAACGGATTTTGTTGTCGGAAAATTTTATCTCCTGCTCTCCAACTTTGTGTGTCGGAAAATCCGATGGAAAATGTCCGATGGAGCCCACACACGGTCGGAATTTCCGACAACAAGCTCCGATCGGACATTTTCCATCGGAAAATCCGACCGTGTGTACGGGGCATTACTGTTATACTATAATGTTACTTTGTATTATTGTTAACCATCATTTGCGTAGCAGGTACCCCATTCAGCTGCAGCACTGATTTATTCATCTTGTCAGCAACAGCGTTTGCTCCCACGATACGTAAATCAGCTACTCCAGCACTGTAGGAGGTGATTTCACCACCACAGTTAAAAGAAAATGATGCATGTATGCCCATCATTAGAAGTGGGTGGACGAAGGGCGGTATTCTAATGATGGTCTCTTTTTTTTTTTGTTCAGCCCACAGGCTGCAAGAAAAAAAGAACATTACAATGTATGCCCAACAAGGGCCAGCAACGTACTGGTATGTTGCTGAACTTTGAGTGGTTATACCAGAATGATGCCTGCAGGTTTAGGTATCATCTTGGTATCATTCTTTTCAACCAGTGGTCAGCTTTCATGTACAATTAATCCTAGCGGCTAATTAGCCCCTAGACTGCTTTTATAAGCAGTGGGGGAGAACGCCCCCCCTCCATCTTCCATGGTTTTCTTGGGCTCTCCTGTCCCAACGGGGAACCTGAAAATGCAGCTGGTGGTTCCTCCAGCTGACCATAGAGCTGATCAGAGACCAGAATGGCTCCAATCATCTCTATGGCCTAAGAAACTGGAAGCTACGAGCATTTCACGACTTAGGTTTCGCCGGATATAAACAGCGCCATTGGGAAATTGGCAAAGCATTTTATCACACCGATCTTAGTGTGGTCAGATGCTTTGAGGGCAGAGGAGAGATCCAGGGTCTAATAGACCCCAATTTTTTTCAAAAAAGAGTACCTGTCACTACCTATTGTTATCATAGGGGATATTTACATTCCCTGAAATAACTATAAAAAATATTTTAAAAAAAATGAGATTAACAGTTTAAAATTATAATAGAAAAGCAAAATAAATGATTAAAAAAAAAAAGCACCCCTGTCCCCCCGCGCTCACACGCAAAGGCCAACACAAGCGTTGGTCTGGTGTCATATGTAAACAGCAATTGCACCATGCATGTGAGGTATCACCACAAAGGTCAGATTGAGGGCAGTAATTTTAGCAGTAGACCTCCTCTGTAAATCTAAAATGGTAACCTGAAAAGGCTTTTAAAGGCTTTTAAAAATGTATGCAGTTTGTCGCCGCTGCACGTTTGTGCGCAATTTTAAAGCATGTCGTATTTGGTATCATGTTCTCGGCATAAGATCATCTTTTTTTTGTTTCATCAAACATTTGGGCAATATAGTGTGTTTTAGTGCATTCAAATTAAAAAGGTGTGTTTTTTTCCAAAAAATTGTGTTTGAAAAATCGCTGCGCAAATACTGTGCGAAAAAAAAAATTGCAACACCCACCATTTTAATCTATAGGGCCTTTTCTTTAAAAAAAATATATAATGTTTAGGGGTTCAAAGTAATTTTCTTGCCAAAAAATATTTTTTTCATGTAAACAAAAAGTGTCAGAAAGAGCTTTGTATTCAAGTAGTTAGAAGAGTGGGTGATGTGTGACATAAGCTTCTAAATGTTGTGCATAAAATGCCAGGACAGTTCAAACCACCCCCCCCCAAATGACCCCTTTTTGGAAAGTAGACACCCCAAGCTATTTGCTGATAGGCATGTTGAGTCCACTTCTTTTCATACATGGCATGGTTATATGTGGAAATACACCCCAAAGTACATTCTCCTGCTTCTCCTGAGTACGGGGATACCACATGTGTGGAACTTTTTGGCAGTCTAACTGCGTACAGGAGTCATGTCATGGAGTCATTTGGAGAGATTTTGTGCTATCTTGACATTTTATGGCCTCCGAAACTGTGATAGGTAGTGAGGAAGTGAAATCACCATTTTACTCCCTTAGAAAGCCTAAAGGCGCTGATTAGTTTTTGGGGTCCTGGACACGGCTAGCAATATATAATTTAGTGTCAACTTTGTGCAAAAAAAAACTTGTGCAACTTGCCGCAACTTGTGGCAAAATATAAAATATTCCATGGACTCAACATGCCTATCAGCAAATAGCTTGGGGTGTCTACTTTCCAAAATGGGGTCATTTGGGGGGGGGGGTTGTGCTATCTTGGCATTTTATGGCCTTCAAAACTGTGATAGGTAGTGAGGAGTGAAATCAAAAAATTACACCCTTAGAAATCCTGAAGGCGGTGATTGGTTTTCGGGTTCCTGTATGCGGCTAGGTTTCACAAAACGTTTCACACATCTGGTATCCCTGTACTCAGGAGAAGCAGCAGAATATTTTGGTGTCATTTGGTGTCATTCTACATATAACCATGGCATGTGTGAGCAATATATCATTTAGTGACAACTTTGTGTAATTTGTTTTTTTGTCATTTTTCAATCACTTGTGACAAAAAAATAACATTCAATGGGCTCAACATGCCTTTCAGCAATTTCCTTGGTTTCTCATTTCTAAAATGGGGTCATTTGGGGGGGGGGGGGGGGTTGTACTGCCCTGCCATTTTAGCACCTCAAGAAATGAGATGGGTAGTCATAAACTAAAAGCTGCGTAAATTCCAGAAAATGTACCCTAGTTTGTAGATGCTATAGCTATTGAGCAAACCAATTAATATATGCTTATTGACATTTTTTTTTACCAAAGACATGTGGCTGAATACATTTTGGCCTAAATGTATGACTAAAATTGAGTTTATTATTTTTTTTCATAACCAAAAGTGGAAAATATCAATTTTTTTTTTTTCTTTTTTTTTTTGTTTATATCACAAAAAATAAAAATCACAGAGGCAATCAAATACCATCAAAAGAAAGCTCTATTTGTGTGAAAAAAGGACGCAAATTTCGTTTGGGTACAGCATTGCATGACCGCGCAATTACCAGTTAAAGCAACGCAGTGCCAAATTGTAAAAAGTGCTCTGGTCAGGAAAGGTGTAAATTCTTCCGGGGCTGAATTGGTTAAAAAAATCACTGCTCCCGAAAAAACGGCCGTTTTTAAAAAAATTTTGCATTGATACATATCCTCTGGGGCAGGACCCAGGTCTCCAAACACTTTTTATGACAATAACTTGCATATAAGTTTTTAAAATGAGCACTTTTGATTATTCATGTTCGTGTCCCATAGACTTTAATGGTGTTTGTGGGTTCTGCCAAATTTTTTGCCTGTTCGGTATGTTCTGGTTCAGCTCATCCCTATTCTCCAGAGGGAATAAGTTCAGTGCTCACAACCTTTCCTCATAACTAATATTCCCCAGACCCTTTATTAGCTTAGTTGCCCGTCTTTGTACTCGCTCCCTTTCCAGTACTTCCTTCCTGAGGACTGGTGCCCAGAACTGGACGGCATACTCTAGGTGCTGCCGGACCAGAGTCTTGTTGATCAGGAGAATTATCGTTTTATCTCTGGAGTTGAACCCCTTTTTAATACATGCCAATATTCTGTTTGCTTTGTTAGCAGCAGCTTGGCATTGCATGCCATTCCTGAGCCTATCATCTACTAGGACCCCCAAGTCCTTTTCCATCCTAGATTCCCCTAGAGTTTCTCCCCCCAGTGTATAGATTGCATTCATATTTTTGCCACCCAAATGCATTATTTTACATTTTTCTACAATTAACCTAATTTGCCATGTAGTTGCCCACCCCATTAAAGTGGATGTAAACCCAATGTCATCCTTTCTAAACTACTGCCATAGGGGTTATCTATAATGGTATACATGCCTCCTGCATGTATCTTTACCTGTCAAATGTCTCCCCTCTGTCTGTTATGAGACCCAAAAAACTGCAGATTCTGTGGGTGGGTCTGTTGTCTGGAGCTCGTTGGGTGGAGTCGTGTTGTCAGTAGACTCCCCGCCCACCTCTACATTCCCCTTGTCAATATGTATTTTCTCCTGTGTATTTCTTACACTGAACTTCTGCTATGATCTCTAACATCCAATGAAAAGACAGGAAAGTAACCACATGACTTCAGCATGCCAAATCATGCTGAGGTGTGGAACAGCCAATCCTTGCAGAGCTGCTGAAGAAAGGAGTGGGGGTGGGAATTAAAAAATAATGCATGTCTTAGGCTAGTGCACGAGATATGTAAATCACCTGTCACTCACAGCAAGGAGGAGGATTTGACAAAGTTTTTCTCTGTTTGTCAAGTTTTATCTCACTGAACAATAAAAGAGGATTGCTCAGAGCTGGATTACCTCTTTGTGGCAAGACTGGGCTCAAATGATAGGAAACCTTAAAATCGTAAACTCTACATTATGACATCCACTTTCATTTGTTCAGATCTTTTTGCAAGGTATCCACATCCTACGGATAAGTTATTGCCCTGTTTAGCTTAGTATCGTCCGTAAATACAGAGATTGAACTGTTTACCCCATCCTCCAGGTCATTTACTGTATAAACAAAATAAATAGGATTGGTCCCAGCACAGAACCCTGGGGGACCCTACTACCCACCTCTGACCATTTATCACCACCATCTGAACTAGCCCTTGTAGCCAGTTTTCAATCCATGTACTCACCCTATGGTCCATGCCAATGGACCTTTTTTTGTACAGTAAGCGTTTATGGGGAACTGTGTCAAATGCTTTTGCAAAATTCAGATACATCATGTCTATGGGCCTTTCTTTATCTAGATAGCAACTCAATTCCTCATAGAAGGTTGATAGATTGGTTTGGCAAGTAGGGATGAGCTTCGTGTTCGAGTCGAACCCATGTTCGACTCGAACATCGGCTGTTCGACCGTCCGTCGAATTGCGAACGTTATGGGCCGTTCGCGCCAAATTCGTGTGGCGCGTCACGGCCCATAATTCACTGCGGCATCGCAGTGCATTGCTGGCTGATGATTGGCCAAGCATGCACTATGACCCGCATGCTTGGCCAATCACAGCGCCGTCAGTAGAGAGAGCTGTAATTGGCCAAAGCCAGGGTGGCTTTGGCCAATTATGGCTCAGGGGATTTAGTACACGCCCCACACTATATAAGGCCGCCTGCACGGCGGCCCTGTGTAGTGTGTTCCGGTGTGCTGATAGAGAGAGAGACAGACAGTGTCATTTGATTTGAGAGCTAGATTAGGCTAGATCTGTTCCTGCTCTTTACATTTAGTGCAGTGCGTCCTGCTCACAGTGTTCAGCTAGATCTGTTCCTGCTCTTTACATTTAGTGCAGTGCGTCCTGCTCACAGTGTTCAGCTAGATCCGTTCCTGCTCTTTACATTTAGTGCAGTGCGTCCTGCTCACAGTGTTCAGCTAGATCTGTTCCTGCTATTTACATTTAGTGCAGTCAGTGCGTCCTGCTCACAGTGTTCAGCTAGATCGTTCCTGCTATTTACATTTAGTGCAGTCAGTGCGTCCTGCTCACAGTGTTCAGCTAGATCCGTTCCTGCTATTTACATTTAGTGCAGTGCGTCCTGCTCACAGTGTTCAGCTAGATCCGTTCCTGCTATTTACATTTAGTGCAGTGCGTCCTGCTCACAGTGTTCAGCTAGATCCGTTCCTGCTATTTACATTTAGTGCAGTCAGTGCGTCCTGCTCACAGTGTTCAGCTAGATCCGTTCCTGCTATTTACATTTAGTGCAGTGCGTCCTGCTCACAGTGTTCAGCTAGATCCGTTCCTGCTATTTACATTTAGTGCAGTGCGTCCTGCTCACAGTGTTCAGCTAGATCCGTTCCTGCTATTTACATTTAGTGCAGTGCGTCCTGCTCACAGTGTTCAGCTAGATCCGTTCCTGCTATTTACATTTAGTGCAGTCAGTGCGTCCTGCTCACAGTGTTCAGCTAGATCCGTTCCTGCTATTTACATTTAGTGCAGTGCGTCCTGCTCACAGTGTTCAGCTAGATCCGTTCCTGCTATTTACATTTAGTGCAGTGCGTCCTGCTCACAGTGTTCAGCTAGATCCGTTCCTGCTATTTACATTTAGTGCAGTGCGTCCTGCTCACAGTGTTCAGCTAGATCCGTTCCTGCTATTTACATTTAGTGCAGTCAGTGCGTCCTGCTCACAGTGTTCAGCTAGATCCGTTCCTGCTATTTACATTTAGTGCAGTGCGTCCTGCTCACAGTGTTCAGCTAGATCCGTTCCTGCTATTTACATTTAGTGCAGTGCGTCCTGCTCACAGTGTTCAGCTAGATCCGTTCCTGCTATTTACATTTAGTGCAGTGCGTCCTGCTCACAGTGTTCAGCTAGATCCGTTCCTGCTATTTACATTTAGTGCAGTCAGTGCGTCCTGCTCACAGTGTTCAGCTAGATCCGTTCCTGCTATTTACATTTAGTGCAGTGCGTCCTGCTCACAGTGTTCAGCTAGATCTGTTCCTGCTATTTACATTTAGTGCAGTCAGTGCGTCCTGCTCACAGTGTTCAGCTAGATCCGTTCCTGCTATTTACATTTAGTGCAGTGCGTCCTGCTCACAGTGTTCAGCTAGATCCGTTCCTGCTATTTACATTTAGTGCAGTGCGTCCTGCTCACAGTGTTCAGCTAGATCCGTTCCTGCTATTTACATTTAGTGCAGTGCGTCCTGCTCACAGTGTTCAGCTAGATCCGTTCCTGCTATTTACATTTAGTGCAGTGCGTCCTGCTCACAGTGTTCAGCTAGATCCGTTCCTGCTATTTACATTTAGTGCAGTGCGTCCTGCTCACAGTGTTCAGCTAGATCCGTTCCTGCTATTTACATTTAGTGCAGTGCGTCCTGCTCACAGTGTTCAGCTAGATCCGTTCCTGCTATTTACATTTAGTGCAGTCAGTGCGTCCTGCTCACAGTGTTCAGCTAGATCCGTTCCTGCTATTTACATTTAGTGCAGTGCGTCCTGCTCACAGTGTTCAGCTAGATCTGTTCCTGCTATTTACATTTAGTGCAGTCAGTGCGTCCTGCTCACAGTGTTCAGCTAGATCCGTTCCTGCTATTTACATTTAGTGCAGTGCGTCCTGCTCACAGTGTTCAGCTAGATCCGTCCTGCTATTTACATTTAGTGCAGTGCGTCCTGCTCACAGTGTTCAGCTAGATCCGTTCCTGCTATTTACATTTAGTGCAGTGCGTCCTGCTCACAGTGTTCAGCTAGATCCGTTCCTGCTATTTACATTTAGTGCAGTCAGTGCGTCCTGCTCACAGTGTTCAGCTAGATCCGTTCCTGCTATTTACATTTAGTGCAGTGCGTCCTGCTCACAGTGTTCAGCTAGATCTGTTCCTGCTATTTACATTTAGTGCAGTCAGTGCGTCCTGCTCACAGTGTTCAGCTAGATCCGTTCCTGCTATTTACATTTAGTGCAGTCAGTGCGTCCTGCTCACAGTGTTCAGCTAGATCCGTTCCTGCTATTTACATTTAGTGCAGTGCGTCCTGCTCACAGTGTTCAGCTAGATCCGTTCCTGTTATCTTCCTACTGACAGGCAGGCTTGTCTGGTTACAGTATATAAAGCTACCTGAAGAAAATTACAGGTGTTCTATCCCAGCTTAGTGCAGCTACAGGCCATTAGTATGTCTGGAAGGCCAAGAAGGAGAGGCAGACAGTCACAAGCCAATAAGAGAGGGCAAGCAGGCTCTGTGTCTAGTGCTGGTCGTGGAGACGGTGCATCCTCATCAGCACGTGGCCATGGGACACGCTTGGCCTTTTTTTCGGCAGCTGGCCGTGTTGAGCCGCAACATGCGGAAAACTTGGTCGAGTGGATGACCAAGCCGTCCTCATCCTCCTCATCCTCTCTCACCCATGCCCAGGGTGCTTTGTCTGGCAAAGCAGCGGCCTCTTCCCTCAGCTCAATGTCATCAGTGACTCCTTCCCTAGCTCCACCATGTCCTCATGAGGATTCCCTCGAACTGTTTGACCACAGTGTTGGGTACATGCTCCAGGAGGATGCCCAGCGTTTGGAAGGCTCTGATGATGATACTGAGCTCGATGAAGGCAGTAACATGAGCACGGACAGAGGGGGTGCCCAAGAAGGACAGCAATCTGGCAGTCATGCTCCCCCTGCTGCAGCATACTGCCAGGTTTGCTCCAGTGATGAGGAGGGAGGGGATGATGAGGTCACTGACTCAACGTGGGTGCCTGATAGGAGAGAGGAGGAGGAGGAGGAGGAGGAGGCGGCACATCACCAACGAGGCAGGATGCCCTCCAGGGGCCAGCCTAAGGGCAGCACATTGACTGCATCACACCCCAAAGCTCCACATGTGCAGGGCGCTGCAGTCTCTGCGCGTTATTCAAAAAGTTCTTTGGTGTGGGCCTTTTTTGAGACGAGTGCATCAGATCGCACCGCTGCTATTTGCAACATATGTCTCAAGCGTATCTCGCGTGGCCAAAACATCTCCCGCTTGGGTACCACATGCTTGACCAGACATATGTTGACCTGCCATGCAGTTCGTTGGCAAGCATATCTAAAAGACCCACACCAAAGAACAAAGAGGATCTCTCCTTGCTCCTCATCAGCTGAGATTTCCAACCCCACTAGACCTTCAGTCCTCTCTGAGACCTGCAGTGAGAGGAATGAAGGTGTAGAATTAGGTGTGTCACAGCCAAGTACTTGTGGGCAATCTGCTTTTGGTACACCGACGCCAGATTGTACCAGGCAAATTTCCCTGCCCCAGCTGCTGCACCGCCGAAAGAAGTTTGCTCCCAGCCATCCACATGCCCAGCGGTTGAATGCTAGCTTGGCAAAATTGCTAGCACTTCAACTGCTGCCTTTTCAGTTGGTAGACTCTGCCCCCTTCCGTGAGTTTGTGGAATGTGCGGTTCCTCAGTGGCAGGTACCCAAACGCCACTTTTTCTCACGGAAGGCGATTCCAGCTCTCTACCGGCATGTGGAAGGCAATGTCCATGCCTCGCTGGACAGGGCGGTCAGCGGTAAGGTGCATATTACCGCTGACTCATGGTCCAGCAGGCATGGACAGGGACGTTACTTAAGTTTCACGGCGCATTGGGTGACTCTGCTGGCAGCTGGGAAGGATGCAGGACAAGGTGCAGTAGTGTTGGAGGTTGTTCCGCCACCACGCCTCCAAAATGCTGATTGTGACACACCTCTCTCCTCCACCCCCTCCTCTTCTTCTTCCTCCATGGCCTCTTCCTCGGAACCAGCGGTGCTCCGTAGGCGTTCAAGGGGCTACGCAAGTACGCAGGCCAAAAGATGCCATGCGGTGCTTGAGCTGGTGTGCTTGGGGGACAGGAGCCACACTGGGGCAGAGGTTCTGTCAGCTCTGCAGGGGCAGGTTCAGAGGTGGTTGACGCCACGCCAACTTAAGGCAGGAATGGTGGTTTGCGACAATGGCACCAACCTCCTCTCTGCCCTCCGACAGGGACAACTGACCCATGTGCCCTGTTTGGCTCACGTCCTTAACTTGGTGGTGCAGCGGTTCTTGGGCAGGTACCCGGGCTTACAGGATGTCCTGAGGCAGGCCAGGAAAGTCTGTGTGCATTTCCGCCGGTCATATAATGCCAGTGCTCGGCTGACGGACCTCCAAAAGGAGTTTAACCTGCCCAAGAACCGCCTAATCTGTGACATGCCCACCAGGTGGAACTCGACATTGGCCATGCTGCAGCGGCTGCACACGCAGCAGAGGGCCATAAATGAGTACCTGTGCGACTATGGCACCAGGACAGGGTCAGGGGACCTTGGTTTTTTTTCCCCACGCCAGTGGGCCATGATCAGGGATGCATGCACTGTCCTGTCACCATTCGAGGAGGCCACGAGGATGGTGAGCACTGACAGTGCATGCATCAGTGACACTGTCCCCCTTGTCCACCTGTTGGAGCACACGCTGCGTGGAATAATGGACAGGGCACTTGAGGCAGAACAGAGGCAGGAAGAGGAGGACTTCCTTAGCTCTCAAGGCCCCCTTTATCCAGACAGTGTTCCTGCGTGCCCGCCGATCACACAGGAAGAGGACGAGGAGGAGGAGGAGGAGGAGGAGGAAGATTGTGTCAGTATGGAGGTGGAGCCTGGCACTCAGCATCAGCAGTCTTTAAGGGATCAGTCCCAAGGAACACATGGACTTGTACGTGGCTGGGAGGAGGTGGCTGCGGACGTTGTTGTCCTTAGTGACCCAGAGGACTCCGGACCGAATGCCTCAGCAAACCTACGCTGCATGGCCTCCCTGATCCTGCAAAGCCTGCGTAAGGATCCTCGTATTCGTGGTATCAAGGAGAAGGACCAATACTGGCTGGCAACCCTCCTTGATCCACGTTACAAGGGTAAGGTTGCGGACCTTATCTTGCCATCGCAGAGGGAGCAGAGGATGAAACATCTTCGGGAGGCCTTGCAGAAAGGTCTGTGCAACGCGTTCCCAGAGACTGGGAGGTTACAAACTCCTGTTTCTGGACAACGTGTTGCTGAGGCTTCGGTCAGTCAAAGAAGGAGCGGTGGAGAAGGTGGCCGTCTGACCGATGCGTTCAGACAATTTTTTGGTCCGCAGCCCCAAGGTATGATCGGTTCCAGCAACCATCGCCAGCGTCTGTTTTACATGGTGCAGGAATACCTAGGGGCAAGATCAGACTTGGACACCTTTCCCACCGAAAATCCTCTGGGTTACTGGGTCTTGAGGATGGATCACTGGCCAGAGCTTGCACAGTATGCAATTGAGCTACTGGCCTGTCCTGCATCCAGCGTTCTTTCGGAACGCACATTCAGTGCTGCTGGAGGCGTGGTAACCGATCACAGGGTGCGTCTGTCCACTGACTCGGTCGATCGGCTGACCTTCATAAAAATGAATCAGTCTTGGATCACCACCAGCTACCAAGCACCTGATGCTGATGTAACTGAATAATTTTTTTCAGATCCCTTCAAAGACTGCCTATGCTGATGCTGAGTGACTATCCCTGAGTAATTATCCTCTTCCTCCTCAATCATCACGCTGATAGCTTGTAAGAACATTTTTGGTTCTGGGCGCCACCACCAGTGCCTAAGGCACAATTTTTAGCCCCTGTATAACAGGGGCGTGTAATTACAATTTTTGATGTAATACTTTGCAGCACGGCTCGTTCCTGCATTCCAACTAGAGTGTCTGTGAGGGGTTGCAGTGTTGTGGCACCAGCACCAGTGCCTAAGGCCCAATTTTTCTGCCCCTGTCTAACAGGGGCGTGTAATTACAATTTTTGATGCAATACTTTGCAGCAGGGCTCGTTCCTGCGTTCCAACTAGAGTGTCTGTGAGGGGTTGCAGTGTTGTGGCACCAGCACCAGTGCCTAAGGCCCAATTTTTCTGCCCCTGTCTAACAGGGGCGTGTAATTACAATTTTTGATGCAATACTTTGCAGCAGGGCTCGTTCCTGCGTTCCAACTAGAGTGTCTGTGAGGGGTTGCAGTGTTGTGGCACCAGCACCAGTGCCTAAGGCCTAATTTTTCAGCTCCTGTTCAACAGGGGCATGTAATTACAATTCTTGATCTAATATTTCACAGCAGGGCCCTGTGAGGGCTTACAGTGTTTTGGCCACAGCAACACCTAAGGCCCAAATTTCTGCTGAGTATATAGGGCAGGACCCTACTTTCAAACATCTAACTTACAAACGACTCCTACTTGCAAACGGAAGGAGACAACAGGAAGTGAGATGAAATCTACCCCTAGGAAGGGAAATTCTCTCATGTAAGAGTTAATATGGGAAAACAATTTCTCCTTTCCACTGATGCTTTCCAATCCTTGTTCCACAAAAAAACCCAAATTTTCAAAAAACATTTTTCATTGGGACAAAAAAGTGAGGTGAAATCTTCTGAAGAGGAGGAAAGACGCAAAACAAATGTCACAGGGGTGATAACCCTTCCCTATGTTTTCCAAAAAGCTTAGAAAAGATTTTTTGGCTGGAGCTAAACACGTTAAAAATGTTCAAAATTACAAACAGATTCTACTTAACAACAAACCTACAGTCCCTGTCTTGTTTGCACCGCCTGTATACTGCTGTTCAGAGTATATAGGGACCTTTCCTTATTTTAATTTGGGTGCGGGGTTCCCCTTAATATCCATACAAGACCCAAAGGGCCTGGTAATGGACTGGGGGGTACCCATGCCGTTTGTCTCACTGATTTTCATCCATATTGGCAGGACCCGACATGACATTAAACCCGCAAGCAGTTTTAAATGAGATTTTTTCCTTTAAAAATGACATTTGGTGCAGGGACTGTTCTAAACATGGGAAACACGCGTCACTTTACAGGCATACTATAGACACCCCCCAGGTACGATATTTAAAGGAATATTTCACTTTTTTTTTTTTACTTTAAGCATCATTAAAATCACTGCTCCCGAAAAAACGGCCGTTTTTAAAAGTTTTTTTTGCATTGATACATGTCCCCTGGGGTAGGACCCGGGTCCCCACACCCTTTTTAGGACAATACCATGCAAATTAGCCTTTAAAATGAGCACTTTTGATTTCGAACGTTCGAGTCCCATAGACGTCAATGGGGTTCTAACGTTCGTGCGAACTTGCGGTCCGTTCGCGGGTTCTGGTGCGAACCGAACCGGGGGGTGTTCGGCTCATCCCTATTGGCAAGAATGATTCTTCATGAATCCATGCTGAATACTGCTAATGATACCGTTCTCGTTACTAAAATCTTGTATATAGTCCCTTATCATCCCCTCCAAAGGCTTGCATACTATTGATGTTAGGCTAACTAGTCTGTAATTAACAGGGATGTATTTTGAGCCCTTTTTAAATATTGGTGCTACATTGGATTTTCTCCAATCACCTGGTACCATTCTAGTCAGTAGACTGTCAGTAAAAATTAGGAACAATGGTCTGACAATTACAGTGCCTTGCAAAAGTATTCACCCCCTTGGCTTTTTACATTTTTGTTACATTACAGCCTTTAGTTCAATGTTTTTTTTAATCTGAATTATATGTGATGGATCAGAACACAATAGTCTTTCTAAGTTGGTGAAGTAAAATTTGAAAAAATATATACATAAAACTATTTTTCAGAAATTAAAAAGGGATAATTGGCTTGTGCGTATGTATTCACCCCCTTTGTTATGAAACCCATAAAAAGCTCTGGTGCAACCAATTACCTTCAGAAGTCACATAATTTGTGAAATCATGGCCACCTGTGTGCAATCTAAGTGTCACATGATCTGTCATTACATATACACACCTTTTTGAAAGGCCCCAGAGGCTGCAACACCTAAGCAAGAGGCACCACTAACCAGACACTGCCATGAAGACCAATGAAACAAACAAATAAGGGACAATGTTTTTGAATTGTACAAGTCAGGGTTAGTTCATAAAAAAATACCCAAATCTTTGATGATCCCTAGGAGCACCATCAAATCTATCATAACCAAATAAATCTATCATAACCAAATGGAAAGAATATGGCACAATAGCAAACCTGCCAAGAGATGGCCGCACACCAAAACTCATGGACCAGGCAAGGAGGGCATTAATCAGAGAGGCAGCACAGAGACCAAGGTAACCCTGGAGGAGCTGCAGAGTTCCACAGCAGAGACTGGAGTATCTGTACATAGGACGACAATAAGCCGTATGCTCCACAGAGTTGGGTTTTATGGCAGAGTGGCCAGAAGAAAGTCATTACTTTGAGCAAAAAAACAAAATGGCACATTTTGAGTTTGTGAAAAGACATGTGGGAGACTCCCAAAATGTATGGAGGAAGGTGCTCTGGTCTAATGAGACTTTTTGGCCATCAAAGAAAACGCTATGTCTGGCGCAAACCCAACATAATCACACCACCCAAAGAACACCATTCCCACAGTGAAACATGATGGTGGCAGCATCATGCTGTGGGGATGTTTTTCAGCAGTCGGGACTGGTCAGAGTTGATGGGATGATGGATGGTGCTAAATACAGGGATATTTTTGAACAAAACCTGTACCACTCTGTGTGTAGGGTGGAGGTTCACCTTCCAGCAGGACAATGACCCTAAACACACTGCTAAAGCAACACTTGAGTGGTTTAAGGGAAAACATGTAAATGTGTTGGAATGGCCTAGTCAAAGCCCAGACCTCAATTCAATAGAAAATCTGTGGTCAGACTTAAAGATTGCTGTTCACAAGTGCAAACTATCCAACTCGAAGGAGCTGGAGCAGTTTTGCTAGGAGGAATGGGCAAAAATCCCAGTGGTAAACTGTGGCAAGCTCATAGAGACTTTTCCAAAGTGACTTGGAGCTCTGATAGCCGCAAAAGGTGGCTCTACAAAATATTGACTTTAGGGGGGTGAATAGTTATGCACATTGACTTTTTCTGTTATTTGGTCCTATTTGTTGTTTGCTTCACAATAAAAAAAAAACATCCTCAAAGTTGTGGGCATGTTCTGTAAATTAAATGATGCAAATCCTCAAACAATCCATGTTAATTCCACGTTGTGAGGAAACAAATCCCGAAAAATGGCAAGGGGGTGAACACTTTTGCAAGGCACTGTACTTGACTGAGTTTCCCAAGTACCCTCGGATGCAAGCCATCTGGTCCCAGTGATTTATTAATGTTAAGTTTCCCAACTCTAATTTTAATTCTGTCCTCTGTAAACCATGGAGGTGCTTCCTGTGATGTGTCATAAGGATAAACACTGCAGTTTTGGTTACGGAAGCCCCCCGATTCCCTCGTGAAAACTGAGGAGAAGAATAAATTCAATACCTTCGCCATCTCCCCATCCTTTGTAATCAGACATCCTTCCTCGTTCTTTATGGGGCCAATATGGTCTGTCCTCCCTTTTTTTACTGTTTACATACATATGTAGTCATTTCTTTGAAGAGTTTTCTTTTGAGTCGTGTCAATAGGCCGTCACTGTGCACCTTTTTTTGTTTGTTAAAAATAAAAGTGTACTGTCCTAGAAACGATTCATAAATATTTTGCAAGCAGCACGGCAGCAGTTTTACGTATTTACAGTGTAGTATATAAACAACAATTTAATAAAGTCAGGACAGTACATAAACTGCTCAAACAGGCCAAAATGTATAAACACAAGGCAGGTTTACTTACCGACCGGCCACTGTATATATACGTCATGACTTTGAAGATGGATATCTCGGTAATGGCAGCAGCTGCTGCCACAACCGAGGTATCCATCTTTAGGGCCGGCGGTTCTGTACACGATAATGGTGGTCTCTGCGGCTGGTTCACTGCGAGATCACCATTATCGGTGGCGGGAGAGGTGCCACCCCCCGCCGCTCTCCCACGCCCTCCGCCGCTTACCGGAGCCGTCGGCAGCGGCGGAGGCGATTGGGTCCTCTCACTTCTTAAGTATGGAGACGAGTGAGGCTAAGATGGCCCCCACCCGTCTCCATACCATAGGACGGCGGAAGCGACGTCATTACGTCAGCTCCGCCCATTTGTCTTAAAGGCACAATAATTTTTTTTGTCATTTTTTCAAACGACTTTTTTTTTTTTCTTGCATTAAAGTCTAAATATGAGATCTGAGGACTTTTTGACCCCAGATCTCATATTTAAGAGGACCTGTCATGCTTTTTTCTATTACAAGGGATGTTTACATTCCCTGTAATAGGAATAAAAGTGATCCAATTTTTTTTTTTTTAAAAACTGTGAAAAAATAAATAAAATAAAGTAAAATAAATAAGAAATTTTTCTGTAACGCAAAACATGCAACCTGTAGAATTTTTTTAAACATCGCCTATGGAGATTTTTAAGGGTAAAAGTTTGATGCCATTCCACGAGCGGGCGCAATTTTGAAGCGTGACATATTGGGTATCAATTTACTTGGCGTAACATTATATTTCACAATCTAAAAATTGGGCTAACTTTACTGTTGTCTTATTTTTTTATTCAAAAAAGTGAATTTTTTTCCAAAAAAGTGCGCTTATAAGACCGCTGCGCAAATACGGTGCAAAAAAAAAGTATTGCAATGACTGCCATTTTATTCTCTAGGGTGTTAGAAAAAAAATATATAATGTTTGGGGTTCTAAGTAATTTTCTAGCAAAAAACCTGTTTTAAACATGTAAACACCTAAAATCCAAAACGAGGCTAGTCCTTAAGTGGTTAACGCGTTCACTTTTTTATGTATCAAGAAAAGATGCCAGATATCCCAGGGGAATGTGTAGAGTGGTCTATTAGCTTTTCTTACTCATTCCTATTGTAGCACCCTTTAGTGTGCTAGATTAGGATTTTTGTTAGAGTAGGTAAATAGTTTGGCTTGGCTGGCCCCAGGCCTATATTTTTCTGATTTAGGGTTTGAGTGGCTCAGGGAGGGCTGGGTGACTCACAGGCAGCATCTCTGAGACCTCCCCCTACTTCTGGAACTTGCTGGAAACGTCCAGAAGAATGGGTGTGGAACAGATGGGTTGGCAGGGGTCAAATACTCAGGGTCAGCCCAGATGGGGCAGTGGAGTTTGGGGTGGAAGCTGGAGATGGAGTGTTAGGCTGTCGGTGGGTTTTTTATTTCAAATTTTTTATTTAAAGAATGGAAACAAGACACACGAAATACAGCATCTCCAAAAACCATGCAAATACAGGATTCACATAGTAAGATGAGCTTATTTTCATATCCTAACATAACTGATACATACAACCATAAAGAGAATACAATGTTCTTTTGTGTTAATAACGCTTCCAGCCGTATCTCCGACTAAAACCGAAGGGAGCCTCGTCCGAGGCTGCACTTGGACCGTCGGGAGATTCCGTGAGTCTTGCTCCTTTTTTTAAGATTAATATAAGATGAGAGCTATGCAGGTCAATGGGGCGTCAATAACTACCCCCCTCACCCACAGTAACCCAGTAGAAACAGAAAACAGTGAGAAAAAGGAAATAAAGGGAAAGGGAATTAGGTAGGAAAGGAAGAACTGAAAGGGGGGATGGAGGGATTAGGGAAGAGGTGTAGGGAGAGACTGTGGTGCATCGAGGCAGCACCTGTGCCCCTGTCACGTACCTGGTAGGTTGTGAGCCTGGAGTGCAGGAAAAGACATCCCTTACAGCTCCCACTCCCGTTCCCCTGGAATGGAGACAGAGGGCCAGGAGTGAAGAGTGGTATGGGTGCCTGGCAGGATCAACAATTGCTGAAGGTCCAGTAGTGGTGGCACCCTCTGGAGTCAGTAGTCTGGGGTGTAGACTGAGGATAGAGACTGGAATGCAGGACTGGAACCAGGAACAACAGCAGGTAATAGCCTGGAACGCTGGACTGGAACACAGCAGAAGGTAGCCTGGAGCGCTAGACTGGAACCAGGAACAACAGCAGGTAATAGCCTGGAACACTGGACAGGAACACAGCAGAAGGTAGCCTGGAATGCTGGACTGGAACCAGGAACAACAGCAGGTAATAGCAGACTGGAAGCTGATGAACACAGCGGAGGGTCAACAAGCCGGTGGTCAGTAACGTTCGGACAGCAGAGGTACCAGGGGTAATGCAGAGGGATGGTCAGGCAAGCCAAGAGGGTCTGGTGCAGGCAGATAGCAGGATCGTCAAACAGGAAGCCGGGTCAGATAACAGGAAACACAGATCAGATCAGGTAACACTCACAGAACGCTGTAGAGCAGACAGCGGAGATGGTGTGTGATAGACCGGTTTAAATAGCCCGCCTGATAGCGGGAGTGCGCGCGCGCGTGCCCGTGCGTGACCGCACCCGTGAACGCGCGCGCATGCGCAGTGGAACCCATGGCCGTGTTCCCGGATGCCTGGATCGCCGGTTACTGGCAGGATCTTCATGACATTGCCCCCCCCCAAGGGGCAGCCTCCGGATGCCCCTTTGAGAAAATTTCTCTGGATGGGATCTTTTAAAAGATTGTAACAGATCTTCAGCATGAATATTATCTTCTGGTTCCCAGGAATTCTCTTCTGGGCCAAACCCCCTCCACTTTATCAAAAATTGATTCTGGTTAGCTCTTTTCCTATAGTCCATTATAGCCTCCACCTCGAATTCCTCCTCCCCATCTACCAAGATTGGATCAGGAGGATCCGTGCTTCGGCCCGGGAATGGGTTGGAGACTGAGGGTCTGAGCAAAGACACGTGAAAAACTGGATGTACTTTTAGTGAGTCCGGGAGTTCAAGTTCATATGCAACTTCATTAATTCTCCGTTTAACGGAAAACGGCCCAAGAAACTTGGGGCCCAATTTTTTGGACGGGCAAGCTAACCTGAGGTTTACTGTGGACAACCATACCTGATCCCCAGGTGCAAGTAATAGCTCACCTCGCCTCTTTTTGTCGAAGGTTACTTTGTTATATTCCTGGGTCCTGGTCATGGTCTCCTGTAAAACTTGGTTGTTGGAAGAAAAGAAATCCAATTTCTCCTGAACTGCGGGTACTGTACATTCTGGAAGAGAGTTAGGCAAAAATGAAGGGTGGAAACCGTAATTTGCAAAAAACGGAGTCTGTTTGATAGCAGAGTGAATAGAGTTGTTATAGGCGAATTCGGCCAATGGAAGAACAGAAATCCAATCATCCTGGGCAAAAGAAGAGAAGCATCGCAAATATTGTTCAAGGGTCTGATTTGTTCTTTCTGTTTGCCCATTTGTCTGAGGATGATAAGCTGAAGAAAATGAAAGTTCAATGTTTAAAGTTTTACATAGAGACCTCCAGAATCGGGAGGTAAACTGTACCCCCCGATCTGAAACTATATTGACTGGTACCCCATGAAGCCTGATGACTTCTTTGATGAAAGCTTGTGCCGTCTCTGTGGCTGACGGGGTGCCTTTCATTGGGACAAAGTGAGCCATCTTCGACAACCGGTCCACTATGACAAAGATTGAAGTGAAGCCCTCAGCCGGGGGTAATTCTACAATAAAGTCTATTGAGAGCATTTTCCAGGGTCTATCTGGGACAGGCAAGGGCTTTAGGAGTCCCCATGCCTTTGTTCTGTGCCCTTTGTTCCTAATACAGGTGGTACAGGACTCTACAAACCTTTTGCAATCCTCACGTAGCTGAGGCCACCAAAAGGTACGCTGTACCAAATCCGTGGTCTTAGCCACGCCAAAGTGTCCAGCCAATGCATGATCATGGCAGAGTTCTAATACTGAAACTCGTAATGTCTCAGGTATAAAGATCCTATTTTCATGCCACAGTAACCCATCCTTAACTTGGAGTTCCGCTCTAATGGAAGATTCCAATCCTGCGGAAGCCTGCTTAATTTGGGAAAGCAGGTCTCCCTGAAGCAAAAGAAAGTTCCCCGGAGCCAGAATGGTGTCTGGAGGAGAAATCTCTTGGGGTTTATGAAACATCCTGGATAGTGCGTCAGGTTTGGTATTCTTGGAACCAGGGCGATAAGTGACATGGAAGGAGAACCTGGAGAAAAAGAGAGCCCACCTGGCCTGACGTGGCTTCAACCTCTTTGCAGATCTCAAATACTCCAGGTTCTTGTGATCCGTAAAGATCAGAACTGGGTGAGCGGCGCCCTCCAACAGATAGCGCCACTCCTCTAATGCTGATTTGATTGCCAACAACTCTCTGTCACCTACATCATAATTCCTTTCTGCTGTGGACAATTTACGAGAAAAGAAGGCCACAGGGTGCAGCAGGGCCTTAGTTCCCTGTCTTTGGGATAGCACTGCCCCTACGGCGATTTCAGATGCATCCACCTCTAATATGAATGGCAGAGAGGAATCTGGATGTTTGAGTACAGAGGCGGAGGTAAAAAGACCCTTGAGAGTCTCAAAAGCTTTTTGGGCCTCAACTGACCAATGGAAGCGTGTACCTTGTTTTGTTAGTTGGGTGATAGGTGTAATGATAGCTGAAAACCCCTTAATAAATTTACGATAAAAGTTAGCGAATCCAAGAAACCGCTGGATTCCTTTTTTGTCTGTTGGGACTGGCCAATCTAGAACTGCAGTGACCTTTTGAGGATCCATCTTGATGCCCTTACTAGAAATGACTAACCCCAGAAATGGAATACTTTCCTGTTCGAATTCACATTTTTCAGCCTTTGCATATAGACCATGTTGTCGAAACCGGCTCAACACACTTCTGACGTGCCTGCAATGGGATTCAAGAGAACAAGAGAAAATGAATATGTCGTCTAAATAGACGATAACAAACAGATCAAGAAAGTCACGTAACACGTCATTGATAAAGTACTGAAATGTGGCAGGGGCATTGCACAGGCCGAACGGCATCACTAGGTATTCAAAATGTCCATAGCGGGTACGAAAAGCGGTCTTCCATTCGTCTCCGTCCCTAATACGAACTAAATTGTAGGCCCCGCGGAGATCAAGTTTGGTAAATATAGTGGCCGACCCTAACCTTTGGAACAACTCTGGCACCAGGGGAAGAGGGTACCGATTTTTCACAGTAATCTTATTTAGTCCACGGTAATCCACACAAGGTCTGAGGGTCTTGTCCTTTTTCTGCACAAAGAAGATGCCGGCACCTGCGGGGGACGTGGATGGACGAATGAAGCCTCTTTTAAGGTTCTCATCAATGTATTCTTTCAGGGCCCCTTGTTCCACCTCAGTTAGAGGAAAGATTCTTCCAAACGGAATTTCAGCACCGGGAAGTAATTCGATTGGACAGTCATAGGCCCGGTGAGGAGGTAACACCTCGGCCCTCTGTTTGATAAATACGTCCAGAAAGTCATGATATGCAGCAGGGATGGACGAATGTAGATCGGGGTCTGTATCCAGGCAGAGCAGAGCAGAGTCTTCCTGGGCATTCTGGTTTCTACAGAACTGCTGACAATAAGAAGAAGGGAAAGTAACCTCACCCGTGAACCAATTAATGTCCGGATTATGTGCCTGTAACCAGGGCATACCAAGGATTATGGGAAACAGAGGTGAAGTGATAATATCCAGGCGTAACTGTTCTTGATGTACGTTAGAAATGGAGACGGGGGGGCGTGTCCGGACGTGCTGCTGGAAAGACGTGTGTGAGCTAAGCTCCTCACAGCCTGCAATAATCTGGAGCCATCCTTTGTCCCTGCTCATCCCATCACAGCCACAAACAGCACATTTTATTCCCAGACTATTGCCAATTGATAGATACAAGAGGAGCAGCGCTGTGATAAAGAAGTTCTATATGATAAAACCAGAACAAAAATGTGAAAATATTAAGCCCAAAAATTGGGATAGGCTCCAAGTTCATAAGTTACATAAACAGCTGGACCGTCCTATTCAAAAACCAATCATGGATGGTAAATAGAAGAAGCGTGAATAAATGGAAATCAATGAGTCCTTCACCACACCACTGTGATAGTAAAAATGCGCGCTTACCAAATGGCAAGCTTGGAAGAGCTTGCGACCTTAACCCGGTCGGGGCCTTTCAGGGTGGAACCATCAAGGAGAGGCACGCCACTTTGGCTTGGATTAAGCACGCTGTTCTTCCAATTACCACTCTATGTGGAGATGTGACCCCTGGCTAGGGCTAAACCTCCGGGGGAGGTATACCAAAGAAAGAAGGAAAGCGACATAGCGTAATCCTGCTTTCACTTTTATTAAAATCAAAAAGAATTGCACTTACATGTGGAAGGATAAACAACAAACATTTGAGCCGGCCGGCTAGAAAGCGAACGCCCGTCCTGTAGACTGTAGACGGTAAATGCAGCACGTCAGCACGTCAGCACGCCCGACGTACGTTTCGTCACACTCTGACGTCGTCTGGGGCACGGGCGACGCACTGACGTGTCGCATTAATATAATGAAGCACCGTAACCAGACCTCGTACTGAGGACGGGACCGGAAATCACCTTGCGTTCCACCAATTTAGGGCGGATGGCACAAAAACGCCATCTTGGATGTGGGAATGTGTGTAACATCCTATGTCCGTTTCAGGTATAAACAGAGGCGAACCAACTTTCATTCCTAGGTATAAATTAACATCACTAGATAGGATTCCTCACTAACGAGAGGGCGAAATTAAAATAATTAAGTAAAATAGAGACTTATTAAAATTAAATAAGTTAAAAATCGAGCGACATTCTCCAACTATAAGGCCATAAGTAGGAATAAAAAGGGAATAGAGGAATAACCCCTTCAGATCCCATGCCACGTGGCTCATAAGCCAGGAAATCGTTCGCTAAGTGTACAGGGGCGTCCCAGAGCCATTCATAATACTGTAAACGCCCAGAGACATGTAAATAAAACGCACCCATACTCTAATCAAATTAGGATGGATATTCCTAGGGGAAAGGAAGGTGATTTCTTCCCATCTCTGAAAAGCATTAAGTACACCATATGTAGATACAAAGATATATACAAAATGTAAAAACAAACCAGAAAAAGTAAAATTAGGCATTTTACTAGTCCCAACCTTAGGTTTACCAAATCCACACAGATAATAATGTGGCACATACCTCATTAAGCAGACCCAATTACCCAATGAGGCATCTGCCCTCCCAGAAGTGATATAAATCTAATATTGACCATTTTAACAGTGTAGAGGATACTCGTCAGAAGCATTCAGGGACTCTAGAGGGATGGAAAATGAGTACAGGCCGGAAATTCTGAGAATTGTTCATTATTCATGAATTATCGATAGAGGCATTAGTATCAGTGTCAATATTAAGCCCATAGGGGGCATAGCACTTGATTTTATGTATCCAGAGCATCTCAAGTTTTGAGATGCTCCTAACCAAAGAGCTGCCCCTCCAATGAGGCCGATATCTATCGATTCCTAAAAAGAGTGTTTTGGAGGGGTCTTTATTATGTGTGGTCAAGTAGTGCTTAGAAACAGAATGTTTCGGGAAGCCATTCAAGATATTAGTGATGTGTTCATTTAAACGAACGGAGAGTGGTCGCCTAGTCCTACCCACATATTGTAGGCCGCAAGGGCACTGCAGTAGGTAGACGACCCCCTCCGTTGTGCATGTGATGAAGGGCCTAATATCGTGTTCCTCGTGGGTACTATTGGAGGTGAATTTCTGAGTTCGTCTGGATGTTGCAGAATTGAGCCTGCAAACACGACATCTGCCACATTTGTAGTACCTCTTCAGATTGTCAAAAAGGCCCTGAATGCCTCTAGTGGGTGGATCAAGAACATTAGGGGCCAATCTATTCCTAAGTGATGATGCCCCTTTAAAAATCACTTGTGGTTTGTCTGGAATGACAGTTCTCAAAATCGGATCATTCCCCAATAGATGCCAATGTTTATTGAGTAGGCTTTTAATATTAGTATGTTGTATTGAATAGGTGGTGATAAAGGGGAGAGTGACAGGATTTTCTCTAGGGGGTGCTTTTTGAATTAGTAACTGTTCCCTATCAATACCCTTAACGACATTCAGGGTTTGGGTTAGGAATTCTCTATTATACCCTTTTTCCACAAAACGGTTCATCAGGACTCCGGTCTGTTCCAAGAACTGTGAGTTGTCAGTACAATTCCGTTTGAGCCGTAGAAATTGGCTCTTGGGAACAGACCAGAGCCAGGAGCTATGATGGCAGCTGCTCAAAGGAATGTATGAATTCCGGTCTGTTTGCTTAAAATAGGTGGAGGTTACAAACCGGTCCCCTTGTATACCAATATTGAGGTCCAAAAAATGGATATTGGACTGGCTGGCTTCAAAATTAAGCACAATGCCTCTATTGTTGGAATTAAGTTCCTCCATAAAGAGGTCGAGGTCACTGCGATTGCCATCCCACAGGAGGAGGATGTCGTCAATGTACCTAGCCCACAGTTTTAGCTGGGGCCTCTGGCAAACATGGACGACATCCTCCTCCCACAGGGCCATAAACAGGTTTGCGAGACTGGGGGCATATTTAGCCCCCATCGCAACTCCACGGTCCTGTCGGTAGAAACACTTATTGAACCAAAAATAATTATGGGACGCGGCGTACCTTAGAAGTACCAGAATAAAATTGATTTGCTCATCATACAAACCGGAGTCCCTTCTTAGATAATACTCGACCGCGAAATTGATCCTGGGAGTATATTTTTACATCCTGCCGACCAGATCCTCTCCGTATCCCCCTTTGCCGTCGGGGCCATCCGCCGCCATCTTGGGGCCTACGGACAGGCTCTCTGCCCTGTTCCTCTGGAGAGGTGGAGGGACGGATCAAGCGGCCTGGCGCATGATACAGTCTACGAGGGGCAGGCGGATTGCCCTGTAGATGAAGAGGGATTGCCTGGTTTAGTCCGGCGGTCGATCTAAGCAAGTCCCGGCCTACCATCCAGACGCGGACCGCGGCCTGGATTACGGACGCTCTCTACAGATTATGGACACTGTAAGTAAGGCATCCCGCTAAACCTCCCCCAACCGAGTCCCCAGGAGACTAAGGCCTACCTGTCCCTCCGTTCCCATACCCCCGGGGAAGTTCTGGAGACCCGGGGCGGCCGTGTGCACGTCCCTGGCGGCCGTCCCTTAGGATAGACCGCGGCTTCGGCCTACCTCTGGAAGCCGGCGGCCATATTGGGACTCCAACCTGCTCCCAGTAGCAATCATCCCACCCCTTAAGCTACATAGGCTCACACAGAGTGCTGGGGATTGTGAGCACTGTCTCCTCTCTCCCAGTAAAATGATAGGGAGGAGAAGAGGAACAAACAAGGGGTTTTGAGGTCCCAGATGAAGCTTGCTACTACTATATATGAAAAGGATGCAGCTTAAATAATCACAGGGTCCTAGCCTGCTCACCGAGACCTCCGTACAACAACAGTAGCTATACACAGAGTCGGAGGTAAGCCTGCAAGTTTGACCACTAAATCCTCTGCATACCTCATGGGCAAAGTCGGCCAACAGCAACAATACTACAAATCATTGATTACACCACGAGAAGAACCAAACATGGAACGTTTTGTTACCAGATCACAACCTATCTCCTCTAATCCTTCCGTAAATCCTTTTGCCCTGCTGGATCCTTCTTTAGACTTGGAAGATGCTACAAACCCCTCTCTAACCAACTCGCAGATACCGGCGCCCACTGTGCCATCCTCAAATGCGACTCTTACCCCTGAAATCCTGGATTCCAAGCTACAACTTTTACTTCAACAGATTACGTCCAATGTCTCGGCCGAGGTAAGCAAACTGGCTGCCGAACTGAGGGGGGAAATAACCCAAATTGGTGACCGCACAGACACTCTAGAGAACAAATTCGACGAAATGATAAACTACGTGCAAACGATTGAGGAAGAAAACCATACTTTACGCCTTTCTGTATCTCAACTACAAATACAAAAGGAGGACTTGGAAAATGGAGAAAGAAGACAAAACCTTCGATTCAGAGGGATACCCGAGACAGTGGGTGACTCTGAACTCCGAGCCTACCTCCTGAGCCTCTTCAATTCTCTAGCCCCCTCGGTGGTAGATATAGATTGGCGCCTGGATAGGGCCCATCGGTCTTTAGGCCCAAAACCTCCGGCTGGAGCTAGGCCAAGAGATGTCGTGGTACGTTTTCATTTTTTTGAAAGTAAGGAAGCACTGACCATGGCGACTCGCAATAGATCCCAAATAATGTTCAAAGGTGCTAAATTGCAAATTTTCAGCGACCTCTCCCCCATCACCCTTGCTAAACGTAGTAACTTACGTCCCCTGACCTCACATCTGCAACAACTCAAGATTCCGTATTACTGGGGATTCCCTTTCCGTTTAACTGTATTCAAAGAGGGCACCCAATACTCGCTACGTGAATTGCAAGAAGCAGAAGCCTTCCTGAAAAATTTGGGGCTCCCCCCCCTCCCGGAAGAGGACATGATCCCACCGGCCACACAAGTCCGTCTACCTCCGACTACTCCTACTCGCATCTGGACCCCTGTCCGGGGCAAATCTAAGAAGCATCTTTCCACCCCTCAACGTCTGCGATCTTCTAAACAACCCCCTTGAACTTTTCTGGATTTTCATTTTTGGTTCTACTTTCTCAATTTTTTGTGCATTTCCGTTTCCTCGGGAGTTTTCTTTTTCTTTTTCTCTCCCGACGAAACGATGTTGCTGAACTGGTCCTACCGATTTTCGTCTGATCCTACCCCGTTAATCTTCGGGGGAAGATCCTTTCTCATCCCATGAGATGCATTCACAAAAGGTTTTGAAATTTTAAGTGTTCAACGTACCTGTCTTATTTGTTAACCTTGCTTTTTCTTTAAGGTTTTACAGGTTTTTGTTTTCTTCTTACTCCTCTAATGAATGTTGTCCTACTTTGTTCTGTTAGCAACCAATTGCACAAGGTGAGCAGCAGACCCATCTCCTCCCCTCAGACAGAGTCGCCAGATGGGAGTCCGTTCACGCCCCTACCAGGCCCTGGTCTACATTCAGGGCTTCCTGAGAGATTTTTATCTCTCAGGTACACAGAGTTTTGAACTCTTTTTTGCTTTTTTGTTTTTCATTTTAATTTTTTTTTGTTGTTTTTCCTTTTTAATTTTTTCAACTATATCCACTGCTGTGTTTCACAGATTGAAACCCCATGGTCATTACTACCTCACTTTGAGAGAGATATACCTTGGTGTTTATATCTCAATAGTTAGAGATGGGAGGTTGCTCACCATTACTAATACCCGTAAAATGCAACATATGTATTTTCTTTCTTTAAATACTTTAATGTTTATAGTGTTAGCGGTGTTTATATCGACATTCCTACATAGACCACAAACATGGCTTTAAAAATTATGTCCTACAATGTAAAGGGATTGGGCTCCATTAGTAAGCGCTGGATGGCCCTGAAAGATTTCAGGGCAGGGCAGGAGTGGCAATTTTGATCAGAAAAACATGTCCTATTAAAGTTTGGAAGTCCCATGCAGACCCTCACGGGAGATTTCTTGTTCTAGAGTGTGAGTACATGTCTACCTCCTTTACACTGGTTAATTTGTATGCCCCGAACACGGGCCAGATTGATTTCCTTGACAAACTCTTTGATTCCCCCCAATATTGCTCACAACCTTTTATGATAGTTGGTGGGGATTTCAATCTGGTCATGTCACCCACTAGAGACAGACAAACACTTTTTAGTCCTACCCCATCTAAAAGAGTATTGTCTCAAGCTAACGCCTTCCGTAAATGTATCAGGTCACATAGACTTTTCGACTCATGGAGGATAAAACACCCTTCTGCTAAACAATTTACGTTCTACTCATCAGCTCATAATATGTATTCCCGTCTAGATCATTTCTTTATTTCAGCCCCACTTATCCCTTATTTAGTTGATTCAGATATTTCTCCCATTACATGGTCAGATCACGCACCCATTATGCTGGATTTAATGTTATCTCAAACCTATACCAAATCCTGTCATTGGCGTTTCAATGATCATCTCTTGCAGTCTGAAATCTCCCGCTCTACTCTAGCAAATAGCTTGAGTGAGTATTTCTTACTCAACACTGGATCTGTGTCTCAGATTTCCACACTATGGGAAGCACATAAGGCTGTTTTCCGAGGCACATGTATTGCTGAAGGTTCTCGACTGAAGAGAGATAGAAATAACCTATTACAGTCCCTAATGTCTGCTCTGGTAACTGCTAAGCGGAGACTTTTGGGTGGTCCCACAGTGCCAAAACTTCGCAAAGTAATTCAACTTAGAGAACAAATTAGATCAACAAAACTTAACAAAACAGCTAGATCCATGTTATGGACGAAGCAAAAATTTTATGAATTCTCCAATAAACCTCACAGAATGCTAGTCAATAAGTTATGTCCTCGTCCGTTTAACTCCTTGCCCGATTTTCTTATACGACCAGACGGATCTAGAACTCATTGTCCTCGTGAGATGTCCAAAATTTTTGGCAACTTTTACAATAAACTGTACAATTGCCTGAACCCGGAGAATCAATTTGAATTCACCCAGGAAAACTTTGAGTCTTTTTTTTCCAATATAAAGCTACCGAAACTATCTACAACGGATTTAGAAAGCTTAAATGTAGCAGTTACAGCTGAAGAACTCTCTGCTATAATTAAAAATCTCCCATTACACAAAGCCCCTGGCCCGGACGGGTTGCCTTACTCATACTATAAATCTTTTATCGATATTTTATCTCCTCACATGCTAGCTTTATATGCCTCCTTTCTCAAAGGTACTCCCCCTCATTCACAGTTCTCCCATTCTTTCATATCAGTTATTCCTAAACCTGGAAAGGATCCCTCTCTCCCGGATAACTATAGGCCCATAGCCCTTTTAAACTCGGACTACAAGATTTTTTACTAAAATTCTTGCTACCAGACTTTCTGTATTCATCCCCAAACTGATACACAGGGATCAGGTAGGTTTCGTCCTTGGGAGACATGCGGGAGATAACACCCGGTGTACAATAGATCTGATAGATCTCTTGGACAGAACCTCCCGACCGGCACTGATCCTGAGTTTAGACGCACAAAAAGCTTTTGACAGGCTAAGCTGGCCCTACATGTTCGCCACCCTAAAGATATATGGTTTTGTTGGCCCTTTTTTAACAGCCCTAGAAGCCTTATATTCCAACGTCTCTGCACAGGTACAAATGTCGTCTTTCCTGTCTCCTGGCTTTCCCATGACAAACGGAACTCGACAGGGTTGCCCCCTCTCGCCATTGCTTTTTATTCTATGCCTAGAACCCCTGGCTGAGTATATTCGAGTTCACCCGGATGTCAGTGGGGTGGTGATGAGACAGGGGGAATATAAATTATCGTTATTTGCAGACGACATTTTGCTTACAATCACTAACCCGCTAATATCCCTTCCCTCACTACATAAAGTACTGAACTCTTTTAGTGCTATCTCCGGGTACAAAATCAACACTTCTAAAACTGAAGCCCTTCCTATACACATTCCATCGCCATTAATATCTCAACTTAAAGAATCTTTCCCCTATAAATGGTGTAACACCTCTCTTAAATATTTAGGTGTATTACTTACCCCTTCTTATACCTCCCTATATGATACAAACTTCCCGCCCCTGATACTAGATATTAATAAATCTCTGTCGAACTGGACCAAATACCCCCTATCTCTATTAGGCAGAATTAATGTTTTGAAAATGTCTATACTGCCTAGATTACTTTATTATTTTGAAACCCTTCCAGTAGCTGTACCTGCCACACAATTAAAAGCACTTCACAGAACTTTCCTGAAGTTTATATGGAATGGCGGAGCGCACCGTATAGCAAGCTCAGTGTTGTTTGCCATTAGATCCAGAGGAGGCTTAGGAGCTCCTGACATCACTAAATATTATTATGCTACACACCTGAGAGCCATTACCTCTTGGTCTTCCTTACATGCACCAAACCAATGGTCTGCTATTGAAAAGGGAGTACTTTACCCGGTCCACCCGGGATCCTTGGTATGGGGCGCTCCCCCTGCTCTGGATCCTATATATAAACGTCAGTGTACTGGACCAATGATACTGACTCTAAATATATGGCGTAACTGCCTTAAACGCTTTTCCCTTATGTCTCCCTGCTCCCCTCTTATAAACGTATTATTTAACCCTCTCATTCCGGATAGTATGTCCTTGGGCAGGATATTCCCATGGGTGAACGTTCACCTCTTTCAGCTCAGGAACCTTGTACATCCCATAACAAGGAAACTACATACTTTTAACATTTTAAGTGAGAAATTTGGCCTTACACCACATCTCTTCCACTTCTATATGCAAATTAGACATTTCTTTCATTCTAAATCACCATCCCTAATTCTAGATAAACCAACTACTTTTGAATATCTATGTGCCCAAGGCCCCCATCAATTACATTTAATTTCCTGTATATATAGTATCCTCCATGAGTCGTCTCCCGTCACAGAGACATTACATTTATATATGCGCAAGTGGTCTCATCTAGTGGGCCGTCCTGTTACAATACAGATGTGGGATAGAATCTGGTCCTCTACATTTAAATCTTCCAAATGTGTCACCCAGAGAGAGACAACCATTAAAATTCTCATGTTCTGGTACAGAACACCCGATGTAATTCATAAGTATGACCCTTCAGTCTCGCAACATTGTTGGCGATGTGGAACTGAAATAGGCTCACTGTTCCACATTTTTTGGCAGTGCTCTTTGATTCAACCTTTTTGGTGTGATGTACATTTTCTTATACAAAAGGTGACGGGGGTGTCCCTTCCGGTGGATCCCTTGACCTATCTATTGGGCCTACCTCCATCAGGGATATCTAAAAAGACAAACAAATTAATATCCTACATATTACTAGCCGCCAGAAGACTTATTCCGTTATTCTGGCTATCCAATACTCCCCCCCCACGGTCCAGATTACTACTCTTGGTGGCTGAGATTCGGACAATGGAGTTTTTGACAGCTTCGGTACACGATTGTGTTTCCAAGTTCACTGAAATTTGGAAACCATGGGATCTTTCGGAGTATGGGACCCCCGTGACACCAGGCTCACCCTAATCTTAAGTCAACCCTATACTACCTGTGTATATGGCCTGAACTGATTTCAAGGATCCAGACTCCCTCCAATATTACGCTTATTTTCACACCACAGGGAATTGACCTAATATATCTATGTGTTTTGTTACTGTGAACACTTTTTGTCACCTATATTTGTTACTTTATACTTTGTTTTTCTTTTTTTTTCTATAATGATTGCTGTATAATGCACATGCATTGACAATGTAATGCTCGTTTTGCTAAAACTTTGTACTTAATTTTTGAAAATCAATAAAAAAAAATACAATTATAAAAAAAAAAAAAAAAAAAAAAAAAAAAGAAATGGAGACGGGTATTGGAATGGTCTCCTGGGTGACAGGTCCAGATTTGATAGCGGTTCCATCAGCTAAGTGGATAGAGAACCCGTGGGCCTTGGGTAACAGAGGTATCTGATGTTGGGTGGCAAAAAGAGAGTCCTTCCTGGAAGCTGTAGCAGAAGAGAAAGGGCAAGGTGAGTGGTACTTCTAGCCAGAGGTGCAACATAGTCTGTGGACAAAGATAAGCACTTACGGAGTTTGCTGGGACAGTTCCTGACATAGTGCCCAGGTTCCCCGCAATACAGGCACAGATTATTTGTTCGACGACGTTGTCGCTCCTCCTGGGTGAGAGAAGGCCGTAGGACTCCTACTTGCATTGGCTCAGGTCGATTAAACATGGAGACAGGTGGTGCGGGTGCTGAATGATGGGGAACCTTAGGGGTAACCCAAGTTGGACGGGAAGACCCCATCGCTCTCTCAGACCTACGCTCTCGTAGACGTCGATCGATCTGAATGGCCAGATCGATTAAGGCATTTAGAGTCAATGGTGTACCCACCCTGGCCAATTCATCCTTCAGTGAGTCAGATAGTCCCATCCGGAATTGGTAGCGGAGAGCCGCATCGTTCCAATTAGTGTCCGCACTCCACTTCCTAAATTCAGCCACATAGTCCTCTGCCGCCCGGCGACCCTGCTGAAGGGTATGCAGGACAGTCTCCGCAGTTACGGACAGCTGGGGGTCATCATACAATTGACCCAGTGTGTCAAAGAAGGTAGAGAGGTTGTTTAAGGATATATCCTTTTGCTCCAAGAGGCGATGGGCCCAGGTTTGGGGGTCCCCAGACAGCAGAAAAATTACATAGCCCACCTTGGTTGCCTCCAGGGAAAAGGTACGTGGCTGCAGAGCGAAGAATAATTCGCAGGAGTTACGGAAGGCCCTGAACTTATGGCGATCTCCGGAGAAACGTTCGGGTGTAGGAACCTTTGGTTCTGGGGGAAGCATCACCACCGTTGAGGAAGGCCCGACTGAAGGAGCAGGAGCAGAGGAAGCCCCCATGGGGCTGGACAAGGTTAATACTCGTTCCTCCAACCTGGTATATCCTTGCTGCAGGTTCTTGACTGCTTCGGTTAATCCTGCCAGGTGTGCACAAAGTTCCTCCATAGGAGAGGTTCCCTGCTCAGGCTCTGACATGGCTGTCTGCTACTGTCACGTACCTGGTAGGTTGTGAGCCTGGAGTGCAGGAAAAGACCTCCCTTACAGCTCCCACTCCCGTTCCCCTGGAATCGAGACAGAGGGCCAGGAGTGAAGAGTGGTATGGGTGCCTGGCAGGATCAACAATTGCTGAAGGTCCAGTAGTGGTGGCACCCTCTGGAGTCAGTAGTCTGGGGTGTAGACTGAGGATAGAGACTGGAATGCAGGACTGGAACCAGGAACAACAGCAGGTAATAGCCTGGAACGCTGGACTGGAACACAGCAGAAGGTAGCCTGGAGCGCTGGACTGGAACCAGGAACAACAGCAGGTAATAGCCTGGAACACTGGACAGGAACACAGCAGAAGGTAGCCTGGAACGCTGGACTGGAACCAGGAACAACAGCAGGAAATAGCAGACTGGAAGCTGATGAACACAGCGGAGGGTCAACAAGCCGGTGGTCAGTAACGTTCGGACAGCAGAGGTACCAGGGGTAATGCAGAGGGATGGTCAGGCAAGCCAAGAGGGTCTGGTGCAGGCAGATAGCAGGATCGTCAAACAGGAAGCCGGGTCAGATAACAGGAAACACAGATCAGATCAGGTAACACTCACAGAACGCTGTAGAGCAGACAGCGGAGATGGTGTGTGATAGACCGGTTTAAATAGCCCGCCTGATAGCGGGAGTGCGCGTGCGCGTGCCCGTGCGTGACCGCACCCGTGAACGCGCGCGCATGCGCAGTGGAACCCGTGGCCGTGTTCCCAGACGCCTGGATCGCCGGTTACTGGCAGGATCTTCATGACAGCCCCTCTACAAATCAGTGCTCAGAGAGGTAAAGTCAGGCAATATCTATAGACCCATCCTCCTATCCGACATTCTAGAATTGGATAGTTCCACAGCTTAATCTGAAATATCCCTCACCGGGAGAGTCTGACCTTCATCTGAGAAGATGAAGATATTCCAGATGGACCACTTCTTGGTGAAGCGTTCATTTTGGTGACGGGCCGTGAGGATTAAGTCCTCCATTTTTTTTATTTCCTCCACCTTCTTGAGCCATAAACTAACAGGAGGAGGTTGTGTGGATTTCCAGTATAAGGGGATACAGGCCTTCGCCGCGTCTAGTAGATGCGGTATTAATGATTTTTATAAGCTTTTCGGGATTTATCAGACGCGTGCAACAGAAAAAGGGCCGGGTCAATTTGAATGGAGTATTCAGTGAACTTTTGCATCGTTTGTTGGACGGTTTTCCAAAACCCCTCTAACAGGGGACAAGACCAGAAAATGTGGAGAATTGTTCCACAATCTTTCTGACATCTCCAGCAGAGGTCTGTAGCAGCGGGAAAGATCTTTTGTAACTTTGCTGGGGTGTTGTACCACCTGGTAACTATTTTATAGTTAGTCTCTTGTGTCTTCAAACAAATTGAGGATTTATACGTGAAGTGGAGGATGTTTTGTTTTTGCCGTGTTGTAAGGGTGCATTGTAAATCCCTTTCCCACTTATCTAGACAGTGGAGACGAAGACTATCTGGTGGTGTGATCAACAATTGGTAGGTGGCCGATAACGTGTGGGGCATAGCACCCTCATCTGAGCAGTAGGACTCTAGGGTGGGTAAATCCTGGTCAGAGCTACTGGGTAGTGGCAATGTTTTAAGGAAATGGCGGAGTTGGTGTGCTCTCCAAAAATCCAAGGGACCATCCATATTCATGAGGTCTGTCACTGACGGCCATTTGCCTTTAACCATGAAGTGGGAGACTTGAAAATAACCTGCTGCTCTCAGTGCCCGGAAAACAGGGTCTGTGTGACCGGGAGAAAACTCTGGATTTCCTAACACCGGACGAAGGGGGGATGTTAGTGACAGAAGGCCAAGGCGGGCAAAGAGAGTCGAGCATAACTGTGTAGTAGTACCTATTAGGGGATGACTCTTCACGTCACTTGGTAGTGAATTATGGCACCATGGGGCTCTGTTTAGGGGTGTCTCACATTGGGTCTGTTCTAAACTAGTCCATAGTTTCGTGGATTGGTGTCGGTTCCAGTCAATTAGTCTTGTTAAGTGAGTCGCTTGGTGATACTTGCGAAGGTCTGGTACTGCCAGTCCCCCATACTGCTTGGGTAACATAAGCTGTCTCCTGTTGAGTCGGGGTCTTTTATGGGCCCATATATAATCGAAAAATAAGGCTCTTATCTGCACAAAGTAACTAGAGGGAATCTGGATCGGGAGTGCTTGGAGAAGATAGAGGAATTTAGGCAAAATGCACATCTTAATGATATTGCATCTCCCGAACCATGAGTGTAGTCCTGTTTGCCATTTGGCAAGGAGAGCACAAACTTTAGTCAGCAAAGGGGGGAAATTCAAAGAGAAAAGTTGTGAGAATTTGGAGGGGATATATGTTCCAAGATATTTTAAGGCTGAGGTTGTCCATCTAAACTTGAAGCTGGATTGGAGGGTAGTTAGATGCCGTGATCAAGTGGGCATCCCATAATATCCCTATTGAGTTTATGCCCCTCAATAAAATTTAAGGACAAAGCACTGGACTGTTCTTCTGACTCAAGTGTGCTGTGAAGATGTGATGTGCCTGGCTGTGCAGGGTGGGGGATCCATTTCTACTTGCGGCTCCCTAAGGAGTGCGCTACACCATGAAGAGTTAGGAGGAAATAAAGACACCTACACCATGAAAAAGTTATTTATTGAGAACAACAAAGGAAATAACACCCCCAGTTTAATCAATTGGCAATCAATTGGCAGCATTGTAGATCCATTGTGAATACCATCAACCTGTTTGATTCTCAACTGCCATGATGCTGCACATGTGATCAATTCTGATGGGATCAATTTCATGGTTTGACAGTTTGGTTGAGAGCACAACCAATGTGGCAATTACATTCCAGACATGTGCATCTCTTTCTGAGATTTGGTGTTTTCAAGTTAAAAACTGTTTTTTTTTGCTAGAAAAGTACTTAGAACCCCCAAACAATATATATATATATATATATATATATATATATATATATATATATATATAATTTTCTAACACCCTAGTGAATAAAATCACGGTTGTTTCAATACTTTCTGTCACACCGTATTTGCGCAGCGGTCTTACAAGTGCACTTTTTTCACTTAAAAAATAAGACAACAGTAAAGTTAGCCCAATTTTTTTTATATTGTGAGTAGGGATGAGCCAAACACCCCCCTGTTCGGTTCGCACCAGAACATGCGAACAGGAAAAAAATTCGTTCGAACACGCGAACACCGTTAAAGTCTATGGGACACGAACATGAATAATCAAAAGTGCTAATTTTAAAGGCTAATATGCAAGTTATTGTCAATAAAAGTGTTTGGGGACCCGGGTCCTGCCTCAGGGGACATGAATCAATGCAAAAAAAAGTTTTAAAAACGGCCGTTTTTTCAGGAGCAGTGATTTTATTAATGTTTAAAGTCAAACAATAAAAGTGTAATATCCCTTTAAATTTCATACCTGGGGGGTGTCTATAGTATGCCTGTAAAGGGGCGCATGTTTCCCATGTTTAGAACAGTCTGACAGCAAAATGACATTTTGAAGGAAAAAACACATTTAAAACTACCGCGGCTATTGCATTGCCGGCAATACACATAGAAGTTCATTGATAAAAACGGCATGGGAATTCCCCACAGGGGAACCCCGAACCAAAATTTAAAAAAAAAAATGATGTGGGAGTCCCCCTAAATTCCATACAAGGCCCTTCAGGTCTGGTATGGATATTAAGGGGAACCCCAGCCAAAAATTTTTAAAAAAATTGACGTGGGGTTCCCCCTAAATTCCATACCAGACCCTTCAGGTCTGGTATGGATTTTAAGGGGAACCCCGCGCCAAAAAAAAAAAAAAAAACAGCGTGGGGTCCCCCTAAAAATCCATACCAGACCCTTATCCGAGCACGCAACCTGGCAGGCCGCAGGAAAAGAGGGGGGGACGAGAGTGCGGCCCCCCCCCCCCTTCTGAACCATACCAGGCCACATGCCCTCAACATTGGGAGGGTGCTTTGGGGTAGCCCCCCAAAACACCTTGTCCCCATGTTGATGAAGACAAGGGCCTCATCCCCACAACCCTGGCCGGTGGTTGTGGGGGTCTGCGGGCGGGGGGCTTATCGGAATCTGGAAGCCCTCTTTAACAAGGGGACCCCCAGATCCCGCCCCCCCCCCTGTGTGAAATGGTAAGGTGGTACTTACCCCTACCATTTCACAAAAAAACTGTCTAAAATGTTAAAAATGACAAGAGACAGTTTTTGACAATTCCTTTATTTAAATGCTTCTTCTTTCTTCCTTCATCTTCTTCTTCTTCTGGTTCTTCTGGCTCTTCTGGTTCTTCCTCCGGCGTTCTCGTCCAGCATCTCCTCCGCGGCGTCTTCTATCTTCTTCTCCTCGGGCCGCTCCGCACCCATGGCATGGGGGGAGGCTCCCGCTCTTCTCTTCATCTTCTTCTCTTCTTCATCTTCTTCTTCATCTTCTTCTTCTTCTTCTCTTCTTCCTTCTTCTCTTCTTCATTTCTTCTCCGGGCCGCTCCGCAGCCATGCTGGCATGGTGGGAGGCTCCCGCTGTGTGACGGCGTCTCTTCGTCTGACGGTTCTTAAATAACGGGGGGCGGGGCCACCCGGTGACCCCGCCCCCCTCTGACGCACGGTGACTTGACGGGACTTCCCTGTGACGTCACGGGGAATGCCACAGGGAAGTCCCGTCATGTCCCGTGTGTCAGAGGGGGGGCGGGGTCACCGGGTGGCCCCGCCCCCCGTTATTTAAGAACCGTCAGACGAAGAGACGCCGTCACACAGCGGGAGCCTCCCACCATGCCAGCATGGCTGCGGAGCGGCCCGGAGAAGAAATGAAGAAGAGAAGAAGGAAGAACAGAAGAAGAAGAAGAAGATGAAGAAGAAGATGAAGAAGAGAAGAAGATGAAGAGAAGAGCGGGAGCCTCCCCCCATGCCATGGGTGCGGAGCGGCCCGAGGAGAAGAAGATAGAAGACGCCGCGGAGGAGATGCTGGACGAGAACGCCGGAGGAAGAACCAGAAGAGCCAGAAGAACCAGAAGAAGAAGAAGATGAAGGAAGAAAGAAGAAGCATTTAAATAAAGGAATTGTCAAAAACTGTCTCTTGTCATTTTTAACATTTTTGACAGTTTTTTTGTGAAATGGTAGGGGTAAGTACCCCCTTACCATTTCACACAGGGGGGGGCCGGGATCTGGGGGTCCCCTTGTTAAAGGGGGCTTCCAGATTCCGATAAGCCCCCCGCCCGCAGACCCCCACAACCACCGGCCAGGGTTGTGGGGATGAGGCCCTTGTCTTCATCAACATGGGGACAAGGTGTTTTGGGGGGCTACCCCAAAGCACCCTCCCAATGTTGAGGGCATGTGGCCTGGTACGGTTCAGGAGGGGGGGGGCGCACTCTTGTCCCCCCCTCTTTTCCTGCGGCCTGCCAGGTTGCGTGCTCGGATAAGGGTCTGGTATGGATTTTTAGGGGGACCCCACGCCGTTTTTTTTTTTTTTTTTGGCGCGGGGTTCCCCTTAAAATCCATACCAGACCTGAAGGGTCTGGTATGGAATTTAGGGGGAACCCCACGTCAATTTTTTTTTTACATTTTGGCTGGGGTTCCCCTTAATATCCATACCAGACCTGAAGGGCCTTGTATGGAATTTAGGGGGACCCCCACATCATTTTTTTTTTTTATTTTGGTTCGGGGTTGCCCTGTGGGGAATTCCCATGCCGTTTTTATCAATGAACTTCTATGTGTATTGTCGGCAATGCAATAGCCGCGGGTAGTTTTAAATGAGTTTTTTCCTTCCAAATGTCATTTTGCTGTCAGACTGTTCTAAACACAGGAAACATGCGCCCCTTTACAGGCATACTATAGACACCCCCCAGGTACGAAATTTAAAGGGATATTACACTTTTATTGTTTGACTTTAAGCATTAATAAAATCACTGTTCCTGAAAAAACGTCCGTTTTTAAAACTTTTTTTTGCATTGATCCATGTCCCCTGGGGCAGGACCCGGGTCCCCAAACACTTTTTATGACAATAACTTGCATATAAGCCTTTAAAATTAGCACTTTTGATTTCTCCCATAGACTTTTAAAGGGTGTTCCGCGGCATTCGAATTTGCCGCGAACACCCCAAATTGTTCGCTGTTCGGCGAACTTGCGAACAGCCAATGTTCAAGTAGAACATGAGTTCGACTCGAACTCGAAGCTCATCCCTAATTGTGAGAGATAATGTTACAACGAGTAAATTGATACCCAACATGTCACGCTTCAAAATTGCGCCTGCTCGTGGAATGGCAACAAGCTTTTACCCTTCAAAAATCTCCATTTAAAAAATTCTACAGGTTGCATGTTTTGAGTTACAGAGGAGGTCTAGAGCTAGAATTATTGCTCTTTGCATACGTTTGCATGCTCACATATGCATTCGCTTCTGCACGCGAGCTCGGCGGGACGGGGCGCGTTTACATTTTTTTTTACATTTATTTCACCTTTTATTTTTACACTGTTCTTTTAAAAAAAATGGGGTCACTTTTATTCCTATTACAAGAAATGTTAACATCCCTTGTAATAGAAAAAAAAAGCATAACAGGACCTCTTAAATATGAGATCTGGGGCCAAAAAAACCTCAAATTTCATATTTACACAAAAATGCAATAAAAAAAAGTCATTTAAAAAAAAAAAGTCTCTTTAAGAGCTATGGGTGGAAGTGACGTTTTGACGTCGCTTCCGCCCTGAAATGGTATGGAGACGGGTGGGGGCCATCTTCTCCTCACTCGTCTCCATACCTAACAGGGAGAAGGACCCAATCGCCTCAGCCGCTAACGGCAGCTCCGGTAAGTGGCGGGGGGGCACTGGAGCGCTGTGGGAGGGGGGCCCTCTCCCGCCGCCAATAAAAGTCATATCGCAGCGAATCCGCCCCAGAGACCACTTTTATCTGAAAGCAGGCCGCCCGCTGAAGGAAAGGATAATGGGGTTATGGTAGCTAGCTGCTGCCATAACAACAATATTTCTCTTCAAAGTACCAACATATAACAACGGCGGGCGGTCCGTAAGTGGTTAAACTGTTAAAACAATGGATTTAATTTCGCTTTAAGGTTATGCCTGTGGGACTCTTGCTTGTGGCATAGTAATTCAACTATACTTTTTTGAGTACTGAAGGACTGTGGTATAGATGTGATGTGTATACTGTGAGCAGGCTCAGACTTTACTTAACCATACCCCCTTTAAGAGCCTTCCATTGTTAGCGCATTTAGACAACACCCACAATTCACCACTACACATTCTTGCTTTTCTCACAGTGCCAAAGGGTGCCTTTGGCCTTTCACAATGCTAGCTATATTCCTGGCAGGGGGGAGTGTAAGTCAGGAAGGCATGCAGGTAAACAAATAATGCACATTATTGAGGTTGGGGACCCTATAACCCCCACACAGGCCTGCCGTGCTGGTTTCTGTTCACAAAACAAGCCAAAGTGTATGTTCCTTTACTTGTCTCTTGCCACTAAAACAAATATAACGGGTTTGGTGAAGCAAGCTGCACTAAAAAAGAGTTAATTCCCATAACCATTACAAAAGCATGAAAAGATTAGAGCAGTACAATTAAAGATTTCATTATCACTTGTGGTAAGTTGCAGTTTTTAGATACCAAGTGTTTAATTAACAAAAAGGTGAAACTGACTTATGTGGATAAATGGAATTTTATGAAATCATTCGCTTTCCAAGCTCCCATGACAGCTACTAGACTAAAAGGAGCCTGAAAATGTCATTAGACTTGACAAACCTGACCTTGTGTCATTACAATTATGCATCATCACTTCCTCCAGAGATGCTGGAGAGGGGAAATCTAAAGAAAATAAAAGTGCTGTGGGTCAGTCTGATGAACTGTGGTTTACTATGATGATCGAGCATATGACAATGGCTCTAATATCAGAACATGTGACATGTGTCCTCTTCTGACTCCATTGGGCCTCAGTGGCACTAGTTACTGCAATGATGCAACACCTCAAATCCTTAAAGCAAAAATATAGCATACTTTCACTAAGAACACATATGAGTTATTGTAGTTTACCTGTAATTTCTTCTCTATTCCATTTGCAAATTTGTTCAGTCTAGTGGAGATCTACAGACAGACAAGGCAGGCAGAATTAAGATACAAAATAAGCCACCAAGAAATTGCATTTTGCTCAATAAATTATGCTTTGATCAATACATAAATTACAGAATTTCACTCACATAAGAGGCTATACACTCCAGCTGCATGATATTTTTCATGGAAGGTTTTTTAATGGTGGGCCATACCTGTGTGACATGTATTGGCTTGTCTACTTGTGTTCTCTATTGGATTGTGGACCATGCCTGCATTGTCATTCAATAACAAGAAGCATCTAGAAAATTATATTTTTGTCAGGATCACCTGGTATATTTTAATGAGCAGCAGCTTTAATATTAAAAATACCTTTTGAAATTGCCTAAACAAGTTAAAGACTAAATGAGAATTTAGTGAATGTGTTTAAATATATTTTAAAGCTGAACTGCGGGATAAGCAAACATTGTCTAAATACAAAGGGTTGCTGCAGTAATTCAGTTTGATACTTTGCCTTTGTGCAAGAGCTTTCTGTAATAAAGATGGGTCACTGCTGCTCTCTTTCCTTTGCCCTCTACATAGACTATGCGCAGATCAGTGTTTATGCCATTATTACTTTTACATGGTAATATTTTCATTTTCAAGGACATTTGGAGCATACAAAATGGATTTCAATACTTTGTGTATATAAACGAATATATTTAATCAATTGCACATAACTCTGAAAACTAGCTCTTAACACTCAGTGCTAACTTATATTTAACCTCTAAAGGGAGCCCTTAACACCTAACACTCTTAACCATAAAACATGTAACCTAACCCCAAAACATGTGTTTATAATATTGGGCACAAACCATGCTCTTAAGATTAAGCCTGATCACCAAATTTGAAAAACATCATAAAAAAAAAAAATATTAAAAAAAATGATATATACAGTATATATGGAAATTGTGCTGTGCTACCAAATATTTTAAGTAATTCAACAAGAATCTGTCAAATCAGCATGTGCATAAAACAGCTTTTGCGAACATAAGCACACAATTATGTGTCAAAACACCAAACAAGACAGTGGTGTAATTCACAAAAGGATATTGCATGCAATATTTGTGTTATGTATTCAGATATTGCATATATTAATGAAAATGTCAATTTACTACAGTATATGTTTATGTGGCATTTACCACAAAAATAAGAAATGGTAGGTAAATACTAGTCTCGCAAATCTTTATATGAATGGGAAGATAGGCATATTTATGGCAAACAGAGGCGTGAGCTTTTATTCTGCAAAAGATTTATAGATGATTTGTTCTTCATCTGGGTCGTGACAGAAATATCTTTGATCAACTTCATTGAGGGGCTTAATCAAAACAATAATAGTATAAAATTAAATTGCCACTGGAGTAGGGAACAAATCAACTATCTAGATGTTACTGTGATAATATGTATCAAAAAAGTGATTACTAAGGTCTATTTTAAACCAAAAGACCGCAATAGTTACCCATTTATAGTGGCTGATAACCATCCGACATGGCCCAGGAACATACCAAAAGGACAATTCACGTGAATTTTAAGGAACTGTTTTCATGATTCAGATTTTGTAACACAAACACAAATAATAAAGAAACGGTTTGTTGAGAAAGGGTATAAAGCTGTACATTTAGACAGAGTATTACAGGAGGTGAGCCAAACTACACAAAATATGTTTCATTAAGGAAAGTGTCAATCTGTAATACAGGCCACAATCCGGTGTAATACATTTGCATAAATATGAATATAAAACAATTGTACAGAAGAAGGTACAAAGTAATAAATAAACATCTTAATTACAAAAGGACACTCATCCATTCATAAAAGTTCAATGAACATGATCGATTTTACATGGTAGACCAAAATTGTTTGAAGCATCAGTTTGATATAACTCCACGCACGTTTCATGGCTTTAGCCAATCATCAGGAGTAAGATGCTCTGAAAATAAATCAGTAATGTTTATAAGTAGGGATATCCTTTAAACGATCTCTCAAAAATAAAGGTGTGTAACTTACAGTGCGGTCAAATGGTGGCGCCCAACCTAGGATCCAAAGGGAGAAGGGGGACAAGGATAATCATCTCACCCGGGGCTGAGGTGAGGAATCCCGTCCAGGCCAGAAAACAGCAGCCAGGTGAGGACCAGGTGACCATGTCACAACCATGTGGTTCTGGTGAGTGCTTGTCAGCCCAAACTGCTCTGCAATGGTAGGAAAATGACATCATGTGAAATTAATGTGTGTAAGTAATGAGTGGAGCCTATATCAGTAGGTGAGTGAAGTGATGAATGGTGTTGTGATAGAGTGTATGAACTAAAAAACAAAGAAAAAACCCAGCAAAAAATAAATAAATAAATAAATAAAAAAAGTGTGTGATTGTGTCCAAAACAAAAATGAATAATGGGCCGTGTAATGTGAAAGATAACCCAAAGAAATGTAGTGGCAAGTATGAAGTAAATGAAACACCAACACCATGAGCCCCAATTATTATTATTTATCCTCCTTTACATTTCCTCTTCAATGAGATTTTCCTTTTTATACCTTCATATTACACTACACACTTATAACTCCATATTCTGATTTTCCTCAAAATGAGCCATCTTTCCAATGCCTTCATATCATTACATACATTTATAATTTTATATTCAGGTTTTCCTTGTCAGCAATTTGACACTATGGGATCAATATAGTGTGCTTCCTTGTTCGGTCATGGATGGGCCCCCTTATCGGGGGGAGTGGGGGTGACGGGGTGCTTTGTCTGATCCCGGAGTTGCGATGCATGGCAGTCTTTTCCCCTCCCCCCACTTATTCCTTATACAGGTTGGGGGGCTGGGGCCTTGCCTCCTATGCATCGTCATCATGAGTTAATGCTCTGCTCGGTGCACTTAATTGCCTGGGCTTTGTGCACACTCCCTCTCTCCATCCTATTGGGGTTCATGGTGTTGGTGGGGACCCACCTTATGCCTGATATAAGCTGCTCAGACTGGCCAGCTGACCATTTCACATCAACCTTTCACACCAGCAGGATAGCAGTTATATCTCCAGTCACAGACCCACACACAAGGTAATTTCATTTGCTTCATACTTGCCACTACATTTCTTTGGGTTAGCTTTCACATTACACAGCCCATTATTCATTTTTGTTTTGGACACAATCACACACTTTTTTTATTTATTTATTTTTTATTTTTGCTGGGTTTTTTCTTTGTTTTTTAGTTCATACACTCTATCACAACACCATTCATCACTTCACTCACCTACTGATATAGGCTCCACTCATTACACACACACATTCATTTCACATGATGTCATTTTCCTACCATTGCAGAGCAGTTTGGGCTGACAAGCACACACCAGAACCACATGGTTGTGACATGGTCACCTGGTCGTCACCTGGCTGCTGTTTTCTGGCCTGGACGGGATTCCTGACCTCAGCCCTGGGTGAGATGATTATCCTTGTCCCCCTTCTCCCTTTGGATCCTAGGTTGGGCGCCACCATTTGACCGCACTGTAAGTTACACACCTTTATTTTTGAGAGATTGTTTCTCCGTTTAAAGGATATCCCTACTTATAAACATTACTGATTTATTTTCAGAGCATCTTACTCCTGATGATTGGCTAAAGCCATGAAACGTGCGTCGAGTTATATCAAACTGATGCTTCAAACAATTTTGGTCTACCATGTAAAATCGATCATGTTCATTGAACTTTTATGAATGGATGAGTGTCCTTTTGTAATTAAGATGTTTATTTATTACTCTGTACCTTCTTCTGTACAATTGTTTTATATTCATATTTATACAAATGTATTACACCGGATTGTGTCCTGTATTACAGATTGACACTTTCCTTAATGAAATCTGCTATTTCTTAATAAACTATCCAGTGACTTGCCTCATATAAAGTCCCATCTCCTCTCTCTCCTTTTTTTGTTGTATACATATTAGGGATGGAGGCTAGTCATTGCTTGAATTATGTGTAGTATGTTGTGATAGGTCGCATCTATTATATACACAAAATATGTGTTTAGTAAATAAAGAGAAGCTAGATGATGGTAAACATAAGTGGGGTTTTATCAGTAATTATCACACCCAGTATAAAGAAGTTGAAACCATTTTTAGGAAATACTGGCCAATATTGAGCATGGATAAAGTTTTGAGGAAATCTGTAGCTAATGACCCTGTTTTTATTTATAGAAAAGGTCCATCATTTGGAGATAATGTGGTGAAAAAAGAATAGGCCCACCAAACAGACCTATTTTGGAATAAAGCAGGTTTTTATTCCTGTCGAAAATGCTTAGCATGTCAACATCAAATGGTAAATCATTTGGGATTAGAGATTTTATTTCATGCGACTCGACACATGTGGTTTATGCTCTCCAATGTCCATGTGGCCTGATGTATTTTGGACACACTAAGCGAACTGTGGGTAAAAGAGCATCCGAACATATTAATAATATCAAAATAGGATACAAAGATCATAGCGTGTCAATGCATTTTTGACGCAAACACAATAGGGACCCATCAGGCTTGAAATTTTGGGGGATTGAAAAAACATTGCAGTATGCAGAGGTGGATCTAATTACCAGATACTTTATGCCCTAAGGCAATGAATGTAGAATTAGATTTGAACTGTTTTATTAGTGATTATTAATTAAGACTGCTTTTAATTTAGTTATAGGGTTTTTTAATTAATCTATTCACAATTCTGCTTGAATTTGTACAATATAGTGATTTGTTATATATCAATGATCTAATGTCATTTTATTAATTTTGAATGACGTATGTAACTTCTACATTTACTATGTTTTTTGTATTGGCGAAGACACCCATGTTGCAAAACGAAACACTCTAATTTTATGTATAATGCAATTTGGTCAGGTAGTTTAGTAATAAGAGCCCATACATGGTGTGATCGAACAATTTCGATTGGGGTGCAATTTTTTTAATTTTAGTTGCAGAAAGCGATTTGGAAGTGCAAGCAAAGTTATAAACATTGAATTCAATTCAATTTCATGGGGGTACGTTATAACTAAAAAGGATTATGGAGCATAACATGCATGTATGTTTGGTGTACAGGGATATGTTGCATCATGCGTGCCTTCATATTGACGTTTGAATTGGGTAGGTATAGGGTTAACACCTTGCACTTGTAACTTATAAATGAAAGGAGCTGTACTGTGTGTCCATGCCCTCTGACGAAGTGATGATGAAACGCATCAGGGCGTGACCACGCAGCTACCAAGACTGTCAAGAAGCGACTGTCTCGACCTGAGTAATCGGCAGAGTGGTGAGAGATTTACAACCTAGCGGTAGAGGATGGTGATTTTAATGCTTTGAATATTGTTGCTCTTCTAAGTGCATAATTGTAATGGGGGAATGGTTTTTAATATACTTTTGAAACAGAATTACGCTATGTGCATACATTTGTTTGTCATGAGTAATGTTTAAATGGAAGGATGTTGCCTGGTACATGCAACAGATTGCAACACAGGCACATTCCTACAGTCTTTCTGGTGAGTTCATTAACATAGGGGAGAGGTCTCACGAGGTGGGGTGACGGGAACCCTGATTGAATTCAAGCTTTAAATGAACCATATGGATGAACTGCTTTATGTTTTAGGATTGAATTATGGACATTTGAAACATTATATGTGAATATTGACATACAGGGTTGAATCAATTTTAAGCACTGCTAATGTTATATCTTTGATGTTATATCTTTGATTTAACATATGTGTGATAATTTGTTTACTTTATAGTAGCTGCTAATAGTGTCAACTGAAACCTATTCATATGGGATATAAATCCATGTGTGCTGGGAGAGAAGCATCTTTTAACAATTGTTGATTGATTTACTACTCGTGGTTTTGGTAGGTAAAGACTACATAGACCTGATTAGGTCAATTCAAAAAGGTAAACAAAAACATTTGTTAAATAGCTGTGGCTAGACCATGACTTATTTAACTATCTGGTTGTTAAGGAGCTAGCACCCACCAGCATCATAACAACCAGGGTATAACTGTGGTGGGAGAGGGCCCCCCCCCTCTCCCACCACGCTCTGGTCGTCTCTGCCGCTTACCGGCGCCCTCGGTAGCGGCGGAGACAATCAGGCCTTACTCTAGAGTCATGATCTATAGGTCATGAATCATCAACAATAGATGCCAGTTGTTCAATACCTGTGATTTTTGTTCAGACTACGACTGGGTAGAGTATATGTTAACTGTTAAATTTCATTATGAAAAATGGCAAATCAGTCAAGTTGGAAAATGTTTCTCTGAGTTTATAGCAGTACCAGAGGTTCTTCATTCCACGTCTCCTTTTATCATATATCTTTTTTTAATACTTTATTGAGTAGTTAGTCTTAAAGTCTACCAGAATTAGCATTTTGTCATAATGGTTATTCTTTCTTAAAAGTACCTTTTTGTCTGGGGACTACAATAATTAAAAAAGTTTTATTCTTCTTTTTATTAATGCTTTAATGTCTCTCCTGTAAAGGTCTAGTTCCGTCAGTGACAGCATTGTGTTATGGTTCCAGCAGTTTCTACTGACATAACATATAAAACCTTTCTCTCTAGTAATGTTATTCCAAATTAAACAATGATATTTGTAAAAAGCTGCAGTTCAATTTTGAAAATCACCCCAATGAAAGGTTCAGCTTTTATTCATAAAATGATGTGTTCTTTCTTTTGTTCTTTTATGTGCATTTATAGCAATTATACTATTATGCTGTGTTTTTAAATTAAAATGTTTTTTTGTGAAATTTCACTAAAATCATTTTCTCTAGCCCCTAAAATGCTATTACCGCATGAATCAAAAGTTAATAAAAGTCTTCTATTTAATACTAGAACATTACATTTTAAATTACCAGATTGCAAAACAAAATAATCTACAAAAAAAGTGTTTGTACCTGTATGAAAACCTTGTTCTCTTAGTCCGAGCCTGACAACAGCTGTTGAAAAGCTACTTACATAGAATAGTAAGCAACTTAAACTGTACATTCACATTTGGCAAATTTGATTTCATATGGCCTGGCAATGACATCACCTACATTGTAAATAACAGTTAATAAATGCCTCACTTAGGGCATAGTGATAGAATCTCTTGGAGGTACACCTAAACCTAAACCACCTTCCTTTTGCTCCATTGTCTAAATCATTACAAAATATCCAGGCCTTCTGGATATGGGGGAACTTGTGATCTTCTCCCATGATGTAGTGCTCGGGCATAGTAGCAAATTTCCAGTGCTAAACACTGTAAGCCACTTCGCATGTCTGACAGACATGGAAGAAGAAGACATCATCAACCCTGTAAAAGTTTCATCACCATGTCTCACAGAACTTACACTGGGTTTGACCGACACAAAGATATAGTAAATTTATAACTAAGATGAAATACAGTTTTCACCAGAACAAAAGGTGGAGGCAATTTCAAACTGTATTTTAGGGCATGGCAGCCCACTTTTATTAAATGGTGCAGAAAGTTCACAAGAAATCAGTTGACCTTGCACAGGTTCTTCCACATCAACATGAACAAACAACTAAAATGCAGAGTGCACCTGGTTACCTTGTCAGCAGTACCACTGCTCTTCCTACTAGTCCCTCTGACTGTATTGTCCAGCTCTTCTGATTTCACACAAAGGAAGCAATGCAAAGAGAATAGAATACATCTTCACACAAGAACATGGTACAGCAGGCACATATCAGGAATATAAAATGCTGGGGTAACAAACACTTGACATCAGCCCTCAAATTTTCAACTTGCCTGCTTGCATTTTGCGAGTGGGAAATGATGGCTGGCGAACGTGGGATGCCTGGGAGCGGGGGGGGCGAGCACTGCCAGCAGGCGGGGCTGAATGGGAGCAGTTCGCCCAGGGGAAGAGAGCATGGAATAATAGAGAGAGGGCGGCCGGATTATCACAGGGGAAGAGAGCATGGAGGAAGAGGAGAGCTGGCCAGATCACAGAGCGGAGATAGCTCGCTGTAACAACTTATATTTGAATAGCCTCCGCTCGCGGTTACACACAGTCCACCCTCCTGACCTGGCACTTGTGACAGACAGAATGCTGGTCCAATGCCGGTGTGGATGTGTTTTGTCTGTCACAGGCGCTGGGTCAGAAGGCGGGACTGTGTGTGACCGCGAGCGGAGGCAAATTACATGTAAGCTGTTAAAGCAGGCAATTCCCACTCTGTGATCCGGCCAGCTCTCTTCTTCCTCCACACTCTCTTCCCCTGTGATGATCTGGCCGCCCTCTCTCTTCCTCTACACAGGTCACGCTGAAATGATGGGCACTGGTCACGCTGCAATGATGGGCACAGGTCACGCTGCAATGATGGGCATAGGTCATGCTGCAATCGTAGGCACAGGTCACAGAGTTACAAGCAAAGGCAGAGGCATGATGAGACTTCTAGTTCCGCAATAGCTGGAAGGCCACAGGTTGAGCACCCATGTAGTAGAGTACCAGAGATGAGCTAATCAGTGTTCTCCATCTCCTTTCACTGTCCAGTTACAGGGTAGGGGTGGAGAGGGGACTGGTAAGTATAAGTAAAACTGCAGCAGAGAAAGATCAGGACCCCTCAAGTGCTAGACAAGGCTGTGTTGTAGGGAAGAACTGTGTAAATCTCAGGACTTTATGGACAGAAATCCTTAGGTAAGGAAAACAGCTGCCATATATGTTTGTAATTTGTATATTAGGTGATTTGCCTAGAGATGATCTTTAATGAACTTCAGGAAAAAAACATTTGTACAAATGACTAAAAGTTTGGGCCTCCTCAAAATCCATGTGGACCATTCTGTTCAGTCCACAACGTGGCTTTTTACAAAAAGTATACACAGTATTTTTGTGTATTTTTTACTTTAGGCAAATATATATGAAGTGCATATAAATGAATATATTATATTTACCATTTGCAGCCTGCAGGTGGCAATTTTTATGCAATTTATATGCTCTCCATAAGCTTTCTTTTACAGCTGGTATAAAATAAATAGAAAGCTGACTGTATCAGAGTAGAGGACACCCTTCCCTCTTTAAAAGGAGGGACAGACACGTCTTATCCACTTCCGAACCGCCGCACGCAGATATACGTCCTAACTTTGAAGAGGGATATCCTTGTTATGACAGCAGCTAGCTGCCATAACCCTGGTAACCTCTTCTTCAGCGGGCGGTCCAGCTTCCGATAATAGTGGTCTCTGCAGCGGATTCGCCGCAAGATCACTTTTATCGGTGGCAAGAGAGGGGCCCCCCGTCTGCCGCTCTCTGGTGCCCTCGCCGCTTACTGGAGCTGTCGGTATCGGCGGAGGCGATCGGATCTTTCTCCTTCCTGGGTATGAAGACAAGTGAGGGGAAGATGGCCTCCATACAATTGCATAATTAAATATATTATGTAGCAGCGCTCAAGTCCATTAATGTAAAAACAAAAAAAAATAATATTTTGTTTATAGATTATCCATGATAGGAGATGAATATAGAAGCCAGGGGGATCTCTGTGAACAGCTTCCTGTTGAGTGAAGTCAGCTCTCCATAACAGTCATAAGAAACAAAGAGAAAGCGCCTCTTAAGTATAAGTGTTTATTAAATTAAAAAAGCATACATAAGCACTTACATCAGGGTATGTGGGTTACAGCTTCCAAGGAGAACTGAATCCAGGTATCGTCAAACATCCGTGTGTGAATGGCTGAGATGTGAACCGGGCGGATGGCCGCGGACCTCCGCACGGAGACGCCGGCTGCAGTGCGGTAAGGCTGGATGGACACTTCCACGTTCCAGCAAGGCACACGTGGGTATTAATGTCACTCGGGCAGTTCAGGTTGATCCACTACGCGTTTCTGAGCATGCGCGAGGCTCACAACGGGCATGCGCGCTCCTTTATCAAGCGACACTTTATCAAGCAACTCTCTTTGTTTCTCCATACCATTGCAGGGTGGAAGCAACATCAAAACATCACTTCTGCCCATAGCTCGTAAAGGGCCGTTTATTTATTTTTTTCAAATAACAAATTTACTTTTTTTTTTTTATTATTGCATTTTAGTGTAAATATGAGATCTGAGGTCTTTTTGACCCCAGATCTCATATTTAAGAGGTCCTGTCATGCTTTTTTTCTATTACAAGGGATGTTTACATTCCTTGTAATAGGAATAAAAGGGACACCATTTTTTTTAAGAACAGTGTAAAAATAAAAAATAAAAAGTAAAATAAGTAGGAACAAAAACACATTTTTTAAATGTGCTCCGTCCCGCCGAGCTCGCGTGCAGAAGCGAACGCATATGTGAGTAGCGCCTGCATATGAAAACCGTGTTCAAACCACACACGTGAGGTATCACCGCGGTCGGTAGAACGAGAGCAGTAATTCTAGCCCTAGAATTATTGCAACCTAAATACATGCAACCTGTAGAATTTTTTAAACATCGCCTATGGAGATTTTTAAGGGTAAAAGTTTCTTACCATTTCACGAGCGGGCACAATTTTGATGCATGACATGTTGGGTATCAATTTACTCAGTGTAACATTATCTTTCATAATATAAAAATAAAATGGGCTAACTTTACTGTTGTCCTATTTTTGAATTAAAAAAAAAGTGTATTTTTTCCAAAAAAAACAGAAAGTATTGCAACAACCGCCATTATATTCTCTAGGGTGTTAGCACCCCCAAACATTATTTTTCTTAGTAATTTTCCAGCAAAAAAACTGTTTCTAACCTGTAAACAACAAATCTCAGAAAGAGGTTCGGTCCTTAAGTGGTCATTTAGTCAATCTAAAGAGGCAAATCAGCTCACAGGCTTTATGCCGCGTACACACGGTCGGACTTTACAGTAGACTTTGCCCGGCGGACTTTTCGACGGGCTTTACAACGGACTTTCCGAATGAACGGACTTGCCTACACACAATCCACCAAGGTCCGTCGAATTCATACGTGATGACGTAAGACTGGACTAAAACAAGGAAGTTCATAGCCAGTAGCCAATAGCATGGCTTTTTGTCCATCAAACTAGCATACAGACGAGCGGAGTTTTCGACCGGACTCGATTTCGACGGATTGATTTAAAACATGTTTCAAATCTAAGTCCATCCAACTTTTGAGAAAACAAAGTCCGCTGGAGCCCACACACGATCGAATTGTCCGACAAAATCCCGTCCGCCGGGCAAAGTCTGCCGTAAAGTCCGCTCGTGTGTACGTGGCATTAAAGCTATTTTGAGCCTGTCACTGTCATATCCTAGCAGGTGGTATTTATCCTATCAACATATATTGTCTAAATTAAGGGTGTCAAATTCTATTTCAGTGTGGACTGCATCTGCATTATAGTTACCCTCAAAAGGACCGGTTGTTTCTGTAAGACGATATAAATGTGTTTACTCTTTATATTAAGTAATTGTCTCTGCATTCGATTATTACTGGTTTTAGTAATAATTTAAGATTCGTGAAGGGCAGGTACAGACCGGCATGGAGCCCACTCACACTCCTGTAACACATGATGCAAGTCTGAAAAGGAGAGTCACACACCACTGGCATCAACTTAATTGGAGACTGCTTAGACTGAGCATGGTTCTGCCATGGTGTTTTGTCTGAGCAGTCTCCAATATATTTTCTTGTGAATGAAGACAGCGGTGTACAACTCTCCTTTTCAGCTGGAATAGAGTTATATTATTCTCATAATAATTATAAGCAGATGTCCAGAGCACACCACCCCCTTACTTCAGATGTCACGAGCCCCCCCACTATCAGAATTTAACCACTTCAGCCCCGGAAGGTTTTACCCCCTTCCTGACCAGAGCACTTTTTACAATTCGGCACTGCATCGCTTTAACTGCTAATTGCGCGGTCATGCAATGCTGTACGCAAACGAAATTTGCGTCATTTTCTTCCCACAAATAGAGCTTTCTTTTGATGGTATTTGATCACCTCTGCCGTTTTTATTTTTTGCGCTATACACGGAAAAAGACCGAAAATTTTGAAAAAAAAATGATATTTTCTACTTTTTGTTCTAAAAAAAATCCAATAAACTCAATTTTAGTCATACATTTAGGCCAAAATGTATTCGGCCACATGTCTTTGGTAAAAAAAATGTCAATAAGTGTATATTTATTGGTTTGCGCAAAAGTTATAGCGCCTACAAACTAGGGTACATTTTCTGGAATTTACACAGCCTTTAATTTATGACTGCCTATGTCGTTTCTTGAGGTGCTAAAATGGCAGGGCAGTACAAAACCCCCACAAATGACCCCATTTTGGAAAGTAGACACCCCAAGGAATTTGCTGAGAGGCATGTTGAGCCCATTGAATATTCATTTTTTTTGTCCCAAGTGATTGAATAATGACAAAAGAAAAAAAAATTACAAAAAGTTGTCACTAAATGATATATTGCTCACACAGGCCATGGGCATATGTGGAATTGCACCCCAAAATACATTTAGCTGCTTCTCCTGAGTATGGGGATACCACATGTGTGGGACTTTTTGGGAGCCTAGCCGCGTACGGGGCCCCGAAAACCAATCACTGCCTTCAGGATTTCTAAGGGCGTACATTTTTGATTTTACTCCTCACTGCCTATCACAGTTTCGGAGGCCATGGAATGCCCAGGTGGCACAACCCCCCCCAAATGACCCCATTTTGGAAAGTAGACACCCCAAGCTATTTGCTGAGAAGCATGGTGAGTATTTTGCAGCTCTCATTTGTTTTTGAAAATAAAGAAAGTCGAGAAAAAAATTTTTTTTTTCTTTTTTCAATTTTCAAAATTTTGTGACAAAAAGTGAGGTCTGCAAAATACTCACTATACCTCTCATCAAATAGCTTGGGGTGTCTACTTTCCAAAATGGGGTCATTTGGGGGTTTTTTTTGCCACCTGGGCATTCCATGGCCTCCGAAACTGTGATAGGCAGTGAAGAGTGAAATCAAAAATTTACGGCCTTAGAAAGCCTGAAGGCGGTGCTTGGTTTTCGGGGTCCCGTACGCAGCTAGGCTCCCAAAAAGTCTCACACATGTGGTATCCCCGTACTCAGGAGAAGCAACAGAATGTATTTTGGGGTGTAATTTCACATATTCCCATGGCATTTTTGAGCAATATATCATTTAGTGACAACTTTGCGCAAAAAAAAATAAAAAAAATAGAAAAATTGTCTCTTTCCCGCAACTTGTGTCACGATATAAAATATTCCATGGACTCAACATGACTCTCAGCAAATAGCTTGGGGTGTCTACTTTCCAAAATGGGGTCATTTGGGGAGGTTTTGAACTGTCCTGGCATTTTATGCACAACATCTAGAAGCTTATGTCACACATCACCCACTCTTCTAACCACTTGAAGACAAAGCCCTTTCTGACACTTATTGTTTACATAAAAAAATATTTTTTTTTTTGCAAGAAAATTACTTTGAACCCCCAAACATTATATATTTTTTTAAAGCAAATGCCCTACAGATTAAAATGGTGGGTGTTTCATTTTTTTTTTTTTTCACACAGTATTTGCGCAGCGATTTTTCAAACGCATTTTTGGGGGAAAAAACACACTTTTTTACATTTTAATGCACTAAAACACACTATATTGCCCAAATGTTTGATGAAATAAAAAAGATGATCTTAGGCCGAGTACATGGATACCAAACATGACATGCTTTAAAATTGCGCACAAACGTGCAGTGGCGACAAACTAAATACATTTTGAAAAGCCTTTAAAAGCCTTTACAGGTTACCACTTTAGATTTACAGAGGAGGTCTACTGCTAAAATTACTGCCCTCAATCTGACGTTCGCGGTGATACCTCACATGCATGGTGCAATTGCTGTTTACATTTGACGCCAGACCGACGCTTGCGTTCGCCTTAGCGCGAGAGCAGGGGGGACAGGGGTGCTTTTTTTTTTTTTTTTCCTTTATTATTATTATTTTTTTATCTTATTTTTAAACTGTTCCTTTCATTTTTTTTTTTAAAATCATTTTTATTGTTATCTCAGGGAATGTAAATATCCCCTATCATAGCAATAGGTAGTGACAGGTACTCTTTTTTGCAAAAATTGGGGTCTATTAGACCCTAGATTTCTCCTCTGCCCTCAAAGCATCTGACCACACCAAGATCGGTGTGATAAAATGCTTTCCCAATTTCCCAATGGCGCTGTTTACATCCGGCGAAATCTAAGTCATAAAATGCTCGTAGCTTCCGGTTTCTTAGGCCATAGAGATGTTTGGAGCCACTCTGGTCTCCGATCAGCTCTATGGTCAGCTGGCTGAATCACCGGCTGCATTTTCAGGTTCCCTGTTGAGACAGGAGAGCCAGAGAAAAACACGGAAGACGCTGGGGGGGGCATTCCCTCCCACTGCTTGTAAAAGCAGTCTAGAGGCTAATTAGCCGCTAGGATTGCTTTTACATGAAAGCCGACTGCTGGCTGAAAAGAATGATACCAAGATGATACCTAAACCTGCAGGCATCATTCTGGTATAACCACTCAAAGTCGTGAATGGCGTACCTGAAGACAAAAAAATGGTTAACAATAAAGCACAGTAAACGGTAAGGTATAAAAAATTGCATACCTGAAAAGCAAACATGATAAAACATAATAACAATAAAACATTGCAGAATAGAATACAGTAAAAAAGAGCAGAAAAATAGAGAGAGAATAGAGAGAGAGAGAAGAATAAAACGACAACTATTTTTTTTTTTTTTTATATTTTTGTATGTGTTTTGTTTTTTTTTTTACACTTTTTTTGTAACTAACTTTTATAACTGTAACCGGTTCCAGGTTCGGGTCTCTCAAAATGCGATGGCATCTTGGGAGACCCTGTGAAAGTGCGCCTAGTCTGTGGAATGCTGTACCCTACGCTAATACTCAACTAGTGAATGGTAGCGTTCAAAACATTCACCAATGCAAAGACCAGGATTGTCAGGACAGGAGGGACAATAATAGCGGGTGTCACGCCTATATCCGCGCTTGCTGCAGACATGACATTTTTTTTGGGGGGTTCGTTGGGTAGGGGTACTCGGGAGGACATAAAGAAAATGCCTCTCATGCAGCCGACTGCATTTGGTTGGGGATGTGAATGGGGGAAGTACGGGCGCTGCAGAAGCGGTGGGTTCCCAATTAGGATTGGCGAATGCAGCAGGAAGGGCACTATGGGCACGACGGGCCTGTGTTTGTCTTTTTGGTGGCAGCGGGACACTACTTGTGCTTGCCACCTCACCAGCTTGAACTGCACTTATGGGACTCGCCACGTCACCAAGTGTTACTGCAGTGCTGGTTTGACTACGACCGGGGTGTACTAGGTCGCTGGTGCTTGCCAGTTCACCAAAACACTACAAAAAAAACTGTTAGCGATCGCAGGGATCAGGCCTGACTCTCCGAACGCTGCAGTTATGCGTTTAGTGTTTTGTAAGTGTCAGTGATCGATCGATACTGCACTTGGGTGGGCTGGGCTGGGCCGGGCGGAGGGGAAAAACGCAGGTGCTAGCAGGTATCTGGGCTGATCCCGCTAACACTGCGTGTTTGGGAACCCTAAACTGCTGGGGACGCTAGTATAGATCTGATCGGATCAGATATTGATCCGTTCAGATACTATACCACTAAGGGAGGTGTACGGTGCGTGCGTGGGTGTTAGCGGTACTGGCGCTAACCTGACGCTGCCTGGGGCTGGTGCTTGCCAGTTCACCAAAACGCTACCAAGAAAACTGTTAGTGATCGCAGGGATCAGGCCTGACTCTGCGAACGCTGCAGTTATGCGTTTAGTGTTTTGTAAGTGACAGTGATCGATCGATACTGCACTTGGGTGGGCTGGGCCGGGCCGGGCAGAGGGGCAAAACGCAGGTGCTAGCGGGTATCTGGGCTCATCCCGCTAACACGGAACCCTAAACTGCTGGGGACGCTAGTATAGATCTGATCGGATCAGATATTGATCCGTACAGATACTATACCACTAAGGGAGGCGTATGCTGCGTGCGTGGGTGTTAGCGGTACTGGCGCTAATCTGACGCTGCCTGGGGCGACGCATATAACCGCCGGGCGATCAGGGGGCTAAACCTTTATTCGGTAATAAACGGTGGGTGCCCTGACACTATTAAAAATAAACGAACTAACCAGCGTCACCCGTAACGGTTATACGGTGATCAGTGGTGAAAGGGTTAACTAGGGGGCAAGCAAGGGGTTAAAACATTTATTAGGTAGTATATGGGGGTCCCTGTCGCTATAAAACGCTGACGGCGAATCTAAATATTTACGTCCCTAACTAGCGTCACCAGCGACACTAATACAGCGATCAGAAAAATGATCGCTTAGTGACACTGGTGACAGGGGGTGATCAAGGGGTTAAAACTTTATTAGGGGGGGTTAGGGGGGTACCCTAGACCTAAAGGGGGGTAATACTCACTGCCCTAACACTGTAACTGTCACAAACTGACACCTAGCAGTAATCAGAAAAAAAAAAAATATACTGCTGGTGTCAGTTTGTGACAGGGGGGGGTGATTGGGGGGGGATCGGGGGGGCGATCGGGGGGGGGATCGGGGGTGTAAAGTATGCCTGGCATGTTCTACTGTGTGTGTTTGTGTTGTGTGCACTTACTTGTCTTCTCTCCTCGGCGCTGGGACGGAAACTGCCAGACCGAGGAGAGATGACATCACATCCTCTGCCTGTGTGAAACTACACACAGGCAGAGGAGGATTCCCATTGGCTGGGAGCGATCGCGAGGGGGGGGCCACGATCGGATGGTCTCCCCCTCGCCTCCCGACGCTCCCAGTCAAATGCCGACCGCCGCTGGCACCGGGGGGGGTACGATCGGATCCCCCGCCCGCGGGAGGCAGATCACGTATGGGAACCTTACCTTGTGCTGCTGCCTGGAAGTACCTGGGGGCAGAGCTGGGAAGCAGAAAGTGCAGGGTCAAAAACAGGAAGTGAGGGGAAATGCCTCCAGAGTGAGGGAATCCCTGATTGTCACCAGGGTCACCAGAACTGGTGTCCCCATTGGAAGATCTCTCTTCTATTACTGTTCTGGTGACAACCCAGATTTTGAGAATTTGTTTTACTTTCACTTTCATGTGTAGCGCTGACAAATTTTTAAACAGGCGCTTATTTGTAAATTTAGTGGGTTATCTGTTCTGTATATAGTTCTGAGGTAATCTATGGCTAAATTAGCCTCTGTTCCAGCATTGGCTGTGTTGCATGCAGTTCCACACTGTTGCCTGTAGGTGTCGTTGTCACCATAGGCCAGTGTTGGAAAAGCAACAAGCTGAAGTATATTGAGTGCTCTTCTTTCCCAGAAGTAACTTGGCAGAGGTGATCCACTGCTATGCGTTCTGGGAGAGAGTACTTAAGGGGCAGACGCCACTTTTCTTTCTCTTTCACCTGCTGGCCCTCCTGGCTTAAAGGTATGTGACAGGGAGTTCTACCTCGTGGCGCTCCAGGCCGGAGGGCTGCGTTGCTGCAGCCGTGCAGGTAGGCCCAGAAGCCTGTCTGGGGCCTACTACTACAGAGATGGTCCTGTGCTGTCTGTCCTGTGGGAAGAAGCCATGCAATTGAGAAGATCCAGGGGAGGACCCATCTTGGAAAGGACTGTGCGGAAGGCTGGTCTAAAGAGGGGCCTGGTGACTCAATTGGAGGATGCATCCTAACTTAACTTATCGCACGGTACTGCCGGGTCGGCTTAAAGGTTCTGGTACTGTGTCGCTGTTCTTTTAAAACCATTACGTCCTGTGGCAGAGGACTGTTTATCTAATACTACGTCCTGTGGCAGAGGATCGTACAGTTAAATTGTTCTTCTCAAGTCTGTGGCAGAGACTTTTTGTTCGTGCTACGCTCCGGCTGCTAGGTCAGTGAGAGAGACCTATCCGGGTGGGCAAAGATTTAATCTTGGACTGAAGATATGTTTGTCTCCGAGATTTCAAATTCCTCAGTGTCCTAAAGAAAAGGTATTTGAACTTTCCTGCAACTCTTCTGCCCCGTACACACGGTCGGACATTGATCCGACATTCCGACAACAAAATCCTAGGATTTTTTCAGACGGATGTTGGCTCAAACTTGTCTTGCATACACACGGTCACACAAAGTTGTCGGAAAATCTGATCAATCTGAACGCGGTGACGTAAAACACGTACGTCGGGACTATAAACGGGGGAGTAGCCAATAGCTTTCATCTCTTTATTTATTCTGAGCATGCGTGGCACTTTGTGCGTCGGATTTGTGTACACACGATCGGAATTTCCGACAACGGATTTTGTTGTCGGAAAATTTTATAGCATGCTCTCAAACTTTCTGTGTCGGAAAATCCGATGGAAAATGTGTGATGAAGCCCACACACGGTCGGAATTTCCGACAACAAGCTCCTATCACACATTTTCCATCGGAAAATCCGACCGTGTGTACAGGGCATTATTCTACCTCTTTCCTGCTACTTCTTCCAGTTATTTCCTATTAAAGCATTGGAAAAGTACTAAAGTGACTGGTGCCTACATTGTCAGATACAAGGCTCAACATGGACTCTAGGTTCTGGTGTTGGTGAAACTACGGGTAAAGAGGTGACGGTAACAGCCGATATAAATCAGCAGCTCCTTCGGGGGTTAGTGCTACATGTGGGGGAGTAGTCCGGGATTGTTTGCCGTTGCCCTAAGCAACTCTGAGAAGTATTTCACAGAGAGTCTATGCTAAAAAAAGAGGTTTCTGGACTTTGTCACTTTCTCCAGGAAAAGAAGGGGTTAAATTGCAGGATTACATTTCTGACTGCGTAGGCTGCGGGTGAGAAGTAAAAGCCTGGGAGCTACGTGATCAGAGGAGCAAGTGGGAAAAGTTACACCTATTTGCTGCTGCATGAGACACGTGTGTGTGTGTCTGGCGCCAAAGGAGAAGAGAGGCCTCGTGATCGTACTGAGAAGAAAGGAGTGCAGCCATGTCTTCTTTTCCATTGATACCATCAACTGTGGGGTCCAAGATGTTTCCTACAAGTACCGCTGCGGGTGCTATGCTAACCGGAACCCTGCTGACGGATACCGGCATTCGCTTGAAGCCGCAGGGGCGGTTCGTACTATATACCGTTGGAGATATTAAAGGACTGGCCATACATCTCTGTCCATTTGTTCGATGTTTGCAGTGCGGAGAATACCTATTCACAGTGGAGCAACCTACAATGTCGCCCCGTGTTTATCGTGTGGACTGGGCTACAGGGATCGCTACGGTGGAAACTACTGCCATTACTGCTGGAGAGCAACAGGCCTTAGTCTTATCTGCTACCGTGAGTGTTCCTGAGGGAGATGTCGCTGTTACTGCTTCATCAGCAGACATCACTTTTGTTTCTACTTCCACTACACCTATTCCGGTTGCACCTGTCCTGAGGAAGGTGGGAAATTGTAATCTTCTTCTTACTGCCTTTCTTCTTCCCTATCCAAGTTTTTGGTTCAAATACCTACTCTCAGGCATGAGAGTCACATTTTTGGCAGACGTTGAGGACAACGTCTTTTCTAGTGGGGGGAGTATGTAGCGCTGACAAATTTTTGATCAGGCGATAATTTGTAAATTTGGTGGGTTATCTGTTCTGTATATAGTTCAGAGTTAATCTATGGCTAAATTAGCCTCTGTTCCAGCATTGGCTGTGTTGGGTGCAGTTCCACACTGTTGCCTGTAGGTGTCGTTGTCACCATAGGTCAGTGTTGGAAAAGCAACAAGCTGAAGTATATTGAGTGCTCTTCTTTCCCAGAGGTAACTCGGCAGAGGTGGTCCACTGCTTTCCGTTCTGGGAGAGAGTACTTAAGGGGCAGACGCCATTTTTCTTTCTCTTTCACCTGCTGGCCCTCCTGGCCTAAAGGTATGTTACAGGGAGTTCTACCTCGTGGCCCGCCAGGCTGGAGATCTGCGTTGCTGCAGCCATGCAGGTAGGCCCAGAAGCCTGTCTGGGGTCTACTACTACAGAGATGGTCCTGTGCTGTCTGTCCTGTGGGAAGAAGCCAAGCAATTGAGAAGATCCAGGGGAGGACTCATCTTGGAAAGGACTGTGCGGAAGGCTGGTCTCAAGAGGGGCCTGGTGACTCAATTGGAGGATGCATCCTAACCTTACTTATCGTACTGCCGGGTCGGCTTAAAGGTTCTGGTACTGTGTCGCTGTTCATCTAAAACCATTACGTCCTGTGGCAGAGGACTGTTCATCTAATACTACGTCCTGTGGCATAGGATCGTACAGTTAAATTGTTCTTCTCAAGTCTGTGGCAGAGACTTTTTGTTTGTGCTACGCTCCGGCTGCTAGGTCAGTGAGAGAGACCTATCCGGGTAGGCAAAGATTTAATCTTGGACTGTAGGTATATTCGTCCCCGAGATTTCAAATTCCTCAGTGTCCTAAAGAAAAGGTATTTGAACTTTCCTGCAACTCTTCTTCTACCTCTTTCCTGCTACTTCTTCCAGTTATTTCCTATTAAAGCATTGGAAAAGTACTAAAGTGACTGGTGCCTACATCGTTAGATACAAGGCTCAACATGGACTCTAGGTTCTGGTGTTGGTAAAACTACGGATAAAGAGTTGACGGTAACAGCCCGATATAAATCAGCAGCTCCTTCGGGGGTTAGCGCTACACATGGATAATAGTAAACAGGACAAACAGAGAAGGTGAATCGCCTTAATGGAGAATCCAACAGCAATAACACCTGTCAGCTGTCAGCTGTTCAAATCCCTCTGCAATCCATTCAAAATTAACAAAACAAAAAAAAAACACAAATGATACTGTACAGAGGCACTTTGTCTCTTTAACCGCTTCCCCTTCAGTGTGCGAAATCACGTACTTGTACATGATTTCATTTCCTGGGTCTGAGGCGCACGCAGCTGGTGATCTGTGACAGGAGAAGTCAGAGATCTTGTGTTTCTGCTAGGCAGGAACACAGATCTCTGTCTTCTTACAGTACAAACACCCCCCCCCCCCCCCCTACACACACACACACACACACACAGTTAGAAAGTACTCCCAGGGAACACATTTAACCCTTTGATTGTGTCTGAAGTTAACCCCTTCCCTGCCAGGGACATTAATATTTACAATGCATATTATTTAGCACTGATCACTGTATCAGTGTCACTGGTCCCCAATAAATGTCACAATGTCCTATTTGTCCAATTTGTCCACTGGAATGTCGCAGTCCCGCTATAAGTCACTGATCCCTGCCATTATTAGTAAAAATAAATAAATAAAAAATTCCATAAAAAATATCCCATAGTTTGTAGACACTATAACTTTTGCACAAACCAATCAATATACGCTTATTTTTCTTTACCAAAATATGTAGTAGAATACATATTGGCCTACACTGTAAAAGAAACTACATTTTTTACATTTTTTTTATTGGATGTGTTTTATAGCAGAAAGTAAAAATATATATGGTTTTCAAAACTGTCAGTCTTTTTGGGTAATAGCACAAAAAAGTAAAAACAAACTGCAGAAGTGATAAAATACCACCAAAAGAAATTTGTGGAAGTAAAAGGACATAGTTTTTTTTGTGTACTGCATTGCACGACTGCACAATTGTCAGTTAAAATAATGCAGTGCTGTATCGCAAAAAATGGCCTGGTCATGAAGGGGGTAAACCTTCAAGGGCTAAAAAAGGTTAATGTGACTTTCCCATTTTTTTTTCAAATGTTAAAAAATAGGTTACAATTAGGTTTCTTTAGTTTATGGGACTTTCCATTTCTGTATTTTGTCATGTAACCCTTGTCACAGCTAAAACTAGAGGAGACCCGTCTTTAATAGAAAAAAATAATAATAATAAAAGGTCTTAATGTTAGATTAATTGCCTAATAAAAAAATAAAAAAAGTATGCCTGCATGGACTTTTACATGTACTGTATCAAAGTTATCCTTCATGCAAACCCAAATTCCTAATAAATAGTTGGATGGCTTTGCCCCAAAATAAAGCTCTGGCCAGTAGGGGGACATTGAGACACTCACATCCCATAATGCAATGTAGATACTTTGGGGAGCTTTACTAGAACTGGAGTGTGCAAAACTTAATGCAACTATGTATACAAACCAATCAGCTTCCAGGTTTTATTGAAAAAAGCTCAATTGAACAAACTGAAGTTAGAACCTGGTTGGCTACCATGCACAGCTGCACCAGATTCTAAGTGCTCCAGCTTTAGTAAATTGTCCCATTTGTGTACCTTCTTTAATGGCTGCTTCAATGGGGGACCAACTATTTTTTATGTTGAAACAAAGACTTATGAATGTGGTCAGCTGGATTACAGTTACAGCTACATAAAGACAGCTAGTGGTACCCATTCTTAGGCAAATATATTAGCAACCTTTACAATTTGTGACAGGTTCCCTTTAAATGGTAAATGTTCAGTTTGTGAATGTTAGTAAATTGGTAATTCAGTCAAAGATTTGTTTTAATATTGCATGTTTTAATTGAGATCAGCAGATTTCATTGTTCATTAGCACAATTTACATTATTTTTTCACCTACATAATGATGAATTTGCTAGAGTGATTGCATTTAGCATATACGCCAGCTTTTACTTGTCTAATCTACTTATTCTTACTGTGAGCATTTCTCAATTCAATACTCATATTGTGTGGGCGATTAGAGACAATTGCTGAATTGTGAATTTCACAAATTAACATAGAACTGCAAAACTGAAAAGACTTTCTTGGCTACGTTCTATGCTTCACATTTTGGACAGAGGCCCACAGTCAACCAGCTTACCTGACCCCAACCTACAATAGGCTTCTCCATCGTTAGTCTCAATTTTATATTGGGTATAGGTAGAGGTCACAGGAAAAAGTAAAAATTAGTCTAGCTACAATGCCTTGCAAAAGTATTCACCCCTCTTGGCTTTTTACCTATTTTGTTACATTACAGCCTTTAGTTCAATGTTTTTTTAATCTGAATGATATGTGATGGATCACACAATAGTCTAAGTTGGTGAAGTAAAATTAGAAAAATAAAAAAAACTATTTTTCAGAAATAAAAAAAATGATAATTGGCATGTGCGTATGTGTTAACTCCCTTTGTAATGAAGCCCATAAAAAGCTCTGGTGCAACCAATTACCTTCATAAGTCACATAATTAGTGAAATGATGTTCACTTGTGTGCAATCTAAGTGTCAAATGAGCTGTCATTACATATACACACCTTTTGAAAGGCCCCAGAGGCTGCAACACCTAAGCAAGAGGCACCACTAACCAAACACTGCCATGAAGAACAAGGAATTCTCCAAACAAGTAAGGGACAATGTTGTTGAGAAGTATAAGTCAGGGTTAGGTTATAAAAAAATATCCAAATCTTTGATGATCGCTAGGAGCACCATCAAATCTATCATAACCAAATGCAAAGAACATGGAAAAACAGCAAACCTGCCAAGAGACGGCCGCACACCAAAACTCACAGACCGGGCAAGGAGGGCATTAATCAGAGAGGCAGTACAGAGCTCTAAGGTAACCCTGGAGGAGCTGCAGAGTTCCACAGCAGAGACTGGAGTATCTGTACATTGGATGACAAGCCGTATTCTCCATAGAGTTGGGCTTTATGGCAGAGTGGTTAGAAGAAAGCCATTACTTTCAGCAAAAAACAAAATGACACGTTTTGAGTTTGCGAAAAGGCATGTAGGAGACTCCCAAAATGTATGGAGGAAGGTGCTCTTGTCTGATGAGACTAAAATTGAACTTTTTGGCCATCAAAGAAAACATTATGTCTGGCGCAAACCCAACACATCACATCACCCAAAGAACACCATCCCCACAGTGAAACACGGTGGTGGCAGCATCATGCTGTGGGGATGTTTTTCAGCAGTCGGGACTGGGAAACTGGTCAGAGTTGAGGGGAAGATGGATGGTGCTAAATACAGGGATATTCTTGAGCAAAACCTGTACCACTTTGTGTGTGATTTGAGGCTAGGACGGAGGTTCACATTCCAGCAGGACAATGACCCCAAACACACTGCTAAAGCAACACTTGAGGGGAAACATGTAAATGTGTTGGAATGACGTAGTCAAAGCCCAGACCTCAATCCAATAGAAAATCTGTGGTCAGACTTAAAGATTGCTGTTCACAAGCGCAAACCATCCAACTTGAAGGAGCTGGAGCAGTTTTGCAAAGAGAAATGGGCAAAAATCCCAGTGGTAAGATGTTGCAAGCTCATAGAGACTTATCCAAAGCGACTTGGAGCTGTGATAGCCGCAAAAGGTGGCTCTACAAAGTATTGACTTTAGGGGGGGGTAGTTATGCACATTTACTTTTTATGTTATTCTGTCCTATTTGTTGTTTGCTTCACAATTTAAAAAAAAATCTTCAAAGTTGTGGGCATGTTCTGTAAATTCAGCCCACTTCAGCCCCAAAAGGTTTTACCCCCTTCCTGACCAGAGCACTTTTTACAATTTGACACTGCGTCACTTTAACTGCTAATTGCGCAGTCATGCAATGTTGTACCCAAACAAAATTTGCGTCTTTTTTCCCCCACAAATAGAGCTTTCTTTTGATGGTATTTGAGCACCTCTGTGTTTTTTATTTTTTGCGCTATAAACAGAAAAAGACCAAAAATTTTGAAAATATTTTTTTCTACTTTTTGTCATAAAAATAATCCAATAAACTCAATTTTAGTCATACATTTAGGCCAAAATGTATTCAGCCACATGTCTTTGGTACAAAAAAAGACAATAAGCGAATATTTATTGGTTTGTGCAAAAGTTATAGCGTCTACAAACTAGGGTACATTTTCTGGAATTTACACAGCTTTTAGTTTATGACGGCCAATCTCATTTCTTGAGGTGCTAAAATGGCAGGGCAGTACAACCCCCCCTCCCCAAATGACCCAATTTTGGAAAGTAGACACCACAAGGAAATTGCTGAGAGGCATGTTGAGCCCATTGAATATTTATTTTTTTTGTCCCAAGTGATTGAATAATGACAAAAAAATATATATTTTAAAAAAAGTTGTCACAAAATGATATATTGCTCAAACATGCCTTGGGCATATGTTGAATTGCACCCCAAAATACATTCTGCTGCTTCTCTTGAGTACGGGGATACCAAATGTGTGGGACTTCTTGGGAGCCTAGCCACGTACGGGGTCCCGAAATCCAAGCACCGCCTTCAGGATTTTTAAGGGCGTAAATTTTTGATTTCACTCCTCACTACCTATCACAGTTTTGAAGGCCATAAAATGCTAAGATGGCACAACCCCCCCCCCCCCAAATGACCCTATTTTGGAAAGTAGACACACCAAGCTATTTGCTGAGAGGCATGGTGAGTATTTTTCAGCTCTCATTTGTTTTTGAAAATGAAGAAAGAAAAGAAAATTTTTTTTTTCTTTTTTCAATTTTCAAAACTTTGTCACAAAAAGCGAGGTCTGCAAAATACTCATCATACCTCTCAGCAAATAGCTTGGGGTGTCTACTTTCCAAAATTGCGTCATTTGGGGGGGGGGGGGTTGTGCCATCTAGGCATTCCATGGCCTCCAAAACTGTGATAGGCAGTGAGGAGTGAAATCAAAAATTTACACCCTTAGAAACCCTAAAGGTGGTGCTCGGTTTTTGGGGTCCCGTGCGCAGCTAGGCTCCCAAAAAGTCTCACACATGTGGTATCCCTGTACTCAGGAGAAGCAACAGAATGTATTTTGGGGTGTAATTTCACATATGCCCATGGCATGTTTGAGCAATATATCATTTAGTGACAACTTTGTGCATAAAAAAAAAAATTGTCTTTTTTCCGCAACTTGTGTCACAATATAAAATATTCAATGGAATCGACATGCCTCTCAGAAAATAGCTTGGGGTGTCTACGTTCCAAAATGGGGTCATTTGGGGGGGTTTCGAACTGTCCTGGCATTTTATGCACAACATTTAGAAGCTTATGTCACACATCACCCACTCTTCTAACCACTTTCTAAGCCCTTTCTGACACTTTTTGTTTACATGAAAAAATATTTTTTTTTGCAAGAAAATTACTTTGAACCCCCAAACATTATATATATATATATATATATATATATATATATATATATATATATATATATATATATATATATATATATATATTAAAGCAAAGGCCCTACAGATTAAAATGGTGGTATGTTTCATTTTTTTTTACACAGTATTTGCGCAGCGATTTTTCAGAGGCATTTTTTGGGGAAAAAACACACTTTTTAAAATTGTAATGCACTAAAACACACTATATTGCCCAAATGTTTGATGAAATAAAAAATATGATCTTAGGCCGAGTACATGGATACCAAACACGACATGCTTTAAAATTTCGCACAAACGTGCAGTGGCGACAAACTACATACATTTTTAAAAGCCTTTACAGGTTACCACTTTAGATTTACAGAGGAGGTCTACTGCTAAAATTACTGCCCTCGATCTGACCTTCGTGGTGATACCTCACATGCATGGTGCAATTGCTGTTTACATTTAACACCAGACCGACGCTTGCATTCGCCTTTGTGGAAGAGCAGGGGGGGACAGGGGTGCTTTTTTTTTTTTATTATTTACTTTATTATTTTTTTTGCTTTTTTATCTTATTTTTAAACTGTTCCTTTCATTTTTTTTTTTTTTTAATCATTTTTATTGTTATCTCAGGGAATGTAAATATCCCCTATGATAGCAATAGGTAAGGACAGGTACTCTTTCTTGAAAAAATTGGGGTCTATTAGACCCTAGATCTCTCCTCTGCCCTCAAAGCATCTGACCACACCAAGATCGGTGTGATAAAATGCTTTCCCAATTTCCCAATGGCGCTGTTTACATCCCGCAAAATCTAAGTCATTAAATGCTCGTAGCTTCCGGTTTCTTAGGCCATAGAGATGATTGGAGCCATTCTGGTCTCTGATCAGCTCTATGGTCAGCTGGCTGAATCACTGGCTGCATTCTCGGGTTCCCTGTTGGGACAGGAGAGAAAGAGAAAACCATGGAAGATGGTGGGGGGGACATTCCCTCCCACTGCTTGTAAAAGCAGTCTAGAGGCTAATTAGCCACTAGGATTGCTTTTACATGAAAGCCAACCGCTGGCTGAAAAAAATGATACCAAGATGATACCTAAACCTGCAGGCATCTTTCTGGTATCTATACAAGTAAAGGCGCAAAGAACGGAAACCTCATGATACATTTGTGGCTAAGACAAGCTAAATAATAAATGAAATTAGGTATAGTCCACAGAGTCTATGTTAAAACTCAGGCAATATGGTGTAATGTAAAAAGTCCACACAGAGGGCTGCCTTCCAGGGGGAGCTGAAACCAGGCTCCTGAATCTGCAGAGAAAAACACAAGGGAGGGGGAGGCGCCCGCGGCCGGCTCGAGCGGTATTCCAACACAAACCGAACGCACAGCAGACAGCAGGGACCCCTGTGACTGACCTGATGGACTCCCTTCATGGATCTTTTTACATGCCGCAATTTACTTCATAAAATGTGAGTTGCCTGTATAGTGATTCTTTAATAAAATTCTTTTAATACTGCACTTAGAGGTGCCTCCCCCTCCCTTGCATCTTTCTGGTATAACCACTTAAAGTCCAGCAACATACCAGTACGTTGCTGGTCCTTGTTGGGCATATATTGTCATCATATTTTTTCATGCAGCCTGTGGGCTGAACAAAAAAAAGAGATTGATCGGTGGGTATGCCCACCATTAGAATACCTTCCTTCATCCACCCACTTCTAATGATGGGCATACATGCACCATTTATATATGCCGAAGCATGGGGGCATCCGCCCCAAAAGTTAGGAGCAAATCACTCCTCCGCCCCTGCTGCCCCCATGCTTCGGTATATATGCTCTTTTTTTTAACTGTAGTGGTGAAATCACCCCCTACAGCACTGGAGTCATGGCTTTATGTATCGTGGGAGCAAAAGCTGTTGCTGTCAAGATAAATAAATCTGCGCTGCAACTGAATTGGCGTACCTGCTAAGCAAATGATGGTTAACAATAAAACAAAGTAACATTACAGTATAACAGTAAGACATACCATACCTGCAAAGCAAATACAAAAAAAAATTGTAAAAAATAAAACATTTTTTAACGCAACCTGTGCCTAAAATATATAAATGCCGAAGCATGGGGGCATCCACCCGCAAAAGGTAAGAGCAAATGGCACCTCTGCCCCTGCTGCCCCCATGCTTCGGCATATATGCTCTTTTTTTAACTGTGGTGGTGAAATCACCTCCAACATCGCTGGAGTCACGGCTTTATGTAACGTGGGAGCAAACGCTGTTGCTGTCAAGATAAATAAATCTGCGCTGCAACTGAATGGCGTACCCGCTAAGCAAATGATGGTTAACAATAAAACAAAGTTACATACCTGAAAAGCAAACATGATAAAACATAATAACAATAAAACATTGCAGAATAGAATACAGTAAAAAAGATGAGAACAATAGAGAGAGAATAGGGAGAGAGAGAACAATAAAACGACAACTATTTTTTTTTTTTTTGATATATTTTTTTGTGTATTTTTCTTTTTCTTTTTACACTGTTTTCTGTAACTGTAACTTTTGTAACTGTAACCGGTTATAGGTTTGAGTGTCTCAAAATGTGATGGCATCTTGGGAGACCCCGTGAAAATGTGCCTAGTCTGTGCAATGCTGTACCCTACACTAAAACTCAACTAGTGTATGGTAGCGCTCAAAACATTCACCAAGGCAAAGACCATGATTGTCAGGACAGGAGGGACAATAATAGTGGGTGTCACGCCTATATCAGCGCTTTCTACAGACACAACATTTTCTTTGGGGGGCTCGTTGGGTAGGGGTACTCGGCAGGACATAAGGAAAATGCCTCTCATGCAGCTGGCTTACTGCATTTGGTTGGGGAAGGTGAGGTGGAGCACCGTCTGGAAACAGAAGGGCTCTAACGATCTCTTCCTGGAATTTAAGGAAAGATCCAGTCCATCCTGAAGCTCTGTATAGCACATGAGTGTTCCAAGCCAATTGAAATAAGTATACAGACACTTTTTTATACCAGCGTCTGGCATTATGGACAACTAGGTACGGCGCCAACAACTGGTCGTTGAGGTCCACCCCTCCCATATTTTGGTTATATTCATGGACACAGAGGGGTTTCTCCACAACACCAGTCACCGTAGTAATTTGGACAGTCGTGTCTGCATGAAGGGAGGTAAGAACAAAAACATTCTTATTATCCCTCCACTTCATAGCGAGCAAGTTATTACACTTCAAGCAGGCTCTCTCCCCCAGCCTAAGACGGGAATCTACAAGCTGCTGGGGAAAGCCCCGGTGATTAGATCGCACGGTGCCACATGCTCCAAACTGATGATCGGACAAGTGACTAAAAAGTGGCACGCTCGTGTAATAATTGTCCACGTACAATTTGTACCCCTTTCCGAATAAGGGTGACACCAAGTCCCACACAATCTTGCCAGCGCTTCCTATGTAGTCAGGGCAGTTTGTCAGCTCTACGTGACTATCTCTTCCCTTGTAAACCATAAAACTACATGTATAGCCTGTGGCCCTGTCACAAAGCTTATACATCTTGACCCCGTATCTGGCACGCTTGCTGGGAAGGTGCTGCTTGAATGACAAGAGGCCAGAAAACGTAATCAGGGATTCATCAACGCAGACAACTTGATGGGGAGGTAACAAGTCTGCAAAACGTTGGTTGAAGTGGTTTACGAGGGGCCGAATTTTGTAGAGCCGATCGTATCCAGGGTCTCCACGAGGAAGGCAGGGTGCATTGTTGTTGAAGTGCATGAACCGCAAAATCTGCTCGTATCGTGCCCTGGTCATGGAAGCAGAGAACACGAGCATATGGTGAATTGGGTCAGTGGACCAATATGACCGCAACTCACTTCTTTTGGTTATGCCCATGAAGAGTTATAGGCCCAGAAAGATCTTAAATTCGGAAACCGTAATTGGTTTCCAATCTCTGGCAAGGGAGGACTGGGGAATAGTGGCGATGTGTGACCAGCGTACAAATTGCTTTGGTCCACAATAGATCTATAGAGATCTTCGGTGAAAAACAGCGAACAGCGAATAAAAATCAAGTGATGTAAAATCAACTGTTTCCACCTGAATGCCGGGTTGGCCAGTGAATGGGGGAAGTAGGTGCTGCAGAAGTGGTGGGTTCCCAAATAGGATTGGCGAATGCAACAGGAAGGGCACTATGGGCATGACGGGCCTGTGTTTGTCTTCTTGGTGGCAGCGGGACACTTCTTGTGCTTGCCACCTTGCCAGCTTGAACTGCACTTATGGGACTCGCCACATCACCAAGTGTGTCAGGAAAGCGGCAAGTACCAGTCTCGCCAATATCGCTGCCTTTCTTCACACATGCGCGGTAGAGCAGCACTCCGGAGCATCCCTGGGCACAATACAGTGAAACGGCTAATGCGCGTGCGCAATTCGGCTAAATGCCTAATGTTTGTGCGCAATTCAGCGAAACGGCTAATGCGTGTGCGCGATTCAACATAACGGCGAACGCGCATACGCAATAGCGCGCACAACATGAGCCTCCCACTGGCCTATAAAAGCCACTCTGTGCCATGACCAGATTGCGGGTTTGTCTTTCAGCTCCCCGTGTGTTTCCTGCTTTTTATCCCGATTCTTGATTACCTGTTGTGATCTCTACCTGCATCTGACCCTCGGCTTGCCTCTCGGACTTCTCCACTTGCTTACTGTGTTTGACCCTCGGCCTGTCTAAGGATATTGCTTCCTGTCTCCAGTGATTGACCCTCAGCCTGCTCCTGGACTTGCTATTGTCTTCAGTGCTCGACCCTGGCTTGCTCACAGACTTTGCTCCCAGTCACCTATATTTGACCCACGGCCTGCCTACGGACTTTTGCTGTCAATCTTCAGCACTAGTCATCAGCCTGCTGACAGACCTGCTAACAGTCCTTTGCACTAGACTGTTTTTGCCTATCTAGAGACTCTTACTAGTCAATGGTGTTTGACCCCCGGCCTGTTGTTGGATCAGCTGTTCATCCTCCTTCTTGTTCTTCAGCATCTTCCAGTCCTGCAGAGCTGTCTCCCTGCCGGTGACCTTCATGCAAGACCTGCCCAGCCTGCTGGTGACTCGTGCCTCTTTGTGCCCTTCACCCCCTGTACCATCTCCAGGAGTGGAGTGCGCTTAGTCGCAAGAGGTTACCGCTCTCAGCATCTCGGCCTCGGTGAGTACCCTTATCTGACAAAGTGTTACTGCAGTGCTGGATGTACGACCAGGGTGTACTAGGCCGCTGGTGCTTGCCAGTTCACCAGAAGGAATAGCGGCCCTAGTACTTCTCTGCTCCATACGAGAGCCCTGCGGTTCTTGCACCTCAACTGCAGAAGAAGATTAGGGTCTGGTATGCCTGACCTTGGCAGGGACCACAACTCCATCGTCAGAACTATCTGTCACGGAGCCGCTGCTGTCTACAGGTTCGTATTCTGAGCCTGAATCTGACAGATGAGTGACTTCCTCTTCACTATCTGTCATGCTCAGAAACGTGTAGGCCTCTTCACTACTGTACCTTCGATTTGCCATTTTGGGCTCTAAATTTAGTGGTACAGTAGTGAGACTCACAGGTAAAAAAGCTTGTGACTGTTAGCGACTGTATCAAAACGCTACTGAAAAAACTGTTAGTGATCGCAGGGATCAGGCCTGACTCTGCAAACACTGCAGTTATGTGTTTACTGTTTTGTGACAGTGATTGATCGATACTGCACTTGGGTGGGCTAGGCTGGGCTGGGCAGAGGGGCAAAACACAGGTGCTGGCAGGTTTCTGGGAACCCTAAACTGCTGGGGACGCTTGTATAGATATGATTAGATCAGATATTGATCTGTTCAGATACTATACCACTAAGGGAGGTGTATGCTGCGTGCGTGGGTGTCTCCCCCTCCTTTTTCCCCCTCCCTTCCCCGTCCCCCTCTCCCCCCACCACCTCTTCCCCCCCCCCCCCCCCCCGGTTTACCTTCCCTCCCTTTCCTTATGATTGCACTGTAGTTGAGATTGTAGGTACTCTATGTGATATTTATACGAGTATACATGATATGAAATAGCCCATTCCATCATCCCTCCGCGGCTATTTTAATTTGAATTTTACTGGATATTCCAGCTATTTGCACCTTAACCCCGCATATATTTTAATCATATTTTATTAAATAATTTAATTTTAGCCTTTTTATTACCTTTCAATATATTTTTTACGAATTAAAATTTCCATGTATGCACTTTTAGTGGTAGCCTCCGACCATTTGGCATTTTTTAGCTTCCAATACAGCGGGATCTCTCTCTTTTTTTTAATATATGCCCACCTATGCGTCCGTCTCTGGCCAATTAGCCCCTCTGTATATCATTAAGCCATATTTATGAGCAACGCAATATATCGTTACATAGACATACAGCCAATTCGGTATCTTTTTGCCTTGGTATGAGTATAAAGTCTTCTCTAACCTATAAAATGGCGGCGCCCATCAGACACCTAGTTATTAGCTTTGTTAAAGCGGTTGTATACCCGCTGTCATTTTTTTTTTTTTTTTACACCTGCAAGGGAAAAGGCATAATGAGCTAGTATGCACCGCATACTAGCTCATTATGAGATACTTACCTTAGAACGAGGCGCCGGCATCTCACCTGGTCCACGCCGAGGGAGCCGACATCTCCCCTCGGCGTGTCTTCCAGGTATCGCGGCTCCGGCGCTGTGAGTGGCCGGAGCCGCAATGTCGTCACTCCCGCGCATGCGCGCGGGAGACTTCTGCCCGGCAAGCTCCGGAGTTTGCCGGGCTGTCAGCCGAGAGTCCCCTGTGCGCATGCACCGCTGCAGTTAGCGGCTCATTGCGAGGGGAATATCTCCTAAACCTTACAGGTTTAGGAGATATTTTTTTTACCTACAGGTAAGCCTTATTATAGGCTTACCTGTAGGTAAAAGTTACAAATATAGGTATACAACCGCTTTAAGATCAGGTAGTCGTTTCTAACCTACAAAATGGCCGCACCCATGTGAGACCCATGTGTCATTTCTAACCTACAAAATGGCCGCGCCCATGTAAGACCCAGTAATGGCCGGCGTGGCTACGAGAAAATGGCCGCCCATTAATCACTATGGGAGAGACTATTTAAGACCACAATAAGCCTATTTTGCTCATCCCCTGAAGAAGTCACGTGATCGGTGATGACACGCGTAGGGACGGAATAGGCTGTTTCACATTGCTAGACACAGAACGAGTTCGCTGCTCGTAGGAGAGAGGTTTGCTCTGCATTGTTTTTATGTGAGTACATCTACTTAAAGATTTTTAATAAAGCATTACCTGGTTAAGACATACTTCACTATCAAGTACCTTTGTCCTGTATATTCCTGTACATACATACCTGAGATGTGGAGGCTGAGCTAGGATCTGCGCTGGTCCAGGACCCCTGATAGGACCATAGCCACTTGTAATCAGCTGCCATTAGGATAACCCAACACCGGCAAGCGTGGATATAGGGACGCGATGGAGGCTCAGGACCTGGCGTTTTAGCTACAATTCATGCGGTTGACCTAGCACCGCTAGGTAAGGGGCCACTGCTTACATTAGTGTTTTATGCACGAAGAGGACACTGAGTGAATTGCATCCCAGACACCCCACTGTTGTTTTGTTGAATACACCAGAACTTGCTTTTGCACCTTCAATGACTTTTACACTGGCATTTTAAGTTTGCTGCACTTACTGGCATGTCATTGGTCATTTGTTTCGCAGGCCAGCACAATATATTCTATATCACTATTATTGGGACATTTATTTATATTATTTATTATCCATATTGCGTTGGATTGATGTGTTTTATTTGCGATATCTAGATCACCTTTAAGCACTGGCACTTTGTACGTTTTGCACCATTTATAAGGATATGTTTTTGATGGTTATTTCTGATTTATTCTATGTATTTTTATTTAGAATTACTCACATGAAGTAGTGTTTATGTCCCTGTGTGCACCTACACATGATTATCCAGATTTATATGTTTTTAGTGTCAACACTTATTTATGCGATTTTACATGCAATTTTTTTTTTTTTTTTTTTTTTTTTTTTTTTGTCATTTAGTATATACCAACTGAAAAGGATTTTTGTATGCACTTTTTTCACATACACATGATGCTGATTATTAAGACTTGAATGTTTTTAGTGTCAACACTTATTTAATGCGATTTATGCGATTTATTATGCGATTTTATGTCATTTAATAATTGACCACAGACAGAGATTTACAGCTTTCTTTTGGTTAGCGCAGCACCTCCCCCCCCCCCCCCCCCCCTATACCTCAGTTTGTTTTTGGACTTATGTCTGACCCTTGCTTCGGTGCATGCAGCTGTCCAGTCGCATACGTGCGTTTTTACTATTTTTCTGAGTTCTTGTTATTTATATATTTTTTTTCTTTCTCCAATTGGGTAGCGCAGGAATATTCTTATTACATGATCTGTTCAGATACTATAACACTAAGGGAGGTGTATGCTGCGTGCGTGGGTGTTAGCGGTACTGGCACTAACCTGACGCTGCCTGGGGCGACGCAGACCCTATCTGATCCTAAAACCTAACTTATATCACCCGCCGGGCAATCAGGGGGTTAAACCTTTATTATGTAATAAACGGCGGGTGCCCTGACACTATAAAAAAACTAACTAACTAACCAGTGTCACCCGTAACAGTTATACGGTGATCACTGGTGAAAGAGTTAACTAGGGGGCAATCACGGGGTTAAAACCTTTACTAGGTAGTATATGGGGGTACCTGATGCTATAAAAAGCTGACGGCAAACCTAAATACTTACCTGCCTAACTAGTGTCACCTGTGACACTAATACAGCGATCAGATAAACGATCGCTTAGTGACACTGGCGACAGGGGGTGATCAAGGGGTTAAAACTTTACCTAAAGGGGCCAACCACTAACTGCCCTACCACTTATAACTGTCACAAATTACACCAATGCAATAATCAGTAAAAAAAAAAAAAACTGCTATTGGTGTCACTGTGACAGGGGGTGCAGGGGGGTAATCGGGGTGTGATTAGGGGGTGAAAAGTGTGCCTAGTGTGTTCTACTGTACGTGTAGTGTTGTGCAGACTTACTTGATGTCTTCTCTCCTTGAAAGCCAGAATGAAAAGGCTTCACGAGGAGTGATGACATCACTTCCTCTGCCGCTGTTTACATTACAGCAGCAGAGGAAGATTGTCATTTGCCAGGAGCAATCGTGAGGGGGTGGCCATGAACCAGTGGCCTCCCCCTCAGCTCGGATTGCTCCTGACACTAATCCGACAGCTGCAGGCACCAAGGGGGGAAGGGGGGGCAGGGACGTACAGATAAGCCCTTATGCCTGCCCGTGCCATTGTGCCGACATACATTGGCGTGCGGCAGTCGGCAACTGGTTAAATGATGCAAATTCTCAAACAATCCATGTTAATTCCAGGTTGTGAGGCAACAAAACACGAAAAATGCCAAGGGGGTGAATACTTTTGCAAGACACTGTAGCTTAGGTACTCAAAATTCATGAAGAATAATACTTACCTTATCTGAGCCCGCCCAATCCCGATCCCGCAATGTGCATGACAGTGGCTGCTCTCCCAGGTTTCTGCCATTGGCTCCCACTACTGTCAATCACAGTGAATAGGGAGTAGGTGTGGGACCTGAGCCCCATTCTGTGTGTCTTATGGTCTTGGGAGTGAGCAAGTGCCCCATAGCAAGCGGCTTGCTATGGAGGCACTCAGCAAGAGGGAGAAGCCCAGACTGGGGGACTCGAGAAGAGGAGGATCGAGGCTGCTCTGTGCAAAACCCTTGCACAGAGCAGGTAAGTATAATGTTTGTTATTTTTTCTTAAAAACAAAAAAATAAAATAAACCTTTACCCTACTTTCACACCTATGCGTTATTTTGTGATTTTTGTATTCTGCAGAAATGCACTACAGTCCATTTAACATGGTTTTCTATGGTACACGTTCAAATCTATGCGTTTTTCAGCCAGTGCATTTTTGGAAAGGGACGGGGACTTTCTTTGCCACAGCAGATTGCTTTTTGTGTGTAATAGACTTCAATGGAGTTGTACCAGAAACTCAAGTATTGTGTTTTGTTGAGTTTTTGGATGCGTTTTGTGTTTTTATTTTTTTCCCATTTCAAAACACTGTATATAATTGGTTACTATGGAGCAGTCTGGGAAGCCACCCGCTGTGTCCTTAACAACCAATGAGTCAGCTGAATGTAAAATAAAGAATTGCTGGCAAAAAAGTTTGTGAAAAAAGTGCCCCCCCAGATCCATACCAGGCCCTTTGGGTGTTGATGGGGACAAGGGCCTCTTCCCCACAACCCTGGGCTGTGGTTGTGGGGGTCTGCAGGTGGGGGGCTTATCAGGATCTGGAAGCCACCATTAACAAGGGGGTTCCCAGATCCTGGCCCCCCTACGTTATACCCCTACTCTATCACCCAAAAAAGTGTCACATAGAAAAAAAACCACAAACACAGTTTTTGACAATTCCTTAATTAAAAATCCAATAATAATGTCCCCCGATGTAGATCCATCGTCAATCACGCCCCCGCCGGACCAAAAGAAAAAAAAAAGCTCCACACTCGTCAAAGGCTAACTGCTGAATGCCCGCTCCTCCATCTGACAGTTACTAAATTGGTAAGGGGTGGGCCAACCAGTGATGTTACCTTGTTACATAGTTAGTCAGATTGAAAAAAGACACAAGTCCAACCATAAAAAATAAATAAATGAATATCATACAATCCCATATACCCAATCCTATACCCACAGTTGATCCAGGGGAAGGCAAAAAAAACCCCTAGAAAAGCAGGATCCAATTTGCTACAGCAGGGGAAAAAAATTCCTTCCTGATCCCAGAGAGGCAATTGGATTTTCCCTGGATCAACTTTACGTTAAAATGTTAGTACCCAGTTATTTTATGTACATTTAGGAATGATTCCAGGCCTTTCTTAAAGCAATCTACTGAGCTGGCCAGAACCACCTCTGGAGGGAGTCTATTTCACATTTCACAGCTCTTACTGTGAAGAAACCTTAGTGTATTTGGAGATGAAATCTCTTTTCCTCTAGACGTGTGCCCCCTTGTCCTCAGTATTGACCGTAAAGTGAATAACTCAATACCAAATTCACTATATGGACCCCTTATATATTTATACATGGTGATCATCTCCCCCCGTAATCTAAATTCAGTTCCTCTAATCTTTCCTCATAGCTGAGCTCCTCCATGCCTCTTATCACTTTGGTTGCCCTTCTCTGCACTTTCTCCAGTTCCCCGATATCCTTTTGAGAACTGGTGCCCAAAACTGAACTGCATACTCCAGATGAAGTATTACTAATGATTTGTACAGGGGCAAAATTATATCTCTCTCTCTGGAGTCCATACCTCTCTTAATACAAGAAAGGACTTTGCTCGCTTTGGAAACTGCAGCTTGGCATTGCATGCTATTATTGAGCTTATGATCTACCAAAGCCCCCAGATCCTTCTCCACCATTGATTCCCCCAGTTGTACTCCCCCTAATATGTATGATGTATGCATATTCTTAGCCCCCAAGTGCATAACTTTACATTTATCAACATTAAACCTCATCTTCCACATAGTTGCTCAATTAGACAGTGCATTGAGGTCGGCTTGTAAATTGGAGACATCCTGTAAGGACATTATTCCACTGCATAGCTTAGGTTCATCTGCAAAGACAAAAATGTTACTTTTAATCCCAGACCCAATATCATATATAAAGATATTAAAAAGTAAGGGTCCCAGCACTGAACCTTGGGGTACACCACTGATAACCTTAGACCATTCCGAGTAAGAGTTATTAACCACTACTCTCTGAATTCCGTCTTTTAGACAGTTTTTTAGCCAGAACTAATATTCCCAAGCCTGTAGACTTTAACGTACAGCAAAACGTGCCTGAAAAATGCATCATCTGCAAACGCATAGATGTGAACCTAGACTTGACCTAAACTATCACTTTAAGTTATTTTTTGCTGTTTCTGTCCTGCTGGGGAGATTTCCATTCACTTCCTGCCCTGCAAAAGCAACAAAAGAGACATAATCCCTCTAAAGTAGGGGTAGTTCCCATTTTATAAGGTTCTCACATGAACATTTATCCCAGTTGGATGATTTCCCCTACTTCTTGCTCTGAGCATAATTCTAAAATGTTATATATGCCATCACATCTGTAGGTTTGGCTCCTAGGAAAAAGAGAAGGGGAGCTCCATAGCTGGGAAACAAATGGCAATAACAACTTGAGAGAGGGTTCAACCCTACAAAACTAAAGAAAAAATCCATTTGATTCCAACTGATCATAAAATAACGAAAAAACATGTGATGTTTGTCACTCCATGAAAGGAATAAGAAATATTATATCTGCTTTATCTTATACAGCTATACGTTATATATCTGCCCCCTGCCATTCAGTGTGCTTAACATCCCCTGTCATTTATTAGGTTTCAGCAGCAAAGCAGGTAACAAAGTATAGAGAAACTGTAAGGTTAACATTACACATCTTCTGTAACTACTAGAATTTTATTTTTATTGGCAAGTAAAATTGTTATTATAATCTACTGACATTGTGACATTATGTTCGTTATGATGCTTTTAACAGATATAGTAATCTGATATTATCTATTTTATCTCTTTTAAGGATATAAATCACTGGCAAGATAAAGTAAAAATAAATATTATATCCAAGCTGCCAGTGCAGGTTTCAGCCTACTTGTTTGAAATCCTAAAATACCTTTGAAAAGTCGAAATTTTTCATATCACTTTGCAGACTTATTTTAGATCAGGTTGAAGTGGATTGGACAGGATGTTGCAGCGTGCATGTATAATATATATATATATATATATATATATATATATATATATATATATATATATATATATATATATATATATATATATATATATATATATATATATATATATATATATATATATATATATATATATATATATATATATATATATATATATATATATATATATATATATATAATGTGTATGTAGGAAGGCCAGTATGGTGGCCTGAATTTATGGGAGGAGTCCGGGGGGTATTTAAGCAGCCCGCTCACCTGTGGTGCTTGTCGGTTTGCTGTGCGCGATCCGTTACATCACTAGGCCGACTATCCGAATACCAAACGTCCGCAAGTTGCTGTCTCGCGAAGTTCCCGCATTTTGCTATTTCGTGCTCGAGTGTCAGTGTTTACCGATCCGTATCGTTCGTACCACGCGTCTGGCTTGGCTGTCGCAGGTAGGGTCCCCTCGGACTTTTGTTTTTACGAACTGTTAGATATCATGTCACTAAACCGTGATATCACACTTACGAAGCACCCGCAACTTTTACGTACGTAACCACAATGTATATCACTCGCATTATCGTTATGTAACCATTTCGTGTTAGTTAAGGAAACCACCGCGACGCGTGCGTCGCTACATTTCAGGCATGTTTAAACTGATAAAAACATGAGTCAGCAGACAGCCATAGCGATTCGCAGTTCACAATCTTATCAAACCACGTCAGTTTGATACCAATCATTTCTCATTTCTGAAACATTTCTAGACACATTTCTATCATTTCAAATCATTTCTCATTTCAGTCACATACCGTGCTCCGATTCGAATCCAGTCGCACCTAAAAGATGCACCGATTCGCTCCGGTGTGCCCCGGTAGTTACGGCCTCATTTCAGTACATGCTCCAGAGTCACGTCACAAACAGTCGATTACTTCTGTCATGGTTATCATTTCATTTGCCACACAGCACACTCCGGTACGAATTTAGTCGCATAGAAATGCACCGATTCGTCTCGGCGTGCCCCAGGTATGGCCACATTTCAGTACATGCTCCAGAGTCAGATTCGTAGTCAGTCGCTACAGCAGCACGACCGATTCCCGCCTCTGTCATGGCAAAACAATATGTTACACCGCACTTACCGCGCTCCGCTTCGAATCCAGTCGCATCCTCCATGCACCGATTCGTTACGGCGTGCTCCAGGGCTCGGCCTCATTTCAGAAACATGCTCCAGAGTCCGGATCACAGCTAGTCGCACATATCGGGCGACTGATCCGCATCTCTGTCATGGGAATTGCTACCATTTCACTCCCACAGCGCATCACCGTTTCGAAAACAGTCGCATCCACATGCACCGATTCGTCACGGAATGCCGCAGTTGATTCGGCCGTATCCATACCTATACCAGAGCTCGGTCGGTTGCCAGTCGCAAAACACGGCACAACCAATCCAAGCCTCGGTCAAGGTAAACATTTCTCTCATTTCATTTCATGCTGCGCTCCGATTCGAATCCAGATGCATCAAACAAGCACCGATTCGTCCCGGTGTGCACCAATGTTTCTTCTGTTGCCTCATTTCAGTACATGCTCCAGAGCCCGGTTCACGGTCGCATCAGTCACGACACGACCAGGCCGGACCTTTGTCATGCAGTTCAGTCATTTCAAAAATCAAGGCAAACATTTCGAATCATTTCGTTGTCACAAGATTGTAAGCACCATACGAATCATAGCTTCAAGTTAGCTAGCAATCCCTTCACGAATTATCACCTTTCATTTCTCTAGGTCAGTCAAAGTTCAGTAGGTCCACCTGCGGCAGCGTGCAATCCCTTAGGGGATGGACTATCCCCAAACTGACCGCAGAGCTCAGACGCAGAGGCGTCCCCTTCCCCGCCACAGCGAGGAAAGGCGAGCTCTTCAAACTCCTCTTTCCCCCACCAGCAGCAGGACCCAGTACCCAACAGGCATCCCTTCAGTCAATAGCATCAGCTATTTCACAATTACACACGATGGTGTCATCCTTGTCGACCTCAGTTACAGACGTCCAAACCAGGGTGGCACTCCTGGAGGCTCGACCGGCCACGGCTGTCCCCGACCCAACCGCGACTCAAACCTTGACACCCCTTCCTGCAGGTACCTCAGGCTGGAGCTCCATTGTCTACCCCTCCCATTTGGTCCCAACCAGTACCAGGAAGGACATTTTGGACGGCAGGGACATCAACCTGGCCTCTCTCCTTATTTCCGTACACGACCTGGCAGAAAATAAAGCCTACTCCTGGGGCGAAATATCGGTGGTCCTTAAAGCCAAAGACCCCAGATTGAACCGCAAATTATCGCTCCCAGAATTTACCCTGGCCTTTGGCATGCTCAGAGACGTCCTATGCTCAGTCACCCCCAGCAGACGGGAAGAGCTGGACTTGTATCTCCATACAGTGGTAGACTTGGGCTACAAGTATGGAGGATTCGCATTTTATGACTACCACTGTTCCTTTTCCGCCAAGGCCGCTGCCAGACTCACACAGTTCCAGACTACGACAAACTGGAGTCTCATGGACACAGAGCTCTTCTGCCGCCACTTTGCCGGCTTACGCTCACCTCTGTGTGCGATTTGTCAGTCCTCCACCCACACTGCCACCTGGTGCGCCAATGCCGCGACCAGACGGCCCTTCGAGTTTCCCTCCACCTCAGGTACAATTCAGGGTCAGTCGCCCCCTGAACCAACGCCTCAGGTGGACAAATTCGGACGTCCAGTCCGAACCATGGGAGGGGCAGCCATTTGTAATAACTACAACTACGGGTCCTGCAACTTCAGCCAGTGCCGCCTACTCCACATCTGCACCTTATGCCAAAGAGCACACCCAAGGAACCTGTGTGAAGTCAAACAACACAAGAAGGCATGACTAAGCCGGATCAACCTCTTGTGGTTAGGACTGTACCTCACCTCACATCCCACCCCTTCCCTGACCACCTACCTTATCCAAGGCTTCACAGTAGGCTTTCACACCGGCCTCATTTCACTACCCCACTGTACTCACGAATGTGCCAATCTTCGCTCAGCAGCCATAGACGAACAAGCCATAGATCAGCTCTTACAAACAGAGGTAGATCGAGAGTACGTGATAGGCCCCTTCACTTGCCCCCCTTTCAGCACATGGAGAGTCAGCCCTATTGGGCTTGTCAAGGGCAAGTTCACGAATAAATTGCGTTTGGTGTACGACCTGTCTGCACCTCATTCTTCCCACATCCCCAGTCTCAATTCTCTGATCCCCTCCGAAGAGTTTTCCCTAAAATATTCCTCCGTCGACATGGCAATACAAGCAATCATCAAAGCAGGTACAGGTGCCTGGCTCTCCAAAGCCGACATCTCGGATGCCTTCAAACTCCTGCCCATCCATCCATCCCTCTGGTGCTGGCATGGCATCAAGTGGAAGGAGGCATATTATTTTGCCACAAAACTAACCTTCGGTTCAAAGAGTAGTCCGTGGCTCTTCGACACGTTCGCTCAGTCCCTGGTTTGGATACTGTTACACAAGGGTCAATGCCAAGAAGTCATCCATTACCTGGATGACTTCCTACTAATAGAACCTCCCAGCAAGCCACCAGGAGACCTCGACAGACTCAGAGTGATATTTGGAAACCTCAATGTTCCCATCGCCGAGCACAAAGTCGACGGCCCAGCACACATCATCACCTTCCTCGGGGTCAGCTTGGATACCTGCGCTATGCAAGCCAGTCTCCCCCTCGACAAACTAACACGCATTAGGGCGGTCCTTCACGAATTCACACACACCAAAAGCTGTACCAAAAAACAGTTGCAATCTCTCCTGGGAATGCTTAATTTTGCCATGCGAATTATCCCACAAGGCCGCACCTTTGTATCACGCCTGCTTAGATTCCTGCCAGAAACTCAAGACCCCGATCAGATCTTAAAAGCTATAGCGGACCTATCTATGTGGGAGAAATTCTTGTCCGCCTGGAATGGCATATCCCTATTCATACCCACGGTTTCGCCTCTGTCACCCCAGGTAGTGACAGACGCTGCAGCCTCCACAGGTTTCGCGGCAATTTTTGGCCATCATTGGTTTTCAGGACCCTGGCCTCAACAGATACTGTTGATACCCGGATTTACTCAAACATCTGCCCTCTTTGAACTTTATTCCATAGTGGCAGCTGCACAGCTCTGAGGCCACCACTGGACAGGACAAACCGTAGTCTTCACCACCGATAACCAGGCCACAGCAGACATTATCAACAGAGGCAGGTCCAAGTCCCTAGCAGTCATGTCCTTCCTGCGCAGATTGGTACAACTGTCTTTACAGCGTCAGTTTAATATACACTGTGCATTTATTCCCGGCAGATACAACTCAGCTGCCGACGCACTGTCACGTTTTAATTACACCTCCTTTGTTGAACAGGTTCCCGATGCCGAAACAATGTCGGCCCCTATCCCAGTCTGGTCACAACTGACCCTGGACTAGTTCAACATCTACACAGAGCAACGCAACTCATCAATCATTCACTCTCTCACAACACACTCAAAGCCTACCAGACAGCTTGGAAGGCGTTCAATAAATTCCTCACATCCTGCCGTAAAACACCAACAGATCTCAAACAGATACTGGCCTTCATTGCACACTGTCACTCGCAGCTGGCCTTATCCTACAATACTATCCGGCTATACCTAGCCGGCATTCAACATTTCTTGACGCTTGAAAACCCTACGAAATCTTCACTGTTTTCGTCACACGCTATACGAGCCATCCTAAGGGGCATTCAGAAACAACAACCAGTCATCAGCTCCAAGCGCTTACCCATTACGGGCCCCATTTTTAGGGACATGTCAACTATTCTGGCTACTTCACCATTCGGTCTGCTCCCCAGCACGGTCTTACAAGCAGCTATATATTTAGCTTATTATGGGTTCTTGCGACCTGGCGAATTCACCTCTAACAAACCCACAGACCAAGTACTATGCAGACGGCACTTGCTTCGATACCAAGATCATTTCATCCTGCACCTCGAGGTCTCTAAAACCCAACAAACGGGCTCAGGAGTGAACATTCATCTCTACAAAACCAACAACAGCTGGTGTCCAGTCGCTGTACTCAACCGACTCCTGTCACTCCTGCCTGAACAACCAGACAGCAGTCCCCTCTTACCATTCCCAGTTAAACCCTTAAACGCCTCTCAGTTTGTGAAACACATAAGGATACTTCTCCGCAATCTTCACCTTAACCCTAGTCAGTATTCCGGACACTCCTTCCGCATCGGAGCAGCCTCCGCAGCGTCCCGCCACGGGGTTCCAGACCACATCATCAGAAGACTAGGCAGGTGGAAATCAGGCTGCTTCGCCCGGTATATCCCCAATCCACAAACAGAGATGGCACAGGCATTCTTCAAATTGGCTCAATAAATAACTGAAAACCAATAAAAATTATAACCCTACCTGAATGTTTTTGCCCCCTTATTTTGGCATACCGGCCATTAGACCAAGGCACACTTTCAGGTCCGTTTCATATGGTAAGTCCACACTTCTAGGTCTATTTCTAATGGTAAGTTTTATCTTAAACTATAAATGTTATCTAGGTCCATATCGGACATAGGGCTCCGACCATAAGTAGGAAGGCCAGTATGGTGGCCTGAATTTATGGGAGGAGTCTGGGGGGTATTTAAGCAGCCCGCTCACCTGTGGTGCTTGTCGGTTTCCTGTGCGCGATACCCACCCTCCCATCCCCATTTCAAGGCATTTATCTCATTTCATTCATTCATTTCTCTCTACAGAATAATCATTTCTTAAAACCAGGGTATGCCCCCTTATTTTGGCATACCGGCCATTAGACCAAGGCACACTTTCAGGTCCATTTCATATGGTAAGTCCACACTTCTAGGTCTATTTCCAATGGTAAGTTTTATCTCAAACTATAAATGTTATCTAGGTCCATATCGGACATAGGGCTCCGACTATATATATATATATATATATATATATATATATATATATATATATATATATATATATATATATATATATATATATAATTTTTTTTTTTTTTAAAGCATATAAAAATCCATCAAATTCACATTGTATCAGAACAATCATACTTGTAATCCTATTGCCAATTTTAATTTTATTGAACAGAGTAGCATACTGAACATGTATGACCTTACAGAAATTCACAATGTAATAGAAAATGTTTATTAAATCTTAAAACATTAACGTGCTATGTGTGGCTAGAACAATTTAACATTCGTCCGCTCCCCTTAATTTAGGTGCTGAAAGAGAGATGGGGTAGGGAAGGGGGCGGCAGGACTCATTCATTGCAGAGGCAGTCATAAGTGGAGCAGCTACAGTTGCCTTAGAATCCATCCCTCTTGTTCATGCTGGGCATCCCCATGACTAAGCTCCAGGGGGCAGAGCAAAATGTGTTGGGGGCGTGGCCTGGTTGGAGTCCAGGCTGAGGTTGCCACTCCACTCATCTCTGCAAGGCACCATAGATGTGTGGCTTCCAGGGGCTACCCTCCTTCCCTTGAATCATCCCAATAGGGGTTAGGCTCAACTGTGCTATTGGCTGCTGGCTACTGACTGACTGCACATACCAACAGAGTCAGTACTTTTACAGACAGTAATTCCCATCACAAATCTTCACAAATCATCTTCAATCATGGATTTGTATAAATTGTTCATGAATTATTAGATGGACGGCAACCCTGGACACAACACACATAACAAGCATGCATTAACACAAAGCATAGGAATTGCAAAGTGTAAATGGGCCCTCAAAGTAGAACTATCATAAAATTTGCACTTCACATGAATTTCAGGTTGGCATCTTTCTTAAAATTTACAATAGTGAACATCATTGTCATGGTTTCAAAAGTGGCAAGTCTTGGACGTTGCGCTTTGAGATGCAAATTATGACAGACTTCACTTTTTTTTTTTTTTTTTTTTCTTTTTTTCTTAAATATTTTACAACCTCTTCCACATAGAGTGAAGGAAGGCCTGATGCCAAGAGACACAATCTGATTATGCTGTCAAGTGTTTCAATAGCTTGCCAGTGAATGGCTGTGCAGCAGGAGTGTGTCAGGACAAGTCTGATCATTGGAGGAGAGTACACTAAGTTCCAAGCACAGCTAGAGAATTGACCATGATGTGCTCACTTGCTTAGTGTGGTCAGTTTTTAGCTATTTGTCTACTGGGCACTTTTACCCCCTTCCTGCCCAGGCCAAGTTTTATCTTTCAGTGCTGTCGCACTTTGAATGGTAATTGCGCGGTCATGCAATGCTGTACACAAACAACGTTTATTTATTTTTTTTAGACAGATAAATAGAGCTTTCTGTTGGTGGTATTTAATCACCAATGGGTTTATTTATTTTTAAAAAGAATTAAAAAAATACCAAAAATTATGAAAAAAAAAAGTTTTTCTTAGTTTCTGTTATAAAAGTTGTAAATAAGTAATTTTTCTCCTTCAAGGATGTGCACTGCTGAGGCTGCACTGATAGACTTCACTGATGCGATAGAACTGATGAGACGGCACTGATGAGATGACACTGATAAGCAGGCACTAATATGCGGCACTAATGGGCAGCACTGATAGGCGGCACAGATGGGCACTGATTGGTGGCACTGATAGGCACTGACTGACATCAATGATGGGCACTGATTGGCGACACTGATAGTCACTGAAAGGCAGCACTGACTGACATCTGACATCACTGATGGGCACTGGTTATCTGTTCAGATCTCCCTTGTGAGGAAATTCCACTGATTGGCTCCCCTCTCCTCACCCGCTGTCAGTGTGAGGAAAGGAATGCCGATAACTGGCATTTCCTTGTTTACATGTGATAAGCTGTGATTGGACACAGCTGATCACATGGGTAAAGAGACACGTCATCGACTCTTTGCCAAGATTGTTGATGCGCCATGTCCCAGGAACGCGCAGTGCCCCGAGAATGGGACAACGTCTTATGATATCGCCCCAGAACCATAGAGCCACTGCCCACTACATTTATCAATATGGTGGGTGGAAGATGGTAAAAGGAAAACAGAGGGACTAGCAGGAACACCGGGGATTCCACATAAAGAAAACAAAACAAAGAGAACAGGATGCTTTCTCATACAAGTACATGGTACAGCAGGCACATATCAGGAATATGAAGTGTTGGGGTAACAAACGCTTTAACTCTTTAAACAAAGCAGTGATTAAATATATTGCCAGCATGCCAATAAGCTTATTTCAAAGAACAAAATGCTTTATTCTTGTATGATCATATAGAAAAGCAACATTTTAGGAGCATGCAGGCATGCGTGATTACATGTCTAAAGATGGGTTTTCACACGGTCCTGAATAGTTGCTTTTCTGTGTGATCATATAAGAATAAAGAGCTTTGCACTTTCTGGTGTGCTAGAAGAGCATATTTCATGTATGTTGTATACCATGACCAGATTGAAGTCAACTCTTCTCTACCTTCTACTCTCTACTTCGTCCTCCACCGCCTCCACCCGCCAACTCACTCACTGCCAATCATTTCAAACAGAAGATTGATACAATTCGCGCTGAGATCTCTACTGTTCCGTTACCCTCCACACTTTACACTTCATGCCCACAGGCACAATCATTACTTCCCTCTTTCAACCCCACCACTACAGACGAAGTTGCTATACTACTTGCTAATGTCCACCTTACCACCTGCCCTCTGGATCACACAAATGCTACGTTCACCCTCTGGCTCTATGCTACACTCTCTAAACCACATGTTCAATCTCTCCCTCTCTTCTGGCATCTTCCCCAACTCTCTAATGCCCTGCACACACGGTCGGATTTTCAGACGGAAAATGTGTGATAGGACCTTGTTGTCGTAAATTCCGACCGTGTGTGGGCTCCATCAGACATTTTCCATCGGAATTTCCGAAACACAAAATTTGAGAGCTTGCTATAAAATTTTCTTACAACAAAATCTGTTGTCGGAAATTCCGATCGTGAGTACACAAATCTGACGCACAAAGTGCCACGCATGCTCAGAATAAATTAAGAGACGAAAGCTATTGTCTACTGCCCCATTTATAGTCCAGACGAACGTATTTTACGTCACCGCGTTCAGAACAATCAGATTTTCCAACAACTTTGTGTGACCGTGTGTATGCAAGAGAAGTTTGAGCCAACATCCGTCGGAAAAAATCCATGGATTTTGTTGTCGGAATGTCTGATCAATATCCGACCGTGTGTACAGGGCAGAAAACATGCACTTGTCAGACCCATACTTAAAAAGCCCTCACTGGACCCATCCAATCTTAACAACCTACGCCCCATCTTCTTGCTCCCCTTCTTATCACAAACTCCTCGGAACGTCTGTTCTACAACCAACTGGCAATCCACCTCGCTGATAATAGCCTTCTTGATCCCTTTCAGTCTGGATTTCGTCCCTAACACTCTACAGAAACTGCTATCCTAAAACGAACAAACGATCTACTAACGGCCAAAACCAATCAACACTATTCTGTACTCCTATTCCTGGACCACCCCCTCCTCCTCAAAAAACTCCACGCCTTTGGTCTCCGTGACTGCACTCTTAGCTGGTTCTCTTCCTACTTATCCAACTGCACCTTTAGCATTTCTTATAACTATAAGCCTATCCCCACATGCCAAGGTTCTAGGTGTAGTCCTGGACTCTGAACTCTCCTTCAAGCAACACATCCAATCACTGTCCAAATCCTGCCGCCTCAACCTCCGCAACATCTCCAAAATACGCCCCTTTCTAGCCCATGACACAACAAAGCTCTTAATTCACTCGCTGGTCATCTCTCGCCTTGACTACTGCAACTCCCTTCTCATTGGCTTACCTCTACATAGTCTGTCACCTCTTCAATCCATGCTACTGCCAGACTCATCCACCTTACCAGTCGCTCTGTGTCTGCCACTCCTCTCTGTCAATCCCTCCACTGGCTTCCGCTCGGCCAAAGAATTAAATTCAAAATACTAACAACTATATACAAAGCCATCCACAATTTCGCCCCCAGCTACATCACTAGCTTAGTCTCTAAATAGCAACCTATTCGTTCTCTTCGTTCCTCTCAAGACCTCCTGCTCTCTAGCTCCCTCGTCACCTCCTCCCATGCTCGCCTCCAGGACTTTTCCAAAGCCTCTCCAATCCTATGGAATGCCCTACCCCAATCTGTCCGCTTATCTCCTACTTTATTAGCTTTTAGATGATCCCTGAAAACCCTTCTCTTCAGAGAAGCCTACCCTACCCACACCTAACAACTGTATTTTCATTTTTTCCATCAGCTCATCTCCCACAGTTATTACCTTTTTGTTTCTACTTGACCCTCCCTTCTAGATTGTAAGCTCTAATGAGCAGGGTCCTCTGATCCCTCCTGTATTGTAAGTGTACTGTCTGCCCTCATGTTGTTAAGCGCTGCGCAAACTGTTGACGCTATATAAATCCGGTATAGTAATAATAATAACACCTTTTTGAATCACATAGTTGATTCCAGTATGGTGTGTGAAAGGTAAGCAGTTCCATCTGCAATACAGAAATTTTACAAAGTTTGGTAATTTTGAATTCTCACTCATGGGATAGGTAGGCAGGATCAAATGTATACCACTTATCTCCTTGACATATGTTTTGTGCGACATCTTTCCTACTTAGCCATAAACAGGCTGTCTAAGCTTTAGTGTCAATACACCTGGAACTGATGACAAACAATAGAGTAAACTGTCCTCCTATTCTGCTAGTAGTTTGGCTGTAGGGGACCCAACGACTATACTACTCTTTCACAAACATGCACAGAGCAAACAACAATGAGGCAGATGGTATGCTGGCAGAAAACTGAAACCTAGTACTACAGGTTATTGTGTTACTAACTGTTCTGTACTTGCTGCACATTACCCTGTGACCTGTGTTGCTTGACATGCACCTAAACCTTTCTGTCCTACAATAGCCAGATGGTGTGAATAAATCTTTAGACTTTTTGGTAAAATACAGGGTTAGTGAAATTGGGTACAAAATATAAAGGTATATAGTAAGAACACAAAAATTCCACATTAACCATGTCTTCTACTACTAAAGTATGTGGTAGGTGCTAGGTAAAAGTAAGTTCAGTTCATATCAGTGTTGCTGCCATTATGTAAGAAGATGTTCTTCCTCACTTAAAATGTGCCCATGATGGTGGCTGACTTCTTCCAGATGCTTCTTTTCCTGGGACTAAACAATCATGAGGGTGCAGAGGCACAGTACGTTTAAAATGATACTAAACAAGTCCTGTAAGGCTTAATTTACACCTATGCAGGTTGCAGTTTGCATATTGCAGGTGCATTTTGTGTTTTTCAATAAACGCTTTTGATTCATTGAAGTCTATGGAACCAAAAACCAGAAAGTCCCTGGTCCTTTCCATAAAATGCACAGATGTGAACTACATCATTAGGAATGCATGTTAAATGGACTGTAGTGTGTTTCTGCAAAAGTGAAAATGCACTAAAAAACGCATAGGTGTGAACCAGGCCTAAGTAAAGGTGGGGGCAATACTGTTTGACAACTAGAGGGAGCTCAAGGTTAAACATTCACAACAACAAACTTGATTAAATCCTAGGCTAGAGCAGTGTTTCTCAACTCCAGTCCTCAAGGCGCCCCAACAGGTCATGTTTTCAGGCTTTCCCTCAGATGAAATGGCTGTGGTAATTACTAAGGAAGTGAAACTGATCAAATCACCTGTGCAAAATAATGGAGATCCTGAAAACATGACCTGTTGGGGTGCCTTGAGGACTGGAGTTGAGAAACACTGGGCTAGAGGCATGACACTCCCCACGTTGTAACCGCTAATAGCACTACTTGCATCCTTTCATGATAGAAATTAGATCCGTTCAGAAATCTGTCTCCTTGAATAAAGGAAAGTTGCTGGAGTAAATTAGAAAGGATCCCCTGTGTCAATTGGTACAGAAATTATAGATCTGGCATCGATGACGGCTCAAACTTCTGCCTCAAAGGTTTTTTGACTCTCTCAAGAGAGCCTTATGGTTCCTACTACTAGGAAGATGGAATCAATCATTTTGGAAGCTATGCTGATCTTTCTTTCCCAGGCCTCTCTTTTGTGGAAGGAGTGAGGTGGGTTGAAAATCAAGCCCTGGTCACTCAGATACACATTTGGTTTCAGAAATTTTAAGAGATATTCAAATCTTTGGTGACAAAGTTAGTACCTCTGTCAAAGTAGATATGTTTTACATGGCCTTGAATGGCAATTAAATGTCTAAGGGTATTTAGAAAAATGTAATGTGACCATAGATTTAAATGCTTCAATGTGTACAGCTCTGATTGTCATGCAGGTGAATATGACTGGCAAACACTTGCTGTTTGCATAACCCCCTCTAATGTAACATGTGGTTACAAAGAGCCAAAGACATCAAGGCAAACATTGGTAAAAGAAGGGTCTGAACTACATATGTCAGCTGTACGATTGTTTTGTTATATCTACTGTGTTGCATGCCAAAAAAGCTTGCAGCAACAATACATCTGAAGATCACACTACTCACACATCTCTTTTTCTATCTACACAGCTAGCTTGTAAATCCCCTTCTGCAATTAGTTGTCCCTGGTGTTTGACTTGATAATGATATTGCAGTGTAATTAAAGAAGAAATGTGATAATAGCCAGAAATTATCAGAGGGTTTTTTTCTCATCTGGTTCTAATTCTGCTTTCCTAAGGCAGCCACCTACTCTGAATAAACCATTTTGAATTTGAGCAAGTAATTGGTCAAAGTTTCTCAAGGCACTATCTCTAGGGATATATAGTTTTTTTTAGAATACAGCCACTCTCCCCGGCATAGGTTTCACACTGCACAGTGTGGATTATGAAATCTTGGGATTGCAGAAGTTCTACTGCTGAAGTAACCTTTTGCAAGCTATTGGCTATAAAACATGTATGGGGGTGCATATACTGCTCTGAGGGACATGTACCAATGCAAAAAATGTTTTCAAAAAATTGTTTTTAAAGGAGCAGTGATTTTAATGATGCTTTAAGTAAAGCAATAATGGATCTGCCTCTTTAGCTTTTGGCTAGCTTTTTAAAATAGTCAGCTTCTATTCTACCCAACTTCAAAGTATACCTTTACTACTAAAACATAAAGATATACAGTTATTAACCACTTCACCCCTGGAAGGATCTCCCCCTTAATGACCAAGCCATTTTTTTGCGATACGGCACTGCGACGCTTTAACTGACAATTGCACGGCTGTGGGACGCTGTACCCAAACAAAAGTGACATCTTTTTTACCCACATATAAAGCCTTCTTTTGGAGTATTTGATCACCTCAGCGTTTTTTATTTTTTGCGCTATAAACAAAAAAAGACCACCCCGCCACAATTGCCGGCGGTGAAGCAGGCGATATGGACTTTGTTTCTTATGGAGAAGCTGGACACTGTCACCCAAAATTTCAAATCCACGAGACACTTCATCACCATGTGGTCACAGCTACACGGAGTGCTCCTTCTCTATTGAGGAGACTTCAACTCATATGAAGCTTTTCCGCTAAACTGACTGGTATTTACATGCTGATCTGGCCAACTTACTGGGCAAGCTGTAAATTTGAGATTCTCCTGAGTCTCAGATCCTCCTCCTCCCCCCCTTAGACATTAAAAACGTTGTTGTGTTTAATAATTGTCTGTCTCATTTATCCGGTTAACAATTTATCTGCTTCCAGGTTCCATTGGTAGATCCTGTTTCTTTGTACTTATCCTAGGCTAGCAATTAGTCTGCTCTGTGTCATCTTGTGGCCCAATGTTTCAAAATGTTTTTATATGCCTTATTTTATTGGGTTGTACAGCGAAGGTGTTATAGTTTGTTCTGAAACCTTTTCTCAAAAATCAATAAACATATTTAAAAAAGAAAACAAATATACAAAACAAAATTTAAGAAATTACATCCGAGGGGGGTGTGGCTTGGCGCGCGGCTTGGATGGCTGCACATTAGAGGAGCTCCGTAAGACACACAGCCTTAGAGCCTGACACCCTTCCACAGATCCATCAATGCTGGGCAGTAAGCTTCACAGACCCATTCCCGCAGAGGGCTAACGCCATCCGCTGCCAGGAATATAGTGGATTTGTTAAGACAAAAGCCAGCGGCAGGCAGCAGCACGGCCGATCCCAAGATGGCGCCGATGCAACAGGCCGAGCACCACGAGGACTTCAGCGGCGATTCAGAATCTGCTGAGGACACAGGTTGGGGAAAATCCAGATTAAATAAACCCCTGACCTACGCAGATATGTCCGGTTTCACAGCAAATCTGCATTCTCAGCAGCAATTACAGATCTGAAAACAAACCTTGTAGTTCTCACTGAGAAACTGGCAGCAACAGAGCATGCAGGGAGGCAGAGAGACAAGGAACTTAACAGGCTTGATAAGGTCATAGTCTCTCACGCACAACACTTCATAGATATGAATAGACATTTGGAGGACCTCGACAACAGGGGCAGGAGGAATAATATTAGGGTGCGAGGGATCCCTGAATCCATAAAGGCAGACCAAATAGCCCCAGCACTCCAGAGAGTTTTCAACAGCCTTCTGGACAGGCAGGAAGAGACTGAAATTGAATTCATCCGAGCCCACAGGGCACTCAGGCCTAGAGGCCCTGACACTGCTCCACCGCGTGACATAATCTGTTGCCTCCAGAACTTTCAATTGAAGGAGGACATAATGCGTAGAGCAAGAAGAAATGACAGGATTATCTTTAATGGGGAAACCATAATGTTGTTCCAAGACCTATCGCAGATCACTCATAAAAACTGTAGAGCTTTGCGCCCCTTACTTGACAAGCTCAGAGAAAAAGATCTCAGGTACACCTGGCGCTTCCCCTTTGCACTTATTGTGTCGGCGAATGGACAGCAACATATACTGCACACCCCACTGGACCTCCCGGATTTCTGTGCTGGACTTGGCCTGGACTTAGTGGAGCTCCCTGATTGGTACGCAGACTTTGCTCTACCACCACACGACAGGAGCCCAATTTGATCACCATTTTCTACGCCAGAAAAGAGACTTCCTAAGAAGATGAAACACGGCAAGACAGGAGGTTACAAAACAGGCACTCCGAATCCGAGATCCATGTGGGACCAGAATCATGCAGAGGATTAGGGATCGGCCGAACCTACTACTATCACCCACTGTGGCTTGGTTACGATTATATGACCACGGACAGTTCCGTTCTTGTTTTTTTCATTTTTTACCTTTTGGCTCATGTCATTCACTTCTCCTTTTTTTTTTTTTTTTTTTTTATTTCTATCTCTCATCCAACATTGTAGCAGTCTCTATAAAAAGAAAAAAAAAAACATTTTAGGCCACTAGCCTAGACTGTTGGCCTCTTAGGAAATCAGAGATGGTTGGAGGATATACAGCACACGAGTGCTGTTGACACAATACGGCATTTGACATTGAGGCCTAATGATAATGATAACGGTGCCTTACTAGGAGAAAGAACATGAGTGGTCATGACACGACCATGTGGAGTGATTAAATAGTTGATTTGCAATTTTACTGCATTAGGTGGCGGTTGGAGATTCTTAGTTCCATAATTAGAGGGTTTAGAAGATCCCCTGACCGATAGGGTGGATTAATCATATTCAAACAAATATTATGTTATCTTTTAGGCTGTGTGTTATCTGGAGGCACGGTTTGCCAGTTATATTTCCCAGTTTAATTTTTCAACTCGGTATACTGCTTTTATTTTTTCGCTTACCAGGCGGCCGCCTCCCTCTACCCCACAAAGTGATCTGGCACTGCACGTAGCATACCAGACTCACTATAGTTCTCTAGATACCCCTATTCCCTATCTAGAGGTTGAACTAAACTCTCTCACTCTTCCTTCTTTTCTTTTCTCCTTATAGACCTTTAACCATTCACGTTGTCCGCTTATAAGAATACATTAGCATTTATTTCAGGTTTCCAGAATACAGCACCACTTCTGAGTCTGCACCATGGCCTATTCCTTCCTAGGACGCAACCCCACGGTGATTTCACACAATGTGCAGGGATTGAACATTCCTGAAAAGCGAACTACGCTGCTCAGAGAAATCAAAAAAGGTAAGCCACATTTTAAGATCGGCCATGTGCCCAGGCTCACTGACTCAACCTTCACTAGGGCGTTTCATGCCACCAATGACCACGCTAAAACTAAAGGGGTCTCAATTCTAGTTAATAAGAATGCACCCTTTGAATTGACGGAACAAATGACAGACACTGACGGCAGGTATATTTTCCTGAAAGGGAACTATGGGGGAATACCCATCACCATAGCAAATGTATATTTCCCGAATAAGGCCCACTTAACAGTTGATCCATCAGTTACAGGAGTTCTCCACGGGGTGTTTGATATTGGGAGGGGACTTCAACATCCCTTTGAATCCCCTGACAGACACCTCAACCGGAAGCAGTATCAGATACAAGACACTGAAAGGCATTAAAAATCTTCTCCATTCACTCAGGCTGATAGATTCATGGAGATTTCTTAACCCGAATGGTTAAGAAATGATTACACGTTTTACTCCTCATGAGAAATATGCGCGGTTAGATTATCTCTTTATATCACAAAATTATCTCTCTGTTCTCACAGAGGCCTGCATAGGCTCACAATCTATTTCTGACCACGAACCAATAGCATTAACTTTAGATTTGACGAAGTTGCCACCAAAAGCCCAGACATGGAGACTTAACTCCTCCATAATCTCAGACCCTACCCATCTATCTAAACGCAGGGAGTCTCTGAAAGATTTCTTTGATAACAACAACAACAACACACCGGGAATGGACCCACTAACGGTATGGGAGGCCCATAAGTGCACACTGAGGGGGGAATTGATTTCAATAGGCTCCTGACGGAAAAAACAAAGAGAGAAGGAGATTAAACTCGAGATTGATCGCATTCACAAGCTAGAATCTCTACACAAACAGCCCCTTTCGGTCAATACTGCCACTGAATTGCTAAATACCAGGAAGCATCTGCAAAAACTCTTTGACACGAAGGCCAAACGCTTCTTGTTTTTCAAGAAAAAGATCTATTATGAGGAGGGTAACAAACCTGGAAGGACATTGGCTAGGGCACTACGGGTACACACTCATAGCAATAACATTCTGGGCATTAGACAAACAAATGGCACGCTGGATGTTTCCACTTCCACGCATTCTACTCTGATCTCTACAATTTACCGCAACTGCACAAACAGCCGGGAATGACAGGGCACAGGTCCCAGATTATATGAGACTACTTAGATAAAGAGTGGTCTTCCTTCCCTGGACGATATAGAAGCCAACACTCTTGAATGCCCAATAGATGTGACTGAAATTAGACTTGCTATTAAAAATTTGAAGTTAGGTAAGAGTCCAGGACCAGACGGGTACACAGCTATTTATTATAAAACATTCGCAGACTTACTGATTGACCCTTTGGCGGCTGCTTTGAACTCAATGTCTGAATCTAGGGAAATTACACCAGATTTACTCTCGGCATTCATAACGGTCATACCGAAAGCGGGTAAGGACCCTTCTGATTGTGCCAGCTACCGTCTCTTTATCTTTGTTGAATATAGATGTAAAAATTTTTGCAAAAATACTTGCCAACAGACTGAGACCCTTCTTACAAAAATTAATTGGTCCAGAGCAGGTCAGCTTTATGCCTGGCCGCGAGGCCAAAGACAATGTCATCAAATCCCTGTTACTGATTCACAAAACTAGATCCAGCGACATTGAGGGCCTTCTCCTGTCCACCGATGCAGAGAAGGCCTTCAACCGAGTGGCCTGGGATTACATGCTGGCCACTTGCAGACATGTTGGACTAGACTCAAGGATGTTGGCATGGATTTCAGCTCTTTATCAAAATCCTACAGCAAGATTAAAAGTAAACCGCGCACTGTCTGAGCGGGTTCATATTGCAAATGGCACAAGACAGGGGTGTCCTTTGTCCCCTCTCTTGTTCATATTATCCCTGGAGCCATTTATCAGACAGATCAATGCAAACCCCTCTGTAGGGGGACTGCAGGTGGGGGATCGGGAGTTCAAGGTAGCCGCATATGCTGACGACTTGCTGTTCTTCATATCTAAGCCACATATCACTCTTCCCAACCTAATGAGAGATTTCGAACATTATGGATATGTCTCCAACTTAAAGATAAATTACTCTAAGTCAGAAGCTATGAATATATCACTTTCAAATCACTCACTTACCTCCGTGATAGAGAATTCCCCTTTCAAATGGGACCATAAAAGACTGAAGTACTTAGGAGTGAATTTAACCACACAGATTTCTTCAATTTACAAATAAAATTTGTCCCCACTACTAAAAAGCATAGACAGTGACTTACACAAATGGCACACAGGAACCTTTTCATGGTTTGGCCGAGCGGCCATTATCAAAATGACCGTTTTGCCCAGGCTTCTATATTTAATGCGTACGTTGCTGATCAAATTACCAACCAACATGTTTAGGACTTTAAGAGCAATGTTTCTGAAATTCATTTGGGCACATAAAAAACCGAGAATCAAATATGAAACCCTACTAAGAGTGAAAGTATCTGGGGGGTTGGGGGTTCCCAACTTAAGGGATTACTACTGAGCCTCGCACATAGCGAGGATTATAGACTGGCACTGTCACCGAGATATTAAAGACTGGGTGAAGTTAGATATGGAGCTCAACTCCATCCCACTCACTTTTGCCCCCTGGACTTCCTACCCTGATGACTTAAAACAACATCCTTTAACAGGAAGCACTTTAAAACTGATTCATGAGCTACCTAGAGGTACAGGGAACACGTCTCCACTAGGCCCATTAACCCCGCTGAAAGACAATCCGGAGTTCATTCCGGGGATGGGTAATCCTCATCTCAAGTCACCTCTCAATGATAGACCGCTTTTGGCTGGTGACTGCTATCAACAGGCCAAAATAAAAGAATTTCAGGTTCTGAAAAAGGCTGATAACGTGACTGACTTACCCTTCTGGACTTACTTACAAGTCAGAACCTATATTAGCAGCAATCACAAGATAGGCGACTTCTCCAGATCTCTGACGGAATTTGAGTCGGTTGGGCGATCGGGTCGGTAGAACAACTTCAATTATTTATGAATGGCTACAGGATGCAAAGGGTCCAACGGATGACAGACTCAGAAGGCGGTGGTCTGATATCTTACAGGTAAACATAACTCCTAAACAATGGAAGAACGCTTATATTTTATCGCACAAGTGCTCCATCAGCTCCAAAGTGCAAGAAACAACATACAAACTGCTGACTCAATGGTACCTAACACCAGTGAAACTAAATAAGTGGTATCCACAGGCATCAGACCGCTGCTGGCGATGCTTGGGGGATAGTGGCTCTTTGTTGCATATTTGGTGGCAGTGCCCCTTGATTGCCCGTTATTGGGACGAAGTTCTAGATCTTATCAAATTGATTACAGAGACGACTCTAGTCCTTGATGCAGCATGTTGTTTATTGCACATCTCAAGCTGGTCTTTAAAGAAATACAAGCGCTCTCTCACAAGACACCTGTTGAATGCTGCCAAATCTCTCATCCCAATTATTCATTGGAAATCTCACCGGGGTCCAACAGTAGCTGATTGGCTTCATAGGGTCGCTGAATTCTATGAAATGGAAGACACCCTTGCTCAATCAAATGAACAGGTCGAAAGTTTTCATGAGACTTGGCGTCTTTGGAATGTTTTTCAATATTCCAAGACTTTCACTGATATTATCAATGCACAGACTTCTGAACCAGAATAGGACTGGTTCATTTGTAAGTGCAACAACAGAGTCTCACTGGAACAGTATAGCTGGACAACGTGGATGGTCTCCAACTGCAATAATTCCAATTATAAATTGGTCATAAATTCTATTTCTATTTCTTCTCTGCTGTTTTCCTCTCTTTCTTTCTTAGATTTAGCTGACAAATCAGAAGGTCAAATTTACCAACTTACATATGAGATGAATAGGACTAGACAAGGTGAGGTGTGACAGAAAAGGTTCATCAACTTTAAGACAGCATTATAATGATGGTCACACCTGACTCTACAGAATCTATCTTTATGTTATGTTTTACACAATATATCTATGGATAAGATGTAAACTTGTGTCAATTTAATGTTACTTATGTATGGATACATGTTTCCATTATGGTGTATCTGAATTGTATTGATTTTCTAAATAAACTTTCTTGTTGATAAAAAAAAAAAAAATTACTTCCGAATCTCTGAATAACCAAAAATGTGTACAGATTTATATTCGGACTGAAAAGAATTGCACATATCTACTTCTCAACCCTACAAAAATCTCACAATCTTCCAAAGTTTCCGATACTTACAGCTTAAAATTTTCTATACTCCTCCTTTCTGTAGTCCAGGACAAGCACTTAATTCTATCACTCTGTTTGAATGCTTCTTAAGAAAGACCCACTCATGGACTTGTATCTACCCTGTAGACTTTCTGACGAAACCCGGTTGTAGACTCTCAATCTATATTTGCGCAGGTACAAAACAGACCTTGCAGTAACCTTAACACAAGAGGACTGGTTGGCAATATGGACTAACAATAAATCCTCATGCCAAAACGTTTGAGCTCTGGAGGTAAACTATAAAGTCATGCTGTGCTGGTATTTAGTACCTGGTAGAATTTCTAAATATTTTCTTCACTATCCATCTGCCTGTTTCTGCGACTGTGGAGATCTAGGCACCCACCGCCACATTCTGGGTAGACATTTTTCAGATCCTCTCTACTTTGTTACTGCAACCTGTCACCCTTGATCCACTAGTGGCTCTTATTATTTAAAAGCCTGATTACCTTGCCAAGGATCAGTTTGCTTTGCTACTGCAAATAACAGCCACTAAACAGACCACAGCACACTCTTGGAAATCTCCCCACCTGAGACTAGTAGAAATAGAGTGACATCAGCTATGACACGTGCTAACATTGAAGCTGTTATCAGAGGTAAAGCCATGAAATACACTAGAATTTGGCATCCTTGGGTGGATCATTATCTCCCCCTAAATTTGACTTTACTCTTCTGCTTCCATGTTGATGACTCTCTGACTTTTGATGTTGTGCTGTCAACACCTTGCTATTGCCCACCCAACTCCGGGGATCTTAACCATATCTCCCCCTTACCACCCTTTTCTCCTTTCTCTTACTCTCTCATATCCCTTTCTACTTTTATTACTTGCCTGATACTCTGTGTCATCCCGATGGTTATCTACGACCGATGTTATGTGCTCCCGCTTACCACACTTTACCTCTCGATACCACTAACTATGTTCTTATTTACTTATGTTGGTCATGAATGTCACTATCCGTAGATATGATCTTGACAACTGTTGAAATAGCCTATATTCACCTGTTCTGCATTATGGTTCCTGGCTAAATCAACTTCTCCCAGTGCACTACATGCACCTTAAAAAAAAAGGGGCACATGGGGAAGGAACGGGATAGGGTACCAGTTCCACCCAAGGAAAAAGAATTATTCAACAAGGAACCAGCAGAATAGCAAAAATATAAATGAATTTATTTTAGAAAAATGACTCCACATATACACCAATCAAAAAATCAAATAATATGACAGTAAGTGAACCAAAAACCTCCACCGAAAAAATTAATAAAATAGACAATGTTGTCTAAAAACAGAACAACACACAGATGGCCACCACTAAACACATACATACACCCGGCTTAATCAAAAAATTGAAAAAGACAGTCTTGTGGATATGTATCTGAAAAATACTGGTAGAGGCCAGGGGGTAAGTGTGTGCAGCCTTAGATGATGGGAGTCCGCCCTGCAGGGTGCTAGTAACAGACCTTAAATGAATCTTGTGGTATGGGCCCTGAAGGTAGCTGATTATAGCACTTGCAGCTAAATACCCCACAGTGAATGGTAATGTGGGTTAGACACTATGTAGAAGCTGTATGTAGGTGGAGATGGGAGTGTGCCTGCATCGATAGTAATGACTGAACACAGCGTGGTTGCTAAACTGTGGAAGGGAGACACATGTATTGCTGTGGTGTCAGCGGTCACGGATTAGAGAAATAAACAGGTACAGTCTCACCAATCCATGGACATCGATGTGCGGCAGGCATGCAGAGCAATCCGGTCCTACTCAAACCATCTCAAGCTGTGCGGGACAGCTAAGTCCTTCTCAGGCCGACTTGAAGTGACTCATGGATCTGTGTAGCCGAATGCCAGCAAGGATCATGGGGAGTGGAGGCGTGTGTTGAAGCGTGCCACATGTAAGCGGTGTAGATCATCATCCACTTCCTAGTCCCTAGTTCCGTGCGACGGGGCTTCACCAGCAGGCGGACGAGATACCCAGGGCTTGTGGGTGGATCCGTGTGTATGCTAAGTTGAGCATGATGGCGTCATGCTGACGCGTTTCATCCGTCACAGGGATTTCTTCAGAGCATGCGCCGTGGCCAGGACAGACAAGTTATATAGCCCTCACTTTACACACGTGAATACGATGGCTATCATTTGTCAAGGCAACAGCGCAACAAATAGACTGCCATTCATACCAAAAGACAACAAGAACTATTGGTAGAACAGGCCCGTCCGTGGGTGCACCACCTCCACAGAGTCATGCAGGAAATATATAGAAAAGGAATTAGAATAGAGTAGAAAACAGTACTGAACTAAGGCAATAAGAAAGTTGGATAAATAGAGGGATCAGGTATAAATAAATATGCCATCATGTCAATGAGGACAGGAAAACATACGGAATCTACATAGGGGTCTAGGGTGTTAAGAACACTGACAGATTGCACTCGTTGTTTAACCCATGGGGGGGACATACTGTCAAGGGTATATATATCCACATTTTCTCTTTCTGACAGAGAATTCTGTCAAAATCACCCCTTCTGAGGGGAAGATTTAACCTGTAGATACCCTTGACAGTAAGTCCAGTGGGATCCCCACCATGGAATTTAAGGAAATGTAGGGGGGTAGGGCGCTCATCTTTACTGAGAATGCTTTGGACGTGCTCACCGATTCTGATCCTGAGTTTCCTTTTAGTCTTACCCACATATTTTTGCCACTTGGGCATGTGAACATATAGACTACTCGTGTAGTATTCCGTGTTGAAGAATTCTTTTTCCTTGGGTGGAACTGGTACCCTATCCCGTTCCTTCCCCATGTGCCCCTTTTTTTTATATGCTCCTAATTCAGAGGAACACACCCCTCTGTGATTCATAGATCCTCTGGGTGTTCGCAATTAGCTTCATGTGTATACAGATGTTGTAAGGGTACTACCCTCACCTGTTGCTACCTATACTGAATTAAGCAAAGCTTCCTGGTTCATAAGTTCTTTTTTGTTTGTTTACACTACATGCACCTTGACTTGTTCAAACCTTTGTTAGTTGTGCTTATATTTTGACTTCGGTAATTTGATTGAAACCCAATAAAGATATTGGACAATAAATTAATGCTTTCTAAGATTAGTTTTGAAATGCCCTCCTGCTAGTTTTAGATCATGTCTCTGTGTATTTGAGTGTGTCTTCATATTGAAAAAACTGCCCTACTTAAAGGTTTCAGTCATGTCTCTCCTTTCTATTCTTTCCTCCAGATTGTAAATATTACAGTGGTTGTAAAGGATCAAGGTTTTTTACCTTCATGCATTCTATGCATGAAGGTAAAAACCTGTTGTGTGCAGCAGCCCCCCTAATACTTACCTAAACCCCATCTTTATCCAGCGATGTGCATGAGAGCCACAACTCTCTCGGGTCTCTTCCTCCTCATTGGCTGAGACAGCAGCAGGGTGGAGATTGGGGGTGTGATGGATTCATGCTCCATGTGTGAATGGACTGGGGAGCGAGCCTGCTTGGGTACCCCATAGCAAGATGCTTTCTATGGGGGCACTAAGCAGGAAGGAGGGCCTGGTGCTCCAGCAGGAGACCCAAGAAGAGGAGGATCAAGGCTGTTCTGTGTAAAACCACTGCACAGAGCAGGAAAGCAGGACATGTTTGTTATTTAAAAAAAAAAGCTACCTTTTAATATCTCTCTAAGTTCCTGAAGGCTCTCCTGATACGTTTTATCCCTTGACTTTTCACTATTTTTGTTGCTCATCTCCTGGATGTGTTCTATCTCATCAATATCTTTTTGTGAGTGAGGTCTCCATGATTGAACTCAGTTTTCTTATTAAGGTCTAAAACTGAAAGTAGTCTTGTACACACTAAGTGTAGTCCTAAACATTGAGTGATCAAGTATGTGTTGCTATGGACCAATGCTCATATCTCATTAACACCCTTAATAGAAAGCTAATTGTATATTTACCCAGAAAATCTAAATGTACATATTTTTCAAACTTTTCAGCTCAGACGGATAATGCTGGTACAAACATATTTCCTGGCACTGTACACAAAGGCCTCTCAATGAAGTGCATTTTTATAAAATATTCATATATGATACATCTATGTTCCACCCACACTTTTGAGACACTGCAGCACACAAATATAAAAGTCCTTTTTCTGCAACATTGAGTTTCTTGGAATGCAGACTTCTGAACACCTTAGAAAAAAAACCCTAGGCACAGCATTTTCTAGTGGCTGATATGACAGCGTTATATGTTTTCGTGCTGCTCTGCCCCCAAGTCATTTGGTGACCTTTAACTCTATTTTTATGTACTCTTTTTTTTTATTACCTCTCTCTGTTTCCTTGATCTATTTGCCCAAAGGATCTTACAAGCTAAAAACATGACAATAAAAACAAATTGTGATAACATTAACAGCTTCATATTTGTGAGTTATGTGTTTGGTTCAGCAGAAATTTGAAACAGTCCTGAACAATGTTACACATGTCTGATGGCCAGCGTTGGACTATAATTTATTAATAATAAAGGGGTTCAGCTGATTATGTGTGTTATTATTTTTGAACCAGGGTGATCTTGGTGCTGAAGTTTCCTAGAAACTGATGAGAAAAGTGGTGATTCAACACAATGACGTGCATCCAAAGATGAAATCTAAGTTTTGGATGATTTAATCCTTTCTTGGTGGATAAAAGCACGGCAGCAAGAAATAACTTTGCAAATACTGTATCATTTTTTCATGGTGCGAACTATTGTGCACACATAGTTTATTAAAGTTGTATTAACCCCTCATGGGTTTTCTTTTTTTGCTTAACACATTGAATGCAATAAACAAAATAGAAAAAAAATCCCCTTTAGTTTACAATTATCAATGCTGTTTGCTCTTGCTCTCTTGGCGCTACTTCCTTGAACTTCTGGTCTTCATTGGAAGGAGTTAACAGTAGGCACCATACAGAGTTTGTCTGGGTGGAGCAGAAGAGTGCCTTGCCATTCTAGGCTATAGAGCGGTGTCTTTTTTTTTGATGTACACAGTGAAAGTCTCTAGCAGCTGCATGCAATGGTGGCTCTATAGGATGATGCAAAAGAAAGGAGTCACCCTAAAACAGGAAATCTGTGGTAGCACCATAAACAAGAACATAGGAAAGAATAAACAGAAAATGAGGCTGCATACTGGGTAAAGGATTCATTCAGCTGCTTAAATTGCTTTAGGCCATCCCCATCTTCCTCTACCAAATCGCTGGCATAAAAAATAAACTAAATGCCCCTTTTACTTTTAAATCCACAGTTATGTGATTTTCTAGGCCCCAGTTTTCTCTCTTTTTCTGTTTAGAGGGAGCAAGCGTGACAATGGCACTTTCAGCTTCACCCTACACAGAGAGTTTCCATCTCATGGGATAACAATCTCAGTACCAGTAATTGTCACTGGGGTTGTTTAAATCTACTGTTACCCATTCACACACACAAACAGTTACTACTACCATGCATTTTAAAGAGGAAGTAAACCCTGATGGGTTTTACTTCTTCTTTATTCCCCTGCAAAGTAAAAGCGTAATGGGCTAGTATGCATCGCATTCTAGCCCATTATGTTGCACTTACCTGCAAACGAAGCCTGCAATGTCCCTGAGGTCCCTGCTGGTGGCCGAATCCATCTTCACCCAGGACATGTGACTCACAACTTTTACAGGATGAGACCACAGCTGCCCAACATTTAGTTTTTGTGTTGCATGATGCTGCAATGCTCATAGATTTTGCATAGCAGTGCCACTTCTTTCTATCTGACAGGCAGTTCAGAGCTAACAGAGGTTTGTTCTTGACAATTTCTATTAGCTATCCAGTAGCGGGGTTATTTCAGAGTTCAAAAGAGGAGTCAGTCAGAAGTGACATCATCTAAAAGGAACTATCAAAGACCGTCCAATGCTGGCACATCTGCAGTGCTGAAATACCTGCCCCCCACACTCTCTAAAGGCTCAACTACAGGACCTGAACAGCAAAAACAGGTGAATTAAACTTGCTTTACAAGGTAGAAAAAAAATAACATGTTGGATAGGTGGGTGAGAGGCATGCGGGATGGAGCAATGGGAGTGGGGGCTCATTTTTACCCGGAGATGAGCTTTAAAGTGTTTGTTAACCCCCCAAAAAAATGCTGCTCCTGTCCCTTTAATTGGCAAGCTGCAGCATGATTCTTTTGCTTTTTTAATTACCTCTCTGTATGTCCTACAATACCTGTTTGATCCTGCCAGGTCCTGAGAGCTGACCACAATTATCATGGCTGCTGAGCCATGATACCGTGGTAAGAATATGTGTCTGTGTCATCCGCAGCTCTCTTCTCTCCTCCTTGCCTGTCTTCATCTCCCTCCTCCTCCCTCTCCCTGTTAGCATTATAGTCAGGAGTGAGAAAACGATTTCCTACACTCCCAGCCCCACCCATCTTCTCTCCTCCCCCTCCCCTCTCCTCTTATACAGACTTCATTGATTGCAAGCGAGGCTGCACGGCCAGTGTCAAAGATCACAGATTCCTCTTTATTTTTTTTTTTGAAAAATATTTCTTGATTTTTTCAAAATGTATCCATATAAAACATTGTACAGAACAATTGTAGGGCATGAATATACACAATTATTCTTTTTATACAGAATGCATGTTATACCTAAACATAAACATAGTTATAAGGAGCACTGGGGAGAGGGAGGGGGGAGGGAAGGGAGAGGGGGGTAAGCAATTCACATTTGCCAGCTTGTCACTAACATTGGGCAAGAAGTTGCCAAAAGGGTTTATCCTAAACTTTTTGTACCTTTAGGGAATGGAGGCGACTTATGAACATATCTAACTAGATAACCTACAATATGATCTGGTTAATACATTTTGATTGGATGAATATAGTCCCAGAGTGTAATAGCTGAAGTTGATGGATGCCAAGGAGCTTCAGGTGATTGTAGGCCGCTTATGGTGGTTTAAATGAAGAAGGATCAGACACTGGAGGAATTTTAAGTTTGCCGAGTGAGTTAGTAATGTCTCTCGTCAGGTACCATTCTGTATATCTAAATGGGTGCATTATGTCTTGGATGGTCTGTTGAGGAAATGTGGCTTCCAGAAACCTTCTCCAGCGTTTGAAAAATCGTGGGGTAAAGCGGAGATTTGACTTGATGAGGTCCAATCTTTCTAGATAGAATAATGACGTCAAGGCTTTTATAACCGCAGGCAGATTGGGCGGCGATGTTGTGATCCAGTGGGACATAATAGTCCTGCGGGCTACAAGAAGGCAGATATGAGCCCAGTGCGGTATGTTTGGTAAGTCCAATGCGGACGAGGAGGAGGCTGAAGGTGTGATGCTAAACAGGCATAGTAGGCAGTCACTATGTAACCTGATATTGCAGATTTTGTTAATATAGGCTATCGCATCATTCCAGTAGCTGTTAATAGCAGAGCACTCCCAAAGCCTATGGAGCAGCGTGGGACGTGGTAATAAGCACCATGGACATAGTGCTTGAGACGGATCTTCTTTGTTGAAACGAAATGGGAAGTATGATCTGTGAATAATCTTTAATCTTAAATTGAGTTTCACGCCATGTTTCAGAGATCGTAAGTTTCCGGGTGAGCCTATATCCTTCAAGGATTTTGTCGGGTAGGTCTTCATCTCCCAGTATATGGGACCATTTTTGGAAAGGCGTGAGGCGGTACTTCCGCGATTGGTGTTGAATGAGGTGGGAGTAGATGTTGGAGATAGAGTAATCTTTGCTTTGCAGTAAGTTATCAATAAAGGATGGTTTAAAAGGATCAGAGTCAGGACCACAGCAGGATCTCAGATAATTTATGAGTTGGTGATGGAAGAAGCTGTGAGTTGGTGGCAGGGAAAATTCCCGCATCAGGTATTGGTATGGTTTGAGCTTACTTGTATTATCTTGGTATAATGAAATTATCTGTATGAGGCCTCTGGATTGCCATTGGGTATAGGCTTTATGTAAAGTGGAAGGTAAGAACATAGGGTTGCCTTGTATTTTAAGATGTTTCAAGATGCTAGAGGGCAGTTCAAGTAGTTTTCTGACCTCCCTCCAGGCGATGACAGTATCTCTGAATAGTATGCTGGTTTTGAGGTGATGCGGCAGGTTGTTAGGATTAGAGTGGAGGATGCCTGTAAGGTCGTGTGGGTATGCCATAGAGTCCTCTAGGGCATAATTGGAATATTTGGACCCTCCTGTTAACCAGTCTAGGCCCTGTCTAAGTAAGCAGGCTAAATTATAAAAACGAATGTTGGGGAGTCCTGCCCCGCCCTCGCTCTTCGGGAGACATAGTTTTTGAAGCGCAATGCGTGGTTTTTTGCTAGACCATAAGAAAGCTGTCACAGCCTTCTGAAGTTTTTGCACATCTGAATGCCTCAATAATAGAAGTATGGTTTGCATGGGGTACAGTAGGCGTGCAAATGATACCATTTTAAAAAGGTGGCATCTCCCAAAAAGCGAGAGGGGAAGGGCACCCCAAGCCTCCAATTCCCGAACAATTTTGGCTATCAAGGGAGGATAATTGAGTATATACAAGGAAGATGGGTCTCGGCCTATATGTATTCCTAAGTATGCTATATGTTGAGATGCAATGGTCAGCGGGGACAAATGTGTCCACTTAGTGGATAGTCGAGGGTGTAGTGCTAAGATTTCACTTTTATCAAAGTTTATACGAAAACCAGAGCAGAGTCGGAAAGGTCGTAAATATTTGTTTAAGCCTGTCAAAGTCTGATACGGGGTCAGTAGAAAACAATAAAATATCGTCTGCAAATAGTGCAGAGCGGAGTGTTTGGTTTCCCAAGGTGATGCCACTAAAACCTTCAGTTGAATTGAGGATTCTAGATAAGGGTTCAATCGCAATGTTGAATAACAACGGGGATAGGGGGCATCCCTGTCGCGTTCCTTTCGCTAAGGGGATGGTGTCTGAGATAAAGTCCGGGGTGACAAGGCGTGCCGTTGGTGAGGCGTACATTTGTGAGAGGAACCTTGTGATTTGACCCGAAAAGCCAAATTTTTCCATTACCGTGAAAAGCCATGAAAAACCAATGTTGTCAAAGGCTTTTTCGGCGTCTAGGGACATAATTGCGACGTCTTGATCGGGGTGTGTTTTAGCAAATTCTAGAGCCATTAAGACCTTACGGATGTTTAGTGTAGCTGATCGTCCTGAGACAAAACCAGATTGGGCTGGGTGTAAGAGGGACGGAAGTAAGAGAGCTAAGCGTGCTACTATTTTAGACAGGATTTTTACATCCACATTTATTAACGAAATTGGACGATAGGAGCCTGGAAGTAGGGGATCTTTCCCTTTCTTAGAAATTAATTTGATATGAGCTTGTGTCCCTGTGGGGAGGTATGGACCTCTGTCCCACATGGCTGCATATACATGCTTCAGTGTGTCGGGAATAAAATCGGACGTTAATTTGAAGAATTCCACAGTGTACCCGTCGGGACCCGGAGCTTTAGCAGAGGCCATAGATTTGATCATGTGTTGTATGTCTTCTAAAGTAATAGGCGCATTAAGTGCCTCCAAGTGTGTCGTTTGAAGCCTGGGCAGGCGTATCTTGTCTAGCAGAGCTTCCACGGCAGGTTGATCTGCTGGGTCTGCTCGGTACAAATCGGTATAATAATCTGCAAGTAATTTGCTGACTTCGGCAGGCGAGGTAACTAGCGAGCCAGAAGCATTTCTCAAGGTTGGGATATGTGTAGGACGTCTTGGTCCTAAACATAGTCTGGCAAGCAATCTGCCTGCCTTGTTGCCAAACTTGTCAAAGTGAAGAGTAGAGTACGAAGTTTTAGCAGCTTCGTGTTGTTCTGCCCAGAGATCAAAGGCGCACTTGGCCCGCTTCCATTCCTGTATATTAGCTAAGGTGCGGTTTAGTGTTAGCTTGTCGTGAGCTACACGTAAGGCTTCACTTGCTTGCATATATTGTTGTCGGGTGTGTTTTTTAAATTGGACGGTGTACGAAATGATTTTACCCCGTAGGAAGGCTTTACCTGCTTCCCAGAAGAGGTTTGGGTCAGAGATATGTGCTCCATTTGTGGAGATATATTCTTCCCATGTTTGGTGCAGTACGTGTCGGAAGTCTTCATTATCCGCCAGGTAGGGGAAGGAGTTGAGGGTGTGGATTGAGTCATATGGACTGCGATGGGGCTGTGGTCTGAGATTCTGGCATCGTAAATGTCTGGGGTGTTTATTACAGACACTAGGGCCGGGGAGGCAAAGAAGTAGTCTATACGAGAGAAGGTATTATGTGGGGGCGATAAAAAGGTATATTCTCTGTCCGTTGGATGTGTCAGGCGCCAGATGTCGACAAAGTGCATAGATTCAATGGAGTGCGCTAAGGGAGTAGAGTCTGGTGTATGGGAGGGACCGGACCTTGTCCTTTGCTTAGGGCAATAAGTGCGGTCTGCCAGTGTGGACATGACCGAGTTTAAGTCCCCGCCCACTAAATGCAATACCTCAGGGGCAGTGAGAACCCATTGAACCATGTCCTGGAAGAATGAAGTGTCTGGAGAGTTGGGAGCATAGATATTGGTGATAGCTACTGCTTTGTCGCCTATGGTGATATGTAATGTCAATTTGCGGCCTAGGGCGTCAGCCCTCACCTCTCTGGCAGAGTGTCGTAGGTTTTTATGAATTAAAATAGCTACACCAGCTTTGCGACCTAATGCAGGGGACCCGTATACAGATCCTACCCACATTTTTTGAAGGCGTGTTAAATCGTCTGCGGAGAGATGTGTCTCCTGCAATAGAGCCACATCTGCCCGAAGACGCCGTAAATGTCTAAGAATGGACATACGTTTATTCGGGGATCGGAGCCCCTTAACATTCCATTAAATAAATTTCAGGTGACTCCCATCGGTTGAAAGAGACATGATTGAATATAATAGTTGTGATGAGTGGGAGGCTGATCAGGAAGCCTCCTGATATGTACAGTGTCAACCATACAGGAATCGCCCAAATGTTGTAGGTCACATAAAAGAAAAGGTACTAATAAGGCAAACATGAATTGCAAGTCTATTAAGCGATATGTATTGAGCTGTAACAGAGCAAGGTTACGGTTATAGCGTAACAAACTACAAACAGTGTACTTCACTTTTTTCCACATGGGATACATCTACCCGTAATGCCTCTCAGCGACCCGCTAGCTCCTCACATACGAGCATGATGTTGGCTTAGAGGAGTGGGAGGAGGGAGGAAGAGAAGAGGGAAAGGGGGGAAGGAGGGAGGGGTGGTAGGTAGGACCTGGTAGAGGGGTTAGATTAGGGTATGGGGGTAAGGGAGGTGGCTGGTTGTATCTGTGGCATAGAATAGGCTCAGCTAAGATAATATAATAAAAAAAAAGGGGGGGCTTAGTCAAAGGGTCTGCCCAGTGAGGGGTCTATAGCCGTGGATATCAAATGAGTTATTATGTTGACATTTTGGGCAAACAGAGTGTGGGCGCTGGGTGGTGGTAAACCAGGCTGGGAGGCATTATAACAGGACCTTGAGCTAACAAGTAATAGCAACCGTGTGAGACATTACACTTAAAACAGGCTAACAAGTAAAATAAGTAGAAATCAGGTTAGAGACAATGGGGTGTAATATTACCCATCCGAGGAAGTGTAATTGGTTAGATAAAGTTCCTGAAGTCCTTCATCGATTTGCAGAGCGGTCTTCCTGGTTAGTAAAGCGGCTGCGCTTGTATGGAGTTTTTGTGGGCCTGCGTTGATGTTTGGGTGGTACCTTCGCTGTCGACGGTGATGACGATGGTGAATTCTCTTCAATGTTGCTATGCTCCATTTCGGTGCCTCGGGTGGCGAGAAAATGTTCCGCCTCCTCAGGGGTATAAAACGTGAGGTGTTCTCCTTCATGTGTTTGGATGCGGAGGACAGCTGGATAGGCTAAGGAGAACCGGATTTGGTTGTGATGAAGGGTGGAGCAGATCGGTGAAAACGCTTTACGCTGCTTCATTACCTCTATGGAATAATCTGCGAAAAGTAGGAGTTTTGCGCCATCAACCATTAAAGACCGTGAACGACGAAACTTTTGCATTATGGCATTCTTGTCCGCGTAGTTGAGGTACTTTACAATAACGGCGGGGTTTGGCACGTGATTCTGAGAATTGACCTATGCGGTGCGCACGTTCGATAGTGCAGGGAATACAAAGGCCCAGTTGTTCTGGGATGATTTTTGTGCATATATTGGTTAGCTGTGGTGTGGATACTGATTCAGGCAGACCAATGATGCGTAAATTGTTTCTCCTCGAACGATTTTCCAAATCATCGGGTTTGTCCCATATGTCCCTGTTAGTAGCTGTGAGACGTGCTACTGCTGCAGATGAGGCTGTGAGTTCATCTTCCAGGGAGGAAATTCTATCCTCCACCTGATTGATTCTCTGTGCCTGTGCTTGTAGGTCAATGTGTAACTGCTCTAACCCTCTATGAACTGCTGCATTGACTGTGGCTGTGAGAGTGGGTCCCAGCAGCGTGACTACAGCTTGTGCAATTCCAGCAGGGGAGGTAGGGTCCGTACCTGTCATGTCAGGAGTTGAGGGGAGCTGTGGTTGCGGCTGTGGCTGCGTGTGTGCCTGCTCCGTCATGCCTGGGGCGGCCGCCATCTTGGCTGTGTCCGCCGCTGTATCTCCTCCGGTGGGGATCGTGGATGTGACCGCCCGAGCGTATGATCGCTCCACAAAGCGATCCATGGGAGCCCGCTGTGTGTCTGCACTGTGAGGGGGGGTCTCCTCGGAGCAATAGCCGGCTTGAGAGGCAGATTAGTGTGGAGCGCTGCGTGAGCTAGAGCTAGCTATCTCCTCCTCATGTGGCACCGGAACCGGAAGTTAGAGATTCCTCTTTTGACGTATCTTGCATATACCTCTGCAACATCTCCAAAATGCGCACCTTTCTAACCAATGACACAGCAAAGCTCTTAATTCACTCACTGGCCATCTCTCGCCTTGACTACTGCAACTCCCTTCTCATTGGCTTACCTCTACGTAGTCTATCATCTCTTTAATCCATCATGAATGCTGCTGCCAGACTCATCCACCTTACCAATCGCTTTGTATCTGCTACTCCTCTCTGTCAAGCCCTCCACTTGCTTCCGCTCGGCCAAAGAATTACATTCAAGGTACTGACAACTATGTACAAAGCCATCCACAATTTAGTCCCCAGCTACATCACTAGCCTAGTCTCTAAATACCAACCTACCCGTTCTCTTCGTTCCTCTGAAGACCTCCTGTTCTTTAGCTCCCTCGTCACCTCCTCCCATGCTCATCTCCAGGACTTTTCCAAAGCCTCTCCATTCCTATGGAATGCCCTACCCCAATCTGTCCGCTTATCTCCTACTCTATTAGCTTTTAGACGATCCCTGGAAAAACCTTCTCTTCAGAGAAGCCTACCCTACCCACACCTAACAACTTGTTTTCATTTACTCCATCAGCTCACCCCCCCACAGTTATTACCTTTTTGTTTTCACTTGACCCTCCCTTCTAGATTGTAAGGTCTAACGAGCAGGGCCCTCTGATCCCTCCTGTATTGATTTGTATTGTAAGTGTACTGTTTGCCCTCATGTTGTAAAGCGCTGCACAAACTGTTGGCGCTATATAAATCCTGTATAATAATAGTATGTCAGAAGGAATCTGGGCCCTTCCTACTCAGCTCCCTCAGCTCGGAACAAGCAGAGAAGATGGGGCACGTGGCCAGGATTAAAAAGACATAATAAAAGTATTTGCAATTAAAATAAATAAATAAATGACACATGCTGCACTGCTTAGGGAAGCAAGTAATGTGTGCCAAATCAATTTGGGGCAATTGGGTTAACAACCACTTTAAGTATCAGTTGTGCCAAATGGGTTAAAAAATTATGAGTCATTATTCAGCCAAAGTCCCTTACCATTTTGCTTATTCATCTACCAAAAGCTGCTTTTAATTCTGCTGAACTTTGGTGAGGTGTTTAATGTTCTTGTCTAACCTTTGAAACTCTTACCAATGCTCAATCTTACCTCCTACACTAGTGATCATGCCATTTTCATGCTTTAAGTCCATTCTTAGGATTCTGTTCATATTCAAAGCAAATGTAGGAATAGATTTTCTGTTGCCTGTCTGTTATTATAAATGTTTCAATGAACCAGTGCTCAAGGTAAATCTTCATCCAACATCAATCAGCAATGGAAAAACTGAAATCACACTCAATGGAATTTTTTTATAATAAAATGTAAGTCATATTCAAGTGCAAGATAACACTTTCTTGTCCCCTGCTCCATCTGTTAACCACCTGTTACTTGAGCTTCAATAAAGAGGATTTTTGGAAGTGCAGCCATCTGGAATCATTTTCTTTATGACAAGATGACACCTAATTTCCCTAAAAGCTGGAAAAGCAGGTCTCCATGGGCGTAGCATCAGGAGTTGCAGGGGTAACAATTGTGACCCTGCCCCTGCTCCAAGGGGGCCTGTGTGGCCTCCCTCTCACATTAGATCTAAAGTTAATGTGTCTCTGTGTAGGCGGCGGGGGTCACCTCGGGTACCAGTATGTGACAGGACAGACAATTCCCCTCCCCTTCACACAGGTGAGACTGGATCACTGAGTGAAGGAGGTGGGTCATGTGCTGAAAGGAATGATAGGCAGTACTGCGGTGAACTTTCTTCCTTCCTGGTGCACAGACCCTCCTTCTCCCCGCCGCCTCCCAGCTCCATGTCCTCCCTGTTTCTACCCCTTTGTTAGTTGGTCCCAGCCCCCTCCCCTCTCCTCCCCTCTACATCCAAATCAGTTGCCCCGGGTGTGTCTTCAACTCCCTCTTCTCTTATATACCCCCCACCACCTGTCCTCAGTCATTGCTGGGGCCCCCCAGGGTATAGACATGCTCTCTAACTGGAGCTGAAGAAGTGGGACTGTGATGTCAGGGGTCAGGCTCAAAGATCAGTTGCTGTAGCAGGACTACCACCAACCAGCAGGATAGGTACACAGGCAGTCACCCTACTGGATGACGTGGGCTATCCTGAGGTGTGGAGTCTAAGTACTAACCAGTGTTCACCAGAGCTCCTGATGATGGAGATGAATTTGGCTGTGCATTAGTACCCAATCGTGGTCCTCAGGATCACCCCACCAGGAGGTGAGCAAGCCGGGGTCCAGTAGAGAATGTGCATGTAAGGATCAAACAGAAGCTGGTCAGTAAAACAAGCCAAAGGTCAGAAATGAGTAGTTGCAGGTTGAGATCAGGCAGAAGTATAGTTGAGGAAAAAGGATCGATAAAGAGTGGTAGAGAAATATGGACGGCAGCAGGAAAGACGAGACTAAGATACTGGCTGAAAAAAGCACAATAATCTGGCAAACAGGAAGTGTATTAACATGGCTTAAATCAGGAAGTGCAAAGGTTCAGCAGAAGTAAAGGCACAAGGCAGGGTTGTTCAATGGACTAGACATTGTACTGTCCAGGTAGCTCATTGCCAAACAAAACAGAGTCCAGGCCATAACAGGGTCATGGTAAGAGTAGAGCATGGGGGGGGGGGGGGCTGTGTGGCCTCCCAATCACACTTGGACAGGCCTTCCAATCACACTTGGACAGGAGCAGCATATACAGGAACCAAGAAAATGGTGGAATCAACCTGCGCTAATGAGCAATACGTGATAGGAAAGTATATATATACAAAAGGTGCAGCTGCAAATAAAACTCCAAATATCTGTGAAGTGGTAAACATATAAATAAACTTAATTGCGCTAGCAATGAAAAATTAGAAAGTGTTCTAGCAATGAAAAAAATTGAAAGTGCTTAGGAAACACAATGTGTATGTAAATCCCAACCAAAATAACAATAGGTGCATGGAATACTTGTACAAAAATGCAAGAAATATGTGTTAAAAAGTCAATAATCATAGACCGAAAACACTTATAATCAGTCCATAATAAAATGAATTGTATTAGATAAAAAAGGAAAAAGTCCGCTTCATATATTTCATCACCACACACTAAGGACTGATGAGCCGAAGTACTTCTTATCAGATGTGCATTGATTGCAGCAAGAGAAGTAATAGGTGTGCGCTTACCCCAAATGTTGGACCTCCACTATGGCAAGGTCTTATGGGCTTGCAGATTTCACCCTCTGCGGGGACAAGATGTTAATCTCCATGTCCTGACAGCGTATACCACCGACTTCCGTATGGACGGGATGATCCAACTGCTCCAACATCAGAGGGGGGACTCAGGAATGGAAGAGTCCGTATACCATAAAAAAAGTATAAGGAGAAAAAAACTCCAATAGTGTGATAACGTTTAGGGTATTTATTAGTTAAAATAAACCACAAGTGAATATTAAAAAATTCCAGTAAAAAAATAATCATTAAAAAGCCGGCATAATCAAAGGCAGAACGCCCGTGCAAATAAACTCTTCGGAACACGTGATGGCAAGCACTGCGAGGCCACGCCCTACATGTTTCGTCATACGTGACGTCTTCTACGGGGCACGGGCGACGCAATGAACCATCACCTTATATATCAATAAACAAGATTGTAACCACGCCCTCATCTCCGCCCATGTCCGTCATTCGACAGGGCATGTGTGGAGATTCAACGGGGCCGCCATTAAAGACCGCCCACAGGGCGGAACGTGCATGAATAATGAGAGCAAACAACAAAAACGAACCAGGGAGTGTGACCAAACCTCGTTCTGGCGCCCGCCTGACATACTAACAGGCATGCGCAAGGATAAACCAAGCCTCGATCTGGCTGACGGTAAAAACACTCCTATAGAGGCAAACTGATCTGAAACCGGAAGAGTTCGAGCGTGTACCCCAGATGGATTCTAGAGGCAGGCGCCCGTAGTATACACGAGACTTCCGGTCCTAAATAGAGAAAACTATTTTTAAAAAACATTGATGCTACACTTGAAATTAAAAAAGCCACTCCAACAGTACATGAAATATACGTGGCGGCAATCCGCAAAGTTTTTCAGTCCACTTAGTACAATATTTAAATTTTTATTTCAATTTTATCATAATGTACTGTGTGTTTAAAAAAAAAAAAAAAAAAAAAAAAATAAAAAAAAAAAAAGAATACCCAACGAATATTGTAAAGGGGTACGAATCCGTTGATTTAAATTGTATGTAAGCGAAATCAATAGTAGATAAGAAAGGGACCATTATATCTTTTGTATCTTACCCGCACAAAAATGATTCAGATTTTTAACCTGATAGACAGAGCAAGACTCAGCCCATCCTTTTACAATTTCAGAAGTTAAAAGACAAAAGAAAAAACAATAAATCTTAAGGGTATATAATAGAGCGATTCCAAGGTCTATGGACATTTCTTAATGGGGGGGTTTCTACTTAACCCATAGGGGTAACTACCATAGCAAGGAGCCCATGTGACATTATATCATCCATTGTGTCATGCGTTATCAATAAACGCATTGATCTCAATGTCAACATTAAGCCCTCGTGGTTTGAGACACCCCATCTTGAATATCCACCCCATTTCAAGCTTGGATATAGCTCTTCTCTTGGGTCCCCCTCTCCAGGGAACACTCAACCTATCAATACCCACAAATTGTGTGCCACTAGGGTCTCTATCATGTACATTCAGGTAATGTTTGGATACTGGATGTCCTTTTGTAACCAATTATTCCCATCAACATTTTACAATAATAAAACTGATACATAAATATTGGCACATAGTCAAAAACGATAATATATTGGGCCCCCTACTCCCGGAGAGACCACAGGTGGCTTTTAAGGGATTACCGTCAATTAGAGCATCAGTAGCTCCTAGTGTGTGTGATCCTCCAACAAGGAAACCAATGTTTTTTCAAAATTTAGTAGGGTATTATAGATGTAGGAAATGTGCGGTTTGTACGGTTAATGCCATCAAAGACCGGAAAGTAACGCATTTCCATGCGACTAGTACCTCACAAACCTTTTCAATAAAATCATTTATTACGTGCTCCACTACCCATGTAGTGTATCTTTTAACCTGTCCGTGCGGGTTTCAGTACGTGGGACGTACTGTCCGCCCTCTTCAGGTCAGGTTAAACGAGCACATCAGTAACATCAGGAGAGGATTTATAGGACATCCAGTATCCAAACATTACCTGAATGTACATGATAGAGACCCTAGTGGCACACAATTTGTGGGTATTGATAGGTTGAGTGTTCCCTGGAGAGGGGGACCCAAGAGAAGAGCTATATCCAAGCTTGAAATGGGGTGGATATTCAAGATGGGGTGTCTCAAACCACGAGGGCTTAATGTTGACATTGAGATCAATGCGTTTATTGATAACGCATGACACAATGGATGATATAATGTCACATGGGCTCCTTGCTATGGTAGTTACCCCTATGGGTTAAGTAGAAACCCCCCCATTAAGAAATGTCCATAGACATTGGAATCGCTCTATTATATACCCTTAAGATTTATTGTTTTTTCTTTTGTCTTTTAACTTCTGAAATTGTAAAAGGATGGGCTGAGTCTTGCTCTGGCTATCAGGTTAAAAATCTGAATAATTTTTGTGCGGGTAAGATACAAAAGATATAATGGTCCCTTTCTTATCTACTATTGATTTCGCTTACATACAATTTAAATCAACGGATTCGTACCCCTTTACAATATTCGTTGGGTATTCTTTTTTTTTTTTTATTTTTTTTTTTTTTTTTTTTTTTTTAAACACACAGTACATTATGATAAAATTGAAATAAAAATTTAAATATTGTACTAAGTGGACTGAAAAACTTTGCGGATTGCCGCCACGTATATTTCATGTACTGTTGGAGTGGCTTTTTTAATTTCAAGTGTAGCATCAATGTTTTTTAAAAATAGTTTTCTCTATTTAGGACCGGAAGTCTCGTGTATACTACGGGCGCCTGCCTCTAGAATCCATCTGGGGTACACGCTCGAACTCTTCCGGTTTCAGATCAGTTTGCCTCTATAGGAGTGTTTTTACCGTCAGCCAGATCGAGGCTTGGTTTATCCTTGCGCATGCCTGTTAGTATGTCAGGCGGGCGCCAGAACGAGGTTTGGTCACACTCCCTGGTTCGTTTTTGTTGTTTGCTCTCATTATTCATGCACGTTCCGCCCTGTGGGCGGTCTTTAATGGCGGCCCCGTTGAATCTCCACACATGCCCTGTCGAATGACGGACATGGGCGGAGATGAGGGCGTGGTTACAATCTTGTTTATTGATATATAAGGTGATGGTTCATTGCGTCGCCCGTGCCCCGTAGAAGACGTCACGTATGACGAAACATGTAGGGCGTGGCCTCGCAGTGCTTGCCATCACGTGTTCCGAAGAGTTTATTTGCACGGGCGTTCTGCCTTTGATTATGCCGGCTTTTTAATGATTATTTTTTTACTGGAATTTTTTAATATTCACTTGTGGTTTATTTTAACTAATAAATACCCTAAACGTTATCACACTATTGGAGTTTTTTTCTCCTTATACTTTTTTTATGGTATACGGACTCTTCCATTCCTGAGTCCCCCCTCTGATGTTGGAGCAGTTGGATCATCCCGTCCATACGGAAGTCGGTGGTATACGCTGTCAGGACATGGAGATTAACATCTTGTCCCCGCAGAGGGTGAAATCTGCAAGCCCATAAGACCTTGCCATAGTGGAGGTCCAACATTTGGGGTAAGCGCACACCTATTACTTCTCTTGCTGCAATCAATGCACATCTGATAAGAAGTACTTCGGCTCATCAGTCCTTAGTGTGTGGTGATGAAATATATGAAGCGGACTTTTTCCTTTTTTATCTAATACAATTCATTTTATTATGGACTGATTATAAGTGTTTTCGGTCTATGATTATTGACTTTTTAACACATATTTCTTGCATTTTTGTACAAGTATTCCATGCACCTATTGTTATTTTGGTTGGGATTTACATATACAGGAACCAATCTCCTCCATTTTTCTTCTGCTGCCGCTGAATGCAGGAATCTCCTCCTCATCCTTCCGCTTTCATTCAATGGCTGTAGGAGGAAAATGGAGGAGATCGGTTCCTGTATATGCTGCTCCCATAGCCCCCCCACCCCCCCTGTCCAGGTTACTCCTATTTCTGCTTCTTGGTCCTTATTTCTGCTGCTTCATAAACTAAAGCATATTAAACTGTATTTACTAAGCTTCGGTTTATGAATGAACAGAAAGACAGTGCAGAGCTCTTTCTGTTCATTCATTCTCAGCAGCTGAGGCTGCAGAGATGGAGGTTGAGGACACAGTCCTCAATTTCCTTTCCCTGTCTTATTAGTGAGACATCGGGGGTCTGAAATTTCACAAAAGCCCCCTATCAGGGCTGATAAAAAAAATAAAAAATAAAAAAAATAATAAATATAAAATTGTAAAATAAATAAATAAATTAAATAAGTGGTAAAAAAAATAACACAAAAATAAATAAAAAAAGACTGACTCTGTCCACTGCCCTACTGACACCGTCCTCTGCCCTAATGACGGACACCGCCCTCTGCCTTAATGAAAATTGTAAAATGAATTAATAAATAAAATAAATGGTAAAAAATACAAAAATAAATAAAAAAACTACTGACTCTATCCACTGCCTTCCTGACACCGTCCTCTGCCCTAAAGTCTGACACTGTGCCTGGACTGATAGCCGTCTCAGCCTTTCATCGAGCCGCTGAGAGCCTGAGCTTTCCGCCCCCCACCCCCTCAGCTCAGCGCTCCAGTGAGCGAGGAGGGAGCAGAGCAGACAGCTGTGACAGTTACCAGCTCTCTGCTCATGGAGCACCGAAAACTGAGTGATTGGCGTTGTTTGATTGATTGGTTCTCAGTGCAGAGGCACCGGGGGACAGATGCAGCATCGGACCGATGCTGCATCCACCTAGGTAAGTATAAAACTGCAGAAGCAAAAAAAAATTTTACTTCTCTTTTAAGCTGTGGCACTGATATCAGCAGGCTCTTCAATTAAATTGAATAAAATAAAATACGAAAATGTGTTTTGCTTCTTTTGGTTTTTAGTCCAGAATCTATTTTAACCATTATCACTGCTGTTGCTTGGCTGCTGGAGGGGACGGTAGTACTGGCATAGAACACATCTCTGAAACCTCATGTAAAATATTTAACATTTTACTCCCATGTATACAGTCATGTTATTTCTTTAGAAAAAGTCTGTACAAAGTAGTTAGTGGAAAATAAAATTGATTGATTTCTAGTTCTGTTCCTACTATGTTAAAGAGTAATTAACCCCGGGAGCAAAAAGGTTATGTGCTGCTGCTTGCCAGGCCTTAGAGGTGGTGGCCGAATTGGTTTTCTATCTTTAGGGATTTGTTAACTTTATTTTCTTATGGCACCCCTATTAAGTACTGTATGTCTTCCTGCCCAAGGGTGTGTACTGCTTGGACCTTGAAGAAGGGGACATACCCCGAAAGCTGGTCCTGAAAAATTGTATGTTAGTGCAAATAAAAAAGTATCACGGACAGTACTCAATTTTCTCTGCCCAAGGGTGACAACACTCAAACGTTGTTTTGTCATCCACATAAGATTTCTGAAAAGACTGATAACATTTTTTGTGGTTTTAGTTTAGTGCATAGGAAATTGGGTGTTGGATTTCTGACAGGATTAACAATTTCTTTCAGCAGAAAATGTCCCAAAAAAGAAAACAAATACACCCACCACATCTGCAGACTGGTAAACTGCAATGCACTATATATTTTTGTATTGGGTTCAGATATCCTTTAATCATTAATGCTATCAACCAGAGGCGTAGCTTGAAGCACGTGGGCCCCGATGCAAAAGTTGACCAGGGTCCCCCCCCCTACCACCCACCACTTCCACCATGTGTGCAGATACACCCACCGCACGCCAAGATACTCAAAGTGGCTTAATACCATGTACACACGGTCGGAATTTCAGCCCGCAAAAGACCGATGAGATTTTTTTGTCGGAAAATGCGACCATGTGTATTGCTCCATTGGTCTTTTGCTGGCGGAATTCCAGCCAGCAAAAGAGTCTGAGCATGCTCTCAATTTTTCGGTGGGGAAAAGTTCCTATCCGAAAATGCGATCATCTGTGGCAATTCCGACACGCAAAATCCCTTCACATGCTCTGAAACATTTTGACGCATGCTCAGAAGCATTGAACGTCATTTTCTCGGCTCGTCGTAGTGTTGTACGTCACCGCGTTCTTGACGGTCGTAATTTCAGCGAACGTTTGCATGACCGTGTGTATGCAAGGCAAACTTGAGCAGAATCCCATAGGAAAAGCCGTCACATCTTTTTCTGACAAGAAAACCAATCGTGTGTACACGGCATAAGAGTGTAGAGTTCCCAGAGTTCCTCCTTACATCAAAGGACAGGGATCACCCCTGGAGATTCAGAGGACAGGGATCACCCCTGGAGATTCAGAGGACAGGGATCACTGCTGTAAAATCAGAGGACAAGGACCTCTGGCAGCTCATTTGGCAGAGCTCCTTTCCCATTTGAGCACTGTAAACAGCTCCCCCCCCAACAATACACAGGGCTGAAATCATTCCTTTACACACAGTCTATCAGCCTTCACAGGGTGTATCTGGCTTTTATGTTGCCATTCTGACCTGTGAAATCCCATGGCTGGAACGGCAGTGTAGTTATAGTAGGCAAATACACCCTATGCAGATTATGGCTAACTAGCTGTGTTGTAAAGGAATGTGGTTTCAGCCCTGCGGAGGAGTAGCCATATAGAGTGCTGTACTGGGAAAGAAGCTCAGCAGCGGGCATAGCATTCAGGGTGGAGGGGGTGGTCAGGGGGCTTTGGGGGGGAACTTAGATCTGGGGGGCACTTAGATCTGGGGGGGCAAAGGCCCCTCAGGAGGTGTTAAGGGATTTGTTTTAGCAATTTCTGAAGGTTTCTCTGTCAGTGTTGAGAGGTGTTGGGGGAAGGTCACCTCCTGGAGGTGCGTGTCTTTTCCCCAGTTGTCAGGGAAGCGGGGTAAGCAGACATCCCCGGGTGGGGGGGTACAGAGAATCCCAGATAGTGACTAGAAGACACTGAGCAGTGTCTTACCTCACCAGTGACATTGGCCCCATCGTGGCTACAGGACAGCACTCTCCTCCTCTTACTGAGCTTGGTTACCATTCCATATTGCCAGCACACAGAACAGACACTTCCCCATCCCGGGCTGTTCTCCCAGCCAATGAGAACAGAGGGATGTGGACTGTGGAAGGCAAAGTGTAAGCCCAATACTGGAGTGTGTCTGTGGGGCAGATCAGAGCTGGACTTTGTGGATGATATGATAATATGACAGGGAGGCTGCAGGGGCCCCCTGGAGCCAGGGCCGGGGTTGCAATTGTGACCCCTGCAACCCCTTATGATACGCCCATGCTATCAACTATTTTATGCTGGAAGGTGTTTACTAAAGGCTGCCAGCAGTGGCATGCAGAAAATAAGCAATCGTTCCTCAGCACCAGAATATTATCTCAGTTGTCTTCAACTTGGATGATCTCCTGAAGGTTTCACATACTGTATATGTCAATTTTATTTAGACAAAATTTTATTTAATTGGGCAGTAATCATTAATGTACCAGTCAGGGACCTGGAAATAGATGCAGTCACCTTTACACACATTACAGAAGATACAAAAGTTAAACTGAATTTGTACAGTTTTAAAGCTGCTTAGCCTAATAAAATTAACGTCACCTTATTTTTTTTATATTTTATCATCTAAAAGGTATGAACTGGTATAATAGAGTATATTATATCACTTGATCATTTTTTTTTTTTACCATAAGTCTTGTTTAATTATTTTATCAACCAATTCCTAGGTGTAAAGGGTACAACAGAATAACCCTCACTCCTCCAAAGTGACCACTGCTTAGAAAAACCGCCTTGTTCACCACCCAGAATTTCAAGTATGATCCACTTTCCTGTTTAACCACTTTGGAGTTTATGTAATAAAAATTTGCTTTGTGAAAAAGTCACAAATGCCTGTAATGCTTGCAGGATGTCAGTTCCTATTAGTTTGTTGTAATATTCCCTGGAATACAATTCAAAGCAAGGGTGTCTGGCTGCAGATTGGCGCTCCACTTTTGACAGGAAACATGTCACCTCCACTCCACTCCTTTTTGTAACAAACATTCAATAAACACTAGACACAACTCGTGAAAGTGGAGGACACGTTTCCTGTCACATCTGCATTTCCCAAGAGTATCTGGCTGCACACTGGAGCTCCACTCTCTACAGGAAACATGTGACATGCACAGTTTTGTTTGATCAACTTTAACTTTTTCGCTGTCAGCTGTTTTTGCATTTTTTTAAACACATTTAAAAAATTATTTTAGCCCTGAAGATTACATAACCCCCCCCCAAACATTATATATTTTCTGAAAGCAGACACCCTAGAGAATAAAATAGTGGTTTTATGTTACACAGTATTATCGCAAAGGTCTGGGAAATGCAACATTTTAGTAAAAAGACACTAAAGTGAATTTTAGCGCAAACAAACTAAATAAATTACCCAAATTTTGGTAAAATATAAAAGCCAAGGTTGCACCGAGTAAATAGATATTCAACATGTCAAAACTTAAATTTGTGCGCGCCCGTGAAATGATGATAAACTTCAGCACTCTATATTTTCTACAGGCAACACTTCAAAAGCCCCCATAGGTCATCAGTTTAGTGTTATGAAGGAGATCTTGTACTAGAATTTTTGCCCTCACTCTGGTGTGTACGGCAATATGTAATGTGTATTGCAATCAACATTTTCAAGCGTAGACCCCCCTGACGCATGTGTTTATGTTCGTACATGCATATATAGGGGGTAGTGGAGGTCTCCAAATTTTTGGGGGGGATTTTATGTGCTTGGGTGTAACTTTATTTTTTTTGCTTAACTCTTCTTTATTTCATCATATCGGGGACAAAAAGTCCCGTTTGTTATGATTTTTTGCTGACAGGTTCTCTCTTAAATAAAACATGCGGCGTCTAAAAGACCTTACATGTCCCCTCTGGGTTCCACTGAAACCAGGCACCCCCTGTGGGGGTCTGTCAGGGGGGGGAGGGGATGGTATTTGGGGGTCTCTCAGTGGGGGGAAGGGGTGGTATTTGGGGGGGTTGGGGGGCTGTCAATAGAGAGAGAGGGTGGTATTTAGGGGGTTTGAAGTCTGTTAGTGGAGGGAGGGGATGGTATTTGGAGGGTTGGGGGTTTGCCAGTGAGGGAAGGGGTGGTATATGGGGGGTTGGTATGGTCTGTTCATGGGGGGGTGAGGGTCTGTTGAGGGGGTGATAGTTGGTGGGGTGTGGGCCAGTAGTTGGGGGTAGGGAAGAGGTCAGTAGTTGAAGGTGGGGCTGTATCAGTGGGGGGCAAGGGGGTAGTTGGGGTATGTTAGTGGGGAGCGGGGAGAATAGTGGTGGGGTTGGGGTCTATCAGTGGGAGCAGGGATTGGTAGTTGGAGGTGTGGGGGTCTATCAGTGGCTCCCTTCCCTCCACTGACAGACTTCCAACCCATCAAATACCACCCTCTCCCTCCACTGACAGACCCCCAACCCCTCAAATACCACCCCTCCCCCCACTCACAGACCCCTACTCCCCCAAATGCCACCCTCTCCCTCCACTGACAAACCCTCAAATACAACCCCCTCCCTCCACTGCCAGACCCCCAACCCCCTCAAATACCACCCCCTTCGCCCACTGATAGACCCCCACATGTGGTGTCTGGCTTCAGTGGAGCACAGGGGAGACATGCAGGGTCTTTTAGATCCTGCATGTCTCATTAAAGAGAACCTGTTACTAAAGAATCACCACATAGTAGACTTTTTGTCCCCTATGTGATAAAAAAAATTATATTATATATATATTTTTTTTCTTTTGCAAAAAAATAAAGCACCCCCCACATATACACACGTACGAATGTAAACGCATGCTTCAGGGGCACCTATGCTTGAAAACGTTGATTGTGATGTACATGTTATATATCACCAAACACACCAGAGTGAGAGCGATATTTCAAGCACCAGACTTTCTACTTAACACTAAACTGATGACCTTTAGAAGTGTATTCTTTAGGTACCTTGGCACCGGGGGAGGGGGGGTTGAATGAGGACATAGAGGTACACACTGTGTTGTGAGCTTCTTCTGCCTCATGGGACCTTCTCTGTAATGTATAACGTTTTGACTCCCACATGTGAGCATCTACTTGAATAACATTTCTATGCTTTCTCCTTTAGCGGACACTTATGGCCCCACTCTCCACTCCACATCTATGATTTACAACCATAGCAAGTATAGTATTCCCCAGGCCCATATGGCTTTTATAACATTTGCACTCTGGATGTTTTATTCTAATGCATATTTTTATTTTAATCATGTGCTGGTCATACTCATCATGTGCTCCTGCGAGTCATAGACTTGTACAGTTGTACTGACTAGTCTGGATATGCACGTGTGAGTCTAATGCAGCACGCTCGCATACATCCCCAGCATACTTATAGGTCCGTGTGTATATGCACATATGTGCGTTTATGAGCACCCACTGGTCTACCTGTGCACAGGCACGTATGTGCTTGTGTTGCTGTCCATGTGGGCGCACGCACCTATGAGCATTTAGGCCTTCCTCCTCAGACAGGTATATTCCATTCCTGTGGTTGAGCACTAGCACCAGGATCTGTCCTCGGGGCCTGTCCATATATATGTGTGTGTATTTTTTGAATGTCTCAATTTCGTGTTGTCTACAGCTATGTGCACACGATAGGATTTTCCGACAACTGAAGGATGTTGGCTCAAACTTGTCTTGTATACACACGGTCGGAAATTCCGAATGTCAAGAACGTGTTGACGTACAACACGTATGATGAGCCGAGAAAAATTAAGTTCAATAGCCAGTGCGGCTCTTCTGCTTGATTCCGAGCATGCGTGGACTTTTGTGTGTCGGAATTGTGTACACACGCTCGGAATTTCTGACAACAAAGTTTTGCTTTCCTGGTGGTCACAGGACGCGCTGTGGATTCCTTACCAACACAGCCACGCATTGGAGCCCTCTCCGAACACTAGGAGCCCCCTGGACTACTGGATTACAGATGAGCTTATGTAACTATCTTCCTCTTGTGAGTTAGTTTATGTACCTTGCCATTAAAACCCTGATTATAATACTGCACTTAGGTAGCGCTTCCTGTGTTCCCCCTTTCTATTTTCTGTATACAGAGTTGGCTTGCCCTGAGGACAGCAGCCGCCTTTACTACCCCACCATCTCTTACCATGGACTGATGAATTGTTTATGAACTGTCTATAGACTGTATACAAATGATTCATCCTTAGTTTCATTTACACTGTCCTTTGCGCTAACAGTTATTGATACCATTGGCTTTTGAAGCGTCGTCTATAGAAAATATAGGCTACTGAAGTTTATCGCCATTTCACGGGCGCACGCTAAATTTTACATGTTGGGTAGCTATTTACTTGGTACCACCTCTGTTTTTATATTTTACCTAAAATTTGGGTAATTTTTTGCATTTGTTTGCCCTTAAGTTAAATTTTTTTTTTTTTTTTTTTTACTTGTGCATTTATTAAACCTTTTGCGGTAATATCGTGTGACATAAAAAAAATAGAACTATTTTATTCTCTGGGGTATATGCTTTCAGAAAATATACAATTTTTTGGGGAGTTTATGTAATCTAATATGATTTTTTTTTTTAAAGGTGTGCAGAAAACGTGAAATGGCTCTGGCAGCAAAAGAGTTAAAGTTGATTAACCACATCAGCCCCAGAGGATATGGCTGCAGAATGACCGGGCAATTTTTTGCGATTCGACACTGTCGCTTTAACTGACAGTTGCGCGGTCGTGCGACGTTGTACCTAAACAAAATTGACGTCCTTTTTTTTCTCACAAATAGAGCTTTCTTTTGGTTGTATTTAATCATCTCTGCGATTTTTATTTTTTGCGCTATAAACAAAAAAAAGAGCGACAATTTTGAAAAAAAAAGCAATATTTTTTGTTTTTGCTGTAATAAATATCCCCCAAAAATATATATAAAAACAATTTTTTTCCTCAGTTTAGGCCGATATGTATTCCTCTACATATTTTTGATAAAAAATTGCAATAAGCATATATTGATTGGTTTGCGCAAAATTTATAGCGTCTACAAAATAGGGGATAGTTTTATGGCATTTTTTTTTCTTATGACTGAGACATTTTGGCAGACACATCGGACATTTTTTACACTATTTTGGGACTATTGTCTTTTATACAGCGATCAGTGTGATAAAAATGCATTGATTACTGTGTAAATGACACTGGCAGTGAACGGGTTAACCACTAGGGGGCGGTGAAGGGGTTAAGTGTGTCCTAGAGAGTGCTTCTGACTGTGAGGGGGCTGGGCTTGAACACACAGGACAGTGATCGCTGCTCTCAAAGACAGAGAGCAGTAGATCACTGTCCTGTCACTAGGAAGAATGGGGAATGCTTTGTTTACAAAAGCATCTCCCTGTTCTACCTCTCCGTGACACAATCGCCGGGAGACCGGCGGACATCGAGTCTGCGGGACCCACGGGCGAGATCATGGAGCACACGGTGGCGGAGCACGTGTCGGCGCGGCGGGAAATTCAAAGGGACGTACAGGTAAGCCCATTTGCCCAGCCGTGCCATTCTGCCAATGTAAATGTACATGTGGCGGTCGGCAAGCCGTTAAAAAAAAAAAAAACATGTTTCCTATGGCGAGTGGAGCACCAGTCTGCAGCCAGATACCCTTGGGAAATGCAGATGTGACAGGAAACATGTGACCTCAACTTCCACGAGTTGTGTCTAGTGTCTATTGAATGTTTGTTACATTAAAGTTCATAAAAAAAAATGTGGAGTGGAGGTCACATGTTTCCTATCAAAGGTGTAGCTCCAGTCTATAGTCAGACCCCTCTCATTCAAAGAGATAATTTGACCCGAAGAGCCAAGAAACTTTGAATAATGGAAAAACGCTAACACTATGGCTAAGAGCATTCAACAAGAAGAGATAATAATATGAGGGAGACCTGTGAGCACACTGTACACAAACTGTATGGAGATTCCTGCACTCTCTAGGAATAAGTAGAGATAGGCTGAACACCCCCCTGTTCTTTTCGCAGCAGAATATAGGAAAACTTCTGCCCCGAACTGCAAACTCCATTGAACTACATTGAGGTCTATGGGAGCGAACTTGTCCATTTTGAAGGCTTATATTCAAGTAATTGGCCATAAAAGGGGTATGGTGGTCCGGGTACTGCTCTGGGAGACTTGTATCAATGCAACATTTTTTTATAAAGCTATAGTTTTTCAGGAGCAGTGATTTTAATGATGCTTTAAGTATAAAAATAAAAGTAGAAATGAAAAATTCCTTTAAATATAGTTCCTGGGGGGTCCCTTCAGTATGTTTGTAAAGTGGCACATCTGTACCATCTATAGAACATGCTGCAGCAAAACTTCCATTTCTAAAGATAAAAAAAAAACTAGTCAAATCATATTTAAATTGACTCGCAGTTGCAATTGCAATCTAAGCAAAACACTAGAGGAAACAGTCTCCCTGCAATAAAAGCTGCAGAATGTCTTCTTCCCTCTGATAACGCAGGCAATCTAGCCAGCGCCTGGCTACATGAGTATTTATTTACTTTCAAACTTTTTATTAGATTTGCAAAAAGAAGAGAGTTTACAAATATTGTCAATAGAGCATTATAAGACATACAGAGTAACTTACAGATCATCCAGCAAGCATGTTGGATCAACTGGTTAGTGGAAAAGTGGGGAGGGAGATCAAATCCTTTAGTTGTATAAGGGGCACAATCCAAGAAAGCTGGGAGGTTTCATACTAATACTATACTAAGGATAGTAGGAGAGCCACTTATGAAGTGGAGCCCCACCCAGAATTCACTAATCACATATGTAAGGTGGATGAAACTTGTTTCCAACAGACATAAATTAATTAAAAACTTTCATTGGTAAGGTACAGTATATCAAAACACTGATAAATGGTAAGGTAAAAAGAGAGACAAAGAAAAGGTATGTCAGACAGAAAAGGATTCAGAGACTAAGGAAACCTGGAGCACATAGGAGTAGCATTAGGTTACGAAGGCTTATGTATATAGTTAGCCCAGGGTTCCCAGATCAGATCAAATTTCTGGACTGCGTCTTGGAATATGCTAACTGCCTTTTCTTGGGCCATAATCCGGGAAATCTTTTGCTTCGCTTCTGCAAAGGAAACAGATGGTTGCTTCCATGCTCGGGCGATTGAGTTTTTAGCTCCCAGCATTATAAAATGGTTATGTTGTTGAGAGTTTTTCTGAGACCTTGTCTATATTTTCGTTTAGTAAGGCAATTTGAGGCATTTTGAGAATTGGAGAACCTGTGACCCTGCGCAACAAATGAAAGATTTTATTCCAAAAACTCCTTAAATGGAGCAAAGCCACCAGGTATGGAGGAAGGAACCCACATGGCCACAACCTCAAAAACATAGGTGGGAGATTCCCAGATAGATCTTGGCTAAATGTAAAGAGACTTGATACCAACGGGTGAGGAGTTTGACACTGGCCTCCAAGAGGGAGATGTTCGCCACTCCTTTAAAGGAGCTTTGAAAACACTGATGTCAGGTGTCCAGCTCACAACTGATATTGAGGTCCTTTTCCCAACCCCATGCATACATGGTGGTTTCCGCTAATGAAGTATAAATGATTGAGATACCCCCCTCTGATCCATAATTGGAGAACACCACTATTCATTAGGTGTAGTCCTTGGTGGGTCAGGTTTAGACTTCCACAGGGTAAATAAAAAGTGACGAATTTGGGTCAATCAAAATCTTTGTTTGAGGAATGTTCCGCTTACTGACAGTGGCTGAGCGATAAAGGGCCTATAGAGGATAGGAAATGTCTTATCCTAAACAGCCCATTATTTAACCACCATTGGAAGGCCCTAATGTCTAGGCCCTGGGGGAACTGTGGGTATGAAAGTGATGGGTTAAGGGGCAGAATTCCGACATGAACAAAGCAAGAGGATATAGGGTATCACATAGGGCCATGGAGTGTGAGAGAGTGGGAGCTACGTTTGGGGGTCTAATTTTCGCGGGGCACTAGAAGAGGAAATCTATGGTATGCCTGGGGATAGCTTTCATTCCATACTAACCCAATTCGATCTATTACCATGTACTTATGCAATATAAATCTTGGCCAGTTGGGCCGCTTAGTAATACTTCCATAAATTAGGAAGGCCCAGGCCCCCTTGAGTTTGCATTCTAAATAACACGCTTTTGGGACACCTTATTCCCCCAGGCGAAGCAAATGATTTTGGATTGGAACTTAATCAATTGGGATTTCAGAATTGGTATAGGGAGAGAGCGGAAGAGATATAATAACCAAGGTAGTAGCCTCATTTTGACAGAGTTCACCCTACCAAGTAGTGTTGGGTAAACGGTTCAGCCCGAGCATGAGTTTGGGTTGAACATTGGCTGTTCAACGAATGCACAAATTATCGGGACGTTTGACTGTTTGTTTGGCCCTCTGAACAACCACAATGCACAGTGCATTGGAAGCCCTCAGTGGCCAAAGAGATGAAAGCTATGTCCAATGAAAGCACATAGCACGGTCAGAGCCATGAATGAACACTGTGATGATGACTCTATCCAATCGTGGCTCATTGCTCTTAGTCCCACCCCACACTATAAAAATATTCTTTCCATATCGGCCATTTGCAGTGTGATATTGGCGTGGGGAGAGATAGAAAAGGGCTCTGTTTAGTGTTACTATCAAGTTAGTGTGCTATAGTGGGCTATTGTGATTCTATTGTGAGTGTAAAGTATCAGTTTAGTGTGAATCTAGTGATAATGCAGTGTGAGTGTAGTGTGATCGTTCATTTTAACTTTACCGCAGTATATTTCAGTGCATTATTGGAGGTTTGCCACAGTACAGTGCAGTGTATTAGCGCATGTTTAATGCAGTATATTTCAGTGCGTTATTGCACGTTTACCGCAGTATATTGCAGTGTGTTATTGCACGTTTACCGCAGTATATTGCAGTGCGCTACTGCACTTTTATTATAGTATATTTCAGTGCGTTATTGAAGGTTTACCGCAGTATATTGCAGTGTATTAGCGCACGTTTACCGCAGTGTATTACAGTGAGTTAGTGCACATTTAATGAAGTATATTTCAGTGCATTATTGCACGTTAACCGCAGTATAGTGCAGTGCAATATACTTTGTTAAACGTGCTCTAACGTACTGAAAAATACTGCGGTAAACCTGTAATAATGCACTGGAATATACTGCATTAAACATGCAGTAACATTTAATGCAGTATATATCAGTGCATTATTGCACGTTTAATGCACTATACTTCAGTGCAGTATATTTCAGTGCATTAGTGCACAATTCATGCAGTATACTTGAGTGCAGTACATTTCAGTGCGTTATTGCAAGTTTAACACAGTATATTTCAGTGCATTATTGCACGTTTAAGGCAGTACACTTCAGTGCAGTATATTTCAGTGTGTTAGTGCACGATTACCGCAGTATATTGCAGTGGGTCAGTGCAGTTTTACTGCAGTATTTTGTAGTGTGTCGGAGTGTGTCTGTGTAGTGAGTACTCAAGTTAAAGTGCACCCATGTACACATTTCCCCATCTTTATTACATTTTGTTAATAAGCTTCCCCCATCATGTCTGGGAGGCCAACAAGGAGAGACATTTGTTCCCATGGCACTGTGAGGGGGCCAGCAGCGGCTGTATCCACAGGCAAAGGTAGACGTGGTCCATTCCCAGGCAGGGCATAATTTCCTAGTGATGTTGCCTGTGCTTAAAGAGACGGTGGGGGGAGAAATAGAAGAGGGGATGCAGTCCACAAAGAACTGTGACGAGGGGCAAAAAGTTGAAGATCCCTGAAGATGATCAGAATCACGGGGATGAGTGTCTCTGGACCTCTTGGGTTGCTGCTTCTGCCAGACCAGGGTAATTGGACTTGGCAGGGGAGAGCGCTTGGAGGATCCAGAAGACTTGCGTGAGGAAGCTGATGATGGTTCTTGAGAAAGGATGCCCAGGTGGATTAGAAGGCACTCCCCATCATGGACTGATGTAAAACCGTGCTTCTTGTTTTGATATTAAAAACTCAGATGGAAAGCAATGGACCACCTCTTTTGGATGGTAGTAGGGGACAGGTCAGCAAAAACTTGGACTGGGTGACCCTAAATTAAGAGTTGATCTGAATCCCTGGAAATTTGCATGATGTCTTCTTTCACTCTTTAATAGTGAGGCTTTACCACAATGTCCCTGGGTAATCCATCAGAGCGAGGTGGTTGCAACGCTCTATGTACTCTGTCCCATTCAAGACGATGTTCAGGAATGTCTGGAAACAGTTCCTTGATAAAGGCCAGGGTTTCTGCATGTTCATCTTTGATGGATTTTGGGAGGCCTCTAATTCTAAAATTGTATTGTCTGGACCTATTTTCCAGATCATCGATCTTGGCGAGGGCAGTTTCCAGCTGGTCCTGCAAATCTTCAGTGTGGGCAATGTTTTGATTAGCCCTTGCTACCATGTGTTCAACTTTTAGTTCCATGGCCTTTATTCTCGAGCCCAGATTTTGAAGGTCAGGCTAAATGGTAGATGTAATTTGAGTGGTTGTTTGTGCCAGTCCCCGAGATGCATCTTGGAAAAGGTAGTCATTAGTGCAAAAAGATTCACATGCTTGCCCGGTGGGGTCTGGGCAAGCATGCCAGACAAGGGTGGGCTCTATATCCCCCATAGGAGTTAGTAAAAGAAATTCCAGAGTTTTCTCCAGTAAGGATTCTGTGGATGCTGGAGAGGTGACAGCAGCCATGTGGGTACTAACTGCGGAGTGTCCTGGTATGGGGGCTTTGTGTGGAGATGTTCCATGCCAGTCTCTGTGCCCTCTCCACCTGTGTCAGCCTCATGCTGTGTGCCAGGCCCCATCTTGGAATCATCTGGGGCCCGAGGATCCGCTCCTAGCTGGTGGCATAGGTCCCCTGGGCACCGCCACCCGTCATAGAAGTGGTCCCTGTGTTCCCTGCTATCTCCAGAGCGCAGTGGGGAGCGGGGTCGTTCAATCTTGTAGCCACGGCGACACTAGAGACACTGCATGCAGAATTCTTATTCCACCGATTTGCACCAAACTTAACAAGGAGACATTCTGCACATGCTATTTACAATATTGGATGCTTGTACACAGAGATTCTCTCTGGGCCCTTGTTAACCTCTTCACGTCAGCGCCTCCCAGCCCTTTAAGAGGTTTAGGATGCCACTAGGCGGGACAGGGCTTAAGATCACATGACCACCATGATTGGCTGTCACAACGGTCATGTGATCCAAAAACCCCCAAGCAAGCAGCGATCAGGAACTTTCAGGTAGGCACCAGTAACTGTGACGGGAGTGTGCAGGGCACAAGCTCTCGCACAGCTGTCTAGACCACAATTCATGCAAATATTTGGGCTTTTGGCACCAGGGATCAGGCCCTGAGAGGCTGCATATTGGCGCCAAGGGGTTAAAGTGATTCTAAACCTAGTTACACCTCTTGTGTACTCTGCACGGTTTAGGATATATTTACTTTACCTGCTTGCGCCATTTCTTCAGGGTCGGTTCTGTAACTGCGATGCATAGTGTTCATTATGCCTTTGTCTTACAAGGTTTTTTTTTTTTCGGTTTACAAGCACTTTAAGCTAGCTGAAGACAGATCTTTACATTATCAGGACTTCTTCACCATTTACCCCCACTTAAAAGTACTTTGTGCAAAATATTCACACTTTTAAGGGGAACTCTTCCTCCTTGGAAGTTGAGAGTTGCTGTTCTGATATTATATTGTTGAAATCTGTTTGCAGAGGTTGTGGGCCATGACATCAGGAGTTGGAGGGAGCTGTCTGACATAGAAAAAAGTAATTCCTTTCCCTTTTGTGCCTAGGGTCAAAGGTTTTATAAGAGACTGATACTGTTGCTGTTGATTTTATTGTGATTTTCTTACATTGCATACCTGTTCAAGTGTGTTGCGAGTTTAGGCTGTAACAATGTTTGCCTAGGCCATTACTGCACTGTCTGTTAACTTGCAAGGTCAGAGCAATGCTCGGGGTCAGTCATTCTTAAGCGGCCCTCACGTGGGTGGTGCTACACTCAAATATATATATTTTTTAAACCAGTGTTTAGTGTCACTTTAACTCTTCTAGTCAAAACTTCCTAAAGCGGAGCTCCACCCAAAATGGGAAGCTACACTTATTTGCCTCCTCTCCCCCTATGCTTCCACATTTGGCACCTTTAAGGGGGGAGTGGGTACCTGGTTTTGACAGGTAGCTGCTCCCACTTCCAGCTCCCACTTCCAGCTGACTTTGCTGCATCAAACTCATCTGGTAGTTTGGCCCCTCTCCTTCTTTCCCCATCGCTGGGCCGTTCACAAAGCGCAGCACGCTTCGTGCATGCACAGTAGGGAACAGGCTGTGAAGCCCCAAGTCCTCACTGCCGGCTTCCCCTACCCAAATTTGGCATCAGCAGCACCCGAGAGCTGATTAAAAAAACGGCTTCTCTGAAGACACCGCTGGATTCGTGAACAGGTAAGTGTCATAATATTAAAACAAATACTGTAGCTGCTGACTTTTATTTTTTCTGAAGGAGCCTGCAGCTCTGCTTTAAGATTATTTTCTCTTAGGATCAAAACTTAGAGAATGTTAAATTCACCATTGTTTTGCTTTGCGTCTTTTAAGGTTCTTTGCGGTAAACCAAGGAAGAATTAAAAAAAATCTGTAGTGTATTACTGCTTTACTAAACAAAGAAAATTCTGCACATACAATTGTAGGACAAACAATTAATTTCATGCAAAGTATCACAAAATATGCCTAGGACATACACAAGCTATCTATCCTTTCTAGCAAATAAGCATGTAGGTAGTCATACAGTAAACAGTTACCTAAGTTGGTTCTTTCTCATGATGGAGTATTCTTCCTTTTAACTGGGATCTTCCAGACTTCCTCTTGCTTCTCAGACTCCTGCAAAGCTTCTCCCAGCTACTTTTTTGTCCTCAGCACAAGACTAACTTTGTCTCCAACACATGGTTGTCCCAGTACTTTTTCCCTTCCCCCCTACTTCTTGTACCATCACTTCCTGATCTGACCTCATGAACCAGTACAACATGTTCCTTAGCTTATGAAGAAGGCAATATTAGCTTATAAACAATACATGGTCTTAAAATGTTATTCCATTTGTATTGCTATAAAATTCACTAAATATCCATAGCAACACAACAATGTGAAAGGCAAGAAATAGAAACTGACAACTTTTTATACATAGACCCCTCCAGTGTGGCACAAAAGCTTTTAGTAGTTTCACCAAGAATCTGTGTAAGAGTGCTGCATGTCTCTGCTCTTTCTGTGCAATTGTGCAAAAACTACAATGAGATATTCAACCCCACCTTCACACACACACACACACTTTCCTTTTATCATTAAATTATGCATTATTTTTATTTTGGAAAGATTAGGAAAGGAATAAAATTCCATCCCTTTCACTGACTATTTTCCTGGTTTGAGTCACAACTTAAAGCTGAACTTCACCCAAAAGGGGAATGCAATGATGTCAGATACTGTAGACATTATACAGGACATAGAGACCATGGACATGCTACAAAGCATGTATTCTTCAAGAGATGGTGAGAGCCTGGGGACATGCGATGGTGTGAGACTGAAGTAAAGATATGTGATACTGCTAGAGATCACTTCTATTACTACTAACAATTCAAACTCTTGATTTTTTTTCTCACTTCCATTCCTGGCCAATGGTCATTAGGACAAAAAGCAAGGATGACGACACAAAGCACAATGAAAAGGAACAGAGGTTCTAACTTAATTGTAAAAAGTCAATGCTGGTATAATCTGCAGAGTTTGTTTATTTATATGTGGTCCAGCATACAATAAAACTCTAATATGTTTCGACTTAGTCTAAGCCTTATGCCGCGTACACACGAGCGGATTATCATTCGGAAAAAACTTGGATGGTTTTTCAGACGGAATTCCGCTCAAGCTTGCCTTGCATACACACAGTCACACAAAAGTTCTCGGAACTTTCAATCGCCAAGAACACGGTGACATACAACACTGCGACGAGCCGAGAAAATGAAGTTCAATGCTTCTGAGCATGCGTCGAATTGTTTCCGAGCATGCGTATGAATTTTGCGCATTGGAATTTGTACAGACGATTGCATTTTTGGATAGGAATTTTCTCCGACCAAAAAATTGAGAACCTGCTCCCAATCTTTTGCTGGCGGGAATTCTGCCAGAAAAAGTCAGATGGACCATACACACGGTCGCATTTTCTGACCAAAACTCTCATTGGTCTTTTGCTGGCCGAATTTCCAATCGTGTGTATGGGGCATTACTCATAGCTAATCTTATCCAAAACAAAAAAAAATATTTGGGGGCTCCAATAGATATATGTACGTGAGATTTGCTTGGGATAATCACAAGAGACCACTGATGACCTCAACCTCTCACTTCAATGGCAATATGTCAATATTAAACTTTTATTTGTTGATGTTTTGTTTCTTTCCCTTAAAAGAAAACGTGTTTCTATTGCAGGTATGTAGTAGTGTTAACTGATCAGCAGATAATTCTTTTCAACTTTTGTTTGGATAATGTAGGTTTTTAAACCTTAAACAAAAAGATTGCAAACTACTCTAAACACATTTCTTTGCAACATTTGTATATGTCCTAAAATAAAACCGCAGATTTGTTCACATTTGGAAACCTAGGATAGGGCGAGGTGGGGGTAGGACTAAGCAGGGTGTCCTTTGTAAGTGCATCGCAGCTGCTATCTTAGCCAGCAAAAAATGTAATCAGTGAGATGTATTGGAAAAACAATAACATCTACTTTATCTTTGAAGTCAGCAGACACATATATAAGAAAACTGTTCAGATGAGGAGTCAATCTGGCAGAGCTGAAATCAGAGCAACGCTGGGGGGTTCTGGACTAAAACGTGGCATTTTCACAAAAAACAAACTTCAAGACTAAATTGAAATTGATGGCGTTGCTAAGACAGAACACAAACACACACTGGTAATAACCAAACTTCTAATAACAACTGATTCTTAATGAAATTCCCAGAATCTTTATAAAAAGAAAAACAATATGTTTGTTGTGGAAATAGACCAAAGACCAGTGGTGATTGACGCAAGAGAAATGTATGTGGATGAGTTCAAGTTTTCACTGAAGATGTAGCCACACTATCTTAGTACTTTTTTTGTGATTCTAGGTACTTTAACTTGAATGTTCAATAAAAATTATTTTTTCAACCATGTGCTCTTATCCTACTTTTAAATCATTTATGCTAGTGACATTTTGAACAGTTTGTGATCTGTTGCATCGTGGTCATTCTTGCTCTTTTCTATGGGAATGATTTAATAAAGGGGTCGATTTAAAAGATGGTGGATGTTCACTTTGCAATGGGAATGTTCATATAGCTTAGTGAATAACGTAAAGCCCTTTAATCAGAAAATCCTGTTTTTTTTTTTTTTTTATTTCCCTTTTATTTGTAGTGAAAATCACATGAATTTGTTCATAAAGCTTTGCAAAGTTAACATTCTCTACTCTTTTAGTAAATAAAATCCTATGTGCCTGTTCAAGTCAGTGTATCAAGGTAATGTCTAGTAATTAGAATTTAACATGTGTTGCATAAGCAGCTTCTTCATTTTGAACGGGCTGACAAAGCTCCACAGCACACTTAAACTTCACTTGTAACTAAGGATGAGCTCCAACGTGTTTGCACACCCCACGTGCAGAGCCCGCCAGGAAGTCGGCACTGTGCTTCGCTAATCACAGGCAGTGAGACATTTCCCGATGTGCGGCTGCAGAGATCGGGAAATGTCTCACTGCCTGTGATTAGCACAGCGCAGTGCCGACTTCCTGATGGGCTCTGCACGTGGGGTGTGAAAACACGCCGGAACTCATCCTTACTTGTAACATGCACCACAAAAGAGAGCTTGTTCACATCTGCACATTGTGCTGTACTACAATGCAAGTGTGTTGCAATGTTTTAGAGTGTCGTTTAAATCTGAACTCCAGGAACCAAATAGTGTAGACCCTTACTACCCCTTTCCCATCCACAATTAAAACGTCTTTTAAATTTGAAAAAAAAGGAACTTACTTATTTAGTATTTACTGATTTTAACTAGTTTGATGTCATTAGCTGCTTCATTCACAATCCCTTTTCCTGGGCCCCAGAGGGAAGATTTTGATATGTGGTACATGTGGTCACTCAACATCTGGCAAGCTGAATTACTTTTTCCTTGATACTATGTTTATTCACAATGGTTTAAGGCATGTGGGCCAGCCAAAGGCTGTAGGCGAGACATGGCAGAGTGCTGCAGTGATCATTCCCACCAAAAGAAGGAAGTGAGACTTCAGCACATTAGCACTCCCTTTAGTAAACTACCCAGAGGAGCTTATGTGACCTGGAGCTATTTCTCCCTAGGGAGAAAACTGCAATGCCTAGACATATAAACCAGAATAGCTATGAAACTAAGGGAATCAAGGGCACATTAAGGGGGAAAAATGGAAGAAGTAATTTTAAAAATACAAGAGCAGCACTTTTGGACAAGATGAGGAAACTGGCTGGATTACCTCTTTAAAACAACACCCAAAGCAACACATTCTGCTATCTTGCAGTGGCATTCCATGTGTTGAGGTAACTACTGAGTAAACATTAATTTTTCTATGCTACTGCAGTGCGTTGGTATTAACAGGCCCTATAAATGGGAAATAAGTAAACTGTGAAAAATTAATCTAGCCTCAAACTCACAGCTCTGAATTATCCTAATTGATCTTATTCAGTTAGGTAATTTAAAATACATTAAGATGCAAATACTGCTAAGAGTAGGGATGGGCGAACGGTTCGGCCCGAGCATAAGTTCAGGCCGAACTTTCATTGTTCGCTCATTCGGCAAACAGCCGAACAAATGGGTCGTTTGACCGTTTGTTCGGCCCCCCGGACCAACCACAATGCATTGCAGTGCTGAACAGTGCATTGCAAGCCCTGATTGGATGAAGCAGTGAAAGCTTCAGCCAATCAGGGCACAGAGCACTGTCAGAGTCATGATTGGACACTGTCATCATGACTTTATCCAATCATGGCTCATTCCTGCCCCACAGTGTAAAAGTATTCTTTCAATTGCAGCCTTTTTCAGTGTGATTTCGGCATGGAGAGAGATAGAACAGGGCTCTGTTCAGTGCTATTAGTTTTTTTTTTTTAATAATCAAAATTTTATTCATTTATATAATACATCATTTATACAACATACTATACCCCTACATTCAACCCAATAACAAAACTACACATTACCCCACATATCCCATTTACCGAGGTTTATAAATTACCAAAAAAAAAAAAAACGTATCAAAATCTATAGTTCTTCCATCCACCCCTATCCTTGTTATTAATTGCTCCAACTCCTTCCTCCAACTACAAACGTGAATTAAACAATAATTATAATGTGGCTTCTCCAATTTATAAAGTGAGAAAAAGAGAGAAAAAAAAAAGAAAAAAAAAAAAATGTACTATCTGTGATGTCCTCACCCCCCCTCCTTAATATTAATTTACTCCCTCCCTTCCCCCCATCGTGCAAACATATTAAATACATTGTAAAGTGATTTCCCCCTTTCCTAATTCATATCTTAAATCCCTATAGTTCATAATTCTGTGGTTCTCCCCACCCCCCCCCCCCCCATATCCAAGCGTACTTAGATAAAATTATAAAGTGCTCTTTTTCAATTCCTGTCAAAATCACTAATCCATAATTAATAATTTGTGCCCTCTTCCCTCCCCCCCATCCTTAATGTGTTTACCCCAACTCTTCCTCCCAGTGTATCAACCTGGTAAAAAAAAAAAAAAAAAAATTCCTTTCCTTTCCTTTTTTTCTTTCTTTCCCCTTTCTTCTTCCCCTTTTCCTTTTCCCCCTTCCTTTTTAAAGTGATTCCCCCCTTTTTTAATTCGTGTCGTAAGTCCCTATAATTCATGATTATATAATTTATATTTGTGCAAAAAAAAAAAAAAAAAAAAAAGGGGGAGGACAAACAACCCTCCAACAACACACCCCTACCCCACATCACCCTCACCACTCAGTGTTTATTAATGTATTCGGGGTGGATGGAGAAAAATAAAAAAAAAAATAAAAAAAAAACCCCGGCGAGTGGGAACATGTAACCATACATTATCTTACCTCCCACCCCTTTACTTAATTGGCATTGGAGAAGTCATATCAATATTTAATTTCTCTTTCTGGGCTCATCATCTTATTTCTTAATTCTTAATGACTACACCATTTCTGCCTCCGTTACCCATTGATGTTTCCCTCTTCCATTATCTCCCTGGCGCACTGCTCCCATTTTGCCCATGTATTTTCAAATTTCTTTTTTTGATTTTTAACCACATGTACCCACCTCTCCGCTTCCTTTATTATGTTAACCTCATTTCTCCACTCCATGACTGACGGTTTCTGATCCTGCCTCCAATACCTTGGGATCAGTTTTTTTGCTGCGTTTAATAAGTGTGGAGTTATGCTTTCCCTATACTTTTTGACGGATCCAGGATTTCCGTGAAACAGATATTGTATAGGCCCAAACTCCAGGGAGTCCCCTGTTAATTTCTTAATCCATGGAGCCACTGATTCCCAAAATGGCTTGATTATTGGACATGTCCACCAAAGATGAAGAAAAGTTCCCCTCTGTCCGCAACCCCTCCAACACCTATCGCTAGATACCGAGGAGATTTGTGCTAATTTTACTGGTGTCCTATACCATCTCGCTAGGAACTTATATGCCATTTCTTGCACCTTTTGTGCTTAAGGAGGTTGTGAATGTTAACGATATCATTCTATTAATTTGTTTATCTGTCCAGACTTGGCCCAGCTCCCTCTCCCATTCTTTTACAAAGTAAGGGGGTGTTCCTTCTTGTTCTTTTAGGATCATTCTGTACATTCGAGATAGCATATGCCCAGATTCTGATATCTGTGCACACTGCCTCTCAAATGCCATAAGTGAGTTCATGGGTCTCAATGATTTTATTTTCTTGAGAAAGCTCTTCATTTGGTGGTATTTCCATTCTGCCATTCGTGTCTCACCAAATCTCATGACCATCTCTGTCAGTGATAATAACGCTCCATTAGGGGCAAACTTACCACATCTAGTATTCCCATCCTGGCCCCATGCCCCCAGACTTCCCATCTCCTCCCCCGGAGGGAACCAAGGAAATCCCTCCAGAGGTGTCAGAGGGGAGGTCTGGGGGGCATATTTACCTTTACTATTCATTCTGTCCCATACTTCCAATGAATTCAAGGTCATTGGTGATGTCCATTGTGACAACCCTCTTAATGACCCTTGGATCCATGGTGCTCCTGCCAGGTTTCTACCCGCCATTGACATTTCTGCCTGTACCCATGGTTTTCTCTTTAGGTCATGACACCAGTCTACTATTCTTACTAGAGTCATAGCCCTATAATAGGATGTTATATCCGGGAGTCCTAGGCCTCCCTCAGCTCTGCTTCTCTTTAAGATATCATAAGCCAGTCTAGGCCTTTTGTCACTCCACACAAATGCCACAAACAGCCTACGTATTTGCCTAAAGAGAGTCGCTGGCAACCCGATTGGAACTGTGCGCAGCACATAAACTATTCTGGGCAGTATACTCATTTTTATGGCGCTGATTCTTCCAAACCAGGTCAGGTATTTACCCTTCCATTTCTTTAAATCTTCTGATATTTCTTTCAATAATGAGCCATAGTTACGTTCATACAATAGTTCATAGTCTGCACTGATTTGCACCCCCAGGTACGTCAGAGACTCCTTATTCCATAAAAATGGGTACATCTCCTTCAGTGACCTCTCCATCTCCGCTGGGATATTACTAGGAAAGATGACTGATTTCTCGAAGTTGATCTTGAAACCAGACAGCCTTCCAAATCTCTGAACCTCAGCCATTAATGCAGCTGTAGATGCCTGAGGAGCGGAGAGGAAAAACAACAGGTCATCTGCATACGCTGCTACTTTATGTTCCGTATGTCCTATGTATGTCCCTACTATCTCCACATTCTTTCTAATTCTGCGCAGGAGTGGTTCCATTACTATTGCGAATATCAAAGGGGATAGCGGGCACCCTTGCCTGGTGCCATTTTGTATGTTAAAACATTCGGATACTGTCCCGTTAACCTTTATTCTTCCTCTTGGTTTCCCATAAAGTGACATAATCCACCCTAGCATTTTTCCCCCCAGACCTATCCTCCCCAGTACTTCTCTCATAAAGCGCCAGTTCACTCTGTCGAAGGCCTTTTCGGCATCCATCGACAGAGTGATTCCTGGGGCTCTATCCGGGCCATGTCGCATCCATTGCAATACATGAAGGGCACGTATGGTATTGTCCCTAGCTTCCCGTCCTTTTATAAACCCTGTCTGGTCTGGGTGTATCAAATCGCCTACATGTTCCCGAAGTCTTAGGGCCAGGATTTTTGCCAATAATTTTGGTGTCGGAGTTCAGCAGAGAGATAGGCCTGTAATTAGCACATACCTGGGGGTCCTTTCCCTCTTTTGGCAATACCGTTATATATGCCAGTAATGCTTCTGGAGAGAGTGGGTTCGCAGCATTAATAGAGTTGAAATATCTACAAAGTGGTCTTACCAACACTGGGAGAAATTTCTTATAATATGAGTTTGTCAGCCCATCTGGCCCTGGACTTTTCCCAGGGGGAGGGTTGCTATCACTCTGCTCAACTCTTCGACCGTGATTGGACGCTCCATATCTTCAGATATTTCTCTAGGTATTATGGGCATGGCGGCGCTCTCCATATATTCGTCTATCTCATTCCTCCTTTGACCCTCTCTTTCCCCTCCTTCAGATGGTTCTATTTTAGCGGTGTTATATAGGGCCTCATAGAATTTACCAAATTCTTTAGCTATGGCCTTTGTATCCATTATTTTCTTGCCTTGCACTAATAAGCTATGCACGTGCCTAGAGTCCTGTTGTTTTTTGAGTTGTTTTGCCAGTAGCCTTCCACATTTATTTCCCTGTTCATATGCTCTATTAGCAAAAAACCTAATTTTGTTCTTCGCTCTATATTCAAGGCATTGTGAGAGCTCTGCTCTTAAGCTCTCCAGACATCTACCATCTATTTGGTCAAGATTTTTCTTGTGCTTTCTCTCTAGGACCCTAATCTTCTCTAGTAGTTTGTCTATCTCTCTTTTGCCTTCCCTCTTCATATGCGCACCAATGGCAATTAGTTCCCCTCTTACAACTGCCTTATGGGCTTCCCACACCACTTGATCTGACATTTCTTCTGTTTTATTTATTTCAAAATATTCCTTTATCTTAATACTTAGTTTCTCCACTATGTCCTCCTTGTCCAACAGCGACTCATTCAGACGCCATATTCGTTCCGAATGCGCCACTTGTGTTGGTCGGAGGGCCAGAATTATTGGGGCATGATCAGATAGAGTTATTGGTTCGATTGTACTTGTGTTGACACTCCCCAGGTAGAATTGGTCCACCAAAAGAAGGTCCAACCGTGAGTACATATCATGTGTTTTAGAGTAATAACTAAAGTCTCTAGTCCCTGGATGTAGAGCTCGCCAGCTGTCCACAAGATGTTGTGAACCTAAGGTATGTCTAATTTGCTTTATGGCTCGAAAAGATAACCCGGTTTTGCCCGTGGATGTATCTATACTCGGATCTAGAACCATATTGAAGTCTCCTCCAACCACTACACATCCTTCCTTAAATTCTTCAAATTTTTTAAACATTTTTACCAGAAAATTAACAGTCCCTTCGTTGGGTGCATATATTGAAGCAAAGGTATATCGTCTCCCCTGTATTACGCCTTTTACAAACAAATACCGACCTTCTGGGTCGCCTTGTACGGACTCCATTGTCCAGGGACATGATTTCTTAAATGCAATTGTAACCCCTCTTGCCCTTGCTACTGGGGATACCGCATGATGCCACTGCTTCAATATATTCTGGGGAAGGCCTGGGAGTGTGCTATTAGTTAGTGTGTTATTCTGTGCTATTTTGCTCCAATTGTCAGTGTAGAATATTAGTTTAGTGTCAGTCTAGGGATAGTGTGAGTGTAGTGAGGAGGACCATTATTCAGCTTTGCATAGTGTGCAGCTAGAGTAGGGACAGCTCAGATAGTTTCACTGTAGTGTAATGAGACCATGTCAGTAATCTTTACATTAGTGTATAGCTAGAGTAGGGACAGTTCAGATAGCGTCAGTGTAGTGACGGTTGAACACTGTGTATTTGATTACGTTACTGCTAGTTTAATGACATTTACTTCTGTGTGCGTTACTGCTAGTTTAACACCATATAGTTTTACGTGCATTACTGCCAGTTTTTAACGCCATATAGTTTTGCGTGCGTTACTGCCAGTTTAACGCCATATAGTTCTGTGTGCATTACTACCAGTTTAACGCCACTTACTTCTGTGTGCATTACTGCCAGTTTAACGCCATATAGTTTTGCGTGCATTACTGCCAGTTTAACACCATATAGTTCTGTGTGTGTTACTGCCAGTTTAACGCCATATAGTTCTGTGTGCGTTACTGCCAGTTTAACGCCATTCACTTCTGTGTGTGTTACTGCCAGTTTAACGCCATATAGTTTTGCGTGCGTTACTGCCAGTTTAACACCATATACAGTGCCTTGCGAAAGTATTCGGCCCCCTTGAACTTTTCAACCTTTTGCCACATTTCAGGCTTCAAACATAAAGATATAACATTTTTATTTTTTGTGAAGAATCACCAACAAGTGGGACACAATTGTGAAGTGGAACGAAATCTATTGGATTGTTGAAACTTTTTTAACTAATAAAAAAATGAAAAGTGGGGCGTGCAAAATTATTCGGCCCCCTTGCGTTAATACTTTGTAGAGCCACCTTTTGCTGCGATTACAGCTGCAAGTCGCTTGGGGTATGTCTCTATCAGTTTTGCACATCGAGAGACTGAAATTCTTGCCCATTCTTCCTTGCAAAACAGCTGGAGCTCAGTGAGGTTGGATGGAGAGCGTTTGTGAACAGCAGTTTTCAGCTCTTTCCACAGATTCTCAATTGGATTCAGGTCTGGACTTTGACTTGGCCATTCTAACACCTGGATATGTTTATTTGTGAACCATTCCTTTGTAGATTTTGCTGTATGTTTGGGATCATTGTCTTGTTGGAAGATAAATCTCCGTCCCAGTTTCAGGTCTTTTGCAGACTCCAACAGGTTTTCATCCAGAATGGTCCTGTATTTGGCTGCATCCATCTTCCCCTCAATTTTAACCATCTTCCCTGTCCCTGCTGAAGAAAAGCAGGCCCAAACCATGATGCTGCCACCACCATGTTTGACAGTGGGGATGGTGTGTTGAGGGTGATGAGCTGTGTTGCTTTTACGCCAAACATATCGTTTTGCATTGTGGCCAAAAAGTTCGATTTTGGTTTCATCGGACCAGAGCACCTTCTTCCACATGTTTGGTGTGTCTCCCAGGTGGCTTGTGGCAAACTTTAGACGAGACTTTTTATGGATATCTTTGAGAAATGGCTTTCTTCTTGCCACTCTTCCATAAAGGCCAGATTTGTGCAGTGTACGACTGATTGTTGTCCTGTGGACAGACTCTCCCACCTCAGCTGTAGTTGTCTGCAGTTCATCCAGAGTGATCATGGGCCTCTTGGCTGCATCTCTGATCAGTCTTCTCCTTGTCTGAGCTGAAAGTTTAGAGGGACAGCCAGGTCTTGGTAGATTTGCAGTGGTCTGATACTCCTTCCATTTCAAAATGATCGCTTGCACAGTGCTCCTTGGGATGTTTAAAGCTTGGTAAATCTTTTTGTATCCAAATCTGGCTTTAAACTTCTCCACAACAGTATTACGGACCTGCCTGGTGTGTTCCTTGGTCTTCATGATGCTCTCTGCGCTTTCAACAGAACCCTGAGGCTGGGTTCACACTGGTGCGACACGACAGCCGTCCTACTTTGGATCCGACTTTGCCCTGCGACATGAAGCCGGCATATGTCTGACTTTCAATGAACGGGGATCCGACTTGGATCCCCGCCAATGCCCGGCACTGTGTTTGGTATGAATCTTTAGGGGGAACTCCGCGCCAAATTTTAAATAAAAACCCGGCATGGGTTCCCCCTCCAAGAGCATACCAGGCCCTTGGGTCTGGTATGGACCTTGAGGGGAACCCCCTACGCCGAAAAAACGGCGTGAGGGTCCCCCCCAATCCATACCAGACCCTTATCCGAGCACACAGCCCGGCCGGACAGGAATGGGGGTGGGGACGAGCGAGCGCCCCCCCCTCCTGAGCCGTACCAGGTCGCATGCCCTCAACATGGGGGGTTGGTGCCTTGGGGGAGGGGGCGCACTGCGGCCCCCCCACCCCAAAGCACCTTGTCCCCATGTTGATGAGGACAAGGGCCTCTTCCCGACAACCCTGGCCGTTGGTTGTTGGGGTCTGCGGGCGGGGGGCTTATCGGAATCCGGGAGCCCCCTTTAATAAGGGGGCCCCCAGATCCCAGCCCCCCACCCTATGTGAATGAGTATGGGGTACATCGTACCCCTACCCATTCACCTAGGGAAAGTGTCAATTAAAAAAAAAAACACTACACAGATTTTTAAAGTAATTTTATTAGACAGCTCCAGGGGTCTTCTTCCGACTTCGGGGGTCTCTCCGGTTCTTCTCCACGCTCTCCGGATCTTCTGCCGGGCTCCTCCGCTCTCTTCTGCTCTTTTGCCGCTCTTTTGCTATAGCGGAGGAGCCAGGTCTTCAGTCTTCTGCCTTCTGCCCTCTTCTCTTCTTCTGATGTTGACACAACGCTCTCTCCGGCTAGAATGCTCTCTGTGCGCTCTGCTATGGCTTATATAGGCGGTGACCCCGCCCCCTTATGCCGTCACAGTCCCTGGGCATGCTGGGACTGTGACGTTTTAGGGGGCGTGGTCATCACCCGAGGACAACGCCCCCTTATGCCGTCACAATCCCAGCATGCCCAGGGATTGTGACGGCATAAGGGGGCGGGGTCACCGCCTATATAAGCCATAGCAGAGCGCACAGAGAGCATTCTAGCCGGAGAGAGCGTCGTGTCAACATCAGAAGAAGTGAAGAGGGCAGAAGGCAGAAGGCAGAAGACTGAAGACCTGGCTCCTCCGCTATAGCAAAAGAGCGGCAAAAGAGCAGAAGAGAGCGGAGGAGCCCGGCAGAAGATCCGGAGAGCGTGGAGAAGAACCGGAGAGACCCCCGAAGTCGGAAGAAGACCCCCGGAGCTGTCTAATAAATTACTTTAAAAATCTGTGTAGTGTTTTTTTTTTTAATTGACACTTTCCCTAGGTGAATGGGTAGGGGTACGATGTACCCCATACTCATTCATATAGGGTGGGGGGCCGGGATCTGGGGGCCCCCTTATTAAAGGGGGCTCCCGGATTCCGATAAGCCCCCTGCAGACCCTGACAACCAATGGCCAGGGTTGTCGGGAAGAGGCCCTTGTCCTCATCAACATGGGGACAAGGTGCTTTGGGGTGGGGGGGGGCGCAGTGCGCCCCCTCCCCCAAGGCACCAACCCCCCATGTTGAGGGCATGCGACCTGGTACGGCTCAGGAGGGGGGGGGGGCGCTCGCTCGTCCCCACCCCCATTCCTGTCCGGCCGGGCTGTGTGCTCGGATAAGGGTCTGGTATGGATTGGGGGGGACCCTCACGCCGTTTTTTCGGCGTAGGGGGTTCCCCTCAAGGTCCATACCAGACCCAAGGGCCTGGTATGCTCTTGGAGGGGGAACCCATGCCGGTTTTTTATTTAAAATTTGGTGCGGAGTTCCCCCTCAAGATCATCAGAGCACAAGTCGCGTGCCGAAGTCGGATCATGCGAGACGGCGATCCGACTTTGATCCGACTTCAATGATAGTCAATAGGCTGAAGTAGGACCAAAGTAGTACAGGAAGCATTTCTAAAGTCGGAACGACTTGTGTCGGACCAGTTAGGACGGCTCCCATAGGGAAACATTGGATTTCACACGTCATGCGACATGAGCTCCCAATGTCGGAGCGTTTGTCGGACCAGTGTGAACCCAGCCTGAGACTATCACAGAGCAGGTGCTTTTATACAGAGACTTGATTACACACAGGTGGATTCTATTTATCACCATCAGTCATTTAGGACAACATTGGATCATTCAGAGATCCTCCCTGAACTTCTGGAGTGAGATTTCTGCACTGAAAGTAAAGGGGCCGAATAATTTTGCACGCACCACTTTTCAGTTTTTTATTTGCTAAAAAAGGCACTGTAGTTCTGTGCGTCACTGTACGTTTGGTGCATTATATTGTAGTATAGTATAATGTATCCATGGAGTGTGCCTGTGTAGTGTGAGTACTGAAATTAAAGTGCACCAAACACCTCTTTACATTGATTAAAGTGCATCTACGTACAGATTTCAACTTTTTCTTTACATATGCTTATAAGCACCGCCCTCTCCCTCCTCTGGGAGGACAACAAGGAAAGGCAGACATTCCCTTGGCACTGTAAGGGGGCCAGCAACAAATGTGTGCACAGGTAAAGGTGAACGAGGTGGTCAGTCCTCAGGCAGGGCATCATTTCCTCTGTTTAGTGAGTTTGCCCATGCTATCCAGCCACAGCATGCAGAGGAGGTGGTGGACTGGCTTACTAAACCTTCCTGATCCTCCTCATCCTCTGTCATGAAAGCAAAGACAAGTGTGCAGTCCCCTACAGTTGCCAGATTGTATAAACCTGCCTCCTTGTCCACATCTATTCCCGTCATAGCCCAAACATCAGCCATTGAGGAGTCAGCTGAGTTATTTGACCACAGCATCAGCCACTTGCTCCTTGATGATGCTCAGCCATTACTGGATTCATATGTTGGTTCTGAGGTTGAGGATGACAGGAACATGAGCCTAGAGAGAGGGAGGAACACTGGTAGACAAATTGGCATTCATGTTCCTCAAGCCGCAGCAAATTGCCAAGTTGTCTCCAGTGTTAATTATGAAGATGGAGGAGATCATGATGATGATCATGATGATGATGATGATGATGATGATGATGATGTCACTGATGTGACTTGGGTGCCAGATAGAGCAGAGGAGGAAACTGAAGGTGAGGCGGGACAACCCCAAAGAGACCGACATTAAGAAAGAGTAGAAAAGCAGCCACCCTATTCCATCACATTCTGCAGCTGTTATCTCCCGGCCCACTCCCCAAAGCTTAGCTGTCTGGGCCTTTTTCAGCACATCTGCAGCAGATCGCACTGTTGCTATCTGCAAACTGTGTCTCAGGCCCATCAAACGTTGCAAAAACACCAACTACTTGGGTACCACATGCCTAACAAGGCATTTAACGTCCAACCACTCAGTTCGCTGGCAAGAGCACCTAAAAGCCACACAAAAGGGGCACAAATCTGTCCCTCCTCCTTACCCACTTCAGTCTTCCCCTGCGATACTGAGTCATTACCTTTCAGCAGCCTCCACTTACAGGGATTATGGTATAGCACAGGGTGTCCCAGGTCCTAGCAGCACATCTGCCAGCAGCACACCACTAGCTGTAGACTGTAGCCAGAAAATTTCTTTGCCCCATCTGCTGCAGCAGAAAAAAAAAAAAAGTCCCTGCCACCCACCTGCCCAGCGTCTGAATGCAAGCTCAAAGCTGTTGGCTCTCCAACTTCTGCCTTTCAGTATGGTTGATTCTGCCCCTTTCGTGAATTTGCACAATGTGCTGTACCACAATGGCAGGTTTCCAGTTACTACTACTTTTCACGTAAGGCCGTTCCATCTCACTACCATCACATAGAAGGGAATGTTCTGGCATCGTTGGGCAAGGCAGTCAGCCGTAAAAATCCACCTTACTGCTGACACGTGGTCCAGCAAGCATGGGCAGTGACGATATATTTTGTTCACAGCACACTGGGTAGCGCTGCTTGCAACTCAAAAGGATGCAGGACAGGGCTCAGCTTGTTGTGCCCCCATGTCTCCATACAGCTGATGGTGATGATGCCAGACCTGTGAGCTCTACCCCCTCCTCCTCCTCCTCCACCACCTCCATGCCCTCCTCTGCAGAATTGTCCTATGAACATCAGGTACCCCCTAAGCGTTAAAATGGCTATTCCGAGAGTCAGGCTAAAAGGTGCTATGCAGTGCTTCAGCTGGTGTGTTTAGGGGACATGAACCACACACCGGAGCAGAGATTCTTGCAGCTCTACAGGGACAGGCCAGGTGGTGGTTCACACCACGCCAGCTGGAGCCAGTAATGGTGGTGTCTGATAATAGCTTAAACCTCCTGTCTGCCCTTAGACTGGGAAAGTTGACACATGTGCCATGCCTGGCACATGTCCTCAATTTGGTGGTGCAGCGTTTCCTAAGTACATACCCAGGGTTGCAAGATGTATTAAAGCAGGCCAGAAGAGTCTGTAGCCATTTCAGGCAGTCATACACAGCCAGTGCTCAGTTGGCTGAAATTCAGCTGGAATTCCACCTGCCCGTAAACCGCCTGATTTGTGACATGTCCACCAGCATGTCAACTCAACTTTGGGAATGCTGCAGCAGCTATACATGCAGCATAGGCCCGTCAACGAGTACCTGTGCCAGTACGGCACAACGACAGGCTCAAGCTTTTTTTCCCCACGCCAATGGCTGCATGCACTGTAATGTCACCATTTGTGGAGGCCACAAGGATGGTGAGAAGTGACAGTGCATGCATCAGTGATACAATCCCTGTTGTGTTCCTGCTGGAGCAGAATCTGCATGGCATTATGGACAGGGCACTGGAGGCAGAGCAGCAGGAGGAAGAGGAGGACTTCCTTTCCTCTCAAGGCCCACTTTATCCAGACACCATCATTCCTATGTCACAGAATACACAGGAGGAGAGAGAGGAGGAGGATGAGGAGGAGGATTCTGGCACTTTCATAGGCTTCGTAGAAGAGGAAGACATGCATCAATCTGTAAGCGATACCTTTTCAACCCCAGGATCCTTGGGAGTAGTACGTGGCTGGGAGGAGGAAGTTCCAGATGCTGTCATCCTGAGTGACCCTGAGGAGTCTGCTTCTCAAGCCTCTGCAAATTTGAGGCACATGGGCAACCTCATGCTTCAAAGCCTGCAAAAGGACCCAAGAATATGTGGCCTAAAGGAGAAGGATGATTACTGGTTGGCAACCCTCCTTGACCACTGTTATAATGGGAAAGTCTCAGAACTCATCCCATCCCCACAGAGAGTGCAGAAGATAAAATCTCTTGAAGAAACGTTAAAGAGGATTTTATTTAACATTTTTCCTGACTCCAGTAGGTTACAGTGTGGTGGAAAACGTCATTTTGAGTCTTCTGTTGGTCAAGAGAGGAGCGTTAGAGAAGGCATCCGCCTAAGTGAGGCATTTTGGAATTTTTTTAGCCCTCGCTGCCCAGGGCTGTCAGCTTCCACATCCCATTGGCAGCGTCTGCATCACATGGTGGACGATTACCTCAGGCCAAAACAGTGATGGAGAGCTTTCCAGCTGACAATCCACTGACTTACTGGTTCATAAGAATAGACCACTGGCCAGAACTTGCCCAGTATGCTATTGAGCTGTTGGGCTGCCCTGCATCCAGCATGCTTTCAGAACGGGCATTCAGTGCTGCAGGAGGTTTCGTTACTGATCATAGAACGCGTCTGTCCACAAACTCTGTGGACCGTTTGACTTTTGTAAAAATGAATCAGTCCTAGATTACCAGCTATGAAGCCCCTGATCCCGATGTCACTGATTAAGTCTTTTTGGGATGTGGAATCTCTGCAGGACTTCGAGGCTGCCTAGTTTTGAGGGTGTTCAATCATTTCATCTGGAAGAATGTTTTTGGTATAGGTTTCATGGGCACAATTAACACCCAGAGACCAATTTTTCAGCACCTGTTTGACAGGTGCATATCATTGCAATTTTTTACAGCAAGGCCAATTCTTGCTTTCATCAAGATTACCTCTATAGGGTCACGGTGGGAAGGCGCCACCGACACCCAAAAAACTATTTTTACTTACCCGTTACTTCTATCCAAAGTCAAAGTGACACCAGAATGTATCTAAAAAATCTCTAATCTTGTTCCCAGTGCACTACATTGTGCCCTCGTCATACACAGTGGCTCCCCAGCTGTTGCTGAGCAAAATAAAGGCAGCTTGCAGGGAAATTTTCATTTTTTGGACTTTATAAATGCAATCTTTGCTACAACAGATTCTAGACATGGTACAGATCTGCCACTTTACAGGTAGACTAATGCCGGCCATACACGGTTCGAATTTCGTAAGAATTTTCTTTCGAAAATCGTATGAAAGAATTTTCGTATGAATTTCGCATCATTAGTGGGCTGCAACAACGGCCGATTTTCGTGCGGCAATCGAATTTGAGGAATCTGACATGTTGGAAATTTTCCGAAAAACGAACGATTTTCTAATCAATGATGGGAGAATCGTGCGAGAAATGTAATAAGAAAAGAAAATTTACGGAGAGAAAAGAAGATTCCCAGCCAAGAAAATTCTTTTCTGTAGCAACATGAGGTGAAATTGAAGGCTTGGTCGGCCGAATTTCGAAAATCAATGGTGGCATCATCGGATCACAAAAAAAACGAAATTTCTTATTTTGAAAAGAAAATTCGTTCGAAATTCAACCGTGTATGGCCTGCTTAAGGAGACCCCCCAGGCACTATATTGTAAGGATGTTTTCATTTTTATGCTTTCACTTTAAAAATCAAAAAAATCACTGCTCATTTAAAATGATGTTTTTCACAGACTCGGACCCCTATAACCATTGTATGCCAAATTACTTGCATATAAGCCTTCAAAATGGGCACTTTGGATTTTTGATGTTCAGGTCCCATTGACTTTATTGGGGTTCGTTATTCGGGTCCGAACTTTTGCAGTGTTCAAAAGTTTGGGTGTGAACCGAACAGTGGTCCATTCGGCCCATCCCTACTGCTAAGTACTGTATACCTTTGTACTTTGATACAGTGATGGCATAACATATTATGGTGTTTCTATTATGGTTATATTATCCTATTTATTATGCCTATCTATGTATCCTGAGTGGATTGAGAGTTCTGATGGCCCCACTCATACCAGGTGAATCAGAAACCTCCATGAGCATTCGAGGCCCATGTATTTCTATTTGTGACATGCTCAGACCTCAAACAGAAAACCAAGCTAGCATTGGGGGCTCAAACAAATGATACCCTAACACTGAACTTTCACAGTCAGAAATACGTTCATCTGGGTTGAATTTTTTTTCTGAGTGTACAGATCCCCAAAGCTAGGAAAGCTTTTTTACTTTATGAAATGAAGAATGATTTTTTTTTTTTTTTTTAAGATGTTAAGAATCCACTTTTTCGCTTAGGTCTAAGTAGGGACTATAATTAAGCAATTTTCCAAATGGCAAATCAAGCCCCAATTAGAGTTCTCTAGGAAACACTGCCTTGATAATATTGTTTATGAAAGAGCTAAATAAAGGCTCATAAGACTTATACCTATAATAAATAGTATCTGCCCATTTTGTTTATAAACTTGATGGTGCTACAGTGTTGAAGTTGCAGTCAGACTCTTTATTTTCTTATCAGCACAAGGATTATAATGATTACAATCAATCGTTGCTATGGGCATTGCAAACACCCAAATACGTTATTGTTATAATTCATAAAAGCATCTGGTCCCCTCTTAATCCTCTTTTAGCTGTAATGTAATGTTGTAAAATACAGCACTGCATTCTTTGAAAAAGTTGTTCCTTATGACTTGCAAGGCTGCATCCACTGTTCTTAAAGCGGGGGTCCACCTACATCATCTAAAAAAAAACACATTAAAAGCCAGCAGCTACAAATACTGCAGCTGCTGACTTTTAATACATGGCCACTTACCTGTCCCAGAGTCCAGCGATGTCGGCAGGCGACGCCGAGAACACGCTCGGTTCTCGGCAGCTGCCGCCGCCATCCTGGGTGAGGGAATCAGGAAGTGAAGCGTTGTGGCTTCACTTCCCTGTTCCCTACTGCGCATGCGCGAGTCGCGCTGCGCGTCCCAAGTGGTCCCCGCTCTCTCCTGGGAGCTGTGTGTTTCCCAGGAGACAGCGCAGAGGGACAGGAAGAGGCATAGACTCCCATGGGAGTCTATGCCGGAAGTGGGTGCAAATACCTGTCTTAGACAGGTATCTGCACCCCCCTGAAATGTGCCAAATGTGACACCGGAGGGAGGGAGGGTTCCGAAAAGCGGAAGTTCCATTTTTGTGTGGAACTCCGCTTTAAACTAGATATAAACCATAACTGAATGACATTTAGATTGTTAAAGCACTTGTCTTTTTTTTCACGAAATGTTGTCTTTACCCTTTTCCATCCTTTGCTGCATATTCTTTGAAATCACTTCCTGTCTGCATGCACCTAAGAAGAAATGACCTTTCAGGGCAGGTTTGATGGTGACAATAGTGGAACATTTTTGGGCAATGTGTATTGGCACATGCATTTGTAGTTTCCATCAGATGCCATGGGACAAATTAACTACACAGAAGCACAATTGGAAGACAGGGACAGAGAGCTGTCACCCTATAACATCAAGTGCCTGAACAAGGGCCTTCATGACAGGATCACCAGGTATTATTTCTTTTTTTTTTATGAATTATTCTTTATTGAAAGTTTGTACAAAACAATACGAGTAGCAAAGACTTTATCCCATTCACTCATCAATAAGGGTACAATAGATAGATCCAATAAGGCAATACAAATTTTAGACCATATGTGTAAAGTAGGTAGGGAGTAGGGTGGGAAGGTCCAGGGGTGGGGAAGGGTGAAGGGGTGGAGGGTGGGGAAAGACAAAGGAGAGGAAAAATCAGGAATTTACATAGAATTAAATTAAAATTTTGAATAATATTATATTGGAACCACGTAACATAACCTAAGAAACTACGCCAACCGTGTGTGGTATTTTAATGGAAGTGATATTAAATAGTAATTGTATTTCTGTTGTCTTTGAGCCAATAGGCCTAATTGTTCTGAAATGTGGAAGTTCTGCCCTGCAGTTGGGCAAACATTCTCTCAAAGGAAGCATGAGTGTTGATAAAGTCTATCATGCTTTCGTGAGGGTGCGTCTGGCAGCAATTAGAGAATGTGCAGTGAAAAATTTTATTTGAAAAGGCCATTTTTCTAGTCCTAAGCCGAAGAGAGCAGTCTCCGGAGTTGGAGATTGAGGCATCCCAGTTACGAAGGATATGAAGGCAAAAACCTCTTTCCAGAACAGGGTAATCTTTGGACAGTACCACCATATGTGGCTGATAGATCCCAGATGTCCACAGTTTCTCCAGCATAATGGAGAATGGGAAGCAGGGTGTTGTCGGGCTAATATTTGAGGTTTGAGGTACCACCTATGAAACACCTTTTGTGTAGTTTCCCAATGTGAGATGCAGCGGGATATTTTTCTAGGCCAATAGAGGTCTCTCTGCCATTGCTGTGTGGTAGGCGATATCTCCAAGTCTCGGTCCCATGCTATCATGGTGTCAGAAACCATGAATCAGACTGAGACAGAAGTACAGTTAAATCACACTTGTTTAATAATAATAAAAAAAGGTAAACCGAGTAAACAAGCCAAAACGTCAGAGAGCCAGAGATGAGTGTAGTAGAACAGCAAGCAGGATCTGGAACCAGAAGGAATGTCAACCAAAAAGTCTTTAACAGGAACACAGGAGAGTGTCTCTAGAGATGTAACCAAGGCAAAAGCAGCGATCATCTGGACTGGACAGCTTAAGTAGGCAGGACTGACGAACAGGATATCATCAACAGGTGAGTCACTGTGGAGAGATAGGAGCTGGCAATTAGCTGGCCAGCTTTGAGAAGGAAGGGCTGAGCCCAGCCCTGACACATGTCTGGAAGTTTGTCCGGAAGTGCCTTAGAGCATAGAGAGGTGTAGATCAGTGATATTCCTCCTTTCAACATTCTTTCAGATGTATAAAATGAGTATAAACCCTGTAAGAAAGGATCATCTCCTCTTTTCGAAGATGCCAGATAATGGCGAATTTGTCAATATTTGTAGAAGTCATTATGTGGAATATTGCAGTTCTTGTGTAAGTCACAAAATAACAGTAGCGTTTGTTGTGTGTGCATTTAAGCTATCAGAGTGAGTCCTTGACAGTTCCAGGATGAAGTGTTTGGGATAAGCAAGGATAGTGAAGTTAGTGGAGTGTTGGAGTCAACTGTGCATTGATCGTGTGCTATTAGTCTGAGAGTAGAAGTCCAGGTGCGGAAGGTGGCGTTGGCGGTGTCCAAGAAAGATCTAGGTGCTTTATGAGTTAATGTGATAGTTCCCAGCAGGTCCTGGAGATTAGCAGACAGTGCTTGTTGCTCTATAGAAAGCCATCTTTTATCTGCCGATGGAGACCACCAGAATCTTGTTTGGTCGTAGAAAGTAAAAACGTAGAAAGGTTTGGAGCTCCTAGGCCCATCTGGAATGTAGAAGTGTAAAAGGATAACCTATTCACTCTTGCTTTTTTGTGCTCCCAAATAAAGTTGTCTATCATTTTTGCAGTGTCTAATGCCCCGTACACACGGTCGGATTTTACGATGGAAAATGTCCGATCAGAGCGTGTTGTCGGAAATTCCGACCGTGTGTGGGCTCCATCGGACATTTTCCATCGGATTTTCCGACACACAAAGTTGGAGAGCAGGAGATAAAATTTTCCGACAACAAAATCCGTTGTCGGAAATTCCGATCGTGTGTACACAAATCCGACGGACAAAGTGCCACGCATGCTCAGAATATATAAAGAGATGAAAGCTATTGGCCACTGCCCCGTTTATAGTCCCGACGTACGTGTTTTACGTCACCGCGTTTAGAACGATCAGATTTTCCGACAACTTTGTGCGACCGTGTGTAGGCAAAACAAGTTTGAGCCAACATCCGTCTGAAAAAATCCTAGGATTTTGTTGTCGGAATGTCCGAACAAAGTCCGACTGTGTGTACGCCCTATTAAGATGGGTGGATAATATGGGTTTAGGAATCGCCCTGAAAAAGTATAATACATGAGGCAAGAGGAACATTTTAGTGAGGACTATTTTTTTCCTGCCCAAGATGCTGTGACTTAGGATAGGTCTTTACAAAGCTCCGAGAGTTTGTTAAGCAAGAGTGAGTAGTTAGTCTTGAAAATGTGTGTGCCAGGAGACGTCAATTTAATACCAAGGTATGTTAGTTGTGATGAATGCACCCAAGAGAAGGAGGTAATCCCAGATATCTGTTTTTGAGTCGTTTAAGGTAATTGCAAGGGGAGCATGAATGATTTAGATTAGTTAATCTTATATAGTGATATGGTGCTAAATGTTTTTAGGATTTTTTGAAGTGCTGGCAATGAAGAGAGGGGTTCTGTAAAGCGATCAAGATGTCATCGGAATATAAACCGAGTTTATAGTTACATACAGTGGGGACGGAAAGTATTCAGACCCCCTTAAATTTTTCACTCTTTGTTATATTGCAGCCATTTACTAAAATAATTTAAGTTCATTTTTTCCTCATTAATGTACACACAGCACCCCAAATTGGCAGAAAAACAGAATTGTTGACATTTTTGCAGATTTATTAAAAAAGAAAAACTGAAATATCACATGGTCTTAAGTATTCAGACCCTTTGCTGTGGCACTCATATATGTAATTCAGGTGCTGTCCATTTCTTCTGATCATCCTTGAGATGGTTCTACACCTTTATTTGAGTCCAGCTGTGATTGATTATATTTATTGGACTTGATTAGGAAAGCCACACACCTGTCTATATAAGACCTTACAGCTCACAGTGCATGTCAGAGCAAATGAGAATCATGAGGTCAAAAGAACTGCCTGAAGAGCTCAGAGACAGAATTGTGGCAAGGCACAGATCTAGCCAAGGTTACAAAAAACATTTCTGCTGCACTTAAGGCTCCTAAGAGCACATTGGCTTCCATAATCCTTAAATGGAAGACGTTTGGGATGACCAGAACCCTTCCTAGAGCTGGCCGTCCAGCCAAACTGAGCTATCTGGGGAGAAGAGCCTTGGTGAGAGAGGTAAAGAAGAACTCAAAGATCACTGTGGCTGAGTTCCAGAGATGCAGTCGGGAGATGGGAGAAAGTTGTAGAAAGTCAACCATCACTGTAGCCCTCCACCAGTCAGGGCTTTATGGCAGAGTGGCCCAACGGAAGCCTCTCCTCAGTGCAAGATACATGAAAGCCCGCATGGAGTTTGCTAAAAAAACAACTGAAGGACTCCAAGATGGTGAGAAATAAGATTCTTTGGTCTGATGAGACCAAGATAGAACTTTTTGGCCTTAATTCTAAGCGGTATGCCTGGAGAAAACCAGGCACTGCTCATCACCTGTCCAATAGAGTCTCAACAGTGAAGCATGGTGGTGGCAGCATCATGCTGTGGGGGTGTTTTTCAGCTGCAGGGACAGGACGACTGGTTGCAATCGAGGGAAAGATGAATGCGGCCAAGTACAGGGATATCCTGGATGAAAACCTTCTCCAGAGTGCTCAGGACCTCAGACTGGGCTGAAGGTTTACCCTCCAACAAGAGATTGACCCTAAGCACACAGCAAAAAATAACGAAGGAGTGGCTTCACAACAACTCCGTCACTGTTCTTGAATGGCCCAACCAGAGCCCTGACTTAAACCCAATTGAGCATCTCTGGAGAGACCTAAAAATGGCTGTCCACCAATGTTTACCACCCAACCTGACAGAACTGGAGAGGATCTGCAAGGAGGAATGGCAGGGGATCCCCAAATCCAGGTGTGAAAAACTTGTTGCATCTTTCCCAAAAAGACTCATGGCTGTATTAGATCAAAAGGGTGCTTCTACTAAATACTGAGCAAAGGGTCTGAATACTTAGGACCATGTGATATTTCAGTTTTTCTTTTTTAATAAATCTGCAAAAATGTCATCAATTCTGTGTTTTTCTGTCAATATGGGGTGCTGTGTGTACATTAATGAGGAAAAAAATGAACTTAAATGATTTTAGCAAATGGCTGCAATATAACAAAGAGTGAAACATTTAAGGGGGTCTGAATACTTTCAGTCCCCACTGTAGTTAGTCAGGTTGCAAAAAGACACAAGTCCATCTAGTTCAACCAAAATAAATAAATAAATAAATAAATAAAATAAAATATATCATACAATCCCATTTACCCAATCCTATACCCACAGTTGATCCAGAGGAAGGCGAAAAAAACCCCCAGAAAAGCAGAATCCAATTTGCTACAGAAGGGGAAAAAATTCCTTCCTGATCCCAGAGAGGCAATCAGATTTTCCCTGGATCAACTTTACCTATAAATGTTAGTACCCGATTATATTATGTACATTTAGGAAATAATTCAGGCCTTTCTTAAAGCAATCTACTGAGCTGGCCAGAATCACCTCTGGAGGGAGTCTATTCCACATTTTCACAGCTCTTACTGTGAAGAAACCTTTCCATATTTGGAAATTAAATCTCTTTTCCTCTAGGCATAAAGAGTGCCCCCTTGTCCTCAGTGTGGACCGTAAAGTGAATAACTCAACACCAAGTTCACTATATGGACCCCTTTTATATTTATACATGGTGATCATATCCCCCCTTAATCTCCTCTTCTCAAGAAGAAATAAATTCAGTTCTTCTAATCTTTCCTCATAGCTAAGCTCCTCCATGCCTTTTATCAGTTTGGTTGCACTTCTCTGCCCTTTCTCCAGTTCTCCGATATCCTTTTTGAGAACTGGTGCCCAAAACTGAACTGCATATTCCAGATGAGGTTTTGCTAATGAGTTGTACAGGGGTGAAATGATATCTCTCTCTCTGGAGTCCATACCTCTCTTAATACAAGAAAGGACTTTGCTCACTTTGGAAACCGAAGTTTGTCATTGCATGCTATTATCGAGCTTACGATCTACCAAAACCCCCAGATCCTTCTCCACCATTGATTCCCCCAAGTTGTACTCCCCCTAGTATGTATGATGCATATTCTTAGCCCGTGCTATGTTCCTATCTACCCACCTGTATACCCTCAATCATTTTGCAAGTGCAGATGGACTCTGCTAATGTCTCACTAAAGAGGGCACAAATTAGGGGTGACAACAGACAGCCCTGTCTAGTACCAGTAGTTATCTGAAAGGGGTCATACAACATGTGATAAATCCATACTTTAGCACTAGGGACAGAGTATAAGGCCATAATCGCTTCTCCAAAGGATCCGGTAAGTCCAAATAAGTCCAAGGTATCCCCAATGTACCCGATCAAACACCTTCTCTGCATCAAGGGATAACAGCAATGAAGGTGTTTGATGGTGTTCTGTCCATTGAAGCAGATCAATGAATCTTCTTATGCCATCGGGTGCCTGTCTGCCTCCAATATAGCCTACTTGGTCTGGGTGTATTAGTGATCATATAAGAGGTTGTAGTCTGGTGGCTAGTACTTTAGCCTAAATTTTTATGTCGCTATTCAGTATGGGTCTAAAGTTTGCGGGATCTGAAGGTGTTTTCCCAGGTTTTGGAATTGCAGCTATAAGGGCCTCTAAGGACTCCTTAGTAAAAGATCCTGCCTTGGCTGCTTGGTTGGCTACAGTGCTCATGTGGAGATAGGATATCCGAATATGTTTTATAGTATTCGTTGGTATAACCATCTGGGCCAGGTGATTTATTGGAGGGAGGTAGTGGATGGCTTTGTGTATTTTGCTACTCATAAAAGGTGCAGATAGAGAGGTCTGTTGGGAAACTGACAGTGAGGGGAGGTGCATTGAGCCTAAAAAGGAATCAATTTGAACTTCTGTAGGAGGTTGGAGGTCTGGGTGTCTTTGAGGTTGTATAGAGAGGCATAGAATTTGGTAAAGGCGTTTGCGATCTTGGTAATCAATCTCTTGTGAGGATCCCTCAGAAAGAATACATTGGATTTTCTTAGTTTCTGTTTTACTTGGTTAGCTAGTAGGGCACTAGTTCTGTTTGCTTGGGTATAAAAGTTTTTAGTTTGGATCTTTTAAATGTATGCTCATAATGGTTAATAAGGCAGCAAGCTAGTGTCCACCGTAAGTGTACATGTACATCGCTCTAAGGCAGTTTCTCTTACCCTGCTGCTCCAAAAAGCCTCTATCCCACATGGAGGGTGCAAGCCCTGTATGCAAACAGATACTTAGAAGAAAAGAAGGCTGGGTGGCTGCACTCCTGTGCAATTTCTTTATTTAAGTGCCCGAAACTAAGGTGAACTACAGGTATCCGCTTACATGTTTCACACCAAGGTCAGGTGCTTACTCATAGTTCAAAAAACTGGTGTCTACAAACAGGTATATATACACATAGGTACTTAGATAATTACATGAGGTGAAGGTTATTAATTGACACCCTAATTGGCAATCAATTGGTTAATTAAACAAGTGTCAGAAAAGCGTGTCAAACTGAAACTTCTCACCATTACCATATAAATGAGTAAATAAACCTCAAATGTGTGTATTTGTTGTTCTCTGCTGTGAACATCCATAGTAGATGTGGTAAAAACAATAATAGTGGAACAAAAACACATATGTGCTAGACGGACAAACAGAAAATCCATCTAAAAGTATAAGCATATTTAGCACAATTATTTAATATTGATAAAATAGGGTTTAATTATCAAAGAAATGTCATCATTTAAAGGAATTTTATCATTTAAATTACACATTTTATTGCTAAAACCTCACAGCTTTCTCTAAGATATAATCTTTTTATACTGTAATTTATACAACTTCTAAAATGTTTTTTGGATTATAAAGTGGGTCTTACAAAAATTAGGTGACTGCTGTATGGTGACAATACCACACATACAGAGACAAAGTATCAGGCAAAAGGATATATTGTCCTCTCACCTGAACAGGTGCCTGAATCAAAGAACAGTCCCTTTTCAAAAGAAAAGAAAAGAAAAGCACTCACTCTATTGGACTCTTACATAGTTATATGGTTCCATAAAACATATTTCCCAACTCCAAAGAGTTATTTTACATTTATAAAGTATCAAAATATGTTACATGGTTAACATGCATAAAGAAATGACCGTTATTTTGGGATGGCTAAATAAAAATTAATTATTTTATTTAATTATATTGATTTAATTGATCCTATTCTGCCCTATCCACTCCATCGATCGATGTGTATTATTATTAAATCTGCATATAATGGTGACTAGATCTAGCCTTTATGGTCTCAATATAGGGCCGCTCATACAGGATAGTATGCTGTTCAACCACTCCCTGTATGTAGACACAGGCGAATAGATAACAGGGTCAAAAAATCGTTTGACCTAGTATTAGATTATATTCCATTTTTGCTTGTATATCATTCCACTCCACCTTATTTTATTTCATATCATCTCATTATTAACCCCTACCAATCCACCCCCACCATAAAATGCACTTTTATTTTCATTTATTGCTAACATTATTTTTATATAGTATAGTGTGGTGGAATGGTCATGGTCTATGGAATGGATAATCATAAAAAGGGGGGGGGGATTGGGGAATTTGGGACTTTAAATGAAGCCATGGCCAGGAATGGTGATGTGCCTCCATCCCTAATATTGTGAGGAAAAGGAGCACAAATGCAGCAGAAAAAGCAGCAAAGATGCAACAAAAATATTTAATAATACATAGATAAGTGTTTAAATACATTGTATTTCATATACAAAGAAATGTACACTTCCATGGTGCAAATTTCTGAAATGGTAATATCTGGAAGTAACATATTTATAAACATTAATCATATGATAAGATTAAGGAGTCCACCAATATTCATGATTAGGTATACACAATTGAAAAATAGCATCTGCATGGTCTATGGTCTTTCTGATCCCTGTCACAATAAAAATTGTATACATGAGCAAATATCTTAGTGATAATTAAGGTACATGACATCTGATTGACGCGTTTCGCAGCTTTAAGCCGTTCTTCAGGAGCAGACATGTGATGTATCTGCAATGGGAGAGTAAAATAACTAAGTAAACTAGCTTGTATCAATATAGGAGAGGATAGATAGAAAACAACCCCCTTTTCATTTGAAACAAGATCACTTACAGGTATATGTGCATTTACTGGCACAATGTCAGGGACCATGAGCCACCCGAGGGCAATAGTATGGGAAGCTGAGGGGGCATGTTCAGCGGCGGCATCCTTCACAGACAACGCCCTAGGCACACCGAGCACTTCTAGTTAGGGATGAGCTTCGCGTTCGAGTCGAACCCATGTTCGACTTGAACATCGGTTGATCGATCGTTCGCCGAATTGCGAACGTTATGGGCCGTTCGCACCAAATTCTTGTGGCGCGTCACGGCCCATAATTCACTGCGGCATCGCAGTGCATTGCTGGCTGATGATTGGCCAAGCATGCACTATGATCCGCATGCTTGGCCAATCACAGCGCCGTCGGTAGTGAGAGCTGTAATTGGCCAAAGCCAGGGTGGCTTTGGCCAATTATGGCTCAGGGGGTTTAGAACACGCCCCACACTATATAAGGCCGCCTGCACGGCGGCCCTGTGTAGTGTGTTGCGGCGTGCTTAGATAGAGAGAGAGAGACAGTGTCATTTAATTTGAGTTAGCTAGATTAGGCAGGACAGTCAGTGAGTTAGCTGCACTTATAGTGTATTGTGTGTATATATATGCATCCCAGGTGTTGCGCATATATATATATATATATATATATATATATATATATATATATATATATATATATATATATATATATATATATATATATATATATATATATATATATATATATATATATCTACACTGTATTCAGTTTAGCTAGATCCGTTCCTGTTATCTTCCTACTGACAGGCAGGCTTGTCTTGTTACAGTATTTACAGCTACCTGAAGAAAATTGCTGGTGTTCTTTTGATCCTATTAGTACCATAGTCAGGCAGCTAGACTATTTACAGTTAGTGTAGTGCGTCCTCCTCACAGTGTTCAGTAAAAGCTACAAGTTAGTTTAGTGTGACCTCAGCACAGTGTTCAGCTAAAACTACAAGTTAGTGTAGTGCACAGTGTTCAGCTAAAGCTACAAGTTAGGGTAGTGCGTCCTCCTCACAGTATTCAGCTAAAACTACAAGTTAGTTTAGTGTGACCTCTGCACAGTGTTCAGCTAAAACTACAAGTTAGGGTAGTGCGTCCTCCTCACAGTGTTCAGCTAAAACTACAAGTTAGTGTAGTGCGACCTCTGCACAGTGTTCAGCTAAAGCTACAAGTTAGTGTAGTGCGTCCTCCTCACAGTGTTCAGCTAAAACTACAAGTTAGTGAAGTGAGACCTCTGCACAGTGTTCAGCTAAAGCTACAAGTTAGTGTAGTGCGTCCTCACAGTGTTCAGCTAAAACTACAAGTTAGTGTAGTGAGACCTCTGCACAGTGTTCAGCTAAAGCTACAAGTTAGTTTAGTGTGACCTCTGCACAGTGTTCAGCTAAAGCTACAAGTTAGGGTAGTGCGTCCTCCTCACAGTGTTCAGATAAAACTACAAGTTAGTGTAGTGCGACCTCTGCACAGTGTTCAGCTAAAGCTACAAGTTAGTGTAGTGCGTCCTCCTCACAGTGTTCAGCTAAAACTACAAGTTAGTGTAGTGAGACCTCTGCACAGTGTTCAGCTAAAGCTACAAGTTAGTGTAGTGAGACCTCTGCACAGTGTTCAGCTAACGCTACAAGTTAGGGTAGTGCGTCCTCCTCACAGTGTTCAGCTAAAACTACAAGTTATTTTTTTGCGAGCTCTGCACAGTGTTCAGCTAAAGCTACCTGTAGAAGGTTGGTGGTGTTTGCCTGATCCTATCACTACCGCAGGCAGCTAAATAAGCTACAAGTTAGTGTAGTGCGAGCTCTGCACAGTGTTCACCTAAAGCTACCTGTAGAAGGTTGGTGGTGTTTTCCTGATCCTATCACTACCACAGGCAGCTAAATAAGCTACAAGTTATTTTTTGCGAGCTCTGCACAGTGTTCACCTAAAGCTACCTGTAGAAGGTTGGTGGTGTGTTCCTGATCCTATCACTACCGCAGGCAGCTAAATAAGCTACAAGTTGGTCTAGTGCGAGCTCTGCACAGTGTTTACCTAAAGCTACCTGTAGAAGGTTGGTGGTGTTTTCCTGATCCTATCACTACCGCAGGCAGCTAAATAAGATACAAGTTATTTTTTGGCGAGCTCTGCATAGTGTTCACCTAAAGCTACCTGTAGAAGGTTGGTGGTGTTTTCCTGATCTTATCACTACCGCAGGCAGCTAAATAAGCTACAAGTTAGTTTTTTTGTGATCTCTGCACAGGTTTCAGCTAAAGCTACCTGTAGAAGGTTGGTGGTGTTCTCATACTACAGGCAGGCAGTTGATTTTGCTAGCTGCAGTATCAGTACATATATAAATATATATATATATCCCGGCTTAGTGCAGCTACAGGCCATTAGTATATCTGGAAGGCCAACAAGGAGAGGCAGGCAGTCACAAGCCAATAAAAGAGGGCAAGCAGGCTCTGTGTCTAGAGGCAACAGTGCTGGTCGTGGAGACAGTGCATCCTCATCAGCACGTGGCCGTGGGACACGCTTGGCCTTTTTTTCGGCAGCTGGCCGTGTTGAGACGCAACATGCGGAAGACTTGGTCGAGTGGATGACCAAGTGTCCTCATCCTCCTCATCCTCCTCATCCTCTCTCACCCATGCTCAGGGTACTTTGTCTGGCAAAGCAGCGGCCTCTTCCCTCGGCTCAATGTCATCAGTGACTCCATCCCTAGCCCCACAATGTCCTCCTGCGGAGTCCCTCAAACTGTTTGACCACATTGTTGGGTACATGCTCCAGGAGGATGCCGAGCGTTTGGAAGGCTCTGATGATGATACTGAGCTAGATGAAGGCAGTAACGTGAGCACAGACAGAGGGAGTGCCCAAGAAGGACAGCAATCTGGCAGTCATGCTCCCCCTGCTGCAGCATACTGCCAGGTTTGCTCTACTGATGAGGAGGGAGGGGATTATGAGGTCACTGACTCAACGTGGGTGCCTGATAGGAGAGAGGGGGAGGAGGAGGCGGCACATCACCAACGAGGCAGGATGCCCTCCAGGGACAAGCCTAAGGGCAGCACACTGACTGCATCACACCCCAAAGTTCCGCTTATGCAGGGCGCTGCAGTCTCTGCGCATTATTCAAAAAGTTCTTTGGTGTGGGCCTTTTTTGAGACGAGTGCATCAGATTGCACCGCTGCTATTTGCAACATATGTCTCAAGCATATCTTGTGTGGCCAAAAGATCTCCCGCTTGGGCACACATGCTTGACCAGACATATGTTGACCTGCCAGGCAGTTCGTTGGCAAGCGTATTTAAAAGACCCACACCAAAGAACAAAGAGGACCTCTCCTTGCTCCTCATCAGCTGAGATCTCCAACCCCACTATACCTTCAGTCCTCTCTGAGACCTGCACTGGGAGGAATGAAGGTGTAGAATTAGATGTGTCACAGCCAAGTACTTGTGGGCATTCTGCTTTCGGTACACCGACGTCAGATTGTACGAGGCAAATTTCCTTGCCCCAGCTGCTGCACCGCCGAAAGAAGTTCGCTCCCAGCCATCCACATGCCCAGCGGTTGAATGCTAGCTTGGCAAAATTGCTAGCACTTCAACTGCTGCCTTTTCAGTTGGTAGACTCTGCCCCCTTCCGTGAGTTTGTGGAATGTGCGGTTCCTCAGTGGCAGGTACCCAAATGCCACTTTTTCTCACGGAAGGCGATTCCGGCTCTCTACCGGCATGTGGAAGGCAATGTCTTGGCCTCGCTGGACGGGGTGGTCAGCGGTAAGGTGCATATTACCGCTGACTCATGGTCCAGCAGGCATGGACAGGGACGTTTCCTAAGTTTCACTGCGCATTGGGTGACTCTGCTGGCAGCTGGGAAGGATGCAGGACAAGGTGCAGTAGTGTTGGAGGTTGTTCCGCCACCACGACTCCAAAATGCCACTACTAATGATTGTGACACACCTCTCTCCTCCACCCCCTCCTCTTCTTCTTCCTCAATGGCCTCTTCCTGTGCTTTGCCCTCAGAACCAGCGGTGCTCCATAGCCGTTCAAGGGGCTACGCAAGTATGCAGGCCAAAAGATGCCATGCGGTGCTTGAGCTGGTGTGCTTGGGGGACAGGAACCACACTGGGGCAGAGTCTCTGTCAGCTCTGCAGGGGCAGGTTCAGAGGTGGTTGATGCCACGCCAACTTAAGGCAGGAATGGTGGTTTGCCACAATGGCACCAACCTCCTCTCCGCCCTCCGACAGGGACAAATGACCCATGTGCCCTGTTTGGCTCACGTCTTTAACTTGGTGGTGCAGCAGTTCTTGGGCAGGTACCCGGGCTTACAGAATGTCCTGAGGCAGGCCAGGAAAGTCTGTGTGCATTTCCGCCGGTCATATAATGCCAGTGCTCGGCTGGCAGACCTCCAAAAGGAGTTTAACCTGCCCAAGAACCGCCTAATCTGTGACATGCCAACCAGGTGGAACTCAACGTTGACCATGCTGCAGTGGCTGCACACGCAGCAGAGGGCCATCAATGGGTGCCTGTGTGACTATGGCACCAGGACAGGGTCAGGGGAGCTTGTTTTTTTTTCCCCACGCCAGTGGGCCATGATCAGGGATGCATGCACTGTCCTGTCACCATTTGAGGAGGCCACGAGGATGGTGAGCAGTGACAGTGCATGCATCAGTGACACTGTCCCCCTTTTCCACCTGTTGGGGCACATGCTGCGTGGAATAATGGACAGGGCACTTGAGGCAGAACAGAGGCAGGAAGAGGAAGATTTCCTTAGCTCTCAAGGCCCCCTTTATCCAGACAGTGCGTGCCCGCCAATCACACGGGAAGAGGAGGAGGAGAAGGATTGTGTCAGTATGGAGGTGGAACCTGGCACTCAGTATCAGCAGCAGTCTTTAAGGGATCAGTCCCAAGAAACACATGGACTTGTACGTGGCTGGGAGGAGGTGGCTGCGGACCATGTCGTCCTTAGTGACCCAGAGGACTCCAGACCGAATGCCTCAGCAAATCTACGCTGTATGGCCTCCCTGATCCTGCAAAGCCTGCGTAAGGATCCTCGTATTCATGGTATCAAGGAGAAGGACCAATACTGGCTGGCAAAGCTCCTTGATACACGTTACAAGGGTAAGGTTGCGGACCTTATCTTGCCATCGCAGAGGGAGCAGAGGATGAAACATCTTCGGGAGGCCTTGCAGAAAGCTCTGTGCAACGCGTTCCCAGAGACTGGGAGGTTACAAACTCCTGTTTCTTGACAACGTGTTGCTGAGGCTTCGGTCAGTCAAAGAAGAAGCGGTGGAGAAGGTGGCCGTCTGACCGATGCGTTCAGTCAATTTTTTAGTCCGCAGCCCCAAGGTATGATCAGTTCCAGCAACCATTGCCAGCATCTGTTTTACATGGTGCAGGAATACCTAGGGGCAAGATCTGACTTGGACACCTTTCCCACCGAAAATCCTCTGGGTTACTAGGTCTTGAGGATGGACCACTGGCCAGAGCTTGCACAGTATGCAATTGAGCTACTGGCCTGTCCTGCATCCAGCGTTCTTTCGGAACGCACATTCAGTGCTGCTGGAGGCTTTGTAACCGATCACAGGGTGCGTCTATCCACTGACTTGGTCGATCGACTGACCTTCATAAAAATGAATCAGTCTGGGATCACCACCAACTACCAAGCACCTGATGCTGATGTAACAGAATAATTTTTTTTTAAATCTCAGATCCCTTCAAAGACTGCCTATGCTGATGCTGAGTGACTATCCTGAGTAATTATCCTCTTCCTCCTCAATGATCACGCTGATAGCTTGTAAGAACATTTTTGGTTCTGGGCGCCACCACCAGTGCCTAAGGCCCATTTTTTCAGCCCCTGTTTAACAGGGGCGTGTAATTACAATTTTTGATGCAATAATTTGCAGCAGGGCTCGTTTCTGCGTTCCAACTAGAGTATCTGAGAGGGGTTGCAGTGTTGTGGCACCAGTGCCTAAGGCCCAATTTTTCAGCCCCTATTTAACAGGGGCGTGTAATTACAATTTTTGATGCAATACTTTGCAGCAGGGCTCGTTCCTGCGTTCCAACTAGAGTATCTGTGAGGGGTTGCAGTGTTGTGGCACCAGCACCAGTGCCTAAGGCCCAATTTTTCAGCCCCTGTTCAACAGGGGCATGTCATTACAATTCTTTATCTAACATTTCACAGCAGGGCCCGTTTCTGCACCCACCAAGAGCAAGTGAGGACTTACAGTGTTGTGGCAACAGCACCACCACCACCACCAAAGGCCCAATTTTTCTGCCCCTGTTCAACAGGGGCATGTAATTACAATTCTTGATCTAATATTTCACAGCAGGGCCCTGTGAGGGCTTACAGTGTTGTTGGCACAACAACACCTAAGGCCCAAATTTCTGCTGAGTATATAGGGCAGGCCCCTACTTTCAAACATCCAACTTACAAACGACTCCTGCTTGCAAACGGAAGGAGACAACAGGAAGTGAGATGAAATCTACCCCTAGGAAGGGAAATTCTCTCCTGTAAGAGTTAATATGGGAAAAACATTTCTGCTTTCCACTGATGCTTTATCACCAATCCTTGTTTCACAAAAAAACCCAAATTTTCAAAAAACATTTGTCATTGGGAAAAAAAAGTGAGGTGAAATCTTCTGAAGAGGAGCACAGACAGCAAAACAAATGTCACAGGGGTGATAACCCTTCCCTATGTTTTCCAAAAAGCTTGAAATGGATTTTTTGGCTGGAGCTAAACACGTTAAAAATGTACCAGTTCAAAATTACAAACAGACTCTACTTAACAACAAACCTACAGTCCCTGTCTTGTTTGCACCGCCTGTATACTGCTGGTCAGAGTATATAGGGCCTGGTGGCCCCACGCCTTTCCTTTTTTTAATTTAGGTGCGGGGTTCCCCTTAATATCCATACAAGACCCAAAGGGCCTGGTAATGGACTGGGGGGTACCCATGCTGTTTGTCTCACTGATTTTCATCCATATTGCCAGGACCCGACATTACATTAAAGCCGCAAGCAGTTTTAAATGACTTTTTTTCCTTTTAAAAATGACATTTTGTTCTAAGCACGGGAAACACACGCCACTTTACAGGCATACTATAGACACCCCCCAGGTACGATATTTAAAGGAATATTTCACTTTTTTTTTACTTTAAGCATCATTAATATCACTGCTCCCAAAAAAACGGCAGTTTTTAAAAGTTTTTTTTTGCATTGATACATGTCCCCTGGGGCAGGACCTGGGTCCCCAAACCCTTTTTAGGACAATACCATGCAAATTAGCCTTTAAAATGAGCGCTTTTGATTTTGAACATTCGAGTCCCATAGACGTCAATGGGGTTCTAACGTTCGTGCAAATTTTCGGTCCGTTCGCAGGTTCTGGTGCGAACCGAACCGGGGGGGGTGTTCGGCTCATCCCTACTCCTGGTGTAAGCATGGGAAGCATCAGTGTTGAGTGAATCAATCAAGTGAAACAATATTCTGGCTATGTGAGTGAAATAATAATCAAAGGTGACGGTGGACTGAGTGGCAAAGAGGATTGGTGAAAAACCATGTGGTTGTGACTAAGCAAGAGTGAGGGTGGAGGAGCATGGTGAAAGGTTGCCACCAAGACCCCCGATTCCAGGGTAGGGGAGAGTAGGGGGTAAGGGGAGAGGATGGCTTGTGAGGGTCTGATGAATACCTGTGCTTGAAGGGTGTGAGGGAAACCAATCCAGCATAAAAACGTGAAAGCCAATGTTCAAGAGAGCTCAGAGCAACCCAGACCCCACCAGGGCAGCCGCATATAAATGTATGCCGCCACAGACCAACCCCCAATGTCAGAAACACGAGCATGGCTGGGGGGTGCCGACACCTAGGTGGTGATTTGCGCAATAAGGGTGTCAATTGATAACCTTCACCTTATGTAATTATCTATGTACCAGTGTGTATATATACCTGTCTGTAGACACCAGTTTTTTGAGCTATGAGTAAGCACCCAACCTTGGTGTGAAACATGTAAGCTGATACCTGTAGTTCACCTTTCAATTCGGCACTTGAGTAAAGAAATTGCACAGCCTTCTTTTCTTCTAAGGTCTGTAAGTCGTGGAGAGCTTTAGCGTCATTACTATTTAGTGTAGATTTGTGTTTTTTCTCTAAAATTTTAATTTGTAGTACATTGGATATCTCTTTGATTCTCCTTCTCCTTTTGTACGCACCCATCTTGATAAGTAAACCCCTCATGACAGGTTTGTGCGCGTTCCACAGAATAAACCTATCTACCTCTTCAGTATCATTTATTTGAAAGAAAGATGTGAGTTCTCGTTTGATCTGGTCCCTGTATCTAGGATTAGTGAGCAAAGATGAGTTTAGGCGCCATACTGATGTATTTTTACTAAATGGTGAGCTAAATATCTCCAAGGAGACGGGAGCATGGTCTGACCATGTAATGGGTCCAATCTCAACTTTAGAGATTGCTGTAGTATAATTTTATCTACAAGAAACAGATACATTTATGAATAGGACTGCTGTGGTTGAGAGAAGAAGGTATAGTCCCTCTCATTGCCAAACATCTCCAAGCATCAAACAACTTTGTATTCTCTAGAAAGGAGGGCAAGGTGGAGGATCGTTTGAGGGCTTTGTTGGAAGTGTCTAGACTTCAAGATGTCATTGAAGTCCCCACATATTATAGTGTGCCCTTGAGAGAATTGTTTTAGTTTGGCTCTTAATCTTCTGAAAAAGGATCATTGGTGAGTGTTAAGGGCATAAATGTTCAGCAGGGTTGTCAACTTATTGTTTATAGTGGCTGTTAAAATGATGTATCGGCCCGCTGGGTCAGAGAGAGGAATGTAACTGAAAATTGAGTGTGTGTTTGATGGCTTGATGGCTATTATTACTCCCTTTGATTTAGTCTCTGTGTTAGCAAAAAAGAGTAAAACTGCCATGTTTACATGTGGGAGGGTTAGATTGTTTGAAATGCGTCTCTTGGACGCATAATATATCACTATGAAGCCATGTAGCTTCTTTCCATAGGATAGAGCATTTATAGGGTGTATTATGCTCTTTGGCATTAATAGAGATAACCTTAACCATAGTTCCGTAAGGATTTGCTCAGAGAATGTTGCATGGAGGTTAGCATAACAAGCAAGGTTAAGTGCGTAACTCGGTACCTTTTTGTCAGTATAAACATGTTCATGAAAAACAACTTAGTAATATAGGAATACAATTGAACTAATAACTGATATAAGTGGGATGACCAATAGTCCCTAGAAATTGAGAATTGAACCGTGAGTTTGCCTAGCAGACTCATCAGATATCAGATGGGGGGTGGATAAAATACCGTCAATTATTAGGTGTTGTCTTCCTATCCTGAGTGAGATGCTGGGAGGCGTAGTTCTTCTTAGTGTTTGTGGGAGGGGTCACCTTGAATCCCCACTGGGTAAGACTTTTAACGCCGTCGTTTGGTGTCATAATAGGTATAAGTTTGTTTTGATATGTCACTAATAACTTCGTAGGATATCCCCAGCTATATTTGATCTGTTGATTGCGCAGAATTTCAGTGACAGATCGAAATTCTTTTCTCCTAGCTGCAGTGGCTGGCGAAATGTCAGCAAAAATAGCAAAGCGTGCAAATGGTTCTAGTAGCGTTTTGAGCTTCCTAGTGGTAGACATCAGCATATCCTTAAAATGAAAGAAATGCACCCGTGCGATAACGTCGCATGAAACTGGGGCAGGGAGGTATGCCGGTTTTACCATCCGGTGTGCACGGTCGATGAGAAGCTCTTGTTTAGATACTGAGGGTAGAACCTTTTAAAGAGGGTTTGCAAATAGATAACCAGTTCCGATTGAGATACAGATTCAGGAATTCCTCTGATTTTAATATTGTTCCTTCTCAATTTGTCCTCAAGATCTATAAGTTTGTCTTTCAGTTTCTGCATTTCCTGGGATTGTTCCTGGTCTGCGCCCACTAAATCATTGTGGGCTGTTGCTATCTCTCCCACCTTAGTTTCTAGCCCTTCTGTGCGTTCAGCAATCTGTGAGATTTGGGTCTGTGTATGGGAGACTGCTTTGTGCAGATCAGATTGTATGTCTCTGTAAAGTGATTGCAGCATTGCTTTAATTTCAAGTGCTGAAGCAGGTCTGTCAGAGGCTGGATGCTCATCTAACAGGGTAGGATTTTCATCAATCTGAGGTAAATTGTGGGCAGGAGAAATAAAGAGCTTTTTACTTACTGGCGCCTTATTTTGTGGAGATTGTAGTGAAGAGGAAGCAGGTCTTTTTTTTAGGAAAGCTCTGTGTCTGTGAGGAGAATGGACAGCTGTGCTGCTGGGAGTGGCGCGGTCTGTGTGTCGGCGCCATCTTGTATCCCCCTGCAACCGTTCTGGGGAAGAAATCAGTCAATTTTCATGATTGAGTTTCCCCTTGGCAGGTTCCTCTCCATATTGAGAATCAGTACCCGCATTAGCGGCGGTTGTCAGCATGGCTGCCATTGCTGTGGGTTGCTGTACAGAGGCAGGGATTCACGGAACTCCTGGCTCAGGCTGCCATAGGTCTCAGTGGCTCGGACACGCCCCCCACCAGGTATTATTTCAATAAAACCTACACAAAGAAATAGAAAATTCAAAAAATATTGAAAACAAGTTTTACAGTTACTTTAAAATGTTAAAGTTTGTATTGGGTTTCACAGACTGCTTTAACCGCTTAACGACAGCCCAGGAAGATTTTACCCCCTTTCTGACCAGAGCACTTTTTACAATTTTGTACTGCGTCGTTTTAACTGACAATTGTGCGGTCGTGCAATGCTGTATCCAAACAAAATTTGCATCCTTTTTTTCCCACAAATAGAGCTTTATTTTGGTGGTATTTAATCACCTCTGCAGTTTTTATTTTTTGCGCTATAAACAAAAAAAATTGTCAATACATATCTATAGTACATATCCCCAAAAATGTTTTTAAAAAAACACATTTCTTCATCAGTTTGGGCCAATATATATTCTTCTGCATATGTTTGGTAAAAAGTAGTAATGGCAGTGATCTGCAAATTTTAGTGGTAGTTACGACATTGCGGCAGACAGATCAGACACTTTTGACAAATTTTTTGGACCATTGACATTTATACAGCGATCAGAGCTATAAAAATGCACTGATTACTGTGTAAATGTCACTGGTAGGGTAGGGGTTAACACTAGGGGGTGATCAAGGGGCTAACTGTGTTCCCTAGTTAGTGTTTATAACTGTATGGGGATAAGACTGACTGGGGGAGAAAACAATAGGTCTCCTCTCCCCTGACAGAACAGGGATTTATCTATATTGCCGAGATCCAGCAATACATTACAGCCACAAGCAGTTTTAAATGACATTTTTTCTTTTACAAATGTAATTTTACTGCTCTCATTCATAAAACTATGTATGGCTGCCGTGTAAGCAGCCTTACATAGTGTGGGGCATGGACTCAGCCCCTGAGCCATGATTGGCCAAAGGCACTCTGTCTTTGGCTTAGCATGGCTCTCACAGCAGAGCACGCTGTGATTGGCCAAAGTATGCAGGTCAGGTGCATGCTTTGGCCAGTCAGCAGCCGTCAATGCCCTGCAATCTTGCAGGGCATTGACGGTCTCGCCGTTCATTATGACGCGTTCCGCGGGCGTTCAAATTTCCCGCTAACGCTCCATAACTATCAGAGAGATAACATAAGATACTATCCTTGTAAATTTGCCTCTTTTGTGTCTCCCTATTATTAGCAGCATTTTTTGCTGTCACCTTTCCTGCTTTTCTGTTCTTCCGCTCTAATCTGTGATCCATCTACACAGTCTGTGTCATTCCTGTGGATTTCTTCCCCCTTCAGCAACAGTAAATCTTAAAGCTGTCAGCTGATCGGCCTGTAGTGATTTTAGGCACAGTGCTGCAAATAGAGAGCAACTCAGCATGTGCAGAGCAGGGAGAGACAATGCCTTACTTAATTTTAAATTCAGGAACTTATTTTAATGTTTTAGATAGCTATACCTGCAAAAAGGGTCAGCATGAAGTGACCTATCAGGACTTAATTTTCTCACTAAAGTTCTACTTTAATGTGTTATATGGGTTCACTCTTCTCTGCTTCCAATTACTTTGCATAGATTACTGGTTGATTTCACATGAAGGGATTAAAACCCACTCTTTTTTATTGATATATTGGTTTAATGTAATATCCTGTTTGGGGGTGGCTATTTCTTATAACCCCCCCCCCCCCCCCAAATTAGCACTAGCAAAATTTTTACCACTGGCAATAAAATTGGGCAATATATATATACAGTGTATGTGTATGTATGTATGTATGTATGTATGTATGTATCTATCTATCTATCTATACAGTATCTCACAAAAGTCAGCACACCCCTCACATTTTTATATCTTTTCATGTGACAACACTGAAGAAATGACACTTTGTTAAGATGTAAAGTAGTGAGTTTACAGCTTGTATAATAGTGTAAATTTGCTGTCCCCTCAAAATAACTCAACACACAGCCATTAATGTCTAAACCACTGGCAACAAAAGTGAGTACACCCCTAAGTGAAAATGTCCAAATTGGGTTCAATTAGCCATTTTCCCTCCCCAGTGTCATGTGACTAGACATATGCAGCTCGTTTCGTAACAAATCGAAATTTGGCCGAATTTTGCATCTTTCGGTTATTCGGATGCATCCGAATGTCCGAATAAAAAAATTAACAAATTTCAACTAATACAAAAGAAATTATAGCGAATATAACAAATTAATTTGACATGATTCGATAATTCGTTAACGATCTAATGAAACAAAAGGTCAACTCAAAGTAAATCTTACAGTCCAATCAGCTGATTAATTTTGTGCTAGAGGTTGGATTACTGGCAAAGTGCATTCCTGAGAACTGAGTGGGAAGGGTGTTGTCTTGTATTTGAGCAGAGGAGAAGAGATGGTGTCATTGTGTGTGTTAATAGATTCAATAAACAATCAACTTTCCAACACTACGAATCATTATCATGAATCAATATACATACATAAATATCAAATTTCAACTAATATGAAAAATTATAGCGGAAATAACGAATGAATTTGACATGATTCGAGATTCAGTATAACGAATATCGACACTCAACAAATTATCCGGTCAGTTTTTCTTTTTTAATAAATCTGCAAAAATGTCAACAATGCTGTGTTTTTCTGTCAATATGGGGTGCTGTGTGTACATTAATGAGGAAAAAAAATGAACTTAAATGATTTTAGCAAATGGCTGCAATATAATCAAAGAGTGAAAAATTTAAGGGGTTCTGAATACTTTCCGTCCCCACTGTATGTATATATATATATATATATATATATATATATATATATATATATATATATATATATATATATATATATATATATATATATATATATATATATATATATATATATATATATATATATATATATATTGTAACCTGGGGGACAGGTAGCAGGCACCAGGCTCCCTGGGATGAGCAGTCTCTCAGGCACAGATACCAAATCCAGTGGAATAGTGACAAACAGTGCGGTGTTTATTTGTGATATTTACAAGTCTATATACAGGTGCTGTACAGTGTTCCAAAAGAAACAAATAGGAACAAAATAGCCAAAACAAAACCTAGCCGTGTCTAAACAATATTTACAGATCCTAACTACTAAGCTGAGCAAGCCTACAGCTTGTCAGCTTCCACATACCTTTTTGCACTCTTACACAGAAGTTCTCTGAGTATCCCAGGCCAAGAGCAAAGGCTGTCTTGCTCAGGTGAGCTTAAATTAGCCTGGGGGAGAGGACCAAGAACTGAACTGGACCATGGATCAGAGATCCCTGAACCTGTATGAGAGGAGCCTGGGAGATGTATAAACCCCGAACAGGACTTTTCCTGGCTCTCTCTGGGACGCTCTGCTACATATCCTCCCCCCTTGTTTCAACCCCAGGGTTGGAACACCTGTAGCCCAACAGGAGTGAACACGGGACAGGGCATCTACATTCCCCATCTCAACACCTGGCCTGTGTTTTACAGTGAATGAGTAATCCTGTAGAGCCAAAAACCACCGGTTCACCCGTCTATTAGTCTCCTTCTTTTGGGCCATCCATTTCAGAGGAGCATGGTCAGTTATTAACTCAAACTGGCGTCCTAACAAATAGTACCTGAGTGCGTCCACGGCCCACTTTATGGCTAAACACTCCTTTTCAATGACTGCATACCTTTGCTCATGGTCATTGAGTTTTCTGCTTAGGTACACCACAGGGTGTTCTTCCCCATTGTGTACCTGTGATAGTACTGCCCCGATACCAACATCAGACGCATCCGTCTGAACCAAAAAATCTTTGGAGAAATCGGGGGAGTACAGTACTGGTTGTGCACAAAGAGCCTTCTTCAGGACTTGGAAAGATTCCTCTGCTACTGAGGACCATTTCACCATTACAGAGTCTCTCCCTTTCGTAAGGTCTGTCAGTGGGGCAGCTATAGTTGCAAAATTTGGGATAAATCTTCTATAATACCCCGCAATGCCAAGAAAGGCCCTGACCTGCTTCTTGTTTGCAGGACGTGGCCATTCCTGGATGGCTTCTATTTTATTCACTTGAGGTTTTATTACACCACGCCCAATAGTGTAGCCCAAATACTTGGCTTCCTCTAGACCAATGGCACATTTTTTTGGATTTGCTGTAAAACCTTCTTTGAAGAGGGAATCGAGGACAGCCTGGACCCGGGGCAAGTGAGACTCCCAGTCAGTGCTATGTACCACTATGTCATCTAGATATGCTGCTGCATATTGTCGGTGGGGTCTTAGAGTCCTGTCCATGGCCCTCTGAAATGTGGCGGGGGCATTTTGCAACCCAAAAGGCATTTTTTTATATTGAAAGGAACCCTCTGGGGTCACAAATGCAGTCTTCTCTTTGGCGCTACCAGTCAGGGGTATTTGCCAATAACCTTTTGTCAAGTCCAAAGTGGTCAGATAGCGAGCCTTGCCAAGTCGGTCTATAAGTTCGTCCACTCTGGGCATTGGGTACGTGTCAAACTTTGTCACTGCATTAAGCTTCCTGAAGTCATTACAGAACCTCCAAGTGCCATCCGGTTTTGGGACTAACACGATGGGGCTAGACCAGTCACTATTGGATTCCTCAATGACATCTAGCTCCAACATTCTTTTAACTTCCTCGCTGATGTCCTTTCTCCTTGCTTCAGGAATTCGGTATGGTTTTAGCTTGACACGGACCCCAGGTTCAGTAACAATATCATGCTGAACTGCTGAAGTCGTGCCAGGTAACTCTGAAAATTTCTCTCTATTTCTTATCAGGAATTCTCTAGTTTCCTGCTTTTGAGAATATGACAGGGTATCTGGAATCGTGACCTCAGGGATCAGAGGAGACTCAGTACCCTTAGGCGTTACCGGGAGGGACCTCGCAGTTAACGCCAGTCTATCCTTCCAGGGCTTTAACAGGTTTATGTGGTAAATCTGTTCGGGCTTCCTTTTTCCTGGTTGATATATTTTGTAATTGACCTCCCCAACTCTTTCAATTACTTCAAAGGGACCCTGCCACTTAGCCAGGAACTTGCTCTCAACAGTGGGAACTAACACCAGGACCCTATCACCAGGTGAGAAAACACGGAGTTGGGCCCCCCTGTTGTATATCCTCTGTTGAGCTGTTTGGGCCTGCAGTAAGTGTTCTTTTACCAACGGCATGATTGCTGCAATCCTGTCCTGCATTTGAGCGATATGCTCAATGACACTTTTATGGGGTGTCTGCTCCCCCTCCCAAGTTTCTTTGGCAATGTCCAAGAGTCCCCGAGGGTGTCTCCCATAAAGCAACTCAAAGGGAGAGTACCCCGTGGAGGACTGGGGAACCTCCCTGATGGCAAACATCAAGTATGGTATCAGGAAGTCCCAGTTTTTCCCATCCTTGTCAACAACCTTTTTTAACATGCTCTTTAATGTTTTATTGAAGCGTTCCACCAAGCCATCCGTTTGAGGATGGTACACCGAGATTCGCAATTGCGTCACCTTAAATAACTTGCACAGCTCTCTAGTTATTCGTGACATAAATGGGGTGCCCTGGTCTGTAAGGACTTCTTTAGGGATTCCAACACGACTGAACACCATAAACAGCTCTTTGGCAATGTTTTTAGCAGACGCGGTGCGTAAGGGAATTGCCTCTGGGTAACGGGTAGCATAATCCATGATTACGAGGATATGCTGATGACCTCGGGCAGACTTGGGGAGTGGACCCACAAGGTCCATGGCAATCCTCTCAAAGGGCACTTCAATAATGGGCAAGGGCACTAAAGGACTTCGGAAGTGTTGTAGTGGGGCTGACATCTGACACACAGGACAGGATTGACAATAATTCTCAATATCCTTCTGTATTCCGGGCCAATAAAACCTGCACAACACCCTTTCAGTAGTTTTCTCAACCCCTAAATGACCTCCTAGCAAGTGCCCATGGGCAAGTTCCAACACCACCCGTCTGTATGGCTTAGGGACCACCAACTGTTCAACCACTTCATCATTTTTTTTACATACACGATACAATAAATCCTCATTGCTGCTAAAATAAGGAAAACAGAGCCTGTCCCCTGATTCGACAGGTACATCATTAATCACCATTACATTTTCCCAGGCCCTGGCAAGGGTTGGGTCTTTTCTCTGCTCGGTACCAAAGTTTTCCTTGTGTACATTAAGGTCAGCAAACTCCAACGTAGGCTCAGATTCAGCAGATGGCTGTCCAGCTCCACTGGTTGTGGGGACCTCCTCAGGCTCCTCCAGCTCTCCTGCCATAACTGAGAAAGGAAAACCTGGGGAGCCCTGAGAAGAGTCCCCTGAACCCATATTGTCAGTAGCGGCCAGGAGTTCTGGCTCTGTCACTGAGTCAGCTACTGCGACCGGGTCGGGACGATCCCACAGTTTCCAAAACTTAGGGAAGTCCCTACCAATGATGGCCTCGTGCACCAAGTGGGGCACAAGTCCGACCGGATGGGTCACCGTACCTAAGCCAGTTTTAAACTGAACAGTGGCTATAGGATACTCGCGGGTATCCCCATGTACACAGATCACAGCAACTTTTTTAGTATGCAAATTCACAGTTTCAACCATCTCAGCTGTAACCAAAGTCACTAGACTTCCAGAGTCCAGCAAGGCCGTAATAGGCTTATTATTAACAGTCATTTGGCACATGTGTTTTCCCATACTTGGTGCTGCAGCGCATGAAACAGCAGCAAACATAGACTGCCTTCTAACAGATAGATCACACTGCATTGGTTCATCTGTCAATGGACAATTTGCTGCAACATGTCCCAGTTCTTGGCAACGAAAACACCTGATGTTTCCCCAGTTTGGTTTGCTGACAGGCAGTAGCTTCCCTTGTTTGGGACGCCAAACTTCAGTCCTGGCACCAAAAATCCTCCCCCCTATTTCCTTGCCATGCTTACCACCCACTTCCCCTGGAACAGTCTTACCGGTTGCCTGGGGAGACCGTGGCTTTGGGCGGAAAGTCCGTGCAGCTGTAGGGGTGGTGACCAGGTTCTCTGCAGCAAAGTACCTTTCAACAAGTTCCACGAGGTTACCCGCCGAGTTGGGGTCTCCTTGACTCACCCACTTCTGCAGGGGAACTGGTAGTGACCTCAGGAACTGGTCCATGACCACACGCTCCACTATTTGTGGCCCAGACAGGGACTCCGGCTGTAGCCATTTTCTCACCAAGTGAATTAGGTCGAACATCTGCGATCTTGGGGGCCTCTCGTCTTGGAAGAACCAGCTGTGGACCCGCTGTGCTCGAACTGCCAGGGTGACACCAAGTCGCGCCAGGATTTCCCGCTTGACCTTTTCATAGTCTCCTGCTTCTGCTGACTCCAAATCATAGTAGGCCTTCTGCGATTCTCCAGACAGCAAGGGGGCGACCAGTCCTGCCCACTGGGTTTTGGGCCAACCTTCCCTCTCAGCGGTCCGTTCAAAGGTTAAGAGAAAGGCCTCTGGATCATCATCTGCAGTCATCTTGGAAAGAAAGCGACCCACATGAATAGCTGAGGGCTTGTCTCCAACAACATTAACTTTAGCAGGTGACCACTGTGCTAGCGTCTCCACAACCGCAGCCAAGGTTTTCCTATCCTCTTTTGCATCAGTGGCTAGCTGTTCAAACAGCCTCTGCGATAGCTCCTGTACAGCACCAATCTGTTGGCACAGCACCTTGGTTTGCTCCTGTGCGATAGCGTTTGTTTGCTGCAGTGCAGCGTTTGCTTGTTGCTGTGCAGCATTGGATTGTTGCTGTGCAGCATTGGATATCACCAATTGTTTTAGGATTTCCTCCATGTTTAGTCACTCTAGGTACTGGCCTTTTAAGTAGTAACTTACTACAGCTGCCCGCAGTCTCCACCATATGTAACCTGGGGGACAGGTAGCAGGCACCAGGCTCCCTGGGATGAGCAGTCTCTCAGGCACAGATACCAAATCCAGTGGAATAGTGACAAACAGTGCGGTGTTTATTTGTGATATTTACAAGTCTATATACAGGTGCTGTACAGTGTTCCAAAAGAAACAAATAGGAACAAAATAGCCAAAACAAAACCTAGCCGTGTCTCGGCACTAACTAAACAATATTTACAGATCCTAACTACTAAGCTGAGCAAGCCTACAGCTTGTCAGCTTCCACATACCTTTTTGCACTCTTACACAGAAGTTCTCTGAGTATCCCAGGCCAAGAGCAAAGGCTGTCTTGCTCAGGTGAGCTTAAATTAGCCTGGGGGAGAGGACCAAGAACTGAACTGGACTATGGATCAGAGATCCCTGAACCTGTATGAGAGGAGCCTGGGAGATGTATAAACCCCGAACAGGACTTTTCCTGGCTCTCTCTGGGACGCTCTGCTACAATATATATATATATATACACACATACTGCATATGCCTTGAGAAGGTATTCATACCCCTTGAAATTTTCCACATTTTGTCATATTTCAACCAAAAACTTAAATGTATTTCCTTGGGAATTTATGTGATCGACCAACACAAAGTGGCACATAATTGTGAAGTGGAAGGAAAATGATAAATGGTTTTCACATTTTTTTACAAATAAACATGTGAAAAGCATGGGTGCATTTGTATTTAGCTCCCCAAGTCAATACTTTGTAGAACCATCTTTCGCTGCAATTATAGCTGCAAGTCTTTGTGGCTATATCTAGAGAGTGAGATTTTTGCTCTTCTTGCCGGGCCTGTCAGTTAAGATGGACAGCCATGTCTTGGTAGGTTGGCAGTTGTTCCGTACTCTTTCCATTTTCAGATTGAACAGTGCTCTGTGATATGTTCAATGCTTGGTATAGTTTTTTATAAACTAACCCTGCTTTAAACTTCTTCACAACTATATCCCTGACCTGTCTGGTGTGTTCCTTTGCCTTCATGATGCTGTTTGTTCACTAAGGTTCTCTAGAAAACCTCTGAGGGCTTCACAGAACAGCTGTATTTATACTGAGATTAAATTACACACAGGTGGACTCTATTTACTAATTAGGTGACTTCTGAAGGCAATTGGCTCCACTATATTTTAGTTAGGGGTATCAGAGTAAATGGGGTTGAATACAAATGCACGCCACACTTTTCAGATATTTATTTGTAAAAAAAAAATTGAAAATCATTTATCATTTTGCTTTCACTTCACAATTATATGCCAATTTGTGTTGGTCGGTTACATAAAATCCCAATTAAGCACTTGCCGCTCTTCATATAGAAAAATTTCAATATCCTGACCGGACGTCACATGACGTCTTCAGGATATTACGCTGCTGCGCGCCCCCGGGGGCACACATCGCGGCGATCGTTGTTGCGGTGTGTCAGTCTGACATACCGCAACTCCGATCTAGGTAGAGAGTTTCTGACAGAGACTCTTTACCACATGATCAGCCGTGTCCAATCACGGCTGATCACGATATGAACAGGAAGAGCCGGTGATTGGCTTTTCCTTACTAGCGTCTGTCAGACGCGAGTAGAGGAGAGCCGATCGGCTGCTCCTCTGACAGGGGGGTCTGTGCTGATCGATTATCAGCGCAGCCCCCCCCCCCGAGGATGCCCACACTGGACCACCAGGGATGCCACTAGACCACTAAGGATGCCCACCACAGGTATGCCACCCTAGACTACCAGGGATGCCAAACAGTGCCCACAATGGATGCCAATCAGTGCCCACAATGGATGCCAATCAGTGCCCACAATGGACATCACTAATTGGCAGGCATTATTGTTTGGCACTGATTGGCATCCAACAGTACCATAGATTACAGTACATCAGTTCCACCTATCAGTGCCCATCCATGCCCATCCATGCCACCTATCAGTGCCCATCCATGCCGCCTATCAGTGCCCATCCATATTGCCTATCAGTGCCCATCCGTGCCACCTGTCAGTGCCCATCTGTGCCACCTATCCATGCCGCCTATCAGTGCCCATCCGTGCCGCATATCAGTGCCACCTATCAGTGCCCATCAGTGCTACCTATCCATGCCACCTATCAGTGCCCATCCGTGCCGCATATCAGTGCCACCTATCAGTGCCCATCAGTGTCGCCTATCAGTGCCCCATCTGTGCCGCATATTAGTGCCCATCATCAGTGCCCATCAATGCCGTCTTATCAGTGCCTGTCAGTGCATCCCCATCAGTGAAGGAGAAAGCTTACTTATTTACAAAGTTTTGTAACTGAAACAAAAAAAACTTTTTTTTTTCAAAATTTTCGGCCTTTTTTTATTTGTTTAGCAGAAAATAAAAATCCCAGAGGTGATCAAATACCACCAAAAGAAAACTCTATTTGTGGGAACAAAATGATAAAAATTTAGTTTGGGTACAGTGTAGCATGACCGTGCAATTGTCATTCAAAATTTATTCAAAAGCTGAAAATTGGTCTGGGCAGGAAGGTGTATAAGTGTCCAGTATTGAAGTGGTTAAATACAATTACGTTTTTGGTTGTAACATGACAAAGTGTGGAAAATTTCAAGGGGCATGAATACTTTATCAAGGCACTGTGTGTGGTGGGTGTCTATATATATATATATATATATATATATATATATATATATATATATATATATATATATGTATATATATGTATATATATGTATATATATGTATATATATGTATATATATGTATATATATGTATATATATGTATATATATATGTATATATATATATATATATATATATATATATATGTATGTATATGTATATATATATATATATGTACCTCCTCTGAGATTTTGTTTTTCTTCTTTTTTTTTTTTTTACTTCCTTTTTTTTTTTTTAGCTCTTGTTTGTAAGATGAGCTTTTACTGTATATGCAGACAAGGTTAAGCAACAAAATAGTAGGAATTAAACAATTTTTGCTTAGGTACATTTAGCATATGAAAGCTTACATAGCCAATCCAGAAGTTTCTATCTTTCAGCTGTACTTTTTGGGCAGATTCAGTAATTTTTTTTTGCAAATCTGAAAAACAAATTATGCAGATGTGTCTTTACGGTATTCTTTTATAACAGCTGTGCATTCGTTTTTTTTTTTTTGTTTTTTTTGCCTGAGCAATAAGCTTTTTCTACAAATTACTGTCTTTCCCTGTATTTATTTATTTATTTTGCAAATTAACTATATTAGTATTAAAGTGGCTCTAAAGCCTTAAGGTTTTACCTTAATGCATTCTATCAAGTGCTGTGCTCTTACCCTCCTCACCTGGCAGATTGATAGCAGCAGGAGCCAATGGTTCTCACTGCTGTCAATCAAATCCTGTGATGAGGGGTGAGGGGCCAGGCTGAGACACGCTGTCTGTGTCTATAGATGTAGGTAGGGTGGCTGGGGAAGGAACCCACTTGAGTGCCTCTGTAGAAAGTGGCTTTCTATGGTGGGTGCTCACCAAAGGGGAGCAGATCAGGGCTACTCTGTGCAAAACCATTGCACAGAGTATCTAAGCATGACATGTTTATTGTTTTAATAAAAAAAAAGAAGAAAGAAGCTTTACTATCACTTTAATATACTGTACACATGCTTTATTTTAGGTGTTTATAATAAACACGTCTGATTATATAATAATAAACATAATAATAATACATAATAAACAAATCTGATGTCAGCAAGAGTGACTGAGTGTAAACGTTTGTTTACAAAAGAATTTGTTGAATATGAAACTGTGTCTAAATAAAGTGGTACAGGGAAAGATTTATAGTCTCTAGAGTTAGCTAATGTCTGAGCCATAAAAGTCACTCTTTACAGAGCACTTGACATGTACATTGACAGTTTTACAGTAGATATTGATCAATTATATTTCAATGACAATGCTTAAATATTGCTTCTAATATTCAGGATATGTAAGAGCTCTATGTGCAAGAAATGGAATTGCCTACTTTTATTCAAATAGATTTTCAACATATAATATTAACAACTTGTAAGCTCTAGTCTGAAGATCCATGCATACAGCCAATATAGCAAACCTAAAGCATTTACAACTTTAACCTGCTTTTGGTCAGTGACACTAAATTATATCCTATTCTCCAAAATAACTCATACACGTCCACTACCTAATGGTTCTTAGTTTTTGTAATTGCTTTTACTGTGTTTTCCTGCTTCCTTGTAACATCCTCTGTGAGCTCCAGAACCTCTCCCTTGTTGGTTTACAAGGAGCAGTGCACATTAGCTATAGTTAGTGTTGGGCGAATAGTTTGAGCCGAGTAAAAGTGTGACAGGAACATTGGCAGTTCGCCTGTTCAGCGAACACCCGAATTGGCAAGGCATTCGACCGTTTGTTGGCCCGCTGAACACCCCACATTGCACTGCGCACTGCTCAGTGCATTCTAAGTCCTGATTGACTGAAGAAATCTCAGAGCCATGATTGGAGAAAGTCATGATGACTTTCTCCAATCATGGCTCATTGCTCATAAGCCCAACCCACACTATAAAAGTTCCTTCCCAGAGGAGCCATGTGCAGTGTAATGTTGAAGTGGATATAGATAGAACAGGACTTTGTTCATTGCTACTAGCGAGTTAGTGTGCTATTGTGATTCTATTGTGAGTGTAGAGTGTCAATGTAGTGTTAATATAGTAAAAGTGCAGCATCAGTGCAGTGCAGTGCAGTTTTACTGTAGTGTGTGAGTGCAGTTTTACGGTAGTTTCAGTGTAGTGCATCCATGCAGTTCTACTGCATTATATTGAAGTGTGTCAGTGTAGTGTCAGGGCAGTTTTACTGCTGTATATTGTAGTGTGTCAGTGCAGTTTTACTGCAGTATATTGTAGTGTGTCAGTGCAGTTTTACTGCAGTATATTGTTGTGTGTCAGTGGAGTGTGTCTGTGAAGTACAGTGTTACATAATGTTTATTGCTGTATTCAGTGCTATATCGCTGTATACAGTGCCATATACCTCCCCCCTTTTTTTTTGGTTGCTGCATATTATTTATTTTTTTGTTTTATTGTCCTGTGCCTGCCTCCTTTTTTAAAATTGTGAGCCACAGTTTTTTCTGACTAAGTTGTTCCACATGTCAGCGGCACTCCTCAAGTTAAAGTGCATCTGACTCGGTTAAATTGATGATAGGCAACTCCTATCCTCATATTGATTAGTGGTTCCAAATGAATAATAACTACTGCAGTAGGGAACAGACACAAAAGATACGCTCAGCATCTTTCCAAATAACTGTTCTGCTTTATTATGACGCAATTGAAGGTTGTTATACACATGATTACGTAGGTATCACATTAATATTACAATTGTACGTTTATGGTAACAAGGGGCGTTACATAGGCAGGCTAATTCTGATCAGGACTCGAAAGAATGTAAACATGCACTGAAAACATTATTAGTGCTGTGTGCACAGTGAGGGCAGTGTGCAATACATATAAAATAGAATACAATTATTTACAGATCGTACAAATTCCCATTACAGTCTCCCCTCTTTTGATCAATATTTTGATCACTAACCACACCTGCTATCACCTTTAACCTGGAATCTCCACACGCTTAGGTGGAGGTAGTCCTGGCCAAAGAGGCAAAAAAACTCCATTGTGGAGAAAATAATAGCTGAGCAACTTTTTCATTACAAAATGACTTTTCATTGTGAAAAGCAAATGATTGATAAGACACATTTACAGAGTACTGGCTGTACACTCCTGTGGCAGGAATGGCCTTCTAGCTAAATTGTTGGCATGCTGACTTATCAGCATATGTAAACACAGACAATTCTACATAAAATGGAAGACAAACAAAAGACAAATATGACTTCAACATGGCTAAACTACTTTTCAAATATATATATCCGTTACAGTTAAAGTAATTGAATCAAAAAGTACCCTAGACTGTGATCACAAGAGGGAAACAAATCAAACACAGAGATTTCTTTAATTTAGTCATTTTTGCAGTGTCTGGTGTAGATCCAGGTGTCTTTTCCTTCAAGTTTTGCAAAAACTGTACATGAAATAGATGCTGTATTGAGTCTCCAAACATTTCCTTATATATAAATGTCTCTTAACAATCCGCAAGTCACCTGGCTTTAGTTTTAGATCCTTCCAAACTTTTAGGATCTGCAAATGGGGAGAAAACACACAAATGAGTTTGTCAAAAAACCTTAAGTCCTCATGCACATGGACGTTTTTACAGCCGCGTTTTTGAGCGTTTTTTACAGCTTAAAAACGCCTGTCTATGTTAGTCTATGGATTCATGCCCACCTAGACGTTTTTGAGCTGCAAATGGCCTAGGCGTTTTTAAGCTGTAAAAAAAACCCAGGACCAGTGCGTTCCGAGGCGCGGCGCTAGAGCTGTAAAAACGCGAAACGCGGAAAAACGCGCAAAAACGCGACCGTGGCGTTTTTTCGCGTTTTTTAGCTCCGGCGTTTTTTTGCTCAAAATAGATGATTGGACACTGTAATCTCTGTAAAAACAGGAAATTCCTGTCTGGACATTAGATTACCCAAGAGTCCTTTGCACAGCCGTGTGACTGTGGTTAGTGACTTGAAGATGGCAAGTGCTGTTTCGCAAGTGGAGCTCATTAGTGCTGTACAGGCCCATCCTGAACTGTGGAATGTGGCACATCCACTTCATGGAGACCACATACGTAAAGTGAAAGCCTGGGAGGACATCAGTGCTGCCATTACCCCTGGCTGGGAACAAATGCGAAATGCTGAAAGAAAGGAAATAAGTAAGTCTATTTTCCTTGAATGCATGATCTGTTTGTGTGTAATGTAAACGAAGATTGCATATTTAACCCTTTGTTTTCCATGTTATTTTAGGCAAAATTATGCAGCGCCGCTGGAAGTCCCTACGTGACCGTGTCAAGAGGGACCTCACGGACGAGGACAAGGCAGCACGTAGGTGGAGCACCAGCGCCAACAAAGAGACCACACGTCTACCACACCAATCTGCTATTCTTACGGCAAAATATGCAGAGCCATACCAGACCGTAAGTTTTTAGTTTTTTTCATATATTTGCCTATGTACATTGCTTTTCAGGCAGTATGTTCCATGGCTATTGTAACCACTTTCCGAATGCCACATGTACATATACGTCGGCAGAATGGCACGGCTGCACAAATGGGCGTACCTGTACGCCCCTTTTAAGTTGCCGCCTTGGCGGCGCGCTTTCCCATTGCAAGGTCCATGAGTCCGACCGCGGGTCCTGTGGACTCAATGTCCGCGGGCACACCGGCGATCGTCTCAGGGAGAGGAAGAGGTCAATGCCAGTGTACTTTTTACAGTAATCATTGCAATTTTAATCGCACTGAATCGCACTGATCGCTGTAAAAATGACAATTTTTCCAAAAATGTGTCCAAATTGTCCAACGTGTCCGCCGTATTGTCGCAGTCATGCTAAAAATCGCTGATCTCCCCCATTACTATTACCATTAAAAAAATGTAAATTCAAAATTTAAAACAGAAATTTACACTCTTTTTTTATAGCTCCAGTTGATCAAGTTGATCAAATACCACCTAAAAAAAGGTCTGTTTGAGTGGAAAAAAAGGACGTAAATTTTTTGGGGAGCCACGTTGCACGACCACCATTGTTAAAGCGACGCTGTGACAAATCGCAAAAAGTGCTCGCGTCTTTGGCCAGCTGAATGGTCCGGGCTGAAGTAGTTACGTTTATACATTTTGTATTGTCTGCAGGACAACTTCTAACATTACACTGAGAGAGGTGGATGCAGAAGAGGCTGAGGTTCAGAGACCAAGCAGTCCCATGACCAGCACTGGATCTCCACGTCCAATCAGCGAGGGAGGTGTTGAGTGCACAGATGAGGTAACTGCTTCGGTCTGCCTGTCTATCTCATTGTCTGTCTGTCCATGTACATGTCAATGTAAACATTTTTGTTCTTTTGCAGGAATCGAGGACTGTGGAATCACCGTCTCCTGCCAGTCAGCAAGGTGTAGAGCAGCGCAGTCGTGGCGGTGTTCGTGCCCGTGGGCGTGGACGTCAGACGAGGGGCGGCTTCAATCCGGAGGCTGATGACAGAATGCTAGCACTGCTGCAGGAAGTGCGGCAGGAGAGGCGCAGTATGGATGCCTTTTTAGACACCAACAACCCACGCGCCTGCTTCTGCCGCAGCCTTTACCACATCCTGGAGGACATTGGGGGAGACCAAGAGAAGCTTTGTATGGATCGCATGTACGCTATTGCAATGCAATACCGTCATGCAAAATTAAGTGGCAGGCCACCTCCATGCGATCCATATAATGTTTCTCATGATCCCCCAATGGCCCCTGGGACCTCAGCAGTGCTAGCACCCCCCTCTCACTATCAGCCCCCTCCTCAACGCCAACCACCACCTATGCCGTCCCAGACCTCATTCCATAACCTGCACTCCTATGGTGAATTTCAACCTTCCACCTCCCATTTTCAGCCCTCATACCCTGTACCCCGCTACCAGCAGGATTTTGGGAGTGATCGCCAGGCCCAACCATTACCCCGTCCCCAATCCCCACATCCCCAAAGCAATCAAGCATCCACCACCACCTATCACCAGTTGTGATCCCAAAATAAATTATTTTTTTCTTGAAATACCAGTTGTGATCCCAATCCTTTATTAAATATGTTTTTTGATTGAAAATAAATGTGTTCACGTTGTCTTTTATATGATGCACAACAGCACTCCTTTGCACTCTGCTTGCCCTGAAGGCAGAGTGCAAAGGACTCTATCGTACTCTGCCTTCGGAAAAGCGTAAGCTTGCTCTTTTTTGGGCTTAGCCTAGGCTTACCCAGAAGGCAGAGTCAAATTGACTTGTTGAACAATCGTTGATAAATGGACATAAAAATAACAAACTTCAATTTTGAAATGCTTTATTTCAAAAAACACAAGAAAGCAAAGGTAGATGTATTGCAAATATTTTTTAGATATAATCATTCTGCCATGATACCTCTCCATCAGGGGATTCAAAAAATTCTGCAAATTGGTTTCGAATGCTCATGACACGTGCAGTTGAACGCAAGTCCATAAATTGAACCCTCTGAAGTTGGTTAATGGGCTCCAGTTCAACATTATTTCTGTCACTGTCCCGCAGAAAATTGTGCAGAACGCAGCATGCCTGGACGACTTTAATGGCGTTGTCAACATCCAATTGCATACTTGTCAGCAAAACTCGCCATTTGGCCGTGCACCCCCCAAATGCACATTCAACAACACGGCATGCACGGCTGAGCCGATAATTGTAGATTTTTTGTCGTCGGCTGAGACCATTGCCACTGTATGGCCTCATAAGATTTTCAGTAGAAAATAGTAAAAACCTTCGCGCCAGTGGTGTCGATAGCAGATAATATATATGAATTACATATACTGGTGATACATCTAATAAGAAAACATTCCCAACAATAAAGAAAATTTGTGGAAATATATAAACAATCAGTGTAAGCTGCTCCCCAATTTTTGAATAATCAAAAAAATAGATAATCAAAAAAAGGAATGTAAGGAAGATAGGGGGCGCTAGATACCATAATATTCAAGTGCTCTAAATAAATATATCTCCTGCATTACCAAAAAAATGGAAATGTAAGAAAGCTAGGGTGCGCTAGATACCATACTAATCAAGTGCTTTAAATAAATATATCTCCTGCATTACCAAAAAAATGAAAAACATAATAATGACAAATCATAATTAGATTACACATTGAAGTGTGCACAATAGTGAAAAAAAATATAGTGATTGATTGTCCACATAAAAAAAGTGATTGAAGTGGTTGAAGTGATATCTTTCAATATTATCCCAATCTTGTTGCTGTAAACAAAAGGTTTTCCATCACCAAAGGAAAATAAGAAAAGGAAAACACCTCGAAGTAGTAGATATCTGCTTACCAGATACCAATGACTCCTTTAGTTAAAAAGAGTCACTAGTGCTTGTGCAGGGTTGTGCCTGCTCACATGGATGGCCGGACTGTGGTTGGTATTATAGGCATGGATCGTTCCCGTCAAGCTCACTCTAGATAGGATAAGGATACATAGGAAACAAAAACAGTCTCCATAGCGTAAAACCATTTATTAAAAAAGTAAACAAATTAAAAAGCCAAATGGCCGCTTACATTGGTGGGTGCCTACTCGGCACTGGGGCTGCTTGCATGTCAGGGTGACTTCGCAGTCAGAAAAAGCATTTCATGTCTCCTCCACGCTGGCGTGCGTTCCAGCTTACACAGGGGGGGCAGCCAAAGGATCCGGATGTTGTTGGGTGATAGGACATGTGACCACGTACCGCTCCGACGTACGTTTCGTAATGAACGTCTTCAGGGAAGCGTACGTTGGTCACTGGAATGGTGGTTTTTATTAGGAACAGGAAGGGGGCGGGTAATTGGCAAATGGGCCACAGGAACTGTGCTCATAGCAATAAAGTTGGAAAGTTCAACTATGGTCTGGAGCTTAGCTCCATCTTGTGGATATTTACTATATTGTTCACAAAAAACTCCTTAATTAAAAACGGATGTGACTTTTTATTAGGAACAGGAAGTGGGCGGGTAATTGGCAAATAGACCACAGGAACTGTGCTCATAGAAAATAATATTGAAAGATATCACTTCAACCACTTCAATCACTTTTTTATGTGGACAATCAATCACTATATTTTTTTCACTATTGTGGGCACTTCAATGTGTAATCTAATTATGATTTGTCATTATTATGTTTTTCATTTTTTTGGTAATGCAGGAGATATATTTATTTAAAGCACTTGATTAGTATGGTATCTAGCGCCCCCTAGCTTTCTTATATTTCCATTTTTTTGGTAATGCAGGAGATATATTTATTTAGAGCACTTGAATATTATGGTATCTAGCGCCCCCTATCTTCCTTACATTCATAAGATTTTCAGCCAGTCCAAAGGCCTCATCTGCCACCATGACTAATGGCAAGCTGGGTTCTTCAGTGCAGGGTAGAGGCCTGCTTTCAGGAATATTGAGTCGTCCCTCATGTAGACGACGTCCGAAGGCCGACTCGCGGAATATGCGGGCGTCACCTTGGCTTCCATATGCTCCCACATCAACAAAAAGAAATTTAAGGTGTGCATCGGACAATGCCAGGAGGACCACCGAAAAATATTTTTTATAATTAAAATATGACGATCCAGAGTGGGGAGGCTTCTTCACCCTGATGTGTTTCCCATCAAGGGCTCCTATACAATTTGGGAACTGAGTTTTTTCCCAAAAAGTGTCCACAACTGATTCCCAGATGTCTTCTGTTGGCTCTGGCATTACAATGTTATGCAATTCCTCCCATATTGCCACACATGTTTCCTTTATTATTTTTGAGACCGTTGAGAGACCAAGGAGGAAGTAATGATGCAAGGAAGCATAACTTTGTCCCGTGGCAAGGAACCTAAGATAACATAATAAATTTAGTTATTGAAAGAGAAAAGCATAAACATAAGTCCTAACCCTACCCTTAAACCTAACCCTATCTCCTAACCCTAACCCCTAACCCTAATCTCTAACCCTAACCCTAACCCCTAACCCTATCTCCTAACCCTAACCCTATCTCCTAACCCTAACCCTATCTCCTAACCCTAACCCCTAACCCAAAACCCTATCTCCTAACCCTAACCCTAACCCCTAACCCTATCTCCTAACCCTAACCCCTAACCCTATCTCCTAACCCTAACCCTATCTCCTAACCCTATCTCCTAACCCTAACCCTATCCCCTAACCCCTAACCCTATCTCCTAACCCTAACCCTATCTCCTAACCCTTAACCCTATCTCCTAACCCTATCTCCTAACCCTAACCCCTAACCCTATCTCCTAACCCTATCTCATAACCCTAACCCTAACTCTAACCCCTAACCCTATCTCATAACCCTATCTCCTAAACCTAACCCTATCTCCTAACCCTAACCCCTAACCCTAATCCTATCTCCTAACCCTAACCCTATCTCCTAACCCTATCTCCTAACCCTAACCCTATCTCCTAACCCTAACCCCTAACCCTATCTCCTAACCCTATCTCCTAACCCCTAACCCTATCTCCTAACCCTATCCCCTAACCCTATCTCCTAACCCTAACCCTATCTCCTAACCCTAACCCTATCTCCTAACCCTAACCCCTAACCCTATCTCCTAACCCTAACCCCTAACCCTATCTCCTAACCCTATCTCCTAACCCTAACCCCTAACCCTATCTCCTAACCCTAACCCCTAACCATAACCCTATCTCCTAACCCTGACCCTATTCCCATATGTGTATTCACTTACCTGAGTGTCACTAGCATCCGTTCCTCCGGTGACACAGAGCTACGCATCACAGTGTCCATCCTTGTGAGCCTTGGCCTGAGCCTCTCCAACAGGTCATCAAAGAGCGGCAATGACATCCTTGTAAAGTTAAAGAATTTTGTCGGATATGAGCGCAGTTGGGAATAAATATTGCCAAAGTACCCCATAGAAAACCGATTGGATACCATTGGATGCACCCAAAATTGACGTCTGCTGCTTCTCTCCTCCTCCTGTCTCATTCTCCGCAGCCTCCGCAAAACAATCAGAAGGATTGCCTCATCGATCTTCTGGATGACAGGATCCATATTTCTCAGAAAAATACACAAAACTTAACAGACTCTGAAACACTCTCTCCTCTCTCTCCTACCAAAATGGCACCGACACATGCTCATTAACATATTTTCTTTGGTTTCTGTGGCATTGTGGGAAATTTGGGAGTGTATATAGCTGAGAGATGTGTTTTTCATTAAAAAACGCTTCTTAGCGCTAACGCTAAAAAACGCGCAAAAACGCGCAAAAACGCTAATGCAAAAGGCGGTAAAAATCGCGTTTTTAACGCCGGTTTTTCCAGGCGTCAAACCTAGCTTTACAGCTCGTTTTTTGTTTCAATAATTTTTATTGAAGTTTTAAGTGAAAGAGTGAACAGTAGGGATGAGCTTCGAGTTCGAGTCGAACTCATGTTCTACTCGAACATTGGCTGTTCGCAAGTTCGCCGAACAGCGAACAATTTGGGGTGTTCGCGGCAAATTCGAATGCCGCGGAACACCCTTTAAAAGTCTATGGGAGAAATCAAAAGTGCTAATTTTAAAGGCTTATATGCAAGTTATTGTCATAAAAAGTGTTTGGGGACCCGGGTCCTGCCCCAGGGGACATGGATCAATGCAAAAAAAAGTTTTAAAAACGGACGTTTTTTCAGGAGCAGTGATTTTATTAATGCTTAAAGTCAAACAATAAAAGTGTAATATCCCTTTAAATTTCGTACCTGGGGGGTGTCTATAGTATGCCTGTAAAGGGGCGCATGTTTCCTGTGACTAGAACAGTCTGACAGCAAAATGACATTTGGAAGGAAAAAACTCATTTAAAACTACCCGCGGCTATTGCATTGCCGACAATACACATAGAAGTTCATTGATAAAAACGGCATGGGAATTCCCCACAGGGCAACCCCGAACCAAAATAATAAAAAAAAAATGATGTGGGGGTCCCCCTAAATTCCATACAAGGCCCTTCAGGTCTGGTATGGATATTAAGGGGAACCCCAGCCAAAATGTAAAAAAAAAATTGACGTGGGGTTCCCCCTAAATTCCATACCAGACCCTTCAGGTCTGGTATGGATTTTAAGGGGAACCCCGCGCCAAAAAAAAAAAAAAAAACGGCGTGGGGTCCCCCTAAAAATCCATACCAGACCCTTATCCAAGCACGCAACCTGGCAGGCCACAGGAAAAGAGGGGGGGACGAGAGTGCGCCCCCCCCCCTCCTGAACCGTACCAGGCCACATGCCCTCAACATTGGGAGGGTGCTTTGGGGTAGCCCCCCAAAACACCTTGTCCCCATGTTGATGAAGACAAGGGCCTCATCCCCACAACCGTGGCCGGTGGTTGTGGGGGTCTGCGGGCGGGGGGCTTATCGGAATCTGGAAGCCCCCTTTAACAAGGGGACCCCCAGATCCCGGCCCCCCCCCTGTGTGAAATGGTAAGGGGGTACTTACCCCTACCATTTCACTAAAAAACTGTCAAAAATGTTAAAAATGACAAGAGACAGTTTTTGACAATTCCTTTATTTAAATGCTTCTTCTTTCTTCCTTCATCTTCTTCTTCTTCTTCTGGTTCTTCTGGCTCTTCTGGTTCTTCCTCCGGCGTTCTCGTCCAGCATCTCCTCCGCGGCGTCTTCTATCTTCTTCTCCTCGGGCCGCTCCGCACCCATGGCATGAGGGGGGAGGCTCCCGCTCTTCTCTTCATCTTCTTCTTCATCTTCATCTTCTTCTTCATCTTCTTCTTCTTCTTCTTCTTCTTCTTCTTCTTCTTCTTCTTCTTCTTCTTCTTCTTCTCTTCTTCATCTCTTCTTCCTTCTTCATTTCTTCTGCGGGCCGCTCCGCATCCATGCATGGAGGGAGGCTCCCGCTGTGTGACGGCGTCTCTTCGTCTGACGGTTCTTAAATAACGGGGGGCGGGGCCATCCGGTGACCCCGCCCCCCTCTGACGCACGGTGAATTGACGGGACTTCCCTGTGACGTCACAGGGAATGCCACAGGGAAGTCCTGTCATGTCCCGTGCGTCAGAGGGGGCGGGGTCACCGGGTGGCCCCGCCCCCCGTTATTTAAGAACCGTCAGACGAAGAGACGCCGTCACACAGCAGGAGCCTCCCTCCATGCATGGATGCGGAGCGGCCCGCAGAAGAAATGAAGAAGGAAGAAGAGATGAAGAAGAGATGAAGAAGAGATGAAGAAGAGATGAAGAAGAGATGAAGAAGAGATGAAGAAGAAGATGAAGATGAAGATGAAGATGAAGAAGAAGATGAAGAGAAGAGCGGGAGCCTCCCCCCTCATGCCATGGGTGCGGAGCGGCCCGAGGAGAAGAAGATAGAAGACGCCGCGGAGGAGATGCTGGACGAGAACGCCGGAGGAAGAACCAGAAGAGCCAGAAGAACCAGAAGAAGAAGAAGATGAAGGAAGAAAGAAGAAGCATTTAAATAAAGGAATTGTCAAAAACTGTCTCTTGTCATTTTTAACATTTTTGACAGTTTTTTAGTGAAATGGTAGGGGTAAGTACCCCCTTACCATTTCACACAGGGGGGGGGCCGGGATCTGGGGGTCCCCTTGTTAAAGGGGGCTTCCAGATTCCGATAAGCCCCCCGCCCGCAGACCCCCACAACCACCGGCCACGGTTGTGGGGATGAGGCCCTTGTCTTCATCAACATGGGGACAAGGTGCTTTGGGGGGCTACCCCAAAGCACCCTCCCAATGTTGAGGGCATGTGGCCTGGTATGGTTCAGGAGGGGGGGGGGCCGCACTCCAGTCCCCCCCTCTTTTCCTGCGGCCTGCCAGGTTGCGTGCTCGGATAAGGGTCTGGTATGGATTTTTAGGGGGACCCCACGCCGTTTTTTTTTTTTTTTTGGGCGCGGGGTTCCCCTTAAAATCCATACCAGACCTGAAGGGTCTGGTATGGAATTTAGGGGGAACCCCACGTCAATTTTTTTTTTAAATTTTGGCTGGGGTTCCCCTTAATATCCATACCAGACCTGAAGGGCCTTGTATGGAATTTAGGGGGACTCCCACATCATTTTTTTTTTTTAATTTTGGTTCGGGGTTGCCCTGTGGGGAATTCCCATGCCGTTTTTATCAATGAACTTCTATGTGTATTGTCGGCAATGCAATAGCCGCGGTAGTTTTAAATGAGTTTTTTCCTTCAAAATGTCATTTTGCTGTCAGACTGTTCTAAACACGGGAAACATGCGCCCCTTTACAGGCATACTATAGACACCCCCCAGGTATGAAATTTAAAGGGATATTACACTTTTATTGTTTGACTTTAAGCATTATTAAAATCACTGCTCCTGAAAAAACGGCCGTTTTTAAAACTTTTTTTTGCATTGATCCATGTCCCCTGGGGCAGGACCCAGGTCCCCAAACACTTTTATTGACAATAACTTGCATATTAGCCTTTAAAATTAGCACTTTTGATTATTCATGTTCGTGTCCCATAGACTTTAACGGTGTTCGCGTGTTCGAACGAATTTTTTTCCTGTTCGCATGTTCTGGTGCGAACCGAACAGGGGGGTGTTCGGCTCATCCCTAGTGAACAGTCATTGACAAAAATCACATTCTTTGACAAAAATCACATTCTGATTACATACAGTTGAGAGAATTACATAGCAATATTCGTTCGTCAATCGTGGTGAGAGTAATATAACTATAACAGGTGTTGAAGGTAAGATAAAGTGTGTGAATTATTCTTCCCATGTACCCCATATGGGCTCATGCTGTAGCATGGGTGATTGTGGGATCCTTCATTCCCATGGTGTAAAGACATTTTAAACAGTAATCATTTAATAACTTGGAATAGTATTAACCGTTCGTACGAAAGTATGGTAATAATACTGAAGTGTAGGTTGTAAAACTTAAAAGTGTAGGAATGTGTTGGAACGAATCGTGACTAGAGTACTCATCGAACTTGAGTATAATTATGAGAGCTATTCGTACTCGTAAAGAACTGTATGTAACGTGTAGTAGAGAGAGTGGTGAGTAAGGTAGTTGGGGATAGATAATAAAAGGGAGAAAAAAAAGGTGGGGGTGGATGGGGGGAGGGGGCAGGAAGAGTAGTGGAGGAAGGTAGAGAGCAGCGTCATATATTGAGTGAAGAGAACAATGTGGATCGAGTATGTGTAAGTATTATCAGAAAAATTATCAGGTAAGTTTTTGTGCGTACCAATTTGACCAGGGGTACCATAGCTTGTGGATTTTTGCATAAGAGGGTTTTCCCTTTGAAATAATTAATTCATATGCGAAGTGGGAGTGAACCAGTGTTATGACTTCTGTCAATGTTGGGGGTAAGTTTGTTTTCCATCTTCTAGTTATGAGTAACCTAGTAGCTAGAAGTATGTGTGTGATTATTAGTCTAAAAGGTGGTGGCAGTAGTTCTGTGTTCAATTTCAGTATGGCCAATTGTGGTGTAAGTTTGATGGTGACAGATATCTTGTATAATGTATTCCACCTCTTGCCAGAGGGTTTTTAAGACTGGACATGACCATAGAATGTGAGATAAGGTACCTACGTGGTCACATTCTCTCCAACATTTGGATGAGGATTGTGGGTGAAATTTGGCCATTCTCTGAGGCGTTAGGTACCATCTTAGGTGTATCTTATGCATTAATTCCCATAGAGAGGTGCAGCTAGTGGATTTATAGGTGGATTGTAGTGCCTTTTGCCATTGTTGTTCTGAGAACTGTAGATGTAATTCTTTTTCCCAGTCTGTGTATGGTTTAGATTTTAAGAATACTGTTTTTTCCTGCAGGGTCGAGTATATTAGTGAGGTGCCTTTGGTAGGTGTGTTATTGGAGAAGTAGTAGTTCCACATTTTGAGTGGTATTTCTCCTTCTAATCGTGTGTGAGCTGAGAGACATTGTTGAATTCTGGTACAGCTAAAGAAGTCTGTGGGGGGTGCTTGGTATTGTGATTGTAATTGGTTAAAGGGTTTATGTAGTATCTTTAGACCTGAGGTCTGTGGTATGGGGGCTTTGGTCTGTTATCCATTTGGGAATAGTCAAATCAGGTGACAGTAATTGTAGGGTTTGGATAGGTATTGGAATGCTTTTGGTTGGCAATTGGGACCATTTCGCGGAGTGTAGTATTGTCCAAGCTTTAACCGAAGCTTGTATGGTTGGCGAATATAAACGAAGATTTGGGCGTTTGGTTGTAGTGCTGAATAACCAGTATTTAAGGTTGGGCCCTGGAGTCATGTTGTTTTCAATGTTTCCCCATAATGTGGTAGTGTGCGTGTTTACCCATTCCTTCATTTGAGATAGAACGGTAGCTAGATAGTAATCTTTAATATCTACGTATCCCAGGCCGCCCGCCAGTTTATGTTTAGTAGTTTTTAGATGGCTACATCTAGGTTTCTTACCTTGCCAAATGTAATGATGTAAAATTGATTGTAGAGATTTGATGTATATGTTGGTAAGTGGAATGGGAAGAGTGCGGAATGTGTAGAGCAGTCTAGGGAGTATGAGCATTTTAAAGGCTGCTAACCTACCAGTCCAAGAAAATTCAAATTTTGAAAGTTTGGAGGTTTCTTTAATAAGCATCTGTTTCATTTCAGTGTAGTTGTTGGTAAAGAGGCTTCTGGTGCATTTGGTGAGTGTGATTCCTAGATATGATATACCTGTATCTGCCCATGGATATGTATAGAAGTTTCGTAGAAGGTTGCTGGTTATGGCATCTAAACCTAGGTCCAAAATATATGACTTATTTTCGTTTACCTTGTAGTAAGAAATGGTACTAAATTTTTGTAGTACAGATTGTATCGAAGCCAGGGAGGATATAGGGTTGGTTACCATTATGATGACGTCGTCAGCAAACAGGTTGATCTTGTGTTCTAATTTACCAATTTTGAATCCTGTGATGGATTTGTTTATTCTAATATGTTCGGCCAGGGGTTCCATCATTAAGTTAAAGATGATGGGTGATAAAGGGCAGCCCTGACGAGTGCTGTTTGAAATTGGAAATGGTTTAGATAGCATCTCAGAGGTATAGACCTGGGCTGAAGGTTTTGAATATAAGGCCATTATAGCGGAAAGAATGGGACCTTGGAGGCCGAATTTAAGGAGTGTAGCGTGGAGATAGGTCCAATTGACTCTATCAAACGCCTTCTCTACATCCAGTGATAGAAGCAGAGAAGGCGTTCGCTCAGTTTCCGCATGATGTATTATATTAATGATTCTACGGGTTGCATCAAACGTTTGCCTATGTTTTGTGAACCCGGATTGGTCAGGGTGGATTAATGAGGGCATAATATTTACTAACCTGATTGCTATGAGTTTTGCATAAATTTTTGTGTCGATGTTTAGTAGCGATATAGGTCTAAAGTTTTGGGGTGAGGTCGGATCCTTGCCTGGCTTCGGCAATGTAATGATTAAGGCATTTAACATTTCCTGTGGGAGAGAAGAGGAGGAGGCAGCGTCGTTGCACATTTGGGCCAAAAAAGGGGCTAGAATTGTACGGAATTGTTTATAATACTCTCCAGTGAGACCGTCTGGTCCAGGGGATTTGTTGGATGGTAGGGCTATGATGATATCTAACACTTCTATCGGGGAGAATGGAGCATTTAGAATTGTTAGTTGCTCTGAGGATACTTTAGGGAGATTAATTTCTGACAAAAAGTTTTCTATATCTTTTGAGGAAGGTTGGCTAATAGTGGAGTCATTTTTTAGATTATAGAGTGTTTCGTAGTAATGACTAAACGCTTCTGCTATGGCTTGGGGGTCTATCACTTTTTGTCCTGTGGAGGGATGGTAGAGGTGAGATATCTTGCTTTTAATATGTTGGCCTTTGATTCTGACTGCCATTGCTTTCCCTGCCTTATTCCCAGTGGAGTAGTGGTTAGCCTTAAATCTTTTTTGGGTTTTTTCATATGTTTCTAGTAGTAAGTTTCTTAATTCTTGTCTAAGAAGTACAAGTTTTTCTCTATGGGCAGGATCAGGACTGATTTGGTTTTGGGCCTCTGCTGTTTTAATTTGGGAGGTGATGGTGTCAAGACGCTGTGATCTCCTCCTCTTCTCTCTAGCTCCTATTTGAATAAGAATCCCTCGGATGACCGCTTTATGAGCGTTCCATAAAATAGTGTTGTTTGATGTTGATCCTTGATTCAGATCAAAAAATTCTTCTAAATGTTTACAGATAGTAGCTGAGTGTTCGGGTGATTGAATAATTGAAGCGTTGGCTCTCCATAACTTCGTACGTGGGGAAGTAGGCAAAGACTCAAGGGTTATAGACACTGGTGCGTGGTCAGACCACGTTATCGTATCTAAAGATGATTCAGAAATTTTTGGCAGGGTCCACTTGTCGACAAGGAAGTAGTCGATTCTGGTGTACGAATTTTGGCGATGGGAAAAGGAGTAGTCTCTCTTAGTGGGGTGGTGGCATCTCCATACATCATATAGGTCATTGTTTCTTAGGAACCGTCCCATAGGTGAAGTAGTTCTAGTTTTGCGAGAGGAGGCATCTAGGGAATTGTCCGGAACTATGTTGAAATCACCGCAGATTATGAGGTTTCCTTGGTGAGATTTGGCGATTTTGGGCATCAACTTAGAGAGGAATCTAATTTGTTTAGTGTTGGGCACATACACCGTTACAATAGTGTATCTAGCATTATCCAAGGTACAATCTAGGGCCAGGTATCTGCCATCTTCATCAACTAAGCTGTTATGGAGCGTAAAGTTGATTGTGTGTTTGATTGCAATTAGAACTCCGTTTTTCTTAGTGGGGCCTGGAGCATGGTAGATATTGGGGAAGGATTTGTTATTTCAGTGTGGCATTGCAGATTTTTTAAAGTGTGTTTCTTGCACACAGATGATGTCACATGAAGATTTTTGGGCTGTTCTCCATAAGGAAGCTCTTTTAACCGGATGGTTTAGCCCTTTGGCATTTAGTGAGAGGAATTTGGGCATCTTGGTGGGTGGTGTAGGGTAGAATACGTGGTAAGTTTTTACTCACAGTTAGTAGTTAGGTTCTTCTATGTAGAAAGATCTGGTGGTCGTGGTACTCGTGTGCTTTTTTCTTCCGTGCGCTCTCAGGAAAGAAGAGATGTTGGGTAAAGGAAACTTTAGGGTGAGGAGAAAATAAAGTGAGTTAGGAAAAAAGGGTAAACAAAACGTAAGAACTGACAGCAGTTAATTAAAACTGGTACTGCTGTGTTGTTGTGGGGTGTAAGTTCGTGGAGTTTGTAACGAGCAAGGCATCCGACCGGAGATGTGGTAAAGCGGGTCATGTGCAATCCCACTATTCAGGTATAGGCTAGTGCTTACCGGAGTGACGGTTATCATTGGAATGCGGAGAGTTTCCTCTGCGGTTTAGTTGAGCTGAGTTAGGTGGGTCTGGAATAATTCCCCATATGTGGAGTAATTTGAGGCCTTCTTCCACTGTGGAGATGTTATGCTTGGTCCCATTCTTGGTGACTATGATCTTGGTAGGGAAGCCCCATTGATAGGGGATCTTGTGGTTATTGAGTGGTTTGGTAATAGTGTTTAGTTGTCTCCGTAACTGGCGGGTGTGCTGTGAGAGGTCAGCGTAAAGTTGTAGATTAGTATACGGGGCAGGTAGCTGTTCCAGATGTCTTGATTTGAACAGAAGTTGGTCTTTAGCGTGAAAAAAGTGAATTCTCATCAGGGTATCGCGTGGAACTTCGGCCGGGAGATGTGGGGGTTTAGGGAGGCGATGGATGAGATCAATTATGGTTTCCATGGGGGTGAGATCAGGCAGGAGCGTGGAAATTAGTTTTCTGGCATATGCGTTTAAATCATGCGGTAATATAGATTCAGGGACCCCTCTGATCTTAACATTATTACGGCGGGACCTGTCCTCGAGGTCCGCCATTTTGGCCCTCATCCATTGTTGTTCATCTCGTGTATGATCATGGGCGTCTACCAGATCATTGACCGTTTCAGTCATTTCTCCCATCTGCTTCTCAACTATGTGTATTTTCTGCCCCATATGGTTGATTTGTGAGGAGAATCTGGAGAACATATTGGAAATGTCATTGTGAAGGGAGCTCTGAAGGGAGATGAGCATCTCCTTCATTGTGGTATCTAATACAGGCTGGTTTGTGGTAGGGAAGGCTGCTATGGGGGATGGATGAGCTGGGGCTGTATCAGGCTCAGGGCTCACCTCAGATGTTGCAGATTCTTCATCCAGGCGCATCCGCGCTTTTGCAGGGCTGTTACCGGCCGATGAAGCAGGGGATGATGGTGAGGCATCAGGAGAGTGAAGATGTGGGGTTATTTGCAGTTCATCCTCATCAGGAAGATCTGTGTAGGCCGCCGAATTCCTGCATTCAGGGCCGCGGGCGCCATCTTGGATTTTCGGCTGTGTATAGTAATCTGTCAGCTTCTTAGGCTGACGGTATTCTTTCCTTTTGCGGTTCATCCCGGATGATATAAGGGAGAAATCCAATGCTCTGATGCTCTGAGCAGTCACTGGAGTGTGCCAGAATAGCGGGGATGTCGTTGTATAATCCGGTCGGTGCAGGAGCTGTGTTACTACACGTCAATCTTGCTCGGCAGTTGGCCACGCCCCCCAGCTCGTTTTTTAAAACGTCCATGTGCATGAGGACTAAAAGATCAGCAACGTTCTCAGTGAGATCCGAATGGAGGACTTCAGCTGCTGAGACAAAATATAAGCAAGTGAGTAACACACTCCCAAACCAAATCCCATAGGGAGAGAGTCCAACATCCCCCTTAGGGGCTTGATAAAATATAAGAAAACGTTCAGGCAAAAGTTTTCTAGTTTCTTACTCTACTTTGTCTGCTACATTGTAGACAGTAGGGGGTGTAAAAATAAAACCTCAAAACTTCTAGTAAGGACTCTCCTATAAAAATGATTTCCTCTGTTACTCTCTGTACTTTCTGCACTCTATATTTACAAACTACTTCTTTTTACTGTGGCCTTTGCAGTAGCATTTGCCACTGGACATCCAAAAAACATGTCCATACAGGCAAAATGCATACTCGTAAGATCCTAACTTGGGCATCTGGATATATCTTTTTTTTGTAATCTCTGGAAGGGATGTTCAGCTTTTGGTAACACCTTTGGTAACAGGTAAAACAAGAAGTGGTATGTTATAAAAACAACTGTGGTGAAAGCTGGCTCTATCCCACGCTCATTTACTAAGGCAGCCATAACTGCTTGTGACTGATGACAGGGTCCATGTGTTAAGCTGAAGGGAAAAGAGTGGCTGGCAGACATAAATGATCACCTTTTCCAAAGTCCTGCTTCATAAGAAGTTTCCCCCTGTGGACCACTTGTTCTTCTCGTTCTGGGGTCCTTAAAGTTGAATTATTGGAGGGCGTGGCCAAGATGGAGCTGTGAACGGACGCATGTCTGAGAGCTCCGCTGTGATCCGGGACAGTCTCACCTTCCAGGCTGCAAATACAGGTCTCTGAGCCGGCAAAAATCACCTACATGCACCGCCGATCATCCCGGCCAGCCAGCGGAAGGGCTAAGAAGTTGAAATTCCCCCCTGTCCCGGTGGATGCTGAGGCGGCCTGTGCAGACCGCGTGGGGTCCGGGAGGTGCGCTCACAGCAATATGGCGTCCCAGACAGAGCTGACTGAGCAATCTTCCTCCTCACAGCCAGGCTTGGCTGATGTGCTAGCCGCTATTGGCAACTGTCAGACCTCCCTCACCACCCATACTACCAAGGTGGATGCAGTACAACTGGATGTTGGTTTAATTAGGCTAGACATGGACAAGATCCGTGGCAGACTATCTGCTGCTGAGCAGCGTTTGGGAAATGTGGAGGACACTGTAGAGTCTCATGGAACTGATCTTCGGGCCCTGCAAACCAAAATTAGAGCACTGGAATACAAATCCGAAGATGCAGAGAACCGTAATAGGAGGAACAACCTCCGTATTGTGGGGCTGGCGGAGGGGGTTGAGGGACAACGTCCGACAGAATTCATTGAAGGCCTACTCCGTTCCCTCCTGCCTGCGGCTCAATTTTCGCCATTCTATGTGGTGGAGCGGGCTCATCGCATACCCCCCAGGCCGGGACCCCCTGGAGCGCCACCGCGCACATTTATTCTAAAGTTTCTTAACTTCTGTGACCGGGATGAAGTACTTAGAGCTGCTAGAATTCAGGGTGAATTGAATCATCAAAATAACAAGCTACTTATCTTCCCTGACTACTCTGTAGAGACTCAAAAGCTCAGGCGCTCGTTTGATCAGGTAAAGGCAGCCATGCGCCTTAAGGGCATTAGATACAGTGTTCTCTTTCCAGCACGGCTACGGGTTCAGGATGGAGAGACTGTCAGATTTTTTACATCCCCCAGGGATGCTACTGCATGGCTGGAATCGCTGCCCTCTAATCGTTATATGTTGCGGGGAAACTTACTACAGTCCTGTATTGATTAATGACCGCTGGTCAATTAACCCTGACAAATGATTTAGCCTTGCACCTGTTGTGCCTTTTGTTCTGTCTAATGTCTTACATTTAAGTACCGTGCCCCTGGCTATGCCAGGTGATGTCTAATTCCAAGCCTGCCTCTTCTTGCATATAGTTGTGAGACACTTTTTTGCTCTTTATATAGTGCTTTTGAGATGTTTGAGATTGGAGAGGAGGAATGCTGATTTTTGATATACTGACTTACTGCAGCAAGAACTTATGGGCTCTTCTGGAACCACAGTTTTTAATGATGTCCCTGATTCTTAAAGGGTGGTCACTGGCAGACTCTAGTGACCATTACATGTAATGCAGGCTCAACTGCCTTTACTGTGTTTGCAGGTGGTACACACCTACTGTATTGCTTACCTACTTGGAAACACCACTTATGGATGCTGATATCCCTACGGATGTACCGGGGGTCAAACAATTGCCTATTATACCCTATGGTGATCCCATTCTTACGGGTTACATGACTGTATGCTGGAGTATCCTGTTTTTCTGGAGATAAAGTATAGACTACCTTGCCTCTTCTAACAATGGGACCTTTTTCTTTTTCCTTTCTCTTGTTACTAGTTTTTATTTGCGTATTTTCTCACTTGCACTAGAATCAGATATGAGACGGTCCGAATAAAACCTTTTCTTTTTGAAATATTTTTTTATCCTACTCCCTACTGGCGGCGGAGCCTCTTGTCACCTTGGGTGGACAGTTAATTCCACTAAGGGACCACACCCACTGGTTCACGCTCCCTGAACTTGAGGGTTTTTCTGATGTTTGGGGAACAAAGCATTCCTAAGTTGGGGTGGGGGATGTGGGGTGGGGGGGATCAATGTTGGGATTGTTTTTGTTAACCTTTTTTTATTATTTTAGGTGCTTTGAATTAGACACATTTTTGAACAAGTCTTTTGATTTAATGCGGTACAATATACTGTGTATGTGGCTGGACTCAGATGCTGCCCTCTTGGTATGGTGTATAACTGCACTTCCCTTATTCCTCACACTTAATGGCTGAGCTAAAGGTGATCTCATTGAACGTTCGGGGCCTTAATACAGCTGTTAAGCGTTCCCTAGTGTTCCGGTTTCTTCGTACCCACAACCCACAGATTTGTGTCCTTCAGGAGACGCATCTGCAACGCAATAAAACGATATGCCTTAAGAAAGCTTGGGTGGGTCTTGATTACCATTCCACCTTTTCCACCTATGCCCGAGGGGTCAGCATCCTGGTTCACAAGACATTACGGTTCAGGCTTATAGAGGTTAAAACTGATAAAGAGGGGAGATATGTTATTGTTCATGCCAACATATATGATAAGAATGTGGTTCTGGTTGGAATTTATATTCCCCCACCGGCTTCCGGCAAGATCCTCCACGAGATTATGCAATTAGTGGTGCAATATGATACCGCTTTGGTATATCTCCTGGGGGATTCAATATGGTTCCATCGGTGGAACTTGATCGACTACAATCCACAGCCCGGGACACTCCAGACCTCAGACAGTGGGCAGAAACGTTTGCACTCACTGACGTCTGGAGGCACATACACCCGACACTGAAAGTCTTCCCTTGTCATTCAGCCTCACACAAAACACTATCCAGAATAGATCTTGTATATGCTTCTGGCCCTGCATTGCAATATGTACATGACTTATCTGTGCTTCCCATGGGAATTTCGGACCACGCACCATTGTGCTTGGCACTGAAGTTGTCTGTTCCACCGGGAACTCGCTTATGGCGTTTGTCCAGATTTTGGGCTAATGATGAGAGGATGTTGGAACTCCTGACGGCTTCTATCTGTAATTTTTGGACTGACAATGCTGACTCGGCAACCCCGCCAGTTATATGGGACTCGTTTAAAGCTAGGGTGCGAGGGGAATATGGGTATAGTATTGCTCGACTTAAGCGCGACTTAACCCGAACCATAGAGTACCTTGAGATGCAGGCGGGTAGGTTAGAGGCTGACTATGTCTCTGATCCTAGGGAAGACCGATATAGGGTGTGGAAAAGGGCTCTGCGAGACCTGTCTACTACTAGGATGGCCCAGACGGACAAGGCCATTTTATACTCTGCTCAACGAGTGTTTGAACATGGTGGGAAGAATGGGAGGCTCCTTGCATGGTTGGCTAAAGGCAATGTACCTTCGACCCCCCATAGGCTCCATTAGGGACAGTACTGACCAAGTCCTTACCGCTCCTGATAGTATAAATGACCGTTTTCGAGAATATTTCTGAGGGGTCTACTCTTCTAGGGATGGCGCCTCGGATTCCTCCTTGCTTTCCTTTTTTGACTCCCTATCTATCCCTGTATTGTCGGAGGAGGTGAGGGAGGGACTGGAGGCTGATATCACACTTGAGAAGATACAGATTGCCCTTGGGACACCTCAAGGGAGGGAAGGCCCCAGGGGCAGATGGACTACCGTCCGAATTTTACTCCAACTTCTCGGAAATTTTAGCTCCTAAGTTGACTTCACTATTTTCTAAATTTGCAACACTAGAGGCCCTACCTGACTCAATGAGTGAGGCGGTTATTGTATTGGTACCTAAACCTGGTAAGGACCCGCTTGACTGTGCATCCTACAGGCCCATCTCATTAATTAATGTCGATGCCAAGATCTTTGCTAAGGTCTTGGCTACCCGGGTGACTCATGTAATAGAGAACCTAGTGGGCATCGATCAGACGGGGTTTATGCCGGGCAAGGGCACAGACATAAATATTAGGCGCTTGTTCCTTAACTTAGCTGTTTCGCATGACAACTCGGGGTCCAGAGTTATTGCCTCTCTAGATGCCGAGAAGGCTTTCGACTATGTTGAATGGAAATATTTATGGGAGGCTTTACGTAGATTTGGATTCCGCCCCAAATTTATTCACGGAATTAAACTGCTGTACCGTTCTCCCCGAGCTCGTGTTCGTACTAACAACTGGGTTTCAGACCCCTTTGAACTGTTTCGCGGTACGAGGCAGGGATGTCCGCTCTCCCCCAGCCTGTTTGCCCTGGCACTGGAGCCCCTGGCAATTGCCATTAGGAGTGCTCCAGATGTCCTGGGCCTGCGGGTGGGTATGTTGGAAGAGCGCCTCTCCCTCTACGCCGACGATGCGCTATTATATTTGAATGATGCTGGGCCCTCTCTTCAAGCTGCCCTGCGAATATTTAATAATTTCGGGGGATTATCGGGAATTAAAATTAATTGGACCAAATCTGTTTTATTCCCACTAGACAACGGAGCTAACTCTGGACCCCACTCATCCCCGTTGCAATGGGTAAAGGAGTTTAAATACCTTGGAGTGGTGATCACGAGAAATCCCTCTGATTTCATTGTAAAAAATTTAACACCTGTTTTAAACACCCTACGCTCAAAATGCTCTGCCTGGGAAAGTCTACCTCTGAATCTTTTAGGTCGCATCAATCTCCTTAAAATGTTGATACTACCTAAATTTAATTATTTGTTCAGGAACTGCCCGGTTTGGATCCCCGTTTCGTTTTTTAAGGACATTGATCGAATAGTGGGCTCTTTTATTTGGTCGGGGGGAAACCCTAGGTTGGCACGCTCCACATTGTGGTTACCTGGGGATTTGGGTGGACTTGCCCTCCCTAATTTTCAGTTATACTTTTGGGCGGCAATGCTGGTAACGGTTCATTGGTGGTTCCAGGGCTCTAAATCTAATGCGGAAACTTGTCTCGAAGCGAACATTTTGGGCTCACTGACTGACCTTCACAATTTTCCCTACAGAGGACCCAAAGCATACTGTGTGGTTCCTGGACCTACTAAGGCAACATGGAAGGTATGGGAAGTAGCTAGGCGTAGGTATCTTGGGCCTGGCCAATTGTCTCCAGCTCATCCGCTTTTGGGGAACCCACGGATCAAACACTTCCGTACGATACCGGACCCGCAGTTATGGGCCAGATATGGTGTTACCACTCTGGAACATATAATGTCTGGGGGGACAACTACTCTCCCTTCAGGAGCTGACAGCTAAATTTGGTTTGCCCCGGTGGATGGGGTTTCGGTATTTACAGCTGAGACATGCGGTCAGGGCTCAATTCCCACAAACCCCCTTGATACAAACAGACCCCATTGAAGATCTCCTGTCTCCTGGAGACTTGTCCAAACCCCTATCCTCTCTTTATAACGCACTTTTGGGAAGAGATTCCCCCAAAATAAATAAACTATGGGAGAGGTGGCGGGCTGACATACCATCGCTGGATAAGGAGGGATGGGAAGACTGTTTAGAGTATGGCCCCAAACTAGTTATAGCATCTAAGGACAAACTGATTCAGGTTAAATTCATACATAGGATCTATTATACCCCACAGAGACTCCATCGTATATTTCCTGAGAAAGACCCCATGTGTCCCAAATGTAAAGTCCAATTGGGTACATTTATACATATGTTCTGGGAATGCCCAGTCGTAGGAAAATTTTGGTTTGAAATATTTGGAGAACTTAACTACAGGCTGCAAACCTCTGTTCCGCTTCTACCAGCTGTGGCCTTTCTGGGGGTGCACGATGACGAGCAGAGGCCCTATCATCTTAAGTTATTAATTTCTTTCCTTCTTTTCTATGCCAAAAAAGAGATACTTATGAAATGGATAGACTCTTCCCCTCCGTCCTTTTCAGCCTGGGAGGCACAGATTGAGGCAGTAATCCCCATGTATAAAATGACATATATAAATCGTGGTTGTCCATGGAAATTTGAAAAAGTATGGGCTCCGTGGATGGCCTCGTAGAGGTGCACAGTGTGTCAAGATCATTGCTTAATGGTGGGAGGGTTTTGGAGGTTGTGAGGATGGAGGACACTTGATGTGACATGTACTAATATTCTTGTATACTAACTAGAGGTTATACACAGTGTGTTCCTTATTCTAACACATGTAATTTATGCATGAAGTGTTTTGTAATGTGTCAATTGGTATTCTGTAATCCATTCATTTTTACAACAATAAAGCACCATTGTTTTGTTAAAAAAAAAAAAAAAAAAGTTGAATTATTAATCCCAGCTATACTGGGCCAGAACTAGGGTGGAATCTATGAGTTGCACAGACCCATCAAGTGTCCGGGGCTGTAAATGCAGCTGGTCTGCTTCCATGTGTGAGTTTAAAGTTAATATGGCTACCTCAGCAAGAACCTGAAAGGCTGAAAACAGCCGATCAAATTAACTTGGCATGCTTGGTTGGTTTACCTGCCAAAGTAAAAACAAACTTCTGGCCCTTCAAATGGAACCAAAAGCTCTCTATATCTTGACTATCTATATAAATATACATTCTTTTTATAGCTCACAGGCTTTGCTAAAACATGGAGCTTTGCTTCTTGAGCTGGGGAAAAAGGATCCAATGACTTTGAATACAGAGTATCCTTCAGGGTGATAAACTGCATACTCAAATCTACAAAAAATGTAATATCTGGGTCTTCAGGGAGTGTGTCCCGCACTGGGCTCACAGCAGCTGATTCCTACGTCATCAATTTAATACATGTGTCTTCCTTTGTCTCCAGCCTCCTCCAATAGAGGCAATAAGGTGGCTGGATTCAAATGTAAACATTTTTCATTGTTAGATTTGTACATACACAAACTCATATTTTAATCCTTTCATTAGACAAACATTTGGTTAGCTGTATATTTACTGCACAGAATGTCGGACCATTAAAAATTAAATGTTTGACCAAAACAATATCTAACTTTGTCTAATAGCACCTTTGCATAAAAGCTGCAGCTCTGATATATCGGGATGAACCCTTCATTACTGGGTCCAGCTTGCATAAATATATTACAATGGCTTGTTTTCTATCATGCTGTTTGTGTAAGAAATCCAGTTTCATGTTTCAAAAGACAACTTTTTCCTGGCAATATTATAATAAATGATAACAATACCCTGCGGTCATGCAGAGATACCTATAAATCCAAAATATTCTTCTGCTTATACCACTGCACTTACAAGGAAAAGGGACACATGATTTCACAATCCACACGTTCTGCTTTGGATTTCAAAAATAAAAATTAATAAAAACAAAAGGATCAACAATCTGTATGATGGACCAGAAAGCATCAAAAAATATAAAACAACTGGCTGCAGGTGGCATCTATCCTAACAGGGTGTGTGGATTTGATGTGATGGGTCTGTTATATTTAAATTTTATTTATTATAACTCTCACATCATGGACCGCACATCAAGTTATTATCAAGAACCTTAAAATTTTATTTTTGTAGAAAAACTTCTTATATATCCCATCCATCTTGGCTTTGTTAAATATTATGGCAGCTTTATTCCAAATAACAACCTCATCTTAATCTTTTTTTTCTCTCAATATGGGCTTATTGTATAAATGTAAAATTACAAAATTGTTATCTTAATCTAAACTAATCCCATTTTTACAAATTTCCCCAATAACCTGGATTTCATTTCCAACCAAAGGTTGTCTAAACCAGTTTCAATATATCTATATTATTAATAAAATTGTTAAACTCATATTAGAAATGAATACTCATTATTACTTAATTTTACTTCATTTCCCTTTTCTAAATGCACTGTTTCCACTATCAAAGGATATTCAATTTGTGTAATACATAGTTAAATGTAACCTTAATTTTACCATGTTTGGAAAACAGATTAAAAATAATTGTGATCACATTGTTTACCATTAGATTCGTTAACCCGGCACATTTTGTTATAAATGTTTTGTCTAAAAAACTGGAATTGGCATGGTGTCCTTCCAGCTTATCACTGACCTCTCATCTCAGCCACATTCTTTCAGGAGAGCACAAAGGAGGGGGTCACGTCTGCATACATAACACACACAAGCAATAGAACTAAAGGTCCCAGCATGCACACACATACACCAATATCTCTCTAAAATCACTTACATTTTTCCCATTTGTACACAACAAATGCATATCATTCTCTCACTTTCTTTTAACTCTCATTAATATTTCCCTGCCTAAATTCTGCTTTCCTTATTTTGTTCAGATATCTTTTACATCTAGCTTCTATGATCAGACAGGCAGCCAGAGTGCTCATCCCATCTTCCCTCTCTGACAACATATAAAGTATTCTGTTTTAATTCTCATTTCTCTGTTTTGACTTTACTAGTTGCAGTGCCTGACCCCAAATTCATCCAACAACTTAACATGAAAATGTCCCTTTCTGTCTAGTGTTAAATGTCACCCTTGATCCATCCTGCTCACATAGCTGTTTCTCTACCTGTTTACTCTGCATGATTCTTAGTCTCTGTGGCCCTTGGTAACCCAGTTACCCATTGTGGATCCCTGTCCACTTTAACCATTAATCTAGGGGCTCAGTATAGGCAGAACCGCACCTTCGGTTTAGATATAGAGCTCCTCTTGCGCTGGGCATTTTTGAGGTCTCTTACCCTTCATTCCCTTACTTAATTCAATGCCCATAATGACTGGCCAGTCTTCTCTACATGTGCCTATACCCTCTTGCCTCTAAACTACTTTATCTAGCAGATGTACTACATATACCTGTGAACAGCACTATTCTTCCCTTATCTATAACACTCCGATGGACAATAGACAGTGACAACATAACATATAACCACCAATCAATTCAGTTCGATTAAGGGGAGTAAAATAGGTACCCTTTGTCCCGAAAATGCCTTACCGATCAAGGAAGTCTGATAACTCAAATGTAAGCAAAAGGCTTACCTCAGCCGAGTGATTATCAGAAATTCCCAGATCGTCTCAAGCTCCTCGTTTGGGATACTTAGGGTCACCTGGAAACCCCTCCTGGCTGGCTCGCCATGCTGACTCGGTTAAATTGATGATAGGCAACTCCTATCCTCATATTGATTAGTGGTTCCAAATTAATAATAATTACTGCAGTAGGGAACACACACAAAAGATACACTCAGCATCTTTCCAAATAACTGTTCTGCTTTATTATGACGCAATTGAAGGTTTTTATACATATGATTACGTAGGTATCACATTATTATTACAATTGTATGTTTATGGTATCAAGGGGCGTTACATGGGCAGGCTAATTCTGATCAGAACTCGAAAGAATGTAAACATGCACTGAAAACATTATTAGTGCTGTGTGCACAGTGAGGGCAGTGTGCAGTACATATAAAATAGAATACAATTATTTACAGATTGTACAAATTTCCATTACACATCAAACACCACTTTCCATTGTTTAAAGTGCATCCAATTACATATTTCCCCATCTCCATTACATGTTGGTAATAAGCCCCCCCATCATGTCTGGGAGGCCAGCAAGGAGAGACAGACATTCCAAGGCAAAGGTGGACATGGTCCGTCCTCAGGCAGGGAATGGTTTTCTTTGTTTAGTGATGTTGCCCATGCTATCTAGCCATAGCATGCAGAGGAGGTGTGGACTGGATTACTGAACCACCCTCATCCTCCTCATCCTCTATCACCCAAGCAGAGACTAGTGCACAGTGCACAGTGTACCGCTTATTCTGCCTCCTAGTCCACAGCTAATCCTGCCATAGCCCCAGCATCATGCATTGAGGAGTCAGTTGAGTTATTTGAACACAGCGTCAGCCACTTGCTCCTTTACGATGCACAGGCATTACTTGATTCTGATGTTAGTTCTGTGGTTGAGGAAGGTAGGAACATGAGCCTACAGAGAGGGGAGAACACTTATAAACAACAAATTGGCAGCCATGTTCCCCCAGCTGCAGTGTATTGCCAAGTTGGCTCCAGTGATGATGAGGAGGAAGGGGAGGGTGATGATGTCACTGACATGACTTGGGTGCCGAATAGAGCAGAGGAGGAAAGTGAGGGTGAGGCACAACCCCAATGAGCTATCCATTATGTAAAGAGTAGCCACCCTATTCCATCAGATTGTGGATCTGTTATCTCCCAACTTACTTCCCACAGCTAAGCTGTGAGCACTTTTTTTAGCACATGTGAAGCTGATTGCACAGTTATAATTTGCAAACTTTGCCTCAAGCAGATCAAGCGTAGTAAAAACACCAGCCATTTGGATACCACATGCTTGACAAGGTATTTAACTGTCCACAACTCAACCCGCTGGAAAGAGCACCTGAAAGCCACACAAGGAATGCAATTCTTTTCTTCCTCACTCTTCACCCTTCAGCTCTACCCCACTATCTCATGGCCTCTCAGCAGCCTCCACTGACAGGGATGATGATTAGGGATAAGCCGAACATCCCCCAGTTCGGTTTGCAGCAGAACATGCGAACAGGCAAAAAATTTGTGCGAACACCGTTAAAGTCTATAGGACACAAATGTGAAAAATCAAAAGTGCTAATTTTAAAGGCTTACATGCAAGTTATTGCCATAAAAAGTGTTTGAGGACCCGGGTCCTGCCCCAGGGGATATGTACATGCAAAAAAAATGCAGTTTTTTTGGGAGCAGTGATTTTAATAATGCTTAAAGAGAAACAATAAAAATGTGGTGGTGCAACAACACTGTAACCCCTCACAGATACTCTTTTTGGGCGCAGGAATGGGCCCTGCTTTGAAATAGTATATCAAAAATTGTAATTACATACCCCTGTTTTTTTTTTTAAATCAAAAAAGGTTTTATTGAATATTCACATGTAGTTCAGCAATAATCAATGTTCAGGTTGCATTTACAGTTACATCATTAATACCAATTAGGTTCATGTACATGTAAACATTAATTTTTCTAGCTAATTTGTCAATCCGTTACATTTCTCCAGACATCAACAATACAACTCCCCCTGCTTTGACCATCACCGCCCACATTATTATTGTTATACAATCTGTTTCACCCCCCTTCATCTTATTTAAAGAGATTGCAGGAGTCTAGACATCACCAGCTCTCTCGGGCTCAATCCCGGTGTGTCCAGCCATTTTGACCAGATACGTTCAAACCTACTTGGGCATCCCCTATGCTGGTATATTAATTTTTCCCTGATAAGGGTTTGTCCCATGTGTTCCACCCAGGAGCCCCTGGTGGGTGGTAGTGTGGATTTCCACCCCATTAGGATAAGTTTCCTGGCCTGAAATAGAGCCCTGGAGAAAGCGACCCTATCCATCTCCTCCGAGATCTCCTCCCCCAGGACTCCCAGTAAGCAACACTTAGGATCGGTGGGAACCTTTGTCTGAAATACTTAGTTGAGCGTGCCCATCACCCCATTCCAGTACCGATGGAGCTTCGGGCAGCGCCATAGAAGGTGAATAAGGTCCCCGTCATGCTGCTGACAGCGGGAACATAAAGGGTTTGCCGCCCTGCCCATCTTGTGCAACTTTTTTGGGGTGTAATGCACTCTCAATACTATAAACAGTTGGGAAACCTTTTGTGCAACATTAAGGGAGCAAGTAGATATAGACTGAAGAGCCTCCTCCCACTGTTCATCTGTGATTTGACCAAGGTCCCTCTCCCAGGCAGAAGCCGCCTTGCATGGATAAGCCCGCAGGTGTCTCACAAGCAACATCTGGTAGCATTGGAATATAACTCCTTTGGTTTCACTACTAGACTGTAGCACATGGAATACCGGAGTGGGTGACACTGTCCACTCAACGGCATTCCCCTGCGCAGCGACAGCATGTCGCAATTGAAAATACGAGTAAAACATATTATTCGGTAGGTTAAAAATGGCTTGCAGTTCTGTGAAAGAAAGCAGTTTACCGTCCCTAAATATATGAGAAAGTAGTTTTACCCCATGCTCACACCATCTAGACCTTTGCTTTAGTTTTCCCAGTTCACTATAGGAGCGGTTGTCCCATATTGGACTGAAATCTGTGAACCCTTGCACCCCCTGGATTTGTCTGACCTTATTCCATACTTTCTGTACCAGTGACAGGGTTGGGGCCTTTTTGTTGGATTTCGCAAACAGCTGTGCCTCAAGACCCATAGGGATGGTCTCCGCTCCAGAGGCAATCAGCATCATCCGCGCTGCTGAGCCCTGTGGTTCTGGAGTCATAGAGCCAACCAACTGCTGCAACTGGGACGCTATGTAGTACAACCAGGGGTTGGGAACCGCCAGCCCCCTGTTGTCCTTGGACTGCTGCAGCAGTTCTAGCTTGATTCTGGGATGTTTGGTATTCCATAGTAATTTACAAAAAAGGGTATTTACTATTCTGAAAATTTTTAGGGGAATTACTACCGGTGTATTATGCAGGAAGTATAATAATTGGGGCATTAGGATCATTTTAATTAAGTTGGCTTTACCTGCCAGGGACATTTTTAAGTTATTCCATGTATTTATTTTATCTCGAAACCGTGAGAGCAAGGGGTATATGTTTAGGGAGCAGTAGTCTCCAATCCTGGGCGCTATTTGTACGCCCAGATATTTGAAACTAGTAACCAGAGGGATGGGGCAGTGGTCGGGAAGCGCAACCCCATGATCTCCGTCCAGCATCATCAGGGCTGACTTGGACCAGTTTATGGTTAACCCGGAGTAGTGACCAAACAGTTTTATTATAGACATCGCCTCTGACAGTGAGTTGCTCGGGTCCCCAAGAAAGAGTAACATGTTGTCTGCATACAACATTATTTTTTCATGCAGAGTTCCATATTGGAACCCTTGAATCCGGGCACTGTCCCTTATAAGGGCTGCTAGTGGCTCTATCGCGATTGCAAAGAGCAGCGGGGACAGAGGACAACCTTGCCTTGTCCCCCTGCCCAGTGCAAAGGGATGCGAGACTCTGTCATTCGAATATTGGCCTGAGGGGATGCATACAGCAGCCTAACCCATTTTATAAAACGTTCCCCAAATCCAAATTTGTCTAATACTGCCCAGAGATATTTCCAGCTAACGCTGTCAAAGGCCTTGTTGGCGTCAAGGGACAACAGTGCTCTTTGACCCGCATTATCTGCCTGCAGTTGCATATTGAGGAACAGTCTCCTCAAATTGGTGGCTGTGGACTTTTGGGGCATAAAGCCCACCTGGTCTTGGTGTATAATGGAGGAGATGACCCCATTGACCCGGAGCGCCAGGACCTTTGCAAGGATCTTTACATCACTCTGGAGCAACGAAATAGGTCTATAGGAGCCGGGGTCAACCGGATCCTTCCCCTGTTTAAGAAGTAAAATCACATTTGCCCTTGCCATAGATTCAGGAAGTCTGCCTGCATCTAGGCAAGCGTTAAATACTTTTAATAGTTCCGGAAGTATCTGTTCGCCATATTGGGTAAATACCTCCATAGGGAGGCCATCCCCACCCGGTGCCTTACATGTGGGAAAAGAGCAGGCCGCCATCTGAAGCTCCTCCAAAGTTATTGGGGCATCCAATTGTTTTTGTGTTGCTACCGATAGTGAAGGCAAATCAATCTTGGACATATATTCAGCTAGTTCTGCATCCGAGTAGGCATCCCCCGGCCTATATAGGTCTTCATAGAAGGATGCCAGCTCGGATATGACAAGTTCCGGGGAATTGACTACTTTCCCATTGGCAGCTCGAATGGCTCCAATTGCTGGCGATTGCTGTTGTGATCGTGCAATTTTTGCAAGTAGGCGGCCCGTCTTCTCCCCCTCCTCATAAAATGCTAACTTCGTGAAGAACCTTTTACGTTCCGCAGTGGAGGATCTCAGCCGGTCCAAGGAATCCTGGGCCGACATCCATGCCTCCCTGGTGGAGTCAGTAGGATCAGTTATGTAGGTAATTTCTAGTTGCTTTACCAAGTCCCCAGCCTGTTCCAACAGGACCGAGGAGTTGTGTTTAACCTGTTGTATTTCCTGAATAAAAATTCCTCTCAGATGTGCTTTAAAAGTCTCCCATTTCAAATGTGCATCATGTAAATGTCTGTGTGTTTTGAAGAAAACCTCGATCTGAGTTGCTATTCCCTCCTGTGAGACAAAGAGTTTTAACCAGAAAGCATTTAGCTTCCACGGGGCTTTAGGTAGGTTGCTGGGGGGTCTAGTGGTTAACCACAAAGTCAGTGGGGAGTGATCAGACACTCCTCGTGGAAAGTATTCCACTTTGGATATGTTGCCTACCAGATTTGGGGTACCTATGCATAAGTCAATACGTGATAGCGACCCGTGGGTCTTAGAAAAACAGGAAAATTGTTTGCATTCTGGGTTACGATTGCGCCAGATATCTATCCATCCTACTTCTGCAAGTAGACGACTGAGAGCAGTGCCCCGTCCACCCCCAGGGGGCTGTACATGTGGATGTCTGTCTAGTTTAGGGTCTAAGTAACAAGTGAAGTCACCCATTATTAATACCGGAATATCCGGTTTGTTACCTAAATAGGAAATTAACAACTGTAGTACCTCTCTGGAGAATGGAGGGGGCACATATACAAAAGCTAATATCAAGGTAATCGTATACAATTTACAGTGCAGAAACACAAATCTACCAGATATGTCTACTAAGGAGTCTAGCTCCTGGTACACTAGGGCTTTGTGTATCAGTACACTTACTCCGCGCGAAAAAGCGGAGTAGGTGGAGTGATAGGCTTTGCCGACCCAGGCATATTGTAAGAAGCCAACCGTATCATCCCACAGGTGGGTTTCCTGTAGGCCAATCACAGCCGGATGAAATTTCCGCAGCCCGGTTGAGATCATGGACCTTTTCAATGGATCGTTCACTCCCCGAACATTCCAGGTCACTATGGGTGTATCAGACATTGCATAAGTTCAGTCCAGTTCCTATCCGTGTAGCAAGGTCCCGTATTGTCTTGCAGCACTTCTGGGAATCTTCAGTCAGTAATTCCCACATAAACTATAGTGGCCGGCCGGCCACCTGGATCACAGGGTATGACGGTGATGTAGATCAAACAGTGGAGAAGCAACAAAATGTCACAGAAAAATTTTATAATCATTTGTAGAGTGAAGAGAACCAGGTAATAGGTCCAGGAAAAAAAAAGAAGAACCTGTGAAATAATCCCCGCTGGTTGTGCCACGCGGGGGGGTATCAGATTATGTGGGGCTCGATAAGCCCTAACCGTGCCAACAGGGCACAACTCCTCAAGCCATAACAACAGTGGCAACATGGAAAGTTCAGGTGCGGAGCACATCTGCCGTCCATTCAAATGGTTATTCGACACTTGCAGTGAGCTCATAATAGTGAAATTCCTTCGCTGGTATTAGGTGATAAGGAAAGTCCTCTGTAAAAGGATTAGTAGCTTCGGTATAATGTGGGCGCCCTTTATCCTTGTAGCTAGCAGATTAAGTGAAATCATCCATCCTCATTTTCGCGTCCGCGACGACGCAGGTCTTGTTCGTTTCGGTTCAGCCATCCAGCAGCATCTTGCGCGTTTTCAAAAAAGTGATTCTGATCTCCAGCTGTAATTCGCAACTTGGCAGGGAATAGCATCGCATATTTAAGCTGTAAGCGTTGCAGCCGTTTCTTAACATCCGCAAATTTGGATCTTCTGCGCTGCACTTCGGCGGAGAAATCAGGGTAAAAGGAGATTTTGGTTCCATTAAACTGCACAGCCCCTTTTTCTCTGGCTAGTCGTAGCACTACTTCACGGTCGCGATAGTTAAGGAGCCTGGCCAGCATCGCTCTAGGGGGATTTCCAGGTGGTAGAGGTCTGGGCGGCACTCGGTGTGCCCGTTCCACCGCATACAGGGGAGAGAAGGCCTCTTTACCAAATATTTCCTGCAGCCACTCTTCGACGAACACTGTGGGGTCCCTGCCCTCCACCTTCTCCGGGAGCCCCACTATGCGAATGTTGTTGCGTGCCTGGTGCGCGTGCTGTGCAGCCCCCCTCACATCTCTGTTTAAATGAGTCATCTGATCTTCTATGTCACATACTCTCCCCTCCACTGCCGTGGTTCTCTCTCTGATTTTTTGAATGTCCTGGCGGAGGAGAGAGACAGTCTCCTTCAGTCCCCCAAATTTTTCCTTAAGATCATCCACTGAGGCAGTGCATCTATGGACTGCATGTAAAATTTCACTGAGCGTAGGCTGGGGACTATCTTCCACTTGTAAATCAAACAGGCCTGGCATGGGATCTGGAACAGAGTCCATAATGTCAGTGTCCTCTGGCCTGTCTGTGTCTTCTCTGCCTGCCTGCTCCATGGACACTGCTGGGGTCTGTGTGCTGGTCTGTGTGGAGTCTGCAGAGCCTGCCAGTTTCTGTGCATAGTATAGCATATCCCTGGTTTGGTTTTTGGTCTTAGGGGGTTTCTGTGACTTACCCCCCTGGTCTGCTTTCTTGTCCTGGCCTCGTGGCGTTCTCTGTGGCTGAGATGTCCAGGCGCCATCTTGGAAGTCTGGAGCGGCCGAGGCCGCGGCTTCACCGCGGTTCACACGGGTCATCATACCCCCACACTGCAGCGGTATCTGTGTCCTGGGGTGTCAGGGAGGCTGTAGCTACCGAACACTTCAGTTTTAGGGCGCCGGGAACAGCGAGGAAAGGATCGTTAGGAGGATCAACAGCGGGAGCTCCGGTGAACAGGTCTGTTCACATGCCGCGCTAGGCCATGCCCCCCACATACCCCTGTTAAACACTGCCATAACACTGTAACCCCTCACAGATACTCTTGTTAGGCACAGGAATGGGCCCTGCTGTGAAATATTAGATAAAAAAAAAATTGTAATTACATGCCCCTGTTAAACAGGGGCAGAAAAATTGGGCCTTGGGTGGTGGTGCCCTAAACGAAAAATATTGTTGGAAGCTAACATCATCAGGATTAAAGAGGAATAGGATAGTCAGCATAGACAGTCTTCAAGGGATCCCACATCCATAGCAAATTCAATCAGTTACATCAGCATCAGGTGCTTGATAGCTGCCGATCCAAGACTGATTTATTTTTGTGAATGTGAGCCTATCAACTGAGTCTGTGGACAGGCGCACTCTTTGATTTGTTAAATCCCTCCAGCAGCACTAAATGTGTATTCAGAAAGCACGCTGGATGCAGGACAGGCCAGTAGCTCAATTGCATATTGAGCAAGTTTTGGCCAGTGGTCCATCTTCAAGACCCAGTAACCCAGTGGATGCTCTGTTGGAAAAGTCTGCTCTTGCCCCTAGATATTCCTGCACAATGTAATGCAGACGCTGGCGATGGTTGCTTGAACTAAGCGCTAAGGACTGAAAAATTGTTTAAAGGCATCGGTCAGCCGGCCACCTTCTCCACCGCTCTTCCTCTGACTGAACGAAGCCTCAGCAACACGTTGTCAAGCACCAGGAAATTGTAACCTCCCAGGGTCTGGAAATGCATTGCACAAACCTTTCTTCAGACCTCCTGAAGATGTTTTATCCTCTGCTTCCTCTGCGAAGGCAGGATGAGTTCTGCAACCTTACCCTTGTAACGTGGATCAAGAAGGGTTGCCAGCCAGTGATGATCGCTCTCCTTTATACCATGAATTCTTGGGGCCCTTTTGCAGGCTTTGCATAATCAGGGAAGCCATACAGCGTAACTTTGCAGAGGCATTCGATTCTGAGTCCTCTGGGTCAGTAAGGATCACATGATCCTTAACTACTCCTCCCAGCCACATACAACTCCTTGGGTTTCTGGGGACTGAAAACCATCCCTTCAAGACTGCTGCTGAGTGTTATCCTCTACATCCATGCTGTCACAATCCTCCTCCTCCTTTTCTTCCTGTGTGTTTGGCGGGCCCACAGGAATGCTCTCTGGATAACGGGGGCCTTGAGAGGTAAGGAAGTGCTCCTCTTCCTCCTGCTGTTCGGCCTCAAGTGCCCTGTTCATGATTCCACGAAGCGTGTGCTCCAACAGGAAGACTAAAGGGACAGTGTCACTGATACATGCATTGTCTCTGCTCACCATTCCTGTGGCCTCCTCAAATGGTGACAGGACAGTGCATGCATCCTCGATCAGTAGCCACTGGTGTGACAAAAAGAAGCCAAGCTTCCCTGACCCTGTCCTGGTGCCATACTTGCACAGGTGCTCATTGATGGCCCTCTGCTGTGTGTGCAGCCACTGCAGCATTGCCGATGTTGAGTTCCACCTGGTGGGCATGTCACAAAAGAGGCGGTTGGTGGGCAGTTTGCATTCCCTTTGAATGTTGGCCAGCTGAGCACTGGCATTGTATGACCAGCAGAAATGACCACAGATTTTTAAGGCCTGCCTCAGGAGATCCTGTAAGCCTGGGTCCCTGCTCAAGAACCACTGCACCACCAAATTCAGGACGTGTGCAAAACATGGAACATGGGTCAAGTGTCCCTGTCGGAGGGCGGAGAGAAGGGTGTTGCCATTTTTGCATACAACCATTCCTGGCTGAATCTGGTGTGGCATCAACCACCTCAGAAACTGCCCCTGCAGAGCTGACAGAATCTCTGACCCAGTGTGGCTCCTGTCCCCTAGGCAGACCACCTCAAGCACAGTATGGCATCTTTTAGCCTGACTGCTTGCGTAGCCTCTTGAACGCTTACAGAGCACAGCTGGTTCCGAGGACAAATCTTCAGAAAAGGCCATAGAGGAAGAAGAAGAGGAGGGGGTGGAGGAGAGAGCTGTGGCAGAATCACCACTAGTATTTTGGAGGCATGGTGGTGGAACAAGCTCCAATAACACTGAACCCTGTCCTGCACCCTTCCCAGCTGCCAACAGAGTTACCCAGTGCTCCATGAATAAATGGATTTCGTCCTTCCAAACACAAGTCAAAAGGCCCCAAGCCCCTCCCACCAACTTCCTGTTGCACACCTGAGTAGGAAGAGGGAGGGGGAGGGGAAGCCTTGAATAGCTTCATATTTTGTCTATCAAGACATTAGAAAAATCTATGGCTAACATCAACAAATAAAAACTTTTAGAGTGGATGGAATAAACCCCCATATTGCAAATGGGAGGGAAAACCCCTTGACTCACATATCCCCTGGGAGGTCAAACCACAAGTTTTGAGACCGAAATACCACACAACAGTGTAACAAAAGCCAAACAGTGAAACTCTTGCAAAAAGACGGTTGAAGGAGTTCAACCGAAGTCTTTCCTTTCCACTGCAAGCCACAAACAAAATGTCGCCATTAACACATGAAATTTAGTTGTTGATCCCGCCAAAATCGAGATTTCTTCACTAGAAACATAAACTTCTTTAAAACAACTGGAATAAAAACCTAAATGATTCTACTGGAAATGGAATTCAGTACAAAACCAGAGATATTTCGCTCAAAACTAAAATCAGCAGAAACAAAAAGGCAGTTGCAGCAATCGAAAATCGGTCCACGGCAAAATGGTGAATGAAACCCGGACTACAGAAAAATGGCCGACATTAACAAATGACAAGACAAACCAGGATTTCTCCCTACCAAAACTGACTATACAATTGAGACACCAATTGAGACACCAATTTTAACACTTATCCCTAGACAAACACTTTAGGCTATGTCAATACTACTATACTGAAATATAGGCATATTTAACTAAACAATATTGGGTGGCACAGTGGTGTAGTGGTTAGCACCCCCGCCCAGCAGCAAAAAGGGCCGCTGGCTTGAATCCCAACCACGACACCATCCACCCGGTCTCTGCATGTTCTCCCTGCGCCTGCGTGGGTCTCCTCTGGGCACTCCGGTTTCCTCCCACACTCCAAAGACATGCTGGCAGGCCAATTGGCCTCCGTCCAAAATTGGCCCTAGTACATGACTGCAAACCGGGGACCCCGAACTGCGGGCTTCCCGAGGGCAGGGACCGATGTGAGCATGCGATGCACGTGTGGAGCCCTGCACAAACTGATGGCGCTATATGGGTACCTTTAAACAAATATGAGCATCTCAATGAGACACAATGCACAGGGACAGGGACAACAGCAGACACACACCCACACTCACCCAGGCTGAACTGGATAGACTGGTGTCTCCACCCAACCCCACCAACCATGCAATTATGTAATATATCCAAAATGCCAAAGTTACGTAAAATTACATAAAACATGAAATAAAATGTCTTAAACAATACACTCTTGTCGCAAATACAACACAATATTTGACTCTGAGAGTTAGAAGGTCAACAGAACTCCCCCCATGCTATTACCTAGAAACCTGAGACCCACCACAGGGTGTAAACAGCTCCTATTATGATGTCCCAACAATGCATGGGCACTTGGATATGCGACAGGCATTTCAACTTAAAACCAATATTCAATACAGGAAATGCAATAGTTTCCTTGAAAAGTATGTAAACAGTACAAAAATAGAATTCACTTAAAAGGAAAACAAAATGGTGCCTAGAAGCCAGATGGTAGCTTATAGCACATGGCTTTGCACACACAAAGGAGTCTAGAAACAAGATGGCAGCTTATACCACATGGCTTTGCACACACAAAGGAATATTGGAGCAGCTTCCCCTGTAGAAAGGCCCACAGGTCTTCAAAATGGCCGCCGATCCACATGGTGACTACAACATAAGCCATAGCACAACAAAATGGCGCATTTTCCCACCAAAACTGAAATCCAATACAAAGATGGATAAACATTTCAAAGTTCACACACAAAGGAATTGAAAATGGCCGACCATAGTCACATGGCAGACAACAAAAGGAAATAGCAGACAAAAAACAGATACAGATACACAGATCAGCTTGATGAAGGAGCGCGGCTACCAGAATATCTTAGCCCGTACGCTCAAGAAACGCGTTGCGGCCCTTTGACATCACAGCTGTGCGCTTGCCCTCCATCTGCGTTCCAAGCCTCACTTGGATTTCCATCATCACCGCGGCCGGCATTAGCGGTATACCAGGAGCTACACGCAGACCTGCCAGCACCACTGTGACCCACTGGATGAACTGCCCCATGATGGATCATTCCTCTGGCTTCCTAGATGCTCTTTTTACACTACCAAAATGTGAGTTGTTTGCATATTGCTTTTAAAAATAAAAAACGGCCTTTTATACTACACCCAGAGGCGCCTCCCTTCCTTGTGTTTTTTCACAGGAACAAGACATTGAAAGATACAGACAGTGAATGCTTGCATGTTCTTTTCATCTCAAAAACATACCCTCTTTTCTCACCACAGGGAGTAGCCAACTTTTCACCATTGTAAAATGCTTGGCCGCCCATGCCCGAGGCCGCATGCCCACTAGAAAATGCAGCAGCCATCTTTAACAAAGTCCACTAACCATCTGTGTCTTGAGACAATTAAACACTCTACAAAACTCATGCAATCTACTTGTCCCATACATAAGTAATAATTACAGTTCATCCATTTCTCACATGCATTACAAACTTGTTACACAGCATCAGTCACACACACATTGCAGACTGCAAATAATCATACATTTCTATTTCTCATATACTTATTACACAACATACAGTTACTTACACATACACACAGTCTCCTTGCACAAACATTCGAGCTTGGAAATACAAATCACACACACACACACGCAGACACACACCAGACATACAATCAAACTTCCAGCATTATCTCAAAAGACGAAAAATTAGCTCTTTTGCAGAGCAGAGGCTCCCCAACACATCGGAAAGAGATGTCCTGGACTGGGATCCGTTCTCCCACCTTCCGATGTGGAGGGGGGCTCTGTCTGCTCCATAAAGTACCTGACTTGCCATTCTGTTAGCGAAATTTGGCTGCACACAGAGCACACAGCCAAATCTCCTGTTTCTAATAATAATAACAATTTCGTCTAATGATATAAATCCATCTCACCTTTTGATCATATGCCATCCTTTGGTGTGTGCCCCTTCCCCAGAAAAACAGACATCAACACATCCTTACGTTCTCAGCTCAGCATCACTCTCCCAGCAGCCCCCCCTGCCGAGCAGTGTCCTGGCTCTTTATTAACATAACAGGAAGTTCCAAAACTCGAGGGCTGGGCTTCCAACAGCCAAACACCTCTTACAAAGCTTGTAACCTCACAGGAAATGAACACATAAGGACATGACCAAATAAAGACATGACTTTCAACACAGGAAAATACAACAATCAATTAAACCAAATGATGATGACTAGAGTTCCTTGTGGATGGGAGATTATCTGCAGGTGTACGTCATGGCACCCCAAATATGTTGATCAGGCATAACGGAGTGACAAGAGCAAACAACCGCTAAACCGATAATGTCTTTGCAGAGCGAACACACCCCCACCAGATGTTCGTTCTGTGCATTGCACAGGGGCCCTTTGCTGGTGGACAAGTCCTCTCTCCGCAAACACCTCTCTCCAAACCCCAGGAAGTTTTCCACTACCTAACAGGTCTCAACCAGCGACAGTCTTCCCCTGCCCCCTGCCTTTGGCCAATTATGGCTCTCTTAGCAGAGGGCACTGTGATTGGTCAAGGTATGCAGGTCAGGTGCATTATGGGGCGTTCCTCGGAGCTCAAATTTTCCATGAACGCCCCGTAATGTTCGCTCTTCGGTGAACGTGTGAACACCCGATGTTCGAGTCGAACTTATGTTTGACCTGAACATCAAGCTCATCCCTAATGAGAATATAGTGAAGGGTGTCACAGGTCCTTACAGCACGTTTGCCAGCAGCACACCACCAGCTGTAGAGTATAGCAGACACATTTCTCTGCCCCAGCTACTAGAGCAAAAAAAATAAATACATAGTCCTTGCCACCCACATGCCCAGCGTCTAAATTCCAGCTTGACCAAGCTGCTGGCTTTACAACTCCTGCCTTTCTGTCTGGGGAATTCTGCCCCCTTCCATGAACTTGCAGAATTTGCTATACCACAATGGCAGGTTCCCAGTCGCTATTTCTTTGCAAGTAAGGCCATTTCAGCTCTGTACCATCACATGGAAGGCAATGTTGCGGCATCATTGGGCAAGGCAGTCAGCAGTAAGGTCCAGCAAGGATGCTATGATTTGTTCACAGCACACTGGGTAACTCTGCTTGCAACTCGGAAGGATGCAGGGCAAGGCTCAGTGCTGGAGCTTGTTTTTCCACCACAGCTCCATACAGCTGGTTGTGATGATGCGAGATTTGTCAGCTCCACCCCTCCTCCTCCATGCCTGCCTCTGCTAAATTGTTCTATGAACCACCAGTACCCTCTAAGCTTTCAAGGGGCTATTCAATGAGTCAGGCTAAAAGATGCCATGCAGTGCTTCAGCTGGTCTGTCAGGAGCCACGCTGGAGCAGAGATTCTTATGGCTCTGTAGGGGCAGGCCCAGAGGTGGTTCACACCATGGCAGCTTGAGCCAGGAATGGTAGTATGCGCTAATAGCACTAACCTCCTGTCCGCCCTCTGATAGGAGAAGTTGACACATGTGCCATGCTTGGCACATGTCCTCAATTTGGCTGTGCAGCATTTTGGGAACAGGTACCCAGGGTTGCAAGATCTTGTAAAGCAGGCCAGAAGAGTCTGTAGCCACTTCAGGTAATCATGCACAGCCAGTGTTCGGTTGGCTGAAATTCAGCAGGAATTTCATCTGCCTTTTAACCGCTTGATTTGTGACATGCCCACCAGGTGGAACTCAACTTTGGCAATGCTTCAGCGGCTGCACATGCAGCAGAGGGCCATCAATAAGTACCTGTGTGAGTATAGCACAATGACAGGCTTAGGGCGGCTCCGATTTTTTCCCCACGCCAATGGCTGCTGATAAAGGATGCATGCACTGTACTGTCACCATTGGAGAAGGCAACAAGGATGGTGAGCCATGAGAATGCATGCAACAGTGACACAACCCCTGTTGTGTTCCTGATGGACCAGACTTTGTGTGTGGTATTATGAACAGGGCACTTTGGGCAGAGCAACGGGAGGAAGAGGACTTCCTTTCCTCTCAAGGCCTGCTTTATGCAGACACCATTCTTGCCACACTACAGAACACATAAGAGGAGAGGGGGGAGGAGGAGAGGATCATTCTGGCAGTTTTGGAGGCATTGAAGCAAAGAAAGACATACGCCAAACCTTAAAAGATTGTTTTCCATCCCCAGAACCCTTGGGAGTAGTACGTGGCTGGGAGGAGGCAGTTCCAGATACTGTAATCCTTGGTGACCCCGACATGGAGACATGGAGAGCTTTCCAGTTGACGATCCACTGGGTCATGAGAAGAGACCACTGGTCAGAACTTACCCAGTATGCAATTGAGCTGCTTGGCTGTCCTGCATCCAGCATGTTTTCCCTAATGGGCATTTAGTGCTGCCGAAGGTTTTGTGACAGGTAAGAGAGCACATCTTTCCACAGACTCCATTGACCGACTGGCATTTATCAAATTGAATCATTCCTGGATTAGCAGCAGCTATCAAGCCCATGATGCCGAGGTTGCTAATTAAGTGTTTTTGGGATGTGGAATCTCTGCTAGACTGTCTAGGCTGCCTAGCTTTGTGGGTGTTGATTTTATCTGGAATAACTTTTTTGGTATAGGTTTCATGGGCACAATTAAAACCCAAGGGCCATTTTTTTTCCTGCACCTGTTTACCGGGTGCATATAATTTTTTTTTTTTCAGCAAGGCCAATTATTGCTTTCATCAAGAGTACCTTTATAGGGTTACGGTGTGAAGGCACCACCAACACCCAAAGCCCATTTTTTCTGCACTTCTATCCAAAGTCTGTGAAACAGACAGCAGAATTTATCCAAAAAATCTCTAATCTTGTTCCAAGTGCACTAAATTGTGGCCTCATCATACAGACTGGCCCCCAAGCTGTTGTTTACAAAATAAAGAAAGCCTGCAGGGAATTTTTTTTTTCTTTATAAATGTAATTTTTGCTGCAACAGGTTCTATACACTGTACAGATGCTGCACTTTACAGGCAGGCTAAGGGGACCCCCCCCCCCCCAGACAGTATATTTAAACGTCTTTTTCATTTTTATTGTTTTACTGTACACATCATTAAATCACTGCTCATTTAAAAAAGAGTTTTTTTAAAAACTTTTTTCACATTGATACATGTCCCCCAGGGCAGTACCAGGACCCCCATACCTTTGTATAACCAATAACTCGCATTTAAGCCTTCAAAATGGTCACTTTTGATTTTTCCAGTTCGGGTCCCATAGACTATAATGGGGTTTGTTGTTCAGCTCCAAACTTTTGCGATTTTCAAAAGTTGTGGCGCAAACTGGGGGGGGGGGGGTGTTCAGCCCATCTCTAGTCATAGTCAAGTGTACTGCTCTGCACACTACAAATGCCATAATCCATTGTTCATTTTGGGAGCAAGCAAGAGAAGGTGGCTACATTTTCTACACATAGTGGGACCATGGAGACTGAATTTAATCAACCTCTAGCAGGAAGCTGTATCACAGCAGAAAAAAAATGAATTAATTTGGACCTTTTGGGGGGTAAGGAATACATACTTGAGAAGAATTTTCTTGGTAAACCATGATAAACTAATTTAGCATTACTTCAAAACTTTAAATCACTCTTCAGCTCAAGGTAGTAGATGTTACAAAATAATTGTACTTTTAGTTAGGTTACCCTTATTAGAGCCAGATGCCCTTCGCCAGCAATCACTTCCAGCTCTTATATTTACCTGTCTCTGATGTGCGGTACCCAGAAAGCTGGACAGGGAAAACCCCTCATCTGAGCTCTGTTCTTCTGCCTGTCATGTACACACAATATGATCTCCATTCATCCTTCTGGAAAATCCTTTACCACCAGGACAAACAGTAGGCAATCTTTCTGAAGTTAATTGTAAGTTTTCCTCACCTTTCCTTAGACATGCATTTTTATATCATGTGAATGTATACAAGGATTATGAAAAATCATTATTGGACATATAATGCATGTAAGACTAGCTGCCATTTTAAGTTTATAGGCAGTTCCAGACACAACTGTTGTGCAGAACTGTTAAGCAGGAAGCAGAATCCATGTATATTATGGGCAGATAAAGCTGCCACTACATACATACATACTGCATATAACAAAAAACTATACATACAATCAATGTTTTTAATACATTAACACAAAATGATGACAATAGTTACGACAGTAGTTAGTAAAGCTGATCACCTTTGCATGATTATGAAAAAAATAGATTATTGAAAAGTATAGGCACTAGGTCTAGCACCATATCCTCTACTGGCTGATGAAAGGGAAGATTTCCCAGAAAAGTTTTCCTGTATGCCCAGACTGCTGTGACGTCATTCCAGTTGGTGGGACTTCACCTAAAAGTGGCCGGTGTTGGCTTAACTCAAGTTTCGAGAGTTTCTGCATATGAGGATTTCAACACTCCCCCCTGGCTAGGGCTGGTTGTGACTGAGAGGATCCACAACTGCATTGTATATAAAGAATCCAGCTTTCAAGGATACTTTATATGTGTGCTGGTACCTTATGCTGTGGATTATGGAACCTGAGCAGGATGACCCTAGCCCCACAGGAAAAGCTTATGACTAGTAGTAGTCAAGGAACTAAATAATATAATAAAACTGTGCCATGGGTTACAGCCATTTGGGTTTAGATGGTGTTTGAATTGTGCTACCAGAACAGTGAACAGTTTGGTATGTGTCAAAACCAAAGCAAAGAAAAAAAAGTTAATCCAGGAAGCAATAGAAATGTCACACCTGAAACCTAAAAAAGACACTTCAATATGCAACGTTAAGCATGGAATAAGCTTGAAAGTGTTAAAAATGTCATATTCTATAAAAGGTTACATTTTTACCAGGGTTAAAAGGTTAAAACAAGCTTGAAAAGGGAATTTAACCAATAACCACTGACAAGTGGGTGTACTCAGAAATGCTTCTGTAAGTGAACTGAAGACATCAAGGAAATGATAATACAGGTGTATGGGAAGGGGTTTACCATGTGGAAGCGGGGAAGTCAAAGAGTAGCAAGACCCAAAAAGTGCTCCAGTGAGAACCTGAGCAGAGGGAGACAAAAAGAGCAGCATAAGCAAAATAAGGCATTGAAGATATAGTTACAGCTGACTGCTCGATGATCCACCACACTGGAGACTACAGACCTGATGCCTGATATAAGTTTACAGAGAAAACAATATTAGAAAATTGGACAGGTGGAATAGGAAAGCGTATAAATTATATCTGGTCTTGTAAGAAAGGGTTAGTAGTGTTGCAGTCTTTATACAGTATACTATAGATGGACAAGTTCCTTATCTGATGTAAGACGTGCTTCACTATGACAACTATATTTGACACCTTTTCTCTTTATGTAGAAAGGCATCTACACATATTCTCCATAGCTACAAGAACACTGCCTTTTTTACTTTAGTACTAGCTATTAACAGAAAAATATCCACATTAGTGGCTTAGAATTACACTGACCTTTGTGTACAGAGTTTTAAACCACACAAAATCATAAAAATGTGGTACAAGTCTTTCAAATCAGCATTGTATCTTTTAAAAAAAAAAAAACTCCCGGAATACATATACCATAATGAATACTCTAAGCTGTTTCACACAGCACTGCAGTTGATTACCTTTATAATAATATAGATGCAATCTACATTGAAAGTTTTTATATATAGTATCATGTGAATAGCAGTTGTACTTAGATTTTCTGTAAGTATTGTATGACAAAATCGTTCACATCCATTAAAGCAAAATTGTTATGCAAACAGTACAAGAAAAATATTTCTATGTTTTATATAGCAATGTATCTTACCATATAGCAATGTTGACTATAATTTAAAAAAATCTTTTTTTTTTATTTAGCAATGCATCTTTCTATGTAGCAATGCAAATTTCCAAAAATGCATTTTGACATTTGATTTATCTTTTCCTAAAGCTGACCTACAGATACTGTATGCTAATCTACTTGTTTTGATAGATACATAAAGATTAATACAAGAGCTTCAATATTTACCTTTCCTGAATAAAGTGCTGCTCCAGGCTACCTCCAGGTTGATTAATGTTTCCCGTCAGCGCAGATCATGTGACCAAATGTTGGAGCGTATGGTCATATAACCAGCAACAGCGGAGTTTGGTATATCATTCACTCTTGGAAATGTAAGAATTGGTAGTTTGTAAATAAATGTTAGTTGTCTAGTTGGCTCTTAATACAGCAATTCACTCAATAATTGCATTAAAAAAAATGGGTTTGGTTTTGTTTAACTTCACATATCTAACTGTTGATGAAATAAAATACCAGGAAATGTTAGCCAGAAAAGAGCTACTTGAAATACAATTATTTTCAGTTTTTATTCCTACAATAAAGACATCTGAAAAATTGAAAGAATAACTCTTACAGGCTGTCTAATCATGAATGGAAAGATAAACACCTACTTAATTGTATCTATAAATGGAGCCACGGTTGTCACCCAAGCTGGACCTTAAAGAGGTCTTCTCTTCATTTCCATTACATGAGGACTGAGAAAGAAGGGGGGATTAGTAGTTAAAAAAAGATAGCAATGTTTTTGCCTTCATTTCAGCACACAGAAAGGGGCACTGCATTTTTGGCAGAATCAACAGGTCTTTTCTCTACTTGCTGAAACTGTTCTTAGCCTGATAAATGAAAACTAATAAAGCCACCACATCTTAGAACTGGTACGCTGTTATACATTAAAGTCTTATTTTAGGATTTCAGTATCCTTTAAATCTTTTCATGAAAGAGCAACAGAAAAAAAAAAGTTCAAATAAGTCCTATCGAGTCAGCCACTTCCAAAATATAATGACTAGTCCATGGTCTCTTGTCTAGTGTGGTCAGTTTTTAATAGGAAAACAGAGGAACTTATAGGAACACCAGGGATTTCACACAAAGGAAACAATACAAAGAGAACAGGATGCTTTATCATACAAGTACATGGTACAGCACGCACATATCAGGAATATGAAATGTTGGTTTACATATTCTTTAAGAAGACAATACTGCACTTATCTGTTATACAGCAGTACAGCCATATACAGTAAATGTAGAAATATAGATTTGTTTTGCCCTAGGTTGAAAGGACAAAACATCCATAGCCAGTGTACACAAAGTAGCTGAGTATTTCACAATTCATTAGCATGAGTCTCTACAGTAACCGAAACATCATGTCATGTGCTTGATATCTGAGTATAAATTGCTTTGATCTTTTCATATTAGCACGTAAAATATAAATTAAACAATTGCCTGGATAACTGTTATTTAATTTGCAAGGAAAAAAGACTCAATAATTAGCTGACCATTATTTTGCCCATTACTGTTTAGAAGATAATTGAATGTCTTTCTAGTTGTTCATTAGTTAAGATTATTATTAGATCTTTTATGGCTCAAATTAGATTTGGAAGGGTGACAATGTGCTTGTGTTTTCCAAACAGTATTTACTAATTCAGCAATGACAAAGGTACAAAATGTTATGCAATTGTTTTTCTGAGATAAAAAAAAACCTAGTGATATATATGCATCTACATGTATGTATGTATGTACAGTCCGGTCCATAAATATTGGGACATCAACACGATGTGCTTTAATTGCAGACTTTCAGCTTTAATTTGAGGGTATTTACATCCAAATCAGGTGAACAGAGTAGGAAATACAACAGTTTGTATATGTGCCTCACACTTTTTAAGGGACCAAAAGTAATGGGGCAGATTAACAATCATCCATCAAACTTTCACTTTTTAATACTTGGCTGAAAATCCTTTGCAGTAAATTACAGCCTGAAGTCTAGAACGCAAAGACATCACCAGACGCTGGGTTTCATCCCTGGTGATGCTCTGCCAGCCCTTTACTGCAACTATCTTCAGTTTCTGCTTGTTCTTGGGGCATTTTCCCTTCAGTTTTGTCTTCAGCAAGTGAAATGCATGCTCAATCGGATTCAGGTCAGGTGATTGACTTGGCCATTGCATAACATTCCACTTCTTTCCCTTAAAAAACTCTTTGGTTGCTTTCGCAGTATGCTTCGGGTCATTGTCCATCTGCATTGTGAAGCGCCGTCCAATGAGTTCTGAAGCATTTTGCTGAATATGAGCAGATAATATTGCCCAAAACACTTCAGAATTCATCCTGCTGCTTTTGTCAGCAGTCACATCATCAATAAATACAAGAGAACCAGTTCCATTGGCAGCCTTACATACCCACGAAATGACACTACCACCACCATGCTTCACTGATGAGGTGATATGCTTGGGATCATGAGCAGTTCCTATCCTTCTCCATACTCTTCTCTTCCCATCACTCTGGTACAAGTTGATCTTGGTCTCATCTGTCCATAGGATGTTGTTCCAGAACTGTGAAGGCTTTTTTAGATGTTGTTTGGCAAACTCTAATCTGGCCTTTCTGTTTTTGAGGCTCACCAATGGTTTACATCTTGTGGTGAACCCTCTGTATTCACTTCGGTGAAGTCTTCTCATGATGGTTGACTTTGACACACATATACCTACCTCCTGGAGAGTGTTCTTGATCTGGCCAACTGTTGTGAAGGGTGTTTTCCTCACCAGGGAAAGAATTCTTCGGTCATCCACCACAGTTGTTTTCCGTGGTCTTCCGGGTCTTTTGGGGTTGCTGAGCTCACTGGTGCATTCTTTCTTTTTAAGGATGTTCCAAACAGTTGATTTGGCAAGACCCAATGTTTTTGCTATCTCTCTGATGAGTTTGTTTTGTTTTTTCAGCCTAATGAAGGCTTGCTTCACTGATAGTGACAGCTCTTTGGATCTCATATTGAGAGTTGACAGCAACAGATTCCAAATGCAAATAGCACACTTGGAACAAACTCTGGACCTTTTATCTGCTCCTTGTAAATGGGATAATGAGGGAATAACACACACCTGGCCATGTAACAGCTGAGCAGCCAATTGTCCCATTACTTTTTTGTCCCTTAAAAAGTGGGAGGCACATATACAAACTGTTGTAATCCCTACACTATTCACCTGATTTGGATGTACAGGTAAAAGCCAGTAAATTAGAATATTTTGAAAAACTTGATTTATTTCAGTAATTGCATTCAAAAGGTGTAACTTGTACATTATATTTATTCATTGCACACAGACTGATGCATTCAAATGTTTATTTCATTTAATTTTGATGATTTGAAGTGGCAACAAATGAAAATCCAAAATCCCGTGTGTCACAAAATTAGAATATTGTGTAAGGGTTAAATTTTGAAGACACCTGGTGCCACAAACTAATCAGCTGATTAACTCAAAACACATGCAAAGGGCTTTAAATGGTCTCTCAGTCCAGTTCTGAAGCCTACACAAACATGGGGAAGACTTCAGATTTGACAGCTGTCCAAAAGGCGACCATCGACACATTGCACAAGGAGGGAAAGACACAAAAGGTTATTGCTGAAGAGGCTGGCTGTTCTCAGAGCTCTGTGTCCAAACACATTAATAGAGAGGCAAAGGGAAGGAAAAACTGTGGTCAGAAAAAGTGTACAAGCGATAGGGATCACCGCGCCCTAGTCAAGATTGTGAAAAAAAACCCCTTCAAAAATGTGGGGGAGATTCACAAGGAGTGGACAGCTGCTGGAGTCAGTGCTTCAAGATCCACCACCAAGAGACGCTTGAAAGACATGGGTTTCAACTGCCGCATACCTCGTGTCAAGCCACTGTTGACCAAGAAACAGCGCGAAAAGCGTCTCACCTGGGCTAAGGAAAAAAAGAGCTGGACTGCTGCTGAGTGGTCCAAAGTCATGTTTTCTGACGAAAGCAAATTTTGCATTTCCTTTGGAAATCGAGGTCCCAGAGTCTGGAGGAAGACAGGAGAGGCACAGGATCCACGTTGCCTGAAGTCTAGTGTAAAGTTTCCACCATCAGTGATGGTTTGGGGTGCCATGTCATCTGCTGGTGTCGGTCCACTCTGTTTCCTGAGATCCAGGGTCAACGCAGCCGTCTACCAGCAAGTTTTAGAGCACTTCATGCTTCCTGCTGCTGACCTGCTCTATGGAGATGGAGATTTCAGGTTCCAACAGGACTTGGCGCCTGCACACAGCGCAAAATCTACCCGTGCCTGGTTTACGGACCATGGTATTTCTGTTCTAAATTGGCCAGCCAACTCCCCTGACCTTAGCCCCATAGAAAATCTGTGGGGTATTGTGAAAAGGAAGATGCAAAATGCCAGACCCAACAATGCAGAAGAGTTGAAGGCCACTATCAGAGCAACCTGGGCTCTCATAACACCTGAGCAGTGCCAGAAACTCATCGACTCCATGCCACGCCGCATTAATGCAGTAATTGAGGCAAAAGGAGCTCCAACCAAGTATTGAGTATTGTACATGCTCATATTTTTCATTTTCATACTTTTCAGTTGGCCAACATTTCTAAAAAATCCCTTTTTTGTATTAGCCTTAAGTAATATTCTAATTTTGTGACACACGGAATTTTGGATTTTCATTTGTTGCCACTTCAAATCATCAAAATTAAATGAAATAAACATTTGAATGCATCAGTCTGTGTGCAATGAATAAATATAATGTACAAGTTACACCTTTTGAATGCAATTACTGAAATAAATCAAGTTTTTCAAAATATTCTAATTTACTGGCTTTTACCTGTAAATACCCTCTAATTAATGCTGAAAGTCTACAGTTAAAGCACATCTTGTTCGTTTCATTTCAAATCCATTGTGATGGTGTATAGAGCCAAAAAGATTAGAATTGTGTCAATGTCCCAATATTTATGTACCTGACTGTATGTATGTATGTATGTGTATATATGTATGTATGTGTATATATATATATATATATATATATATATATATATATATATATACACAGTTGTGCTCAAAAAGTTTTGCATACCCTGGCAGAAATTGTGACATTTTGGCAATAATATTGAAAATATCATTGCCAAAAAAACTGTCTTTTATTTAATAGTAATCACGTGAAGCCATTTATTATCACATAGTTTTTTGGATCCATTTGAAATCATAATGATAACAGAAATCACCCAAATCGCCCTGATAAAAAGTTTACATACCCTGAAATGTTTGGCCTTGGTACAGACATAGACGGTGGCACACACAGATTAAAATTGCAATTAAGGGTTAATTTCCCACATGTGTGGCTTTTTAAATCACAATTAGTGTCTGTGTATAAATAGTCAATGAGTTTATTAGCTCTCACATGGATGCACTAAGCAGGCTAGACACTGAGCCATGAGGAGGTAGAAAAGAGTCAAAAGACCTGCATAACAAGGTAATGAAACTTTACAAAGATGGAAAAGGATATAAAAAGATATCCAAAGCTTGAATATGCCAGTTGGTACTGTTCACTCACTTAATACGACGTGGAAAATTTGGGAATCTCTTGATACCAAGCCAGGGTCAGGTAACTCAAGAAAGATTTCAGCCAGAACTTCCACAGGAACTGTTTGGAATACAAAGAAAAACCCACAGGTAACCTCAAGAGAAATACAGGCTGCTCTGGAAAAAGATAGTGTGGTTGTTTTTAAGGAGCACGATATGATGATACTTGAACAAAAAAGAGCTGCATGGTAAAGTTGCCAGAAAGAAGCCTTTACTGTACAAGTTCCACAAAAAAACCTGGTTACAATATGCCCAACAACACCTTGACATGTCAATGTCTTGGCTTTTTTGTGGCTTTTTTGTGGCATTGGAGCAGTAAAGGCTTTCTTCTGGCAGTTCAACCTTGTAGCTCTTTTTTGTTCAAGTATTGTTGAATTGTGCTCCTTAACCACTTGCCGACCGCCTAACGCCTATATACGTGAACAAAATGGCACGGGCCGGCAAAATCACATACCTGGTACGTAATTGCCTTCCCGCGGGCGGGGGGTCTGGGAGCGTTGAGAGGCGAGGGGAAGGCCATCCGATCGTGGCCCCCCCTCGCGATCGCCCCCAGCCAATGAGAAACATCCCCTGCCTCTGTATAGTACACAGAGGCAGAGGATGTGATGTCATTTCTCCTCGGCTCGGCAGTTTCCGTTCCGGCGCCGAGGAGAGAAGACATCTGAGTAAGTGTAAAACACAACACAACACAGTAGAACATGCCAGGCATACATTACACCCCGATCCCCCCCCCCGATCCCCCCCAATCACCCCTCCCTGTCACACTGACACCAAGCTGTTTTTTTTTTTTTTTTCTGATTACTGCATGGTGTCAGTTTGTGACAGTTAGAAGTGGTAGGGCAGTTAGTATTAGCCCCCTTTAGGTCTAGGGTACCCCCCTAACCCCCCCTAATAAAGTTTTAACCCCTTGATCACCCCCCGTCACCAGTGTCACTAAGCGATTATTTTTCTGATCGCTGTATTAGTGTCACTGGTGACGCTAGTTAGGGAGGTAAATATTTAGGTTCGCCGTCAGCGTTTTATAGCAACAGGGACCCCCATATACTACCTAATAAATGTTTTAACCCCTTGATTGCCCCCTAGTTAACCCTTTCACCACTAATCACCGTATAATTGTTACGGTTGAAGCTGGTTAGTTCATTTATTTTTTATAGTGTCAGGGCACCCGCCGTTTATTACCGAATAAAGGTTTAGCCCCCTGATCGCCCGGCGGTGATGTGCGTCGCCCCAGGCAGCGTCAGATTATCGCCAGTATCGCTAACACCCACGCACGCAGCATACGCCTCCCTTAGTGGTATAGTATCTGAACGGATCAATATCTGATCCGATCAGATCTATACTGGCGTCCCCAGCAGTTTAGGGTTCCCAAAAATGCAGTGTTATCGGGATCAGCCCAGATACCTGCTAGCACCTGCGTTTTGCCCCTCCGCCCGGCCCAGCCCAGCCCACCCAAGTGCAGTATCGATCGATCACTGTCACTTACAAAACACTAAACGCATCACTGCAGCGTTCGCAGAGTCAGGCCTGATCCCTGCGATCGCTAACAGTTTTTTTGGTAGCGTTTTGGTGAACTGGCAAGCACCAGCCCCAGGCAGCGTCAGGTTAGTGCCAGTAGCGCTAACACCCACGCATGCACCGTACACCTCCCTTAGTGGTATAGTATCTGATCGGATCAATATCTGATCCGATCAGATCTATACTAGCGTCCCCAGCAGTTTAGGGTTCCCAAAAACGCAGTGTTAGCGGGATCAGCCCAGATACCTGCTAGCACCTGCGTTTTGCCCCTCCGCCCGGCCCAGCCCAGCCCAGCCCACCCAAGTGCAGTATCGATTGATCACTGTCACTTACAAAACACTAAACACATAACTGCAGCGTTCGCAGAGTCAGGCCTGAACCCTGCGATCGCTAACAGTTTTTTTGGTAGCGTTTTGGTGAACTGGCAAGCACCAGCCCCAGGCAGCGTCAGGTTAGTGCCAGTACCGCTAACACCCACGCACGCACCATACACCTCCCTTAGTGGTATAGTATCTGATCGGATCAATATCTGATCCGATCAGATCTATACTAGCGTCCCCAGCAGTTTAGGGTTCCCAAAATCGCAGTGTTAGCGGGATCAGCTCAGATACCTGCTAGCACCTGCGTTTTGCCCCTCCGCCCGGCCCATCCCACCCAAGTGCAGTATCGACCGATCACTGTCACTTACAAAACACTAAACGCATAACTGCAGCGTTCGCAGAGTCCGGCCTGATCCCTGCGATCGCTAACAGTTTTTTTGGTAGCGTTTTGGTGAACTGGCAAGCATCAGCGGCCTAGTACACCCCGGTCATAGTCAAACCAGCACTGCAGTAACACTTGGTGACGTGGCGAGTCCCACAAGTGCAGTTCAAGCTGGTGAGGTGGCAAGCACAAGTAGTGTCCCGCTGCCACCAAGAAGAAGACAAACAGGCCCATCGTGCCCATAGTGCCCTTCCTGCTGCATTCGCCAATCCTACTTGGGAACCCACCGCTTCTGCAGCGCCCGTAATTCCCCCATTCACATCCCCAACCAAATGCAGTCGGCTGCATGAGAGGCATTTTCTTTATGTCCTCCCGAGTACCCCTACCCAACGAACCCCCCCAAAAAAGATGTTGTGTCTGCAGCAAGCGCGGATATAGGCGTGACACCCGCTATTATTGTCCCTCCTGTCCTGACAATCCTGGTCTTTGCATTGGTGAATGTTTTGAACGCTACCATTCACTAATTGAGTATTAGCGCAGGGTACAGCATTGCACAGACTAGGCGCACTTTCACAGGGTCTCCCAAGATACCATCGCATTTTGAGAGACCCGAACCTGGAACTGGTTACCGTTATAAAAGTTACAGTTACAAAAAAAAGTGTAAAAAAAAAAAAAAAACACAAACAAAAATATAAAATAAAAAAATAGTTGTCGTTTTATTGTTCTCTCTCTCTCTATTCTCTCTATTGTTCTGCTCTTTTTTACTGTATTTTATTCTGCAATGTTTTATTGTTATTATGTTTTATCATGTTTGCTTTTCAGGTATGCAATTTTCTATACTTTACCGTTTACTGTGCTTTATTGTTAACCATTTTTTTGTCTTTAGGTACGTCATTCACGACTTTGAGTGGTTATACCAGAATGATGCCTGCAGGTTTAGGTATCATCTTGGTATCATTCTTTTCAGCCAGTGGTCGGCTTTCATGTAAAAGCAATCCTAGCAGCTAATTAGCCTCTAGACTGCTTTTACAAGCAGTGGGAGGGAATGCCCCCCCACCGTCTTCCGTGTTTTTCTCTGGCTCTCCTGTCTCAACAGGGAACCTGAGAATGCAGCCGGTGATTCAGCCAGCTGACCATAGAGCTGATCAGAGACCAGAGTGGCTCCAAACATCTCTATGGCCTAAGAAACCGGAAGCTACGAGCATTTTATGACTTAGATTTCGCCGGATGTAAACAGCGCCATTGGGAAATTGGGGAAGCATTTTATCACACCGATCTTGGTGTGGTCAGATGCTTTGAGGGCAGAGGATAAATCTAGGGTCTAATAGACCCCAATTTTTTCAAAAAAGAGTACCTGTCACTACCTATTGCTATCATAGGGGATATTTATATTCCTTGATATAACAATAAAAATGATTTAAAAAAAAAATGAAAGGAACAGTTTAAAAACAAGATAAACAAGCAAAAAAATAATAAAGAAAAAAAAAAAAAAAGCACCCCTGTCCCCCCTGCTCTCGCGCTAAGACGAGCGCAAGCTTTGGTCTGGCGTCAAATGTAAACAGCAATTGCACCATGCATGTGAGGTATCACCGCGAAGGTCAGATCGAGGGCAGTAATTTTAGCAGTAGACCTCCTCTGTAAATCTAAAGTGGTAACCTGTAAAGGCTTTTAAAGGCTTTTAAAAATGTATTTATTTTGCTGCCACTGCACGTTTGTACGCAATTTTAAAGCATGTCATGTTTGGTATCCATGTACTCGGCCTAAGATCATCTTTTTTATTTCATCAAACATTTGGGCAATATAGTGTGTTTTAGTGCATTAAAATTTAAAAAAGTGTGTTTTTTTTCCCCAAAAAATGCGTTTGAAAAATCACTGCGCAAATACAGTGTGAAAAAAAAATGAAACACCCACCATTTTAATCTGTAGGGCATTTGCTTTAATAAAATATATAATGTTTGGGGGTTCAAAGTAATGTTCTTGCAAAAATTTTTTTTTTCATGCAAACAAAAAGTGTCAGAAAGGGCTTTGTCTTCAAGTGGTTAGGAGAGTGGGTGGTGTGTGACATAAGCTTCTAAATGTTGTGCATAAAATGCCAGGACAGTTCAAACCCCCCCCAAATGACCCCATTTTGGAAAGTAGACACCCCAAGCTATTTGCTGAGAGGCATGTCGAGTCTATGGAATATTTTATATTGTGACACAAGTTGCGGGAAAGAGACAATTTTTTTTTTTGCACAAAGTTGTCACTAAATGATATATTGATCAAACATGCCATGGGAATATGTGAAATTACACCCCAAAATACATTTAGCTGCTTCTCCTGAGTATGGGGATACCACATGTGTGAGACTTTTTGGGAGCCTAGCCTCGTACGGGACCCCGAAAACCAAGCACCGCCTTCAGGCTTTCTAAGTGCGTAAATTTTTGATTTCACTCTTCACTGCCTATCACAGTTTCGGAGGCCATGGAATGCCCAGGTGGCACAACCCCCCCCCCAAATGAAGCCATTTTGGAAAGTAGAGGTATAGTGAGTATTTTGCAGACCTCACTTTTTGTCACAAAGTTTTGAAAATTGAAAAAAGAAAAAAAAATGTTTTTTCTTGTCTTTCTTCATTTTCAAAAACAAATGAGAGCTGCAAAATACTCACCATGCCTCTCAGCAAATAGCTTGGGGTGTCTACTTTCCAAAATGGGGTCATTTGGGGGGGGGGGGGGTTTGTGCCACCTGGGCATTCCATGGCCTCCGAAACTGTTATAGGCAGTGAAGAGTGAAATCAAAAATTTACACCCTTAGAAATCCTGAAGGCGGTGATTGGTTTTCGGGGCCCCGTACGCGGCTAGGCTCCTAAAAAGTCCCACACATGTGGTATCCCCATACTCAGAAGAAGCAGCTAAATGTATTTTGGGGTGCGATTCCACATATGCCCATGGCCTGTGTGAGCAATATATCATTTAGTGACAACTTTGTGCAAAAAAAAAAAATTGTCACTTTCCCGCAACTTGTGTCAAAATATAAAATATTCTGAACATGCCTCAAAGCAAATAGCTTGGGGTGTCTACTTTCCAAAATGGGGTCATTTGGGGGGGGGGGGGTTATGCCATCTGGGCATTTTATGGCCTTCAAAACTGTGATAGGTAGTGAGGAGTAAAATCAAAAATTTACGCCCTTAGAAATTCTGAAGGCAGTGATTGGTTTTCGGGGCCCCGTACGCGGCTAGGCTCCCAAAAAGTCCCACACATGTGATATCCCCGTACTCAGGAGAAGCAGCTGAATATATTTTGGGGTGCAATTCCACATATGCCCATGGCCTGTGTGAGCAATATATCATTTAGTGACAACTTTTTGTAATTTTTTTTGTCATTATTCAATCACTTGGGACAAAAAAAATAATATTCAATGGGCTCAACATGCCTCTCAGCAATTTCCTTGGGGTGTCTACTTTCCAAAATGGGGTCATTTGTGGGGGTTTTGTACTGCCCTGCCATTTTAGCACCTCAAGAATTGACATAGGCAGTCATAAATTAAAGGCTGTGTAAATTCCAGAAAATGTACCCTAGTTTGTAGGTGCTATAACTATTGCGCAAACCAATAAATATACACTTATTGACATTTTTTTTATCAAAGACATGTGGCCGAATACATTTTGGCCTAAATGTATGACTAAAATTGAGTTTATTGGATTTTTTTTAGAACAAAAAGTAGAAAATATCATTTTTTTTCAAAATCTTCGGTCTTTTTCCATTTATAGCGCAAAAAATAAAAACGGCAGAGGTGATCAAATACCATCAAAAGAATGCTCTATTTATGGGAAGAAAAGGACGCAAATTTAGTTTGGGTACAGCATTGCATGACCGCGCAATTAGCAGTTAAAGCGACGCAGTGCCAAGTTGTAAAAAGTGCTCTGGTCAGGAAGGGGGTAAATCCTTCCGGGGCTGAAGTGGTTAAAAACGGCCGTTTTTTCGGCAGCATTTATTTTAATAATGCTTAAACAATAAAAGTGAAATATTCCTTTAAATTTCGTACCTGGGGGGTGTCTATGGTATGCCTGTAAAGTGGCGCATGTTTCCCGTGTTTAGAACAGTCCGAGAGCAAAATGACATTTCTAAAGGAAAAAAAGTCATTTAAAAGTACTCGCGGCTATAATTAATTGTCGGTCCCGGCAATACACATAAAAGTAATTGAAAAAAACAGCATGGGATGCCCCCACAGTCCATTACCAGGCCCTTTGGGTCTGGTATGGATATTAAGGGGAATCCTGAACCAAAATTTAAAAAAAAAATTGCGTGGGGGTCCCCATAAATTCCATACCAGGCCCTTCAGGTCTGGTATGGATTTTAAGGGGAACCCCGTGCCAAAATTAAAAAAAAAAAAATCATGTGGGGTCCCCCAAAAATCCATACCAGACCCTTATCCGAGCACGCAACCTGGCAGGCTGCAAGAAAAGAGGGGGAATGAGAGAGCGCCCCCCCTCCTAAACCGTAGCAGGCCACATGCCCTCAACATGGGGAGGGTGCTTTGGGATTGGGACAAGGGCCTCATCCCCACAACCCTTGCCCGGTGGTTGCAGGGGTCTGCGGGTGGGGGGCTTATCAAAATCTGGAAGCCCCCTTTAACAAGGGAACCTCCAGATCCCAGCCTCCCCCCCGTGTGAAATGGTAACGGGGTACAAATATACCCCTACCATTTCACAAAAGAAGTGTGAAAATGGTAAAAATGACAATACACGCCTTGGGACAAGTCCTTTATTAAAAAATAAAAGTGTCCCACGAAGTCCATTCATCTTCTTCTTCTCTCGCCCTGACAGACCGAAAAAAAAAATCCGTACGCCGCCACCAATCTGCCCCCATGGGAGGCACCCACTGTAATGACCAGCCTCTCGGGTGACAGTTCTTTTATAACTGAGGGCGGTGCCACACAATAATGTTGCCGGGTGACCCCACCCCCCGTGACGCACGGGGACATCCCTATGGCTTCCCCGTAGAGTCAGAGGGGGCAGGGCCACCCAGTGACGTAACCGAGTGGCCCCAACCTCTCTGATGCTACGGGGAGGCCATAGGGATGTCCCTGTGCGTCAGAGAGGGGCAGGGTCACCTGACGACGTCATCATGTGGCCCCTCCCTCAGTTATAAAAGAACTGTCACCTGAGAGGCCGGTAATTACGGCGGGTGCCTCCCATGGAGGCAGATCAGTGGCGGCGTGCGGCTTATTTTTTTTTCTTTTTCGGTCCATCGGAGCAAGAGAAGAAGAAGATGAATGTACTTTGTGGGACACTTTTATTTTTTTATTTTTTAATAAAGGACTTGTCCCAAGGCGTGTATTGTTGTTTTTACCATTTTCACACTTTTTTTGTGAAATGGTAGGTGTACATTTCTACCCCGTTACCATTTCACACAGGGGGGGAGGCCAGGATTTGGGGGTCCCCTTGTTAAAGGGGGCTTGCAGATTCCGATAAGCCCCCCGCCTGCAGACCCCCACAACCACCGGGCAAGGGTTGTGGGGATGAGGTCCTTGTCCCTTGTCCCCCTCAACATGGGGACAAGGTGCTTTGGGGGGGCCGCTACCCCAAAGCACCATCTTCATGTTAAGGGCATGTGGCCTGGTACGGTTCAGGAGGGGGGCGTTCTCTCGTCCCCCCCTCTTTTCCTGCGGCCTGCCAGGTTGCGTGCTCAGATAAGGGTCTGGTATGGATTTTTGGGGGGACCCCCACGCTATTTTTTAAAAAAATTTTGGCGCGGGTTCCCCTTAAAATCCATACCAGACCTGAAGGGCCTGGTATGGAATTTGGGGGGACCCCCACGCAATTTTTTTTAAAAATTTTGGTTCGGGGTTCCCCTTAATATTCATACCAGACCCAAAGGGCCTGGAAATGGACTGTGGGGGAATCCCATGCTGTTTTTTTCAATGACTTTTATGTGTATTGCCGGGACCGACAATTAATTACAGCCGCGAGTACTTTTAAATGACTTTTTTTCCTTTAGAAATGTCATTTTGTTCTCGGACTGTTCTAAACACGGGAAACATACGCCACTTTACAGGCATACTATAGACACCCCCCAGTTACGAAATTTAAAGAAATATTTCACTTTTATTGTTTTAAGCATTATTAAAATCACTGCTTCCAAAAAAACGGCCGTTTTTAAAACTTTTTTTGCATTGATACATGTCCCCTTGGGCAGGACCCAGGTCCCCAAATACTTTTTATGACAATACCCTGCATATGCATTTAAAATTTGCACTTTTGATTAATAATGTTCGTGTCCCATAGACTTTAACGGTGTTCGCGTGTTCGATCAAATTTTTTGCCTGTTCGCATGTTCTGCTGCGAACCGAACCGAGGGGTGTTCGGCTCATCCCTACTTCTTAATAAGTGATTAAACAGTACTGACTGGCATATTCAAGGCTTTGGATATATTTTTATATCCTTTTCCATCTTTGTAAAGTTTCATTGCCTTGTTACGCAGGTCTTTTGACTGTTCTTTTCTACCGCCTCATGGCTCAGTGTCTAGCCTGCTTAGTTCATCAATGTGAGAGCTAATTAATTCAATGACTATTAATACAAAGACACTAATTGTACTTTAAAAAGCCACTAAATTAATTGGGAAATTAACCTTTAATTGCCATCTTAACCTGTGTGTGCCACCTTCTGTGTCTGTACCAAGGCCAAACATTCAGGGGAACTTTTTATCAGGGCCACTTGGATGATTTCTATGATTTTAAAAAGGATCCAAAAAATGATGTGATAATAAATGGCTTCACGTGATTGCTATCCTTAAATAAAAGACAGTTTTTTTGGCATGATCAGTCAAATTTTCAATATTAATATATATATATATATATACAGTATCTCACAAAAGTGAGTACACCCCTCACATTTTTGTAAATATTTTATTATATCTTTTTATGTGACAACACTCAAGAAATGCCACTTTGCAACAATGTAAAGTAGTGAGTGTACAGCTTGTATAACAGTGTAAATTTGCTGTCCCCTCAAAATAACTCAACACATAGTGTCATGGTTATGCAATAGAGTTTGTCGATCAGCATACCTGTCTCCATGTGTTCATCTCTAGAGACCAGCTAACCCTCACCTGACTGCTTTTGTAACCTCTCCTCTAAGCATGGACCCACCCCAGGCCCTATCAGGGAACCCTATATTAACCTGTGCACTGCAAGCCAGCAGTGCTGATCAATCATTGTGTGTTAGTCTCTGTGTGTACTTGCTGTGTTTCCTACATATGATTCATGTTACCGACTTTGGCCTGTTCTTAACTATTCCTGTCTGCTCGTGACCCTGACCTTTGACGTGTTCCCGACCATCCCTGTTTGCCTGTGACCCTGAACCTTGGCGTGTACTCTGTTGTCCTTGTCTGTTTGTGGCCCCGACCTTGGCTTGTCCCTTACTGTCCTTGTTGTTCCAGCCTGCTGCCTCCTTCCTCTTCTCCTGTAGTCTACCGTGAGCGTGAGCTGTGAGACCCTGGGGGCCGCGACCTGGAGCCAGACTGCAGCGCAGTCCATCCTTACCATTAAAGGCTCTGGTGAACACCTGCTGGCTCTTAGACTCTGCGCTCTGGGGAATCTATGCTCTAGCTCCCAGTGGGATCTGTGTCAGTGATCCAGTAGACCTGCTTCCTGAACCTCCCAGGGTTCAATCCGCAGCAGTCAGCCGTAGGGTCCATTACATAGTGGTGCACTTCTGACTCCTACAGAGTGCATCTGTCACCCAGCCTCTAGGTGACCTGACAGTTTGATCAGCCATGGACCCGGCTGATGTGCCGCTACCCGCAGATGATCCGTTGCAGGGCTTAGTTCGCAGACTTGAGACCCAGGAATCGCATCAGACCCAAGTGATGCGATTCCTTCAGGATTTGGCATCCCGTTTTGAACAGGTTCAGGCCTCATTAGGACCCCCGGTTCAACAACCTCAACCGCTATCTGCTACGGCACCTATCGCACGAGTCGCAGCCACACATTCATTACAACTGCCAGCTCTGGCCCGTTTCTCTGGGGACTCCAAGGCTTGCAGGGGGTTCCTTAGCCAGTGCACAATTCATTTTGAACTTCAGCCCCAAAACTTCCTGTCCGATCGGGCAAAAGTAGCCTATATTATATCCCTTCTGTCCGGCGAGGCGCTAGCTTGGGCTGCCCCTCTGTGGGAACTGAATGATCCAGTGGTTTCTAGCCTGTCTGATTTCTTGAAACTTTTTCGGAATATCTTCGAGGAACCGGGTCGTGTCTCCTCAGCAGCTAGCACTCTTTTACGTCTCCGTCAAGAGTCCGCTTCTGTGGGACAGTATGCTCTTCAGTTCCGTATCCTCACAGCTGAATTGAGCTGGAATAATGAGGCCCTAATGCAACCTTTTTACATGGCCTCTCTGATAGAGTGAAGGATGAATTAGCAGGAAGATCCCTTTCTGCTGATCTGGACGGTGTCCTCACCTTGTGTAACCAGATCGATATTCGCTTTCAGGAGAGGGCCCTGGAAAAAAAACGCCAGCACTCCCCGTTCCTTAGGCAGCTTGAGCTCCCAGTCCCTTCTCTTCGGTCCGAGGAGCACCCCCTGCCCGCTGAGGAACCTATGCAGCTGGGCTGGACCAAGTTGTCTCCTGAAGAACACGCTAGGCGCAGAACTCTGGGCCTGTGCCTCTATTGTGGGGCCAAAGGTCATTTTCGTGACACTTGTTCTCTTCGTCCGGAAAAACGATCAGGGCTAATACATCTGGAAGGTGGAGTATTAGACCCTGAAGTATCACCTTCACCTTCTCGTCTTCTTCTTTCTGTGTTCCTTCATGTCGGCGCTTCCTCTAGTTCGGTCTCGGCACATCTGGATTCCAGAGCCACTGGCAATTTCATGGATTGGGAAGCTGCATCTTCCATGAGACTTACCCTTTTGCCCCTTTCAACGCCATTGGTAGTCTTGGCGATTGATGGCACTGTTCTCCCAGGGGGTCCTATCCGCTTCCAGACCCTTCCTGTTAAGATGTCGGTAGGGACACTCCACCAGGAGTGGATATCCTTCCTTGTCTTTCCTAAAGCTTCATCTCCTATCATATTAGGTCTTCCTTGGTTACGGTTCCATTCTCCACACATTGACTGGACTGCTGGACGGATCCTGGCTTGGGGTTCCTCCTGTTCCTCTTCCTGCCTACTCAAGGTTTCCCCAAAAGAGAAACTTCCTGTTGCCACCATCCCAGTATCTTCTGCTCTTCCCACTGCATATAGCGATTTCTGGAATGTCTCCTGCAATAGTCGGGCTGAGGCACTCTCTGGGTCATGTGGCACTCTGGATGAGGAGCCCACCTGTAAACTTGAGCCGATCATTCACTCCAGTTTGCATGGTCATTTACCTTTGCCTGTTCCTGGACCCCCTTGGACGCACACCCAGGCTGACTCATCTACCAGTTCCACAGTCGCTACGTCCTGTGATGCGATTCTGGTGGTCGCTGCACCTGGCAGTGCTGTTCAGTCGGCCTCTGCACCAGTTCAGCCTATGCCCAGTGAAGCTATCCAGCTTGACTTCTGTGACACATCACTTTCTAAACAACCTGGCCTCAGGGATCCGCTGACTTCTGCCCAGTCTGATGATCCTGTGTTGGATGTCCAGCTCATGTTTAAGGGTCTGGGGGACCCTGCTCAGACTCCTGATGGTCTTCTTATGCCTTTACCCATTCCTAAGAAGCCTTTAGCCCTCAATAAGTCCTCTTGTCCTCTCCCTACCTCGGTTTCGGTCTCTGAGGATAATCTTAAGTACGAGGTTGGTCAAGTTCTCGATTCCAGGCGCCATAGAGGCATTCTTCATTACCTCGTACATTGGAAAGGGTTTGGTCCTGAGGAGAGGTCTTGGATCACTGCATCTGAGGTCTTTGCTCCTCGTCTATTGAAGAGGTTCCATCTGGAGTTTCCCTTTAAGCCTGGGCACAGGCGGGGGAGGGGGAGGTCTTAAGAGGGGGGGTACTGTCATGGTTATGCAATAGAGTTTGTCGATCAGCATACCTGTCTCCATGTGTTCATCTCTAGAGACCAGCAGCTGACCCTCACCTGACTGCTTTTGTAACCTCTCCTCTAAGCATGGCCCCACCCCAGGCCCTATCAGGGAACCCTATATTAACCTGTGCACTGCAAGCCAGCAGTGCTGATCAACCATTGTGTGTTAGTCTCTGTGTGTACTTGCTGTGTTTCCTACATCTGATTTCTGTTACCGACTTTGGCCTGTTCTTAACTATTCCTATCTGCTTGTGACCCTGACCTTTGGCGTGTTCCCTTCCTCTTCTCCTGTAGTCTACCGTGAGTGTGAGCTATGAGACCCTGGGGGCCGCGACCTGGAGCCAGACTGCAGCGCAGTCCATCCTTACCATTAAAGGCTCTGGTGAACACCTGCTGGCTCTTAGACTCCGCGCCCTGGGGAATCTATGCTCTAGCTCCCAGTGAGATCTGTGTCAGTGATCCAGTAGACCTGCTTCCTGAACCTCCCAGGGTTCAATCCGCAGCAGTCAGCCGTAGGGTCCACTACCTAGCGGTGCACTTCTGACTCCTACAGAGTGCATCTGTCACCCAGCCTCTAGGTGACCTGACACACAGCCATTAATGTCTAAACCGTTGGCAACAAAAGTGAGTACACCCCTACGTGAAAATGTCCAAATTGGGCCCAAAGTGTCAATATTTTGTGTTGCCCCCATTCTTTTCCAGCACTGCCTTTAACCCTCTTGAGCATGGAGTTCACCAGAGCTTCACAGGTTGCCACTGGAGTCCTCTTCCACTCCTATATTATGACATCACAGAGCTGGTGGATTTTAGAGACCTTGTGTTCCTCCACCTTCCATTTGAGGATGCCCCACAGATGCTCAATAGGGTTTAGGTCTGGAGACATGCTTGGCCAGTCAATCACCTTTTCCCCCCGCTTCTTTAGCAAGGCAGTGGTCATCATGGAGGTGTGTTTGGGGTGGTTATCATGTTGGAATACTGCCCTGTGGCCCAGTCTCCGAAGGAAGGGGATCATGCTCTGCTTCAGTATGTCACAGTACATGTTGGCATTCATGGTTCCCTCAATGAACTGTAGCTACCCCAGTGCCGGCAGCACTCATGCAGCCCCAAACTATGACACTTCCACCACCATGCTTGACTGTAGGCAAGACACACTTGTATTTGTACCCCTCACCTGGTTGACGCCACACATGCTTGACACCATCTGAACCAAATAAGTTTATCTTGGTCTCATCAGACAACAGGGCATGGTTCCAGTAATCCTTGTCCTTAGTCTGCTTGTCTTCAGCAAACTGTTTGCGGGCTTTCTTATGCCTCATCTTTAGAAGAGGCTTCCTTCTGGAACGACAGCCATGTAGACCAATTTGATGCAGTGTGTGAGCACTGGCAGGCTGACCCCCCACCCCTTCAACCTCTGCAGCAATACTGGCAGCAGAGGTATAGGGGGGGAGGTGCTGCGCTAACCAGAAGAAAGCTGTAAATCTCTGTCTGTGGTCAATTAATAAAATGACATAAAATCGCATAATAACATAAATCGCATAAATAAGTGTTGACACTAAAAACATTCAAGTCTTAATGATCAGCATCCTGTGTATGTGAAAAAAGTGCATAAAAAATCCTTTTCAGTTGGTATATACTAAATGACAAAAAAAAAAAATTGCATGTAAAGATCGCATAAATAAGTGTTGACACTAAAAACATATAAATCTAGATAATCATGTGTAGGTGCACAAAGGGACATAAACACTACTTCATGTGAATAATTCTAAATAAAAATACATAGAATAAATCAGAAATACCCATCAAAAACATATCCTTATAAATAGTGCAAAACGTACAAAGTGCCAGTGCTTAAAGGTGATCTAGATATCACAAATAAAACACATCAATCCAACGCAATATGGATGATGAATAATATAAATAAATGTCCCAATAATAGTGATGTAAAATATATTGTGCTGGCCTGCGAAACAAATGACCAATGACATGCCAGTAAGTGCAGCAAACTTAAAGTGGCAGTGTAAAAGTCATTGAAGGTGCAAAAGCAAGTTCTGGTGTATTCAACAAAACAACAGTGGGGTGTCTGGGATGCAATTCACTCAGTGTCCTCTTCGTGCATAAAACACTAATGTAAGCAGTGGCCCCTTACCTAGCGGTGCTAGGTCAACCGCATGAATTGTAGCTAAAGCGCCAGGTCCTGAGCCTCCATCGCGTCCCTATATCCACGCTTGCCGGTGTTGGGTTATCCTAATGGCAGCTGATTGCAAGTGGCTATGGTCCTATCAGGGGTCCTGGACCAGCGCGGATCCTAGCTCAGCCTCCACATCTCAGGTATGTATGTACAGGAATATGCAGGACAAAGGTACTTGATAGTGAAGTATGTCTTAACCAGGTAATGCTTTATTAAAAATCTTTAAGTAGATGTACTCACATAAAAACAATGCAGAGCAAACCTCTCTCCTACGAGCAGCGTACTCGTTCTGTGTCTAGCAATGTAAAACAGCCTATTCCGTCCCTACGCGTGTCATCACCGATCACGTGACTTCTACGCGTGTCATCACCGATCACGTGACTTCTTCAGGGAATGAGCAAAATAGGCTTATTGTGGTCTTAAATAGTCTCTCCCATAGTGATTAATGGGCGGCCATTTTCTCGTAGCCACGCCGGCCATTACTGGGTCTTACATGGGCGCGGCCATTTTGTAGGTTAGAAATGACACATGGGTCTCACATGGGCGCGGCCATTTTGTAGGTTAGAAACGACTACCTGATCTTAAAGCTAATAACTAGATGTCTGATGGGCGCGGCCATTTTATAGGTTAGAGAAGACTTTATACTAACTACTAACCTATAAAATGGCCGCGCCCATCAGACACCTAGTTATTAGCTTTAAGATCAGGTAGTCGTTTCTAACCTACAAAATGGCCGCGCCCATGTGAGACCCATGTGTCATTTCTAACCTACAAAATGGCCGCGCCCATGTAAGACCCAGTAATGGCCGGCGTGGCTACGAGAAAATGGCCGCCCATTAATCACTATGGGAGAGACTATTTAAGACCACAATAAGCCTATTTTGCTCATCCCCTGAAGAAGTCACGTGATCGGTGATGACACGCGTAGAAGTCACGTGATCGGTGATGACACGCGTAGGGGCGGAATAGGCTGTTTCACATTGCTAGACACAGAACGAGTTCGCTGCTCGTAGGAGAGAGGTTTGCTCTGCATTGTTTTTATGTGAGTACATCTACTTAAAGATTTTTAATAAAGCATTACCTGGTTAAGACATACTTCACTATCAAGTACCTTTGTCCTGCATATTCCTGTACATACATACCTGAGATGTGGAGGCTGAGCTAGGATCCGCGCTGGTCCAGGACCCCTGATAGGACCATAGCCACTTGCAATCAGCTGCCATTAGGATAACCCAACACCGGCAAGCGTGGATATAGGGACGCGATGGAGGCTCAGGACCTGGCGTTTTAGCTACAATTCATGCGGTTGACCTAGCACCGCTAGGTAAGGGGCCACTGCTTACATTAGTGTTTTATGCACGAAGAGGACACTGAGTGAATTGCATCCCAGACACCCCACTGTTGTTTTGTTGAATACACCAGAACTTGCTTTTGCACCTTCAATGACTTTTACACTGCCACTTTAAGTTTGCTGCACTTACTGGCATGTCATTGGTCATTTGTTTCGCAGGCCAGCACAATATATTTTACATCACTATTATTGGGACATTTATTTATATTATTCATCATCCATATTGCGTTGGATTGATGTGTTTTATTTGCGATATCTAGATCACCTTTAAGCACTGGCACTTTGTACGTTTTGCACTATTTATAAGGATATGTTTTTGATGGTTATTTCTGATTTATTCTATGTACTTTTATTTAGAATTATTCACATGAAGTAGTGTTTATGTCCCTTTGTGCACCTACACATGATTATCTAGATTTATATGTTTTTAGTGTCAACACTTATTTATGCGATTTTTACATGCAATTTTTTTTTTTTTTGTCATTTAGTATATACCAACTGAAAAGGATTTTTTATGCACTTTTTTTCACATACACAGGATGCTGATCATTAAGACTTGAATGTTTTTAGTGTCAACACTTATTTATGCGATTTATGTTATTATGCAATTTTATGTCATTTTATTAATTGACCACAGACAGAGATTTACAGCTTTCTTCTGGTTAGCACAGCACCTCACCCCCTATACCTCAGTTTGATTTTGGGCTTATGTCTGACCCTTGCTTCGGTGCATGCAGCTGTCCAGTCGCATACGTGCGTTTTTACTATTTTTTCTGAGTTTTTCTTTTCTTTTCTTTTTCCAATTGGGTAGCGCAGGAATATTCTTACTACAATACTGGCAGCACTCATACGTCTATTTCTCAAAGACAACCTCTGGATATGATGCTGAGCATGTGCGCTCAACTTCTTTGGCCGACCATGGTGAGGCCTGTTCTGAGTGGAACCTGTCCTGTTAAGCCACTGTATGGTCTTGGTCACCATGCTGCAGCTCAGTTTCAGGGTCTGGGTAATCTTCTTATAGCCTAGGCCATCTTTTTGTAGAGCAGCAATTCTTTTTTTTTTGATCATTTAGAGAGTTCTTTGCCATGAGGTGCCATGTTGAACTTCCAGTGACCAGTATGAGAGAATGAGAGCGATAACACCAAATTTAACACACCTGCTCCCCATTCACACATGAGACATTGTAACACTAAGGAGTCACATGACACCGGGTAAGGAAAATGGCTAATTGGGACCCAATTTGGACATTTTCAGCAGTTTGCACGTGAATGCCTGTGTGCTGAGTTATTTTGAGGGGACAGCACATTTACACTGTTATACAAGCTGTACACTCACTACTTTACATTGTAGCAGAGTGTCATTTCTTCAGTGTTGTCACATGAAAAGATATAAAATATTTACAAAAACGTGAGGGGTGTACTCGCTTTTGTGAGATACTGTGTATATATATATATATATATATATATATATATATATATATATATATATATATATATATATATATATATATATATATATACAGTATATATCTATATTGTGTATATATATATAAATATATATATATATATATGGATAGTGAGGGAGAATACATCAGATATGGCATAATACTCGTGTGTATTAGGGCTTACATGTCCCATGAGAAAAGGAATCATTGACTTCAACTGCAGCCTGACATTATGCAATAAAAAAAGGTTATGGCTTCCCATTTACAATTTTCCCATATATGCATATCCTCTTGCCAATGGTAAAAACATGTACATGGCCTTTTTCTTCCAGGCACATATAGATATAATCTAATTGTTGCCATTGACTACAGAAAACGAAAAGGCTGCATTCTCATTCATGTGGTTGAGGAGGTTGTGTGTCAAATCAGCTGTGCTTTGTTGCAGTAATTATTTTAAAATGCATGATCTAATCAGAAACTAGTTAATCTACAAAGGGTCCTAAATGATACAACATTTTCTACTTCTTAAGCCAGCCATAGATTAATGGAATCTTGGCTGTTTCAGCAGGAAGCGGCTGAGATTCAATCCATCTATGGACAGGCTGATTGTACCGAAGTCGATCAATCGACTTGGGTACAACCAGCCCACAGGATTTTTTTAAATGTGATTACTGCCAGTGGCTATATCCACTAGCAGTAATCTTTGTGTTCTGCCAGCCAGGAAGGCTCCCCACTGACTGAACATAATAGTGCTGCAGGAGGGATTCCTCCATCAACATTAACTGTGTTAACTGTGTTAATCAAGCTATTTTCTTTCTTTCAATTTTTTTCGTCTGTGGTGGAAGGAAAGAAAATTGTGTAATCTCTACTGTGTATCTCCAACCACTATCCAGAAGAAGAGGTCCCTCAAACCTCTCCTGCTAGTGCTGTCCCAGAAAGGATTAACTATTTGTGGTCATTTCTATTCACATACAAGAACACAACTTTCACATTCTCCAACTTCTAAGATGGGGAAAAGCTGCTTCTGGACTTGGGCCTGATCTCTCAGGGGCCTCCTACTCTTACTTCTGGAAGCATCTCAGGGGCTGCCAAACAGCCTACACCTCCAGTCCCACTGACTCCAGTCTGGCAAAATTCCAATCCAAGTGCTCCAGGGACTTATGGCCTGCTTGAAAAAGGATTGTTCCTTTGGCCCATGCTTTTTTTCATTAACCAGTCCTGGTTTTTGGGACTTTTCTTGTTATCTGGGTTAGGGTTTTACTCTACTTAGAAGCTAAGTGTATTTTCAGACAATGACTTAATTGTTCTCAGTGGACTACATCATGGTAATTTCTACTTAAATGTTTGGCTGCTCAGTTTTTGGGCCTCCATAGAGGGCTAAGGTTACTAGTCAGTATGTTTTTCCTTTCAGGGACTGCCCTGGAGGAATTGTGTTATTTTATGATGTTCTTCCCTTTCCGGACATGTGAGAGTTCCTGGTCAGGTGTGTTTTTCAAGAAGTTTAATGCACTCAATATGGGTCGATAGCCGAGTCAGTCACCCCTCAGGCTTCCCTCTTGGTACTCCTTTCTTCTCTGCTCTCTTTCCCCTAACCCACCCCCTTTCCTCCCTTCCCCCTGTCTTTACCTTTTTCCCCTCTTCCCTTTTCCCATTTCTCTTTTCCTCTTTCCCTCCCTCATTGACATTGCGTCATAATAAAGCAGAACAGTTATTTGGAAAGATGCGGTGTGTATCTTTTGTGTCTGTTTCCTACTGCAGTAGTTATTATTAATTTGGAACCACTAATCAATATGATGATAGGAGTTGCCTATCTATAAATTTCCATGTCAATACACATTTAAACAAAGGTACACACTGTGCTCTAGGGTATCAGTGAAGTAGTAGTAAGCCATTTTTTTGCTTCTAAGTTGCCATTTTGATGTAGAGTTTAGGAAGCATTACAATCATAATCCATACTTGTCAAATCACATGTTCTATAACTCGAACCCTTGAATCGTCAACTCTGGGAAAGACGGCCGCTTAACACAACAGACAAAACTGTATCTGTTTAAGCCACTTGCTGTCAAATTCTGCCATCTCAGCCTTTCTTTGCTGCTTGGTTATTGTTAATTGCCATGGCTAAGCAGGGTAAAGAAAAAATGTCTTTAAATTTGCTGCTGTCACCGTTTCACAAAGAGAGCCTAGGGATTTTAGAACAGGAAATAAAACTGCCAAGAACTTCTGACAGACAAGTAGGGAAGAAATTCAAAGTTGGGGCCAGGCAAGTCATTAAGTCTAGGAATAATAAGAGATTTAAATGCTGATACTGCAAAAAGCCCCCACTCGGCCTAGACAGGCATGTGTCTTCTCTACTCCATAAAGCTTAAATGTCTCACTGGGATAGTAAGCTGGCAAAGGTGGCCCCACAGAGTCAGAGATGCAAGGAGAGGAACATTTGGTTTTATGCTACACATCAAGGGAACCTTATTATCTAAAGGTTTCATACTACACAATATGAATTTTTAAAAAGCTGATATTAAACAGCAGCAAAATATAACTGTCATTTTATTGAGCAATGAATTAAAAGTTATGACAAAGAGATACGTTAATTTTCTGACCTAAGAGATCCTGGCGCCTTAACATGCTTTAATGCATTGTAACATCATCATTACCTCACTCTTTGCTTTAAAAAACTATGAAAGCAATAAATCTGTTATATTAAAAAAGTAACCCTATGACATTTCCTCATAGATTGACAGTAACCTCGTGGTCTTATAACTAGAGTTGCTGAAATTTATTGCTGGATATATAAGGGGAGGGATGCCTACGCTAGATTATTCTTAAAGTCTTGAAGCCTATCTCCACTACGTCACAAGAAATGATTCATATATTTTTTTTTATTGAGTGGTATTGTTCACAGTGCTCAAGAATATGTGCTCCAATGCAATGCTTCAATAACCTTACTCTGAAATCTGAGACTTTCAACTTGCAGAACATTACAGCAACATTCAAAAAGCAGCAAAAAATGATGAGCAAAGCGAACTAATACATACAAACCAATCGGTTGAACTTTTTCATAGTTTTAGTAGATATGTACTCAAAAGTGAAAATTTGCTGTTGATGTTAAAGCGGTTGCATGGCCAAAAAAAAGACCTGTAAGGCAAAGGCATAACGAACAACTAACTGCATACTAACTCAATATGAAATACTTACCTTAGAACAAAGCTCCCACAGGGTCGCCCAGTAACCGCTGAGGGAGCTGACATGTTCCCTCTGCGTTTCTTCTGGGTTTACGGCTCCTGCGCCGTGAGTGGCCAGAGCCGCAAAGACGTCACTCCCACGCATACGTGCGAGAGCCCTCCGTTCCGACAAGTTCCAGCACAATACGCCGAACCTTCGCTGAACCTTCACTGCGCATGCGCCGCTGATGTCAGCGGCTGCATGCAAGGTGAATATCTCCTAAACCATACAGGTTTAGGAGATATTCATTTTACCTACAGGTAAGCCTTATTATAGGCTTACCTGTAGGTAAAAATGACCAAGCAGACAATACAACCGCTTTAAAAGGAAACATTTTAAACTGCCTAATCAGTATTCAACATATTTACTTTTGTCTTGGATTCCTGCCTAGTGTTTTAGTGCACTTTCCATGTCTAGGCCTTTAGGTGCCTAAAGCCTCATAGCTGTATATTTTCAGTGTGGGATGTAAGGCACTGCTGCCTCTGAGTGCAATTTTTGTGAAATGTGTAGTGAGATTTTTTATAATATCTCTTGTAGTGGTACCCCGTAGGAGCTGCTGAGTATTATGGTCCATCTGTCACCCTGCCCCAGCCAGGCACGCACTTGTCATTCATCCAGAGACATGAAGCAGTCCTTGAGCTTTGTTTTTGTTTGTTTTTATTGAAGGATATTAAACTTGCGCATGGAATCAAAACATTAACGACTGGGACTTTATATACATCCTGTATATACATCACTCTTTTTTTCTCCTCCTGCACATCACTTCCTTTCTTCAGAGTATCACTTCTTACTCCTCCAGCACATCGCTTCCTCTCATTCCTTCTCCAGACTAGCTAGCACTGTAGGCCTGACACTGGCTCAGCCAAGCCTAACGCAGTTTCCCTTTACAGGAAGGGACCGCGGGCCCCTATGGTGTAGCAAATAGAAAAGTCCCAGTGCTAGCTGTCCCTGTCACTACTGCTCCCAGTACCACCTCTTCAGGCACTGCCAGCCCTCCTGGCTGCAGCTGCTTTGCTCCACTGCCCATGACAGCACCATCCTCCAGACTGGCTCTTCACCCATCTCAGACTGCTCCACATCAGTCCTCTCAGGCATGCCTCCCAGTCCTCCCGACGATCTGCTCACTCACCAGCCCTCCCAGCTGCCTTGGTGGAACTCCTGGAGACTTGACCGGCAGTGTTCTCCCACTGTCCTCTCTTGCTCCTCCTGTCCAGGACACCTCTGTGGGTTCAAAGAGAGTCCCGTCCGCACTCAAGCCTAGGCCCAAGGTCACCATCCGCCCCCAGACTGGAGAGATCCCTCAAAGGCCACAACAGCCGAAAACTCTATCCCCATTCTTCTACCTGATCAACTCCTCCCCAGGGACCCTGGGACCCTGGGTATTTAATGAGGCCTGCCCCCTGTCAATCCAAGTTGGGGATTGGTCAGGGCTCCCTAGAACACCCCAGGTGGCTTCACCTCCCCTCCAGCCTCTCTTTCTAAAAAACACTAGAGGATTCTAGAAAGAAGTAGGAGGTCCTAGTGATGCCATCTGTGAGTCAGCATTACTCTGAGTCACTCCCAACCCAGATCACAAAACACACCAAGCCTGGAAATTGACATGTCCTTAAAGAGAAAAAAAAACACTTTACTCTCCTAGCACACTAGAGGGTGCTACACTTGATTGTGCTGCTCATTGTTATTCTTGCTGGAGATGAAGCTGTACCTAGGGAGGACCACAGACATGCATCTCCCTGATTTTGCATAGTTTTTTTTTTCTATAGATCTGTGCATGTGAACCTCTCCTGCCAATTTATGATAATTTCTCCATAAGTTTGTTAGATCACCATCAGAGGGCAGCTCTGACATGAGCAAATCACTGTGTCTACCAAGATGACAAAGAGTAAAACAAGACATTGTAACTGCAGAGACCAAAGGCAATACTAAAGACTAACAATGGGGTTTATTTGAAAAATAAAAGCTGTGCAAATGTCTGAGCATTCTCGCAGCTATCACAAATCACCTTAATTTTTCTAATATGTTTTTTTTTTTTCTATATTTGTCTTCTCCATTTAGTGTTCATTATCTAGTATTTCCTGAATGTGGTATTTTGGGGTATGTTGGCCTCTGTTTGCTTTTGTCACAACCTCCTGTTCACATGCAAATTGTAGAGTCACATCTGTCTTTGTTTTCCTTACAAATTTCCTATCCAATGCAGGCTGTTGGGCTGCTTCTGCCTCTGTGTGGTTGATCCTGGCAAACTTTTGATTTATTGTCTGCTGTCTGCCTCCAGTTTTGAGTATCTGCTCACTTTGAGTCTGTTTTTGTTGGCGAGTTTCTTTCTGTCCCAGTATTGTCATCAGAGAGGGCTACAGTCTAATTGTGTGAGCCGCATAATTCCACCATCCGCAATTCTGAAGCAGACCAAACATTTGTTGGTCTTCCTCACTGGGCCATTGTCTCTGTTTCTTCTCTCTAGTCTTCATCTATTTACACTAGTCTGACTCCTGCTTTTTGGTTTAGTTTCTTTTCTGGCATTTGAATTGTTCACTTTAGATTATGATTACTGTATATTGTGTGTGCTGTCAAAGGCTTCTGTCCCGAATATTGGGTACACTGTTATAATATCGGGTGCACTGTCATACCCTCTCCCCTCCTCTCCTGAACACACTCCCTGCCATAAGATCCCCTGATCCTCTCCTGTGCATGTTGTCCGCTATCATACCACTGCCATCATACCCTCCACACTGCTCTTCTGCACATACTGTCCATTGTAATGCCCTCTGCACTCCTCTCCTGCACATACTGTCCATTGTAATGCCCTCTGGACTCCTCTCCTGCACATACTGTCAATTGTCATACCCTCTGCACTCCTCTCCTGCACATATTGCCTGCCATAATACCCCTATATTCCTCACCTGTGCATGTTGTAAACTATCATACCAAGGCCATCATACACTTCACACTCTTCCTCTGCACATACTGTCCTTCATAATGCCCTCTGCACGCCTCTCCTGCATATTCTGCCTATTGTCATACTCTCTATAATTCTCTGTTGCACATTCTGCCTGCCGTCAGACCCTTCTTCCCCCTCTCCTGCAAATACTGACCACTGTCATACCCTGCACACCTCACATTATGTGTGATCCCTTTAAAATAAATTGCATTAAAGCGGAGCTCCGGGGGAAGCTCCACTTTAAGTATTCCCTTTCCCTCCACCACTTTTGACATGTAATCTTTTTTTGGTGGAGCGGGTACCTAGTTTTGACAGGTACCCGCTCCCACTTCCCCACTTCCACTCGGATCACCTAGGCGGTGTAAGCAGAAGTTCCCCTCTCCTTCTCCCTCCATGTAGTAATTTGGGATACACCTCACAGGTTCCAGATGACTGCTGGACCATTCAGGACACGCAGCGTGACTCGTGCATGTGCAGTGCACACATGGCTGTGAAGCCGTAAGCTATTACACCAGGGTGCCCACAATTTAAATACTGGCACCGAGGAGGGAAGAGGGAGAGCAGTGATGACTCGGGTGACCATATTGCTGGATCGTGGGATAGGTGAGTGTGTGTTTATTAAAAGTCAGCAGCCACACTTTTTGTAGCTGCTGACTTTTAATAAACATAGAAAGGACTTAAGCTCCTCTTTAAATTAGGATCTTTGTTCAATCACTTTATCCAATAGACACCTTTGTAAAGTAATTGTCTATCTTTATTTTCTGTATGTAACTGACAGTCTTTTTTGACTTTTCAACATAGCCTATCACACTAACTCCCCATCGGATGAACAAGTAGCTTGATATGTAATAATACTGTGTTTTCTCAAAGTAATCTGATAGGCATTGACTGTAGCACAAGGAACCACATGGCACTTACAATGCAGCAATCAACTTTTCTCTCTCCCCCTAGGCAGACAGAAAAACAGGTAGGATCTGATCCCACTTGTCTTCTCTGTCCACTGGGTTACAGAACAACAGGAATCTGACCACAAGGACCTAACAGTGTGTCTCGCTGGTTTTTCTCTCAGCTGCCTATTTCTAGAGCATTCTCCCACTGATCTTTTCCTTCCCAGACTGTGTTTCAGAACTTACCTTTCCTCTGATCACACCCACACTCCAGGCTAGCACATGATTTCTGTAGCAATCCTACAAATGTAAAATGTGGCTGCCATTTTGGGTAAGTCTGACGTCACACTGCTGGCAAGCTGTTAGGGAAAGAGTGGCCTCCAGTGGCTGAAATTTGTCTGGAATGATAAACAATTCAGACTCATAACAGGTTAAAATATCTGCACTGTGAAATAAACAGTTCTGCAATGCATGTGCACAATAGGCAGTACAGCAAAGGCAATAGGCAGCACAGCAAATGTCTCTAAAATGACTACCTTTGTAAATGAAAGAAGATTTAAAAAAAACATAGTTCTAAAGAGGAATGTACATAAAGTAAACTTGCCATGGGAGAAATAAGCTATACTACTTGGAGCTACTAACCCAAAACAAGTGTGCAGATTAGTAAAACTGGAGAAAAGCATTCCTTCTCCTCCCCTACCTGAACCTGCAGTGGATAAATGGGGAGATATAGTCAAAGATGTCAAAGAGAAGGAAGTCCAGTACATCATTTGCCCCACCTTCTCATGTGTACAGTGGGAATGGATATTTATGTAGGTTGGTCATGGTGGAGCCATGAGGTGTGAGGTGTGAGTCATCTAGTTTTACAAGTGTGAGGAGCAGGCTCCATTGTGGGAGGATAGCATAGATTCTGGAGATGCTGCCCTCACTCTGAGGAAGAGCGAGTGTCTAAAAAAACATTCTAATCATGGTGTCCTTGGTGTGAGACTCATCCATGAAGGATAGTTGGTTTGGCTGTTATACCTTTGCAGTGTCATCAGCTTTAATATATTCTCATATAGGCTGTTAGCGACTTCATTCTCCTTAGGATGCCAGCTTTTAAGGAGGGAGTGAAGATGTCCTTTGTACACTGGCCCTTGTGGTGTATATGACTCTGTGATTGATCCTTTTAGCTCTTGTGAGTACAAATCATTTTATTTATTTGTTAATAAATTATTTTACCTGCACTTTCTAGTGCACTTCACTTGCTTTTTTTGTATTGTACCCACCTTCTCATTTACCCACTGCACCAAGGGCGGCCAGGGAATGAAGATGGTGGAACTGCTGCTTGGTTACCAAAGCCTCCAGGCATCATCAAACAGTGCGTTTCAAACAGAAACTCAAGATAAAGAAGGTATTTATCTACAGTATATTCTTGTTATTTCTTCAACTCCTGATCTATTTAAACATCAAAATTGGTTTAAATGTGTAAAAACATTTTAAAGGGGCCTTTCCCTTACCTATACAGTGTTATAAAAAAGGCTTGCTTTAATGTATCGCAGCTTACCACTAATTAGATGTGGTGGCTGCATTCGTTTACTTTTTTAGGATTTTTCCCTCTGTTTTTACCTAGTGATTAGACCAGTAACACACCCACAGTATTAAAGTGCTCCTACTCTCAATTAAGGAATACCTGAAGGGGCACCTTTGGACAGCAGCATTGTCAGTCTGGTGGAAGGGAAGCAGAGGTGTAACTAGAACCTTCAGGGCCCCAGTGCAAAAAACTATGGAGGGTCCCCCTGACCCACTGGTCCCAGGGCCCTTTCCATTGGTCTGAGGACCCCATCCTCTGGGCCCAGGGCCCTTCCCACTGATACCAGTGCCCTTTATTACAGTCCCACAGTGGGATCCTTTCAGATGCTCTGCAGTGGGCCCCCTTCCTGCCGTCTTGGGGACCCCCAAGGTTCGTGGAATGCCAGGGCCCAGTTGCAAGTGCAACCTTTGCAACCCTGGAAGTTTTGCCACCAAATGCTTCCAGGGGAGAATCAGACAGTCAAGGGGGCACTGCACATGCTCCTTCACCATCCTCCTCAGACTATTCTGGGGCTCTAGAGCCAACAGGGGCCCTTCTACTTCGGTGAAGGTGCCACCCTCCAATGCCAGGTTTCAGCTCATGTCCAGCTCCTCTCTTCTCTTGGCGTGGTACTAGTCCAAAAAAGTGAATGGTTCCTTGCCTTCATCAGTCAGCTTGGTGCGGAGAGTCACCTCCTGTCCGGGGATCTGCCCGCTAAATACACTAAAAAATTGAAGCCAAAATCCAGCTATTACTTTATAAGCAGTTACAGCAAACAGGTTATTTTTCTTTTGGGATAAACGTTTTACATAAATAAAATCTGATCATTGTAAGCATTCCTGCCAAATGGTTTGTCTCAACCCTGGTACATTTGCAGGAGAGAGTGTTCTTCTGAAAAACAACAGACATACTGGCTGGATCACTAGATGAAAATAGAAGAAATAAAGCCTACAAAAGAAAACTAATGCAGCCATCACATCTAAGGCTGGGTTCACACCACCAACGGATGCGGCTCACAGCAGGGGTCTGGTGCGTCCCTGTTCTCCATTTCAGGGATGAATCGGGGCCAGATTTTTGCCTGAATTTGGCCCTGAAACAGAGCCAAAAATTCACAGCGTTCCTGTGCAAGCCGCAAAGGAGATATGTGAATCGGCTCCATAGAGAGCCAGTCACAATCTCCTGTCATGCGAATTGGATGCAGAAGAAAACCTACATCCAATTCTCATAGGTGTGAACCCAGCCTTAGAATTGGTAAGTTGCAATAGAATAAATACCGTATTTATCGGCATATAACACGCACAGGCGTATAACCCACACCTTCATTTTAGAATCTCCTGTTTACTCAACGGCCTCTTTAATACAATGTCCCGCCTCCTGGACTGGCTTCTATGATAGACAGAACACTGGTCCAATGCCAGCCCAGGAGACAGGACTTCCTATTTCAGAGGCTGCTGAGTAAACAGGAGATTCTCGCTGTATGTAATCTGAAGGCGCTTGTCCCGCCCCCCTCCCCATTCCCTCCTAGGCAATCCAAATTGCAGTATCGGTGTATAACACGCATACACTATTTGCACCCGATTTTCACGGTAGAAAAGTATGTGTTATACGCCAATAAATACAGTATTTGCTTTTGGATTTAATACCGCTATAATGCCTGTACATGTACAAGGGAGTTAATTTATCCTGGGGTCAGGGCATGCCAAGAATACAATCTAAAAAAGGGTTTTTTTCAGGTGAGTAAAAGGCTTTTATTAGCATGTCTCTCCTGCTGTAAAAATCTTTCCTGCTAGCATTTTTTTTCTTAAGTTAAGTTCCACTTTAAAGCATATCTAAATACAAGAATACAAAAATTAATGTTTTGCAGCCTACTTGTCCTTAGATGTGGTGGCTGAACTAGTTTTCTCTATTCACACTTTTTTCTTCTGTTTTTTTTGTACACTGTGATCCTGCCTAGGGTGACAACTGTATAGGAGAAGCACCTATATCACCCTAGAAGGGAAGTATGTTAGAACTATATAACACATCCCCCCTTATAACAGGGGTAGATGTTTTGTAGTCAAATGAGATAGCTGGGAACACTGCTAACTGATAACTATCAGCCAAGGAAGAGGGCACAGAAAGTTATTTTCTGTCTGGGTGAACAGCTATTGTTTTGCACTAGTTTAATTAATATAACAGATGCTTTCAATGGTGTCGTTAACAGACCAAGCAGCAGCTCATATCTACTGACAAGGACATTTATAGGAAGGCAACTCCTATCCTCATATTGATTAGTGGTTCCAAATGAATAATAACTACTGCAGTTAGGAACTGACACAAAATATACACTCAGAATCTTTCCAAACAACTTCTGCTTTATTATGTAGGTATCACATTAATATTACAATTGTACTTTTATGGTAACAAGGGGCATAACATAGGCAGGCTAATTCTAATCAGGACTCAAAAGAATGCAAACATGTACTGAAAACATTATTAGTGCTGTGTGCACAGTAAGGGTAGTGTGCAATACATACAAAATAGAATACAATTATACACAGAACTTACAAATTTCCTTTACACTACCTTTCAACACACCCACTTTTGCAGCATTCTGTACAGAGCAACGGGAATACCTGGTACTTCTGGATATAGGTTTGGATGTGAATTACTCCTACCCACCCATGTGATAGTGCTTGGGTGCCTTGTGATTGGCCCAAGTCTATCACATGGGGCTGGGAAAGATTGCCATAACTATGTGTGAACCCCATAAGTTGCAGTTTACACATTGTTCCTCTGATCTCAGTGGTTAAATGGAGCAGGGCAGAAATGTGAGAATGTACTACTGTGGAGGGAGATAGTTAAATGATGTTACTAATTTGCCTTGATTCGATAGAGGAAAGGGTCACTTTAAATGAAAATGAATCCATATCCTTTGGAAATGAATTGCTATTAATATTTTTTTTATATTTTTCTACCACAGATTGATTATTAGGCATTGGTAAGTGGCACATATGGAAATTAAAATGCTTTTAGTTACTTTGGCTGTCCGTGTGGAAAATCTCATGCTGTGTTTGCTTACACATGCCACCCTGCTTCACTTAAAGTATTGTTACATTCCGCTACAAGCTGTAAACTGACAGGACCTATTGCAGTACAATGCTGAGATCTGACAATACCTGATGGAACTTACTTGCAACCTTTTCTCTTGTATTATGCAGGGATATTTTTTCATAGCATATTTTTGTGTATGTCAACTTTGTTTCTGCATCAGCAATACTTGGCTTTAAATAACCCTTTTTTTTTCCTTAAGCCTATCAAAGTTCAGTTGCTTTGATCAGAAATTCTTGAATATTTTACATCTTTTCTTGAACATTGTATTTCAATGATAGTTAGGCTTGTACTACATATAAGGTGTTAATGTGATCTTTGTTCCACATTCAGAAAAGCAGGAATAAAATAGCATGGTGTTGCATATGTTTAAATGTTTTTAGCGGAAATAAACTGCTTTACAAAATCTGAAAATCTGGAGACCCAGGAGCTTTTGCCATAATGCTCAAGTATTCTCAGCAGATTTTTATATTATGGCTTGCTTATTTTGTAAAGCACCCTTCAACATGACCTTCCTCATCACTCCCTAACTGGCAATTCCATCCTCACCCATTCTTCTTCTGCCTTGGGTCACGTGTTACTTTATCCTGGTACAAACTCTTGCCTAGACTTTACACTGCGCTTTATATGGGCGGCTTATTGTACTTTGAAGATAAAATAATGCCGAGAGGCAGGGAGAAACTTTTATGACAGAAGAGACATAAACAGGGGGATTTGATAAAGCTGTTATAACAATTTCTCTGGCTGTAGTCTACCTATACATAATTTAGGCAAAGATTTGTGCCAGTGTCAGTAACATCATTGGGATGTGCGGCAAATTCAGATAGTTCTTACCACTGTCACTTTAAGAACCCGTTGATGTGGTGGCAACAAATTCTTAATGCATTACCGTCAGTTCTAAAAGTAGAAAGCTGTCGGAAATTAAAGTGGAAGGCAAGTCAAAACCTAATGAAACTTAAAGTGATTGTAAAGGTTTGCGTTTTTTTTTTTTTAATAACAAACATGTCATACTTATCTCCACTGTGCAGTTAGTTTTGCACAGAGTGGCCCCAAACACCGACTTCTGGGGTCCCTCGGCGGCTCTCGCAGCTCCTCCCCTTATCAGATAACCCTCTAGGAGAAGCGCTCTCCTGGGGGGTTACCTTGCGGGTGTGTTCCCGAGTCCAGCATTTGCGTCCATAGACACGAATGCTGGACTCAGCCCCGCCCCCCGGCACCTGCGTCATTGGATTTGATTGACAGCAGCGGGAGCCAATGGCTGCACTGCTATCAATCTATCCAATCAAGAGCCGAGAACCCCGGGAAAAGGAAGAGCGAATCTACACCAGGTGAAATTCATAGGATGCATTAAGGTGAAAAAACATGAGGGTGAACAACCCCTTTAAATCTACTCCTACCCCCATTCTAAATCTATTAGACATGTGCGGTTCGTTTCGTTACAAATTAATATTCAGAAAAATATTATGTTATTCAGAAATTCGGATATATCCGAATACCCGAATTACAATATAAATTAATTTTACCGAATGCTTCGAATAATGTAACAAAATTCGGACTGAAATTCAAATTGAATTTTACATTGAACTCCAGTCGAATTCTAACCACACATATTGCTGAAATCAAAGACTGTATGTGTTATTAGAGTACCATTTCGAAATAATGCTGTTTTTGTTAAGCCAAATGTCATTTAAAGATCATTTAAAAAAAAAAATGAAGATCTTTCTTTTGTTTGTTCACTTTGCTTCATTAGAATCAAAAACAATATAACATTTTCGATTCAACTGATCCGAAAATGTATCGACTGAGGACATTTGCTGCAAAAAAAATAAAACATGACTGCAGGGGAGGTCTCTGGACTGAAAGTGAATATTGCAAAATCTGGTTTTAATGTTTTCTCTTACATAGACTTGTTTTTATTATCTTACTATTTTAGACTGGAGTTTTGCTTCAAATTCGTCATATAAAGAAAAAAAAAAAACAGACACAAAAACAAAGAACATGTCTTTAAAAAGCAACACAATTAGTTGTTATCATTATACTCACTACTGCTGTTTTTAACAAATAAACCACTTTACTTTAGTCAATATTACACAGCTGCCAAGTAGATATCTTCACAGGAGGAGTGTCCACTTAGCAGTGAACTGAAATACAAATCCTTTGGGGCGCAATTAAAAAGTTTTGTGTGCTGGAGATAATATTGACTATTATAGATTATTTAAATGTTTTCACACATACACTGCTATGTATTGATGAGATTTGTGCATGAAACTTTTTATTCTAGAGGCAGACATTACTCGTGGTTTCCAGGAACAGAGCATTTCATTACATAGTCCCCACCGTGAAGAATTATTTGACGAGGGTCCAGCATTCTTGATTACCTAACTCAATGATGCAAATCTCTAGTGCTATAAGCTTCGCTGTCCAAATAACTTCCTAAGGATCACAATGCTTTCCAGGCAATATAGACTAGATTTATCAACAAGATCTAAGTGACTTCTCTGCATCTGGAGGTCCATAAAACAATTCATCCATTGAGCAATTTAGCTGAGAATGGTTCTGTTTTCACAAATTAAACAGCGTAGGAATTTCTTTTCCTTTTAAAACATATTGTTGAAAATAAATTCAGGTGAAAGATTGTTTACCAAGTACAGCGCTGGGCATTTTTTTCCAAGTCCTCAACAGACTCTTACTATTCTAAAATATTGTGCACATCACATTAAAGTGGAGATTCACATAAAAAGGAAAGTTCTGCTTTTCCTCCTGCTACCCCCCTCCTCTACCTCTTTTGCATAACTTCATTTTTTTTTTGGAGGGGGGGCAGCGGGTACATAGTCTTGACAGGTACTCACACCCACTTGCTCTCAAATCAAGACAATCTAGACAATCAAAGCGGTAGTTTGGCTCCCCTCCCTTCCCTCCACCTCCTAGGACACATCAATGGTCCCAATAGGCTTAGGTTCATTCAGAAAGCGCAACACTACTCACACATGCACAGTAAGGAACCTGCTGTGAAGTCGTAAGCATTTGCAGCTGGCTACTCACAACCAAGATGGTGGCCCAGTGTCATGTATCAGGTGTGACCAGAACTACAAGGACAGCAACAGATGAAACCAAATGTATATAAGTGAAAATATTATGATTTATTTAAGATAAGTGAACATATAAACACAACCACCTCCAATATAATACAGTGCACAACAAACCAATTCACAGACAAAGACCCACAAATAGCAATAATCAGACAGGTATATATATTAATGGGGAAAACCGGAATCATAAGCGTAGCCAGGCCAGGGTCATCAACGGGAGATCAGCAGATAGGGACAGGGAACAAACAGGACCGGGAGAGCATGGATAAGGCTGCAGGGGAAGGTAACAGGGTAACAGGAGGGACAGGTTCAGGTACAAGGCACAGGGTTCAGGTACAGAGACGGGATCAGATTCAGAGCTCTCAGGTTCAGGTCAGGGCGCAAGGAAGATACCAAGGCAAAGTGTGTGTGTGCTTGCCGGGTATTTATACACATCTCCTGCAATCAGGCTCAGGTGACGCCTGATCGCAGGAGATAATGTCGGTCCCACACTGCCGGGAAACACGCTCTGGTGGACACCAGTACTGTAGCCCCAAGATCAGATAGTACCACCAGCATGTGACACCTTTCCTGATAGTTCCAGACTGCCAGGAGACACACGCTGGTGGACATCAGTACTAAAAGCCAAATGTCTGGTAGGGCCACCAGCAGGTGGAACCTTTCCTGACACCCAGGGGACCCGAAGACCGGTGAAAAACTGGCCTGGGTGATGACATCGCTGGATCCCTGGACAGGTAAGTGTCTAATAGGAAACAATGCTGGCAACCCAAATGCTTCTTCTTGTAAAACTTTAATTAACAAGCAGTGCTATATGCATTTCAGATATAGCACTGCTTGTTGTGCTCTAATAAAAGTTTTACAAGAAGAAGCCTTCGTGTTGCCGGCATTCTTTGCTATTTGATGTTTGGGATATAACAGCCTGTGCACTGATATTCAGCTCATTATCCTTCACTATGCAGTAGAGCTAGGGAGAGTTCTGTTGTACAGGTAAGTGTCTGTCTATTAAATGTCAGCAGCTACAGTATTTGCAGCTGCTGACTTTTATTTTTTTCAAAAACAACTGCAGCACATCTTTAAGGCAGAACGCTAGACAAATATAAAATACACAAATAATGCAGCTCTGCATTTTTTAACCACTTCCTTCCCTGCCCATAGTCAAATGACATCCGCAGGAGGGATCTCCCATTCTGGGCGGGCGTCATATGATGTCCTCGGCTTCCTGGCCGTCTAGGGGGTGCGCGTGGCCGCTGCGTCACTCGGGCACCCGCGATTGCCGGTAACAGAGCAGGGACGTGGCTCTGTGTGTGTGTAAACACACAGAGCCATGTCCTGTCAGGAGAGAGGAGACTGATCGTATTTTCCCAGTACAGAGGAACACTGATCGGTTTCCTCACCTTGTGAGTCCCCTCACCCTACAGTTAGAATGACTCCCTAGGTAACACAGTTATCCCTTTGATCGCCCCTAGTGTTAACCCCTTCCCTGCCAGTGACATTTATACAGTAATCAGGGCATCTTTATAGCACTGATCGCTGTATAAATGTGAATGTTCCCAAAATAGTGTCAAAAGTGTCCGATATGTCTGCCACAATGTCACAGTCATGATAAAAATCGCAGATCGCCGCCATTACGTGTAAGTAAAAAAAAAATAATAATAATAAAAATGCCCTAAACCTATCCCCTATTTTGTAGATTTTGCGTAAACCAATCAATATTCGCTTTTTTTTTTTTTTTTAACCAAAAATATGTAGACGAATACATATCGACCTAAACTGAGAAAAAAATTATTTATTTATTTTTTTAAAAATGGGATATTTATTGTAGCAAAAAGTAAAAAATATTGTGTTTTTTTTCAAACTTGTCACTCTTCTTTTGTTTATAGCACAAGAAATAAAAACTGCAGAGGTGATCAAATACCACCAAAAGAAAGCTCTATTTGTGGGGAAAAAAATGATAAAAATTTCATTTGGGTACAGTGTTGCATGACCGTGCAATCGTCATTCAATGTGCGACAGCGTTGAAAACTGAAAATTGGCCTGGGCAGGAAGGGGGTGAAAATGCCCTGTATTTAAGTGGTTCATTTAGATAGTGTAAATATCTGAATTTGAATTAGTGTCAGAAGAGGCATTGCAAGAATACACTTAGTTCATGATAAGGAGCATGTTGGTGATGAGCCGAAAGTGGCTTGGTTTGGTTTGTATAAGGTTGGCGGAACGTATTGAAGCTTGGATGCCAAATCCAAACCTATTGAATTCAATAGGGCGGGGGGAGGGGGGGGGGGGCAGAGCTCAGGCTAGAAGACCAGGGATTTTTAAACAAATGACACAGGGGGCTTGGAGCTGCCAAAAAATACTGTTGGCAAGGGAGGTATGCCCGTAATCTGTCTGTGCAGTGGTATGTTTGTACAATGGGTGGATCGAAGGGCCCATAGAGTAGAGTGGGCTGTGTCTGCTCTACATATGCAGAGTGGACATGGAGCTGTGATCTGCCGTTCTGCTTATGTTGACCCGCGACCACTTACCAAGTTACTTAAGTGGCCCTCGGTCTTCAATAGGTTGGGCACCCCTGCCCTAGAGGGTTTGGTATGGATGCCTAGGGCTATTGAATGAAAAAAAACAAAAAAAATGCCTGAGGTCCCCCAAAAGTCAGATGGATATTTAGGGGGAGCCCATGCAAAAACAAGACCCATATTTGAGCATGCAGGTCAACAGGCAAGAAAAGCAAGTGGGATGACAGTATTCCACCCCCCCTCAAACAATAGCGGGCCACATGCCAGCAACATGGGGAGATCAACGTGCATATTGCCAGCACACCAGGGATCTTTAAATAATGTTCAAACATGTTATTTAAAATAATCGCATCACAGCGGAGTGCAACAATTCGACACATTGTCATGTGAAGGGGTCCTCCGTGATCCTGAAATGTTGCACACTTTCGCTGTGATGTGATCACTTTGAATAAAACATTTGGACCTTATTTGAAGATCCATGATGCGCTGGCAATATGAACATTGATTCTTTAATGTTACCATTTTCAATCTAGCAGTTTCTGCAGCACCCACCCATTTCTTAGCTTGCTACAGAAGCCTGTGCAATGGGAATATTGTTAGTTGCTAGCAGTATAGGGAGGAAACTTTGCCAGAGATGCAGGGCAGCCATCAGAAATTTTGGGGCCCCTTACACAGATTTAGGCCTGACCATCAACATTCCCCAGGGCCAGCCCACTAGCTGTCCCACCGAGTCCCCATCCACTCCCAGAATCATCCATGCCTCTCCAGGATTCTGGGCGTGGATGTGGATACATTGTTGAGAGGGATGGATGATGCTGGGCATGGATTGGAATACATTGTGGAGAGGGATGGATGATTCTGGGTGTGGATGGGAATACATTGTGGAAGAGGGATGATGCTGGGCATGGATGGGGACTCGGTGGGACAGCCAGTAGGCTGGCCCTGGGGAATGTTGGTGGTCAGGCCTAAATCTGGGCCCCAAAATTTCTGATGGCTGCCCTGCATCTCTGGCAAAGTTTCCTCCCTTTACTGCTAGCAACTAATAATATTCACATGGATGATTCTGGGAGTGGATGGGGATGCATTGTTGAGAGGGATGGATGGTGCTGGGCATGGATGGGGATGCATTGTGGAGACTGGAGGGATGGTGCTGGGCATGGATTGGGATGCATTGTGGAGAGGGATGGATGGTGCTGGGCATGGATGGGGATGCATTGTGGAGAAGGATGGATGGTGCTGGGCATGGATGGGGATGCATTGTGAGGAGGGATGGATGGTGCTGGGCATGGATGAGGATGCATTGTGGAGAGGGATGGATGGTGCTGTGCGTGGATGGTGATGCTTTGTGGAGAGGGATGGATGGTGCTGGGCGTGGATGTGGATGCATTGTGGAGAGGGATGGATGGTGCTGGGCATGGATGGGGATGCATTGTGGAGAGGGATGGATGGTGCTGTGCGTGGATGGTGATGCTTTGTGGAGAGGGATGGATGGTGCTAGGCGTGGATGGGGATGCATTGTGGAGAGGGATGGATGGTGCTGGGCGTGGATGGGGATGCATTGTGGAGAGGAATGGATGGTGCTGGGAGTGGGTGGGGATACATTGTGGAGACTGGAGGGTAGGGATGGATGGTGCTGGGTGCGGATGAGGACTTGCATTGTGGAAAATGGATGAGGATGACTCTGGGTGGGGATGAGTTACATAGTGAAGAGGCTCTCCACAATGTAACTCTCATCCCCACCCAGAGTCGTCATCCTCATCCATTTTCCACAATGCAACTCCGTCATGCCACTGATGCCAGCTTGTCAGTCTCGGCCTCCAGGTGTCCAATCCAAGGAGAAGGATATTAAATAAATTCTAAATCTACAGGCAGCACATTGGGCACAGCAGCACACACTAAATTTTTGTGACTTACTCTCCAGGCTGCTCTCTGCAGATGCTGACGAGCTGACCACGCCCCCTGCCCGTGTCCCGGCCAATTACATTTTAAACCAACCTAGCAGCAGCCAGCAGGCTCCGCCTCAGGAGGGAAGGAAGAGGAGCGAGTGCAGGCTGCGATCACCTGCTGGGGGGATTGCTAGTCAGGTAGGTGGCAGTCGGCGGAGGCTCAGGCTTGGTGTAATGCTTCTCTCCACTTCTCTACAGCAGGGGAGGAACTGCTAGTGAAAGTGAAAGGAGGCTCTATAGCGGCCAGGCACCGCGCAGGCTAGTGGTGGCACAGGTGATAGATTAATTTCATGTACTGCTGTAGGTGGAGCGGGCCCTGGCCAGCCAGGCCCCTTGGAACTCTTGGGCCCCTTACTTGAGTACTGCCTGTACCCCCAAGATGGCAGCCCTGCAGAGAAGAACCCCCTGGCAAAACATCTTGTCCCCATGTTAGTGTAGACTAGGGCCTCTTCTTACAACCCTGGCCCATTGGTTGTAGGGGTCTGTGAACAATGAGCTTATCAGAATCTGGAAGTCCCATTTAAAAATAGTGGCAATGGCCATGATGTGGCTTATCTCTCTGTTGGCACTGCTGACATCCTAGTCCAGTCTTCTTCAGTTACAGTGTCTTTATCTATCTTGATTGGCTGGGCAGGGATGATGTAACTCCTGCTCATGTTCACCAAATGGGAAGCAGGGATTGTACATCAAGCTCTGTATACATTTAGAAAAAAAAATGCTGGTTTAGTTATTTTGTTTCTTTAATTATTTTTTTATCTTATTATTTTTGGCTGGAGTTTTGCTTCAAAGTTGATCTGTAACCACCTCAATAATTACAATATATAACAGTGACTATTAGCTTTTGGAAAACATTCCTCTGTTAAAAGATATCACTACCAGCCTGTGAGATCAACAATGTGAATTAAAAGCACCTGTAATCCAGAGCTGAGGTGGCCATCTTGCTGATGACAAATTATCAAGTGACATCTTGAAGGCAACCATGAACAATGCTTGGTTGTGGTGCATGCTCTGATAAGGGTCTGGATGGGTTTTGGGGGGCTCCAAGTCCTTTTTTTTTTTTTTAACCATATGTTTATTGAATTTTTCACAGGGTATCAGTACAGACGGTTGATGTATTAGCAGGGTTACATAGATTAGTATACAGTGCGGTAATTAATGTCATTCTGTAACAAATATATGTAGCGAATACATAATCTTTAGGTTGTAGTTTGATGAGTGTAGGCGCCATCTCCAATCCCCGGCACCCCATCTGGGTACTTACTGTGCCATGGGACTAGAGGCAGCGCCTCCAATCATCCATTTGTCAGAACTAGGTAACTTGTAGAACCAGTAACTTTCTAGGTACGAAGAACTGAAAAACTGAAGAGCAAAAGCGACTTATGGGCCTACTTGCTATGAGTATATGACATGTTTGCGAGTCCCAGCCTGAGTAGTAACTGAGAGAGGTGCCCCTAAGCGGAGCGGTCCTTGGGTGTGGGGGTTTCTGCTTTCTTTGCATATTAGATGTGCGGGATTGTAGCAATCTACGGGGTAAGGGTGTATAACATTAGATATGTCACAAGGTAAAAGAAGAAGACAGTCAGGGTAGTGTTGCACTCCTCGGGTCGGTGATCCAGGGATCCCAGTGGAGACGAAACGTTGCGATGTAGAAGTTGGCCTTAGCAAAGGAGAATTCCATTAGGAAGTGGTTGTTTAGTAGAGCGATGAGTTCCGATCTAGAGGGGGCTTGTGAGGCTTTCCATTTTTTTGTTAGAGCTAATCGTGCTGCAATAAGTATATGTGTCGCAAGGGTTCTGATATTCTTGGGCCAGTTGGGGACGTTAAGGCCCAGGAGTAGGTCCAGTGGGGATAACGGCAGTGGGATTTTGCAGAGCTGTGAGATGAGGTCGGAGACCTCCTTCCAGTACTGGTGGATGTTAGGGCAGTCCCACCATATGTGTCGCAGGGTGCCTTTGCCTGAGCAGTTTCTCCAACATTGAGAGGAGGTAGCCGGGTAAATATTTGCCAATCTGGCTGGGGTGTAGTACCACTTGTGGAATAGTTTTTGTCTCGATTCCCAATGGGTTATGCATTTTGAGGCTTGAAGAGGAATGGTCAGGGCTTTGTGCCACAATGGGGGCTTTGGTGGCGAACTTGTGAGTGTGGACCAAAATATGATGGATGAAGAGGTGTGATCTTCGGAGAGCGTTGTTAACAGCTTGTAAATCCATGCAATGCCTTTAACTGCTGGGTTTGGGGTATTGTAAAAATTCAGGATGTCAGTCATTTGGGAGTCATCTGCTGTGAGATCAATTTTAGCGATGATAGAGCGGACCCTAATATACAAGAAAGACGTATTAGTAGGGAGGTCAAAGGTTCGTTGAAGATGTGGGAATGGGTGGAGTCCAGACGTGGAAATGAGTTGTCCCAAGTTGGTCAGACCTTTTTGTATCCATACCTGGAGGGATAGATTAGGGGAGATCAACTCTAGTGCATGGAGGTTTATTTTAGAAAGGATAGTTTTGGGTATGCCCTTGGATTTGTTTGCAGTGGCTGACCACACTCGCAGGGCTGCGGTTACCGTAAGTAGGAAGTGTCGATTTGGTTGCAAGTTGAGTAGCGCAGCCATTAGTGTGTGTTGTAGGTTCGCGTTGAGGGCCCTAGCTTCGATTTGTGTCCAAGTCTTGGACGATGTGGGTGCCCACCATTCCCGAAGTTGATCCAGTATAACTGCTTTGTAGTATGCGTGGACGTTGGGGGCTCCCATTCCTCCATTTCGTACAGGAGACAAGAGGATATCTTTTTTGAGCCTGGGGTGTTTATGTTGCCAAATATGTGTATTGAGTATCCTTTGTATCTGCGCCAGTTGCTGGGGTAGCATAGGTATTGGGATCGTGCGAAACATATACAAAACATGTGGCATTAAGTACATTTTGACTTGAGCTATTCTACCCGCCCAGGAGACAGTATAGTTACCGATATCTTTTGAGATGCGCATAAGTTTTTCCTGTAGGGCGGCATAGTTTAGGTGAAGCATAGATTTACTGGGGAAGGTTAGTTGAATACCCAGGTATGGGAGTGAGGAGTTTTTAGCCCAAGTGAAGGGAGTGGTTGTCGAGATATGATGTGAAGTTTGAGGGTCTATCCCTAGGTTCAACATGGTGGATTTGCTGTGATTTATTTTATATAGAGAGATTGAACTAAATTTTTCCAATGTGTTTTGGACATGGGGAAGGGAATATCTGGGATTTGTGAGGGTAATAATAACATTGTCCGCGTATAGACCTATTTTATGTTCAACAGTCCCTGCTGTGATGCCTGAAATTGCTGGTGTGGCTCTAATGGCTTGTGCAAGTGGTTCCATCACCATGGCAAAAATCAGGGGGGAGAGTGGGCACCCCTGTCTAGTGCCATTAGTGATGAGAAAGGGGTCTGATATTATGCCTGAGGTCCATACTCTGGCGCTAGGGAAAGAGTAAAGGTTGAGTATAGCCTGAAGGATATTCCCTGTCAGACCGAATTTGAGCATTACCTTCTCCATGTATTTCCAGTGCACCCTGTCAAACGCCTTCTCTGCATCCAGGGAGAGGAAGAGAGAAGGCGTTTGACTGTGTTCTACCCACTGGATCAAGTCAATAAGGCGCCTGGTACCATCGGAGGCCTGCCTGCCAGGCACAAATCCGACCTGGTCCGGGTGTATGATGAGGGGAATGACTTTGGATAATCGTTGGGCTAGTATTTTTGCATATATTTTGGTATCAGTATTCAAGAGTGAGATTGGACGGTAGTTGGCTGGGTTGTCAGGAGATTTGCCTAGTTTGGGTATGGTGACAATGAGGGCCTCCAGGGCTTCTGTGGGGATTTTACCTGTATTAATGTACTGGTTAAAGGTGGTGCATAAGTGCGGGGTGATCACATCCGAGAAATGTTTGTAATATTCGTTCGGGAATCCATCCGGTCCCGGGGCTTTGTGTAAGGGTAATCGTTTGATGGCCATGCGGATTTCCTCGGGGGAGAAAGGTGCAGAGATAGATTCTAGTTGCTCAGCGGATATTGAGGGAAGGTGAATAGAGGAGAGAAACTCGTCTATGTCTGCTAATTTTGGCTTGGATTCTTGATTTAGGTCTTTGAGATTGTATAGTTTGGCGTAAAAGGCACTAAATTCGTTTGCTATATCTAGAGGATTGTGAACTTTTTTACCTTGGGAGTTGACTAAGTATTGTATCTTATTATTGGCTCGGTATTTTTGTAGTTGCTTGGCCAGGAACGCACCTGACTTGTTGGCTGAGGAGTAATATTGCAGCCTAAGACGTTTAACGAAGTAATCAAACCTTTTGTGGAGATGTTCGCTAAGATCGTATCTTAAGTTTTTGAGGTCTAGGGACAATTTGGGAGATGGATTTTGTTTGTTGGCATATTCTAAAGCTCTGATCTGCTTTAGTAGGGTTTCAGTGATGGCCGTTTGTTGTTTCTTAGTTTGTGCTCCATATTTAATGAGGAGGCCCCCGTGAGAAAGCTTTATGCGCATGCCAAACTATGGATTGGTCAGTAGTAGAGTGTACATTGATATCTAAGTAGGTCTCAATCTCGGATCGAAGCTCTTTTTCGAAGGATGGGTTGGTGAGGAGGGATGTGTTTAGCCTCCAAATATTATGACTCGTAGTCTTTTTGGAATTGAATAATGTGATGGATATGGGTGCGTGATCCGACCATGTGATTGTACCTATGTGTGCTTCAGTGATTGATTGGAGGAGAAATTTATCTGTGAGGAACATGTCGATCCGAGAGTAAGACTGCTGGGGGCTGGAGAAGAAGGTGTAATCTCGCTCTGTGTCATGGGTACATCTCCACGGGTCATAAAGATCTTCTTTATGTAGAAGTGAGGACAAGGCAGAGGGCCTACGTTTAGTAGGGTTGGATGTGTCTAGGGTCGTGTCAACGATTTCATTAAAGTCTCCACATAATATAACTGGATCAGATCTATACGGTGTCAGTTTGGAGATCAGTTTGGTAAAGAATTCCTTTTGGCCAGTGTTAGGGGCGTATAGATTTACTAGGGTGAGGCGTTGGTTTGCAATGGTTGCAGAGAGAATCAGGTATCTGCCGTCGTCATCAGCTTCACAATGGTGTAGCTGAAAGGAGAACGAGGAATTGATTGCAATCATTACTCCCCTTTTTTTGGTGGGGGCACTGGCAAAAAAGCAGTGCGGGTATCGCTTATGCGAGCATTTTGGGGAATTATTTTTATCGAAATGCGTTTCTTGTACGCAAAATACGTCAGCATGGTGGGACAGTGCCTCTTTCCAGAGGAGGTTGCGTTTGAATGGGGAATTCAGTCCCTTTACATTTAGGGAGGTGATTTTGAAGGCCATGATATTGGGGGGTGACCCGGGTTGGGAATGAAAGGAGCGAGATTCCACACCTCTTCTGTTCGTCCCAAGCAAATATGAATCAGACAATATATTAGGTATCTATACAAAGTACGGCTGTGATTTACAAAATTTGTACAAGAAACACCCGCAGCAGTTACATAGGACTGTCAAATATGTTATAATGCGGAAGTAGGTCAACTAATAAATAGATTATACGTTCGGTATGGTCGCGTAGACACTGTTAGGAGAACCGAAAAGAAAAAAAAAATGAGAATAAAAAGAGAGAAATAAAATATATCTCTGTAGGAACAAAAAGTAAGTAAAACAACTATAGCAGTGTGCTTAGCACACTATAACCTTAGGGGGTGGGTGTGTTTCAGAAACTGCGCCCATCAGGGATCCTAGTGGTGCGAAGGACCAAGGGCCTGCTTGTTGTTGCGGATCTCACCTGGATCGTGTATCCCGTTGCTTGCAGACGGAGGACATGAGTAGGAGCCCCTGTATACTTTTTGGTTGGCAGATACGGGTAGAAATCCCCAATTGGTCAGCTTTTTGTATCCATCTTTGGGGGTAAGGATGGGAACTATTTGTTGCTGGTATGTGACCAGTAGCTTGGTAGGGAAACCCCATTTATATGTAATTTTCTTCTCCTGTAACACAGAGGTTACAGGGGTGAACGCTTTTCTCATCTCCATCGTGGCCTTGGAGAGGTCACTAAACATGAGGACATTTGTGTAAGGTGCTGGCAGCGGTTTAGTGGTTTTGGCAATTTGTAGAATCTGCTCCTTAACTTGAAAGTAATGCACTCTCGCTAGTATGTCCCTGGGGGTGTCAGGGGGGAGGTGTGCTGGCTTGGCGATTCTGTGCGCTCTATCAATCATGATGTCTCGTGCGTTTAGGCGGGGCAGTAAGCTGGAGAACATTTCTCGCAGGTAGGGCGTGATCTCATTTGGCTTAACAGATTCGGGGACACCTCTGAATTTTATATTGTTCCTTCTGGAACGGTCTTCCAAATCTGCTAATTTCAGCTTCATATGGTGTATTTCAGACGCCTGATGTTCATGTGCGTCTAGTAATTCATTGTGTGCCCTGACGTGGTCCTGCATGTTATCCTCAAGCACAGATGTTCTCTCTGTCAGATGATCTACCCTTCCATGTATTTGAGATACAGAGAGTTGCAGTTCTCTGTGTAGATCTCTCTGCAGGGTAAGGAGCATGGCTTTCATCATTGATTCTGTCACAGGGCTGTCAGAGACCGGGATGGTTGCCAGAGCAGGGGTGTGTGCTGTATCAAGATCTCTATCAGCCCATTGATGCCTTTTGTATTGTGACTGCTTGTTGGGGGAGATGGCTGGGGAGGAGGCCAGTCTCTTACCTCTATCCGTGCCCTGTTGTGAGGAAGAGACATCAGGTGATGGGAGGGTGTCCATGTCCTCTTTGTGTGAGCGATTGAGCGGTTGGGAGATGAGATCGTCATTGAAAGAAGCTTCCAGCTGTGTCTCAGTGTGTGCAGCGCGGGTCGCTTCTGAGGTGAAGCTCCCGGTGCCGGCGCCATCTTGGGCCTCGTTCATAGCGGCGGGGGGATAGTAATCCGTGAGGCGGCGAGGTGCTGGCGGCTTATATCGCCTCCTAGACATGCCCGGGACGGTCCTGCTGTCTTCCCTCCTCCGTGTGATCGGAGCGGGGGTCGGATCGTGGTGTAGAGTGGCTTTAGATCCCGTCAGCGGTGCGGATCACAGGGCTTAGGCGTCCATCATGGTCCGCGTCAGGCCACGCCCCCCTCCAAGTCCTTTTTTTGGCATGGGGTTCCCCTTAAAACCCATACGTGGTGTGGTGTGACGCAACGCATCAGGGTAGGAGGAGCCAGGTGCCGACGCTTCCCGGAAGCCTTCTGATCTACACTGCTTGCTGTATATATAAATGTAAGTCGCTACGTTTGTTTCAATAAATTTTTACTGCAATACTACACTATGGAGGCTATTCTCTTCTCCTTTACCATAACCCTGGCAGTATTCTGAGTGGCGGTGAGGTTCGTAGAGAGTCATATCCAAGGATGCCATCTTGGGAACTGGGATTACTGTAGAAGATTCATCCCCTATACAGAACATCATCTACCCGGTCTTTCTCGCTTGATTCGGCCCAATTGGGGGCCGCTACTGAAGGTGAGAGGCTGGGGGAAACAATTACCACGCATGAGAACAGAATTGGAAGAATGTAGCACAAGTCACCATTATTTGCACTTTTGAATAGACTTCCTCTTGCGGACATTACGGTCACAGCAGGAGTCGCATTGCATGAAAGAGTGTTTGTGGACTTTATTGCACAATCGTCACTTTTGATGTTTATGATTTATATACCTATGCGGGAGCTTTATCGCATTGATAGTTGCACATCATGCACTTTATGATAACTTTGCACATTGTGTCACTTTTTAAAAAAAATGTTTATGTTATAATAGTTGCAACAAGAGTCGCACTTTTTGCACCATGCACAAGGCACTTTAACACTTAGTTCATATATATGAGCACTAAGAACCAATTTATTTTGATGCACTATTTGTTTTTGGATATATATCAAATTATTAATGCATTGATTTGGTTACTATAAGGAATCGTTACGTTACTAGATTATATATGCACATTGCAGATTTTTTCAGCACTTTTGTGGTTTTTAATTTTTGTATTTGAAGTGAATACACAAGAAGAGGATAGCGTCACATTTTATTTATTTAGTTGCATTAATATATGAGCATTAGGAATCAGATTATACTATTTTGATACATTATTTTCTTGGATATTGTCAAATTACTAATGCATTGAAGTATATTGTATTTGGGTATCACAAGGTATTGTTACTAGATTATATGCACATCACACTTCTATGAGGAGGATATTTCTACAGCGATTTTGTGACCATTTATTTGGAGTTAGGATACAAGGATAGGGCAGCGCCACATACTATTTTATTTGAATAAAGAAAAAATGATGTCTGAAGCCAGATCCAAAGCTCCACTGCCACATCCGTATGAAGGAGTCCAAATATTCCCTGACCTCTCCAAATACACGCTGCAACTCAGAAGGAACCAGAACCCTGTCACCAAAGGCCTCCACAACCATAAAATCATGTACAAATGGCGATACCCAGCGACTTTGCTCATTACCAAGAATGGTATTATCCATGTCATTGGAGACCTTCAGAAAGGCATGCACTTCTTGCATGAATGGGGGATCATCTTGGAACCCCCTAAAGAAACTGTCCCACCTCTGCCACAACGGAAACCTCAGCAATCCCACCGCAACCAGGGGACCAGAAGTTACCAGTCACAGCATAACTCCTCATCTAAAAGGGCCCACATTTACAACATAATTCCTCCCTCACTACCTTATGTTCACCTGTCCATTCTACTAGTTATTAACTGTTTCCCTCTACTGCAGCCTTGCTGTTTTCAGGTTTTTTGTTTGTTCCACAAGCCGCCGCACACCCTCTCCTACTGTTAGTTTCACTTATCTGACTTGTTGCTTTTTCCACCAGCTTTCCTATTACAGAAACAGCTCCAGCCTACCATCACCTTGATACTCACCTTCCTGCAGAAGCACAGCTCCAGGTGAAGACCACCTACCTCATCAAACGCCTACCACCAACTAACTGTAAGTGTTTTTCATTCCTAACAACAACACCTTTGGCCCCGAGCAACGAGCATGCCACTCACCATTCTATCATCGAATGCCAAAGGTTTAAACCTCTATGGAGCTGGGTTACACATCTCCACAGTGACTTGTTGTGGAAAATTTATGAAGATGTACTTTAATATGTATTGTCATAGTGTCTCCCAGTGTTAGTTCTCCCGCAGCCCGCTCTAAAGAGCTGACTGGGGCAGACTGACGCTGGTTGAGATCCGTTTGGCAGTGGAAAATTTCCTGAGGTTGGAGAGAAGTGTTTGCAGTGTGGGGATATGTCCACCAGCGAAGGGCCCCTGTGCGTTGCACAGAACGATCCACTGGGGGGGATGTGTTCGCTCTGCAAACGCATTATCAGATTAGAAGATGTGCGCTTGTGTCACCCCTGTATGCCTGATCAACATATTTGGGGTGCCATGGCGTACACCTGCAGATAATCTCCCATCAGCAGGAACGGACCCATCCTGTTGGAAGGATTTCCTGTGTTGACATTAATATCCTGTGTTGTCATATCCTGTGTTGTCATATCCTGTAAAGGAAGCGATTGGCTGTTGGGGCCAGGACTTCCTGTTTGTGATTGCTTTTGTTGTCTTTGAATAAAAGAGCCAGTGCACTGCTTGGTAGGCAGTCGTGCTGAGATGAGGACGTAAGCTGTGGTCATGTCTGTTTATTAGGAAATGAGGGAAATACAGTGATAGGTAACATGCATTATACCATTAGACGAAATTGGCGCTAATTTGCACAAAAGAGTATGGTGGGTCTTTCCATGACAGACTCCGGTGCAAATACCACAGGAGTCCTGGGTGTCTTTTGGTCCACTTCAGGTCCAAATTCAGCCCAAAATTCATGCTGAAATCGGATCTGAAACGGTGAATGGAGATGCACCGGACTCACGCTGTGAGTCGCTGAGTTCTCCAGTGTGAACCCAGTCTTAAAGTAGAACTATAGGCAAAACTTTTTTTCATTTTGGATCGCGAAAGGGAGGGCTATAAGCCCTGTTAGTTTATTTTTACCATCTGTGCCCCATTAGGGAGATTTACCTTCACTTCTTGTCCCACAGCCTAAACAGGAAGCGAGAGGAAATTAACCGGTTCCCGACCAGCTTACTGCAGCACAATGGCTCCCCTGGGCGAAATCCCGTGTATATATGGGTTTGCCTTTAAGAGCCACCAGAGTGTGCACGTGGGACCCGGTACACGAGCGCCAGCACGGGGATTTGTGTGAGTAAACACACAAATCCCTGTCCTGTCAGAGGAGAGGAGTCATGTTGTTTTTTCCTACTAAGTAGCACAACGATATGTCTCCTCTCCTAGTCAGTCCTATCCCCACATAGTTAGAACACACTGGGGGGGACACAGTTAACCCCTTGATCGCCCCCTAGTGTTAACCCCTTCCCTGCCAGTGACATTTACACAGTAATCAGTGCATATTTATAGCACTGATCGCTGTATAAATGTCAATGGTCCCAAAATAGTGTCAAAAGTGTCCGATCTGTCCGCCGCAATGTTGCAATATCACTAAAAATTGCAGATCACCGCCATCACTGGTAAAAAAATAAAAATGAATAAAAATAAATAAAAATTACATAAATCTTTCCCATAGTTTGTAGACACTAAAACTTTTGCGCAAACCAATCAATATACGCTTATTGCAATTTTTTTACCAAAAATATGTAGAAGAATATATATTGGCCTAAACCGATGAAGAAATTTGTTTTTTAAAAACATTTTTGGGGATATTTATAATAGCAAAAAGTAAAACATATATATATATTTTTTTCAAAATTGTCGCCCTTTCTTGTTTATAGTGCAAAAAATTAAGATCGCAGAGGTGATCAAATACTACCAAAAGAAAGCGCTATTTGTGGGGAAAAAAAGACGCAAATTTAATTTGGGTACAGCATTGCATGACCGTGCAATTGTCAGTTAAAGCGATGCAGTGCCAAATTGTAAAAAGTGCTCTGGTCAGGAAGGGGGTAAAATCTTCCAGGGCTGAAGTGGTTAAGGAAATGCTTTGGGGACCCTCGGGCCACCAGAACTAGTGTCCCCATTGAAAGATTTCCCCTCTATTGCTTCTCTGGGGACAACCCAAAATGTGTGATTTTCTTTTACTTTCACTTTCAATGGTAATGGTAAACAGGACAAATAGAGAGGGCAAAAGGGACACCAACAGCAATAAATACTGACTGGTGTTCTAATCCCTCTACACTCTATCCAAATCTAAAGAAAGTTTTGCTATTAGTTATACTTTATTTTATTGTTTTATGTTCAGCACTAATCATCAATTTACTCTGCAGGGCAAACAAATTCATGTGTAACCTTTGAAGGAACTCAGAAGTTTCTCAAACTTATCTTAAAGTAAACATTTCAGTAAATGTACATACCTGAAATAAAAAAAAATCCTGATGCCTTATCATGAAACAAAAACAGTCTTTGAGTTCCAGTCAAGTGAAATTGCCCAACCTAAGATAATGTCATTGTAACTTTGTAGTCACAAGGGGAAAAGCCTTCAGGGGGTGATCTGTGTCAAACATGGATGAGAGAAATTGAGTTTTTATTTTCCTAAAATGTTATTAAAATATGAGATTTCTGTGAATATTTTACAATGTTGGCAAATGCATAAAGTCAAAATTAAATTGTTTTAATTAAATAATCAAAGGTGTTTAATACACCTATTGTAAGCAACGTTGTAAATGTTATTGAATTAAAAAGAAAAGACTAAAACAAGCAGCACTGTTTTGGTAGAGGATTTCCCACAAATCTAGTGTCTCCTACTTTAAATACACACTGACATTTCACACAGCTCAAAAGAAATGCCACCTTTTTCTTAGGTGAGAAAAGAAAGCATAATCGTTAGTTAACTTTACAAACACGAAAGGCTAACCTTGTCACAAATGTTTAGTGTGACATCAAAGATATAAAGTATGACTGCTGGAAAGGTTGCACTGGAACCGGCGAAGCTTCTGTCTTCTCTCTGTCAGGCAGTCAAATTCTTATGGAAATCAATGTAAAAAATAAATAAATAAAAAGCAAATAGCTGCAAATGCTCTATCAGTCTGACCTTCACATACCTAATAGATTTAAAGCGCTCCTATCGCATCATTTCCTTTTTATACTGACTCCCATCAAAGGAGAAGGGTATTGTGAGTATACTTCTGTCTTTGTTATACATTTTATTGTATTATGTCTTCTGCGTCTTCAATATGAATGAGGAGGTGGCTGTCACAGATTTCCTGACATGCTTGGGAGATCAAGTGAATAGGTAATGTTGTTATTTTATACAGGACTGTATTGTAGTACTGTGCTGGTTGGTTGTCAAGGGTGCTAGAGCAAGTTGAGTCATTTATGTCAGGTCGAGTGTGCTTTAGGGCAAGCTAGAGAACTCCATAGAGATTGGAAAACTACAAGTCACAGGAGACCTTGTCTACTTTTACTGGGATTACCACAATCTACTTCAGTTAGTGTAAATGTGACAGCTGAATACACAGTTGAAATAGAAATATGTGAGCGGTCTTGCTTGCCAACATATTTCTAATTCTATTTAGCCAGTTTTCTAATCCAGACACAGCTTCCAAAGAGTATACAAAGTCCTAGCCATTTCCATTTCTCCATAGCCCCCAACTGTCCCTGATTTCGAGGGACTGTCCCTAATTTGGAGCAATGTCCCTCTGTCCCTCTTTCCCCCTCATTTGTCCCTCATTTTGGTGTGATCTATATAGTTGTATATAAAATACACTTGTTATCTTTCAAAAAGTGTTTCCCAGTGCTAAACCTTTCATCCAAATTCTAAATTTTAAAAGCCAATATAAAGGAATAGTGGTAAAAAAAGCCCTTGTAGATTTACTTAACCTTTTTTATTTTGTTTAATTCTCCTTTAAGGGGGTGTGGCAGGGGGCGTGCCCTATGTCTAAATACATTTGCTAGTAGGTGTCCCGCATTCCCATCTCAAAATGTTTGGAGGTATGACTTCTCCACTGCAGTCAAAGGAATACAGAGTTGTCTGGGCTATGATTGGATAGTGAGGAAGCAGCAGCTCCTTGATAAAGTTATCACTGCGCTCTCTTCTCCAGTCAGCGAGCTTCATATGTTAGATTTTGGGTACTATGACATCAGAGAAGCCTGACTTGCTTCCAGCACTTTTCTCTTCCAGTGTAAATGCTAATGTGCAGGGGATTACAGGGTAAATACAAAAACTAGAATAAATGTTGGGTTTTATACTGTATATCTTCTTACACCTAAGCTGGCCATATACTGTATGTTTTTTTTTTCAGCCCAACAGATTCCTCCATCCACACAAACTAGGAACCCCCCGCCGGGACACTGTATTCTGACAGTGGCACCCCATTCACAAGTACTTAATCCCTCACCTTCTCATGTTGTAAAGGGAAGGGCAGGTGAGGGATCAACAGTGTAAACCATACCATGTGATCGTTGTGATGACCAGCCATCACATGATACCCAGCCCCTTAGATTGGCTTGCTACAGTGTCTCTGTCCATTTACATGTGGTGCTTGTCAGCCTGTGGCTGGTCTCATATACAATACACATGATGCCTGCCTACCCCACCTTGTAAAACAACCTATTTAGTTTTAAAAATAAATGCAATGTAATAATGCACAATAAATGCACTGTCCCCTCCCGCTGCCTGTAAGAACGCTCAAGCAGCTGAACAGCCGCTATGATTGTTCTTATGGTGCAGGGAATCGCCAGCTCTAAAAGAAGATATCTGAATGATGCCTGTAACTTCTGACACTGAGCAGCCCTCCGGCTCCCCCATTTTACTCACTGAGCCCGTTCATTCCCACAGCGGAGACGAACTCTACCTCTCTGCCCGTTGTCTCGGTTCTTGATTGGATAGATTAATAGCAGCGCAGCCATTGTCTCTCACTGTCAATCAAATCCAATGATGCGGGAGACGGGGGATGGGGCGGAGTCCTGCTTTCTTTGTGAATACAGAAGAAGGACTCTGGAGCTCGCTCACACGGGTCTCCACCAAGGGGAGCGCTTCTCCAACGTGGACACCCGATGCAGGGGGAGCTACCAGCGCCGCCAGGGTTCCCCAGAAGAGGTGGATCGGAGCCACTCTGTGCAAAACAAACTGCACAGTGGAGCTAAGTATGACATGTTTGTTATTTAAAAAAAAACAAAAAAAAAAACAAGGGTTTACAACCCCTTTAAGAATCTGTTTTGTGGGGGGCGTGTCCAGGATGGCAAAGGGAGCAGACGTGTTTGTCTGAGCTCCCTAAGACCGGCTACCAATATCCCTTACTTGTTGGGTGCAGACCCCAAAATCCTTCCTCTACAAGACCCCTCCTGCTAGGGAGATTGTCCTAGCTCATTTTGGGGGAAATCGGCCGACGGGAATCCACAAAAGAGGCCACAAGGCCGCGCCTCGCGGACTAGGCCGAAGCCGGGGACTCGCCTAGAAAATCCTGCCCGCAGCCTCACACGGCCGGCGCGGTCCCCGTTCGGAAGGCGCCATTCATAATCCCAGTGGGCTCTTCCTACCCCCTCTTGATGGGGGACCACCCTGGACTGCTCTGGTGTGAATCGGCCGGCTGACATACTCAAAAGAGGCCACAGGGCCGCGCTTCGTGGACTAGGCCGAAGCCGGGGACTCGCCTGGGAGATCCTGCCCGCAGCCTCATACGGCCGGCGCGGTTCCCGTCCGGAAGTCGACATCTGCAGTCCCGGTGGGCTCTCCCTACCCCCTCCTGATAGGGGGATCATCCTGGACTGTTATTTGTGAGATTCGGCCGGCTGAAATACACAAAAGAGGCCGCACCTCGCGGACTAGGCCGAAGCCAGGGACTCGCCTAAGGAATCCTGCCCGCAGCCTCACACGGCCGGCGCGGTCCCCGTCCGGAAATCACCATCGGAACTCCTGGTGGGCTCTACCTGTCCCCCTCTACTTCTAGTGCCCTCTCTGGGGTATGCAAAGAAGAAAGAGTCAGCCCAGATCCCGGAAGAAGGCCACAAAGCCCGACATTGCAGACAGGGCCGCAGCCGGGGCCTCGCCTAAGACTCCTGCCAGGATGGAAAACCAGGCCGAAGACCCTGACAAGCTGCCTGCCACGGCGGCCGATTTTAGAGCGGTTCTACAGGCCATAACTACTTTGACTGGTAAGGTGGATCATATACAGGCGAATGTAGAATTTATTAGAAAAGATTTCGATGCCTTCCGGGGAAGAGTATCTGAGGTGGAGCAGCGGGTCTCCCAGGCGGAGGATGCGGTGCGTGACCATGGGGCCGACATTCATGCACTTAAAGCCAGGGTAAAGACGCTCGAGTCCCGCGCAGAAGATGCAGAGAACCGAAACAGAAGAAATAACTTGCGCATATTGGGACTCCCTGAGGGGGCGGAGGGCACAAATCCTACGGCCTTCACGGAACGTTTATTACAACAACTACTCCCTGCAGCACGTTTTTCCCCGTTCTTTACTGTGGAAAGGGCCCACCGCATACCCACCACCAGGGGACCCCAGGGGGCACCGCCCCGTACCTTCATCTTCAAACTTCTTCACTTTCGGGACAGAGATATTGTGATGAGAGAGGCCAGAGCCCAAGGTGAACTCCGCTTCGAAAATGCTAAGCTTCTAATTTTCCCGGATTATTCGCTGGAAACCCAAAAACAAAGGAAATCCTTTGACGCTGTTAGAGCGAGGCTTCGCTCTCATCATATTAAATACAGCATGTTGTTTCCGGCCAGGCTGAGGGTGGAGGACGGGGAGTCTGTGCGATTCTTTGTATCCCCGGAAGAGGCCTCCGCCTGGATCGACACACTCCCGCCCAGATAAGTAATCTACTTGACCGTCCGCTTAAGCGGATTGATGTTTCTCCTGATTTCCCTATATCGTGCCTTCTCCTGCCTGCTTATTTACTCAGTTATCACTATCTCTATGGATGGGATCTGGCCCCTGATTGCCTTAGCCATGTGTGGCCTTAAAGACGTGCCTCTCTTATACATTGGCCCCTTTAGGGCCTCCTGTCCTGCATTGTCTAATAACACTCTATGGTGAATCCTCTGGTAATGACTGAATCATTTGAATTTACTTTGTAACGTTACTTTTCAAGTTTGTACCCCCGGCGGCTGCTGGGTGCCTGCACCTGCTCTTTTATCAGTCCGGTCTCCAGCAAGAGACTACATGTGAGATCTAATTGTTGAACTGCAGATGCCATTTTGCACACGTTCCCCCTTTACAGGCGCATTCGCCTTGGTTCGAGATTGGGATCCTGAGCCTCCCCCAAGTTGGGGCTGGGGTTGGCGGGGTGGGGGGGTTGGTTGGGTTTATTTGGTTATGTTTGGTTCTTATGTTTTTCTTCCACAGGCGATGCAGATATAATTGTCACTCAGTGTTTGGGGTGCCACGCCCTGACTTACATGGTGGTCCGAGCGTTGCACCTAAATTTGGGTAGAGGTCCACAGCTGGGAAATGTACCTATAGATGACTATGGCTGATTGTACTATTGTCTCATGGAACACTAGGGGCTTAAATTCTTCTGTGAAAAGGTCATTGGTATTTCAATTTCTTAAAACTTATCATCCCCAAATATGTATACTGCAAGAAACTCACTTGACAGGCAGTAAAATTCTGAGCCTCAGACGGCCATGGGTGGGACATCAATATCACTCTACTTACACCAACTTCTCTAGGGGAGTCAGCATTCTAATTCATAAGTCTCTACCGTTTAAACTGTTGGCGCTGGAACTAGATCCGGAGGGTCGTTTTGTTATACTACATGCCATGGTAGATAGATTAGAACTAGTGGTGGTGGGTTTGTACCTCCCCCCCCCCCCCCGGCCTCCATGAGATTGCTTAATCAGCTTATCTCTAAAATTGCCACCTATGCTACGGATAATGTGGTGGTGTTGGGGGATTTTAACATGGCGCCGGATCCTGGGATGGACAGGTTCTCACCCGGAGCCGGCTCCTCTTTAGACCTGATCTCATGGGCCGAAGCCTCTAACCTGACCGATGTATGGAGATGGAGGAACCCTTCCCGAAGGGCCTACACGTGTCATTCGGCTTCGCATAAGACCTTCTCGCGCATAGACCTGGCCTATGCGGGGGGGTCTGTGCTGCCCAGGGTTAGGGACATCACCATTCTCCCCCGTGGCGTATCCGATCACACTCCGCTTGCCTTGAGGCTGTGTGTGTCCTGTTCACCGGGTGAGAATCTCTGGAGATTGTCCAGATTTTGGCTAGATGATTCCAGAATCTCGGAACCATTTAGATCTGAGGCAATACAATATTGGCGGGATTTGGACCAATCGATATCTCTGACCACATCCTGGGACGCATTCAAGGCCTTCACTAGAGGTAACCTGCAGTCTCATATCCGTAAGGTCCGTAAGGACCTGAGAGAGGAGACCCGAAAGGCTGAGGAGAGGGTGGCGGTACTAGAGGAGGAATACTCGGAGTCTCGGACTTCGAGAGCGTACTCTGACTTTCAGGCAGCACTGCGAGATGTTCTCCTGCTACGAACATCAGCCACTAAGACTAAATTTCTGCATCAGTCCCAAAGAATTTTTGAGCACGGGGAAAAGACTGGTAGTATGCTGGCATGGCTGGCGAGGGAAAGCTCCTCCCCAGTCACTATTTCCACCATTTATGACTTAGACGGTACGACCCTAACAGATCCTTCATCCATTAATGATAGATTTGCGTCATTTTATCGGGACCTATACAGTTCTAGAATGAATTGTACAGACGCGGAACTGGCGACATATCTTGACGGGGTGGAGCTCCCTTGCCTGACATCCACGTTTAGAGAAGCTTTGGTCGGTCCTATCCTGTTAGAGGAAGTACAGAAGGCAGTGGCCTCCTTACAAAACGGCAAAACGCCAGGCCCGGATGGGATACCTGCCGAATTCTTTAAGACATATGCAGAAGAAATACTGCCATTGTTCAAAAGAATGCTCCAAAACGCCATGGAGGGGAATTCATTGCCCCCGACAATGGCTGAGGCGGTTATAGTAGTCATTCTTAAACAAGGCAAGCCTCCCGAACACTGCTCTTCATATCGTCCTATATCTCTCCTTAATGTGGATGCCAAGCTGTTGGCCAAGGTTTTGGCTGGTCGCTTAAATACTGTGATTACGGCACTGGTGCATGCGGACCAGTCTGGTTTTATGCCGGGCAGAGGGACCGACATAAACATCCGGCGTCTCTTAACGCATCTGTCCAGGGCGAGCGGGGACGGCCCGGAGGTTGTCGCCTCTCTAGATGCCGAAAAGGCTTTTGATTCAGTTGAGTGGCGCTACCTCTGGGCGGTCCTCCGCAAGTTTGGATTTGGCCCTCGCTTTATTAGTTGGGTCCAGATGCTATACTCTAGTCCCACGGCCCGTATACGCACAAACAATTCATTATCCCCACCGTTTCCCCTGTCTAGGGGTACCAGACAGGGCTGCCCACTATCCCCTGGATTATTCGCGCTAGCCATGGAGCCCATGGCAGCTCGTATTAGATCCGCTTCCTCAGTAAAAGGAATCCAAGTCGGTGTAATAACAGATAAAATATCCTTATACGCCGATGATACCCTCCTTTTCCTTAAAGATATTTCTTCCCTCCCACCCGCGCTACAAATAATAGACGAATTCGGATCGTTCTCGGGCATTAAACTTAACTGGGGAAAATCCCTTCTTTTCTCGCTGAATCCAGCGAGTCCCCACCCACCAACAGGCACCCCCCTAAACTGGACATCAGAGTTCAAATACCTGGGTGTGAGGGTTGGGACTCCATTGTCCTCATATTATGAGCTGAACCTTCAACCACTTCTTAAAAATTTTTCACAAAAATGTACAGCCTGGAGGACTCTTCCCCTATCACCCGTGGGTAGGGTAAATTTAATTAAAATGGTTTTTCTCCCCAAGTTCCTTTACCTCTTTCGTAATGCCACTTTAATCCCTCCGGCCTCATTCTTTGCAAGAGTGAAAAGTATAATTTCGTCCTTTGTTTGGAATGGCGGATCCCCGCGACTGGCCATTACTACCCTCCAGCTGCCCGTCCCTACCAGATTTTCAGATCTATTTCTGGGCGGCCGTTCTGGTGACGGTCAGATGGTGGTTCTCACAGCTACAGGACAACCCGGCGGTAACCTTGGAGGCAGCCATAATGGGTTCATACTCCTCTCTCAGCAATGTGGTGTTTAGGGGGGTGAGGTCTCACCCCGGCATCACGGACTTGATGCGTACAACCATTACTGTATGGCACAAGGCCAGGGCCCGCTTTGCCTCTCCCGAGACATTTTCTCCCCATATTCCCTTATGGGGTAATCCCAACTTATCACACCTGAATACTGTTCCAGACCCCCAGGTTTGGGCAGGGAAGGGCATAGTAAAACTGAAACATATTGTGGTGGGGGGTAAACTGAGATCCTTTGCGGATCTCAAAAGTGCCTACTCACTCCCGGGATGGATGCTGTTTAGGTACTATCAACTTCGACACGCGTACAAGAAACAGTTCCCAGCTCAAATTATATTGAAATCAGACTCTGAGGGACTACTCACGGCTAGGGTCATAGATAAACCCCTCTCCTCCCTATATTTTCATCTGTCCGTAGCTCCATTGAAAAAACTTGAAAAAACTCATGATAGATGGAAAATAGATATCCCAGATCTGACAGAGGAGGAATGGGAGTCCTGTGTATCATCCTTTGTCACTAATATGATCTCGGCCAGAGACTGTTTTATGCAGGTTAAGTTCCTCCACAGAGCCTACTATACTCCAAAGCGATTAACACTTATGAATCCTAACACTCCGGTGGCCTGTCCTAGGTGTGGTCAGAGTTCTGCTGCTTTTTTTCATATGATGTGGTCCTGTCCTCGCCTTGGGGATTACTGGCTTGGGATAGCTGACACCCTTAGACGGGTCACCTCTCTAGAACTGGTCACAGACCCCAAATTGATGCTGCTCAATGTCTTTGACTCTAGGGTAAGGGGTAAATACACTAGACTCTTTTTGAATTATGCCACATTTTACGCTCGTAGAGAGATATTTCTTCACTGGAAGGACAATGCCCCACCCACAGTATCCTTATGGCACCTTAAATTGAACTCGGTGCTACCATTGTATAAACTTACCTATACTAACCGAAACTGTCCTGCCAAATTTGACAAGATATGGTCGGGTTGGATAGATGCGTGGGGTACATTGGGGGAGGATGACCACCGCGATGAGGCTGTAGGACCCGCCCGATAATAGTTTATCACTATTTTAATTTTCTGAATGTTTAACCCTGCTTTGAGTACTGTGAACCTAGCAAGATGGATGTGGTCTTTCCCCGCCCCCCCCTCCCCCCCTTTTTTTCCTTCCACCCCCCCCTTCCCTCCCCCTCTCCAAGACCTTCTCAACTATTAGTCCTGGAACCTATTGTCTTTGATCTCATCTCCTAATGTGATGTAACTCGACACCTCTGCACTTTTTTATACTGTTCAAGATGTCGCTCATTTGTCTTGTGACAACTTATGTGATAATATTGCTGTGTACAACTGTGTATATGCATCGCTTGTACTGTAAACATTGAATAAACATTTTTTCTTGTTAAAAAAAAAAAAAAGAATCTGTTTTGTGGTACAAAAGAGCCTCGCATTAATCTCAATATTTTATCTTTTCCACAGAAAAAAAAATAACAAACAGTGAGTCCACAAGATCAAATGTAAAAAATAATAGTAAAAAAAAATATATATATATACATACACTCTTAATACAGATAGTAGTTTATTTTTAAGCAATTTCACTTAAAGAGCTGAATGGGCCAAATCGCTTCTGTGAAAATTTACAGGAAAATCACTGCTCACCCTAATCCTATTTTACTCAGTTTCTGTTTTATATCATAACTTTTGAACAATTTGTTGTAAAATTAAGCTGAAGGTTACATTTATTACTTGCATCTGTGCATTTTTAATTTAAAAGGAAGTTCCTTCTGAAGAGCAGACTAAATTCCTTCTAGTGACATGTTTAGGGGTAATATATGGGTGAGTGATGTATTTTTAATTGAAATCAGGCACTTAAAGGTACAGGATTCCATTGGTATTTGTCGGGTGGCCAAAGGCCTCCCTTGCTATAATTTTAAATATCATCCACCTCCTCCTTACATTAGCCCCTTCATTTTCTAGCTGTAAAAATGTCAGATTTAATATAGGCAAACAGAGCTTAAGGCTAGCCTCCAAATTTCGATGGTGGATAACGACCTAGTGAACCTCATGTCTGGTAGTGTAAAATGCTACAAGGATCACAAGAAAATAATTTTTTTATAGTGTTTGATAAACCGTTAATTTAGTTTATATTAATACAGGATATTTAGTGAATCAGTTCTAAGGTTATTTTTCTACTTCTTCATGTGTATACTTTTATTTATTTATTTAATACATTCTCATAAACTTCTGCAGTCCAGTGAACTTTTTAAAGGCAATAGAAGTATACGCAATGGTTGCAGAAATTGGAGGACAGTAGGAGAAAAGAAAACCATACATTCATATCTGTAATCTCCCCCCCAGTTGCAACTAGTTTTAATTATTTATTTTCTTTACATGTAAATATAACACAATTATTAATTTTATATTTGCAACTACCTATATACTGTACAAGAGTTATAGCATTTTACAGGTCTATTCAACAATTGCTGCTCAGAAAAAGACATGAAGATCAAGAGATATCAGATTATACATACTGTGCTGCCACAGCACCCTGTTTTATTGTATTCTTTTATTGGAATATCTAGTTTAGCTCTAGTTGGACACTCCAAGCCTCTCCATGCTCAGTTAAAGGGTAACTCCACTTCCAAAGCAAAATAGCAAATAAAAAAAAAAATAATATATCATATACAATTGCAACACAAGTCATATTGTGATTAAATGTTATTAAAAAAATACCTTTCCTTTTCATTCTGCAGTGCTGTAATTTTCTGTAAAATGCAATGCATTATGGCTAAAAAAATAAAAATTTGCAAATAGTCGCGCTAATCAATGCAATAAGTGAACACTGAACACAAATTAAGTATTGTGACAAATTATGAACAATCACAGAACATGTTATAAGTGATAAGTAAAAAGTTATAAAGAAAAAATAATTTTAAAAAATTGGAAAAAAATTGGTGAAAATATAAATGAAACAGTTCACGTGGATATAAACACTGAAGTGTTCCTCAAAAGACAGTTCATAAAATATTCCACCACCAGATCCTTCTGTGGCACCCACCACCTTATTAATAGGGATGTGCGAACAGTTCGGCCTGAGCATGAATTTGGGCCTAACTTTCGCTGTTTGGACATTCGACGAACAGCCAAACAAAAACGGGTCATTCATCCGTTTGTTTGCCCCCGAAGCGACCACAATGCATTGCGGTGCTGAACAGTGCATTGCAGGCCTGATTGGGCACAGAGCACTGTCAGAGTCATGATTGGACACTGTCATCATGAATTTATTTGATCATGGCTCATTCCTGCCCCTCAGTATAAAAGTATTCTTTCAATGGCAGCCATTTTCAGTGTGATTTTGGCATGGAGAGAGATAGAACAGGTCTCTATTCAGTGCTATCAGTTAGTTAGTGTGCTATACTGTGCTATTTTGCTTCAATTGTCAGTGTAGAATATTAGTTTAGTGTCAGTCTAGGGATAGTGTGCGTGTAGTGAGGAGGACCATCATTCAACTTTGCATAGTGTGCAGTAGGGATGAGCCGAACACCCCCGGTTCAGTTCGCACCAGAACCTGCGAACAGACCGAAAATTTGCACGAACGTTAGAACCCCATTGACCTCTATGGGACTCGAAAGTTTGAAATCAAAAGTGCTAATTTTAAAGGCTAATTTTCATGGTATTGTCCTAAAAAGGGTTTGGGGACCCGGGTCCTGCCCCAGGGGACATGTATCAATGCAAAAAAAACTTTTAAAAACGGCCATTTTTTCGGGAGCAGTGATTTTAATGATGCTTAACCACTTCAGCCCCGGAAGGATTTACCCCCTTCCTGACCAGAGCACTTTTTACAATTTGGCACTGTGTCCCTTTAACTGCTAATTGCGCGGTCATGCAATGCTGTACCCAAACGAAATTTGCGTCCTTTTCTTCCCACAAATAGAGCTTTCTTTTGATGGTATTTGATCACCTCTGCCGTTTTTATTTTTTGCGCTATACACGGAAAAAGACCGAAAATTTTGAAAAAAAATGATATTTTCTACTTTTTGTTCTAAAAAAAATCCAATAAACTCAATTTTAGTCATACATTTAGGCCAAAATGTATTCGGCCACATGTCTTTGGTAAAAAAAATGTCAATAAGCGTATATTTATTGGTTTGCGCAAAAGTTATAGCGCCTACAAACTAAGGTACATTTTCTGGAATTTACACAGCCTTTAATTTATGACTGCCTATGTCGTTTCTTGAGGTGCTAAAATGGCAGGGCAGTACAAAACGCCCACAAATGACCCCATTTTGGAAAGTAGACACCCCAAGGAAATTGCTGAGAGGCATGTCGAGCCCATTGAATATTCATTTTTTTTGTCCAAAGTGATTGAATAATGACAAAAAAAAAATTACAAAAAGTTGTCACTAAATGATATATTGCTCACACAGGCCATGGGCATATGTGGAATTGCACCCCAAAATACATTTAGCTGCTTCTCCTGAGTATGGGGATACCTCATGTGTGGGACTTTTCGGGAGCCTAGCCGCGTACGGGGCCCCGAAAACCAATCACTGCCTTCAGGATTTCTAAGGGTGTACATTTTTGATTTTACTCCTCACTACCTATCACAGTTTTGAAGGCCATAAAATGCCCAGATGGCATAAAACCCCCCCAAATGACCCCATTTTGGAAAGTAGACACCCCAAGCTATTTGCTTTGAGGCATGTTGTGTCCATGGAATGTTTTATATTTTGACACAAGTTGCGGGAAAGTGACACTTTTTTTTTTTTGCACAAAGTTGTCACTAAATGATATATTGCTCACACAGGCCATGGGCATATGTGGAATTGCACCCCAAAATACATTTAGCTACTTCTCCTGAGTACGGGGATACCACATGTGTGGGACTTTTTGGGAGCCTAGCCGCGTACGGGGCCCCGAAAACCAATCACCGCCTTCAGGATTTCTAAGGGTGTAAATTTTTGATTTCACTCTTCACTGCCTATCACAGTTTCGGAGGCCATGGAATGCCCAGGTGGCACAACCCCCCCCAATGACCCCATTTTGGAAAGTAGACACCCCAAGCTATTTGCAGAGAGGCATGGTGAGTATTTTGCAGCTCTCATTTGTTTTTGAAAATAAAGAAAGACGAGAAAAAATTTTTTTTTTCTTTTTTCAATTTTTAAAACTTTGTGACAAAAAGTAAGGTCTGCAAAATACTCACTATACCTCTCAGCAAATAGCTTGGGGTGTCTACTTTCCAAAATGGGGTCATTTGGGGAGGGGGTTTTGCCACCTGGGCATTCCTTGGCCTCCAAAACTGTGATAGGCAGTGAAGAGTGAAATCAAAAATTTACGGCCTTAGAAAGCCTGAAGGCGGTGCTTGGTTTTCGGGGTCCCGTACGCGGCTAGGCTCCCAAAAAGTCTCACACATGTGGTATCCCCGTACTCAGGAGAAGCAACAGAATGTATTTTGGGGTGTAATTTCACATATTCCCATGGCATGTTTGAGCAATATATCATTTAGTGACAACTTTGCACAAAAAAAAAAATTAAAAAAAATTGTCTCTTTCCTGCAACTTGTGTCACAATATAAAATATTCCATGGACTCGACATGCCTCTCAGCAAATAGCTTGGGGTGTCTACTTTCCAAAATGGGGTCATTTGGGGGGGTTTTGAACTGTCCTGGTATTTTATGCACAACATCTAGAAGCTTATGTCACACATCACCCACTCTTCTAACCACTTGAAGACAAAGCCCTTTCTGACACTTTTTGATTACATAAAAAAATAATTTTTTTTTGCAAGAAAATGACTTTGAACCCCCAAACATTATATATATTTTTTAAAGCAAATGCCCTACAGATTAAAATGGTGGGTGTTTCATTTTTTTTTTTAACACAGTATTTGCGCAGCGATTTTTCAAACGCATTTTTTGGGGAAAAAACACACTTTTTTAAATTTTAATGCACTAAAACACATTATATTGCCCAAATGTTTGATGGAATAAAAAAGATGATCTTAGGCCGAGTACATGGATACCAAACATGACATGCTTTAAAATTGCGCACAAACGTGCAGTGGCGACAAACTAAAAACATTTTTAAAAGCCTTTAAAAGCCTTTACAGGTTACCACTTTAGATTTACAGAGGAGGTCTACTGCTAAAATTACTGCCCTCAATCTGACGTTCGCGGTGATACCTCACATGCATGGTGCAATTGCTGTTTACATTTGACGCCAGACCGACTCTTGCGTTCGCCTTAGCGCGAGAGCAGGGGGGACAGGGGTGCTTTTTTTTTTTTTTTTTCTTTATTATTTTTTTTTTTTATCTTATTTTTAAACTGTTCCTTTCATTTTTTTTTTAAATCATTTTTATTGTTATCTCAGGGAATGTAAATATCCCCTATCATAGCAATAGGTAGTGACAGGTACTCTTTTTTGAAAAAATTGGGGTCTATTAGACCCTAGATTTCTCCTCTGCCCTCAAAGCATCTGACCACACCAAGATCGGTGTGATAAAATGCTTTCCCAATTTCCCAATGGCGCTGTTTACATCCGGCGAAATCTAAGTCATAAAATGCTCGTAGCTTCCGGTTTCTTAGGCCATAGAGATGTTTGGAGCCACTCTGGTCTCTGATCCGCTCTATGGTCAGCTGGCTGAATCACCGGCTGCATTTTCAGGTTCCCTGTTGAGACAGGAGAGCCAAAGAAAAACACGGAAGACGTGGGGGGGGGGCATTCCCTCCTACTACTTGTAAAAGCAGTCTAGAGGCTAATTAGCCGCTAGGATTGCTTTTACATGAAAGCCGACCTCTGGATGAAAAGAATGATACCAAGATGATACCTAAACCTGCAGGCATCATTCTGGTATAACCATTCAAAGTCATGAATGGCGTACCTGAAGACAAAAAAATGGTTAACACTAAAGCACAGTAAACGGTAAATTATAAAAAATTGCATACCTGAAAAACAAACATGATAAAACATAATAACAATAAAACATTGCAGAATAGAATACAGTAAAAAAAGAGCAGAACAATAGAGAGAATAGAGAGAGATAGAACAATAAAACGACAACTATTTTCTTTTATTTTTTATTTTTGTTTGTGTTTTTTTTTTTTTACACTTTTTTTGTAACTGTAACTTTTATAACTGTAACCGGTTCCAGGTTCGGGTCTCTCAAAATGCAATGGCATCTTGGGAGACCCTGTAAAAGTTTGCCTAGTCTGTGGAATGCTGTACCCTACGCTAATACTCAACTGGTGCATGGTAGCGTTCAAAACATTCACCAATGCAAAGACCAGGATTGTCAGGACAGGAGGGACAATAATAGCGGGTGTCACGCCTATATCCGCGCTTGCTGCAGACACAACATGTTTTTTGGGGGGTTCATTGGGTAGGGGTACTCGGGAGGACATAAAGAAAATGCCTCTCATGCAGCCGACTGCATTTGGTTGGGGATGTGAATGGGGGAAGTACGGGCGCTGCAGAAGCGGTGGGTTCCCAATTAGGATTGGCGAATGCAGCAGGAAGGGCACTATGGGCACGACGGGCCTGTGTTTGTCTTTTTGGTGGCAGCGGGACACTACTTGTGCTTGCCACCTCACCAGCTTGAACTGCACTTATGGGACTCGCCACGTCACCAAGTGTTACTGCAGTGCGGGTTTGACTACGACCGGGGTGTACTAGGCCGCTGGTGCTTGCCAGTTCACCAAAACGCTACCAAAAAAACTGTTAGCGATCGCAGGGATCAGGCCTGACTCTGCGAACGCTGCAGTTATGCGTTTAGTGTTCTGTAAGTGACAGTGATCGATTGATACTGCACTTGGGTGGGCTGGGCTGGGCCGGGCGGAGGGGCAAAACGCAGGTGCTAGCAGGTATCTGGGCTGATCCCGCTAACAGTGCGTGTTTGGGAACCCAAAACTGCTGGGGACGCCAGTATAGATCTGATCGGATCAGATATTGATCCGTTCAGATACTATACCACTAAGGGAGGTGTACGGTGCGTGCATTGGTGTTAGCGGTACTGACGCTAACCTGACGCTGCCTGGGGCAGGTGCTTGCCAGTTCACCAAAACGCTACCAAAAAAACTGTTAGCGATCGCAGGGATCAGGCCTGACTCTGCGAACGCTGCAGTTATGCGTTTAGTGTTCTCTAAGTGACAGTGATTGATTGATACTGCACTTGGGTAGGCTGGGCTGGGCCGGGCGGAGGGGCAAAACGCAGGTGCTAGCAGGTATCTGGGCTGATCCCGCTAACACTGCGTGTTTGGGAACCCTAAACTGCTGGGGACGCCAGTATAGATCTGATCGGATCAGATATTGATCCGTTCAGATACTATACCACTAAGGGAGGTGTACGGTGCGTGCGTGGGTGTTAGCGGTACTGGCGCTAACCTGACGCTGCCTGGGGCAGGTGCTTGCCAGTTCACCAAAACGCTACCAAAAATACTGTTAGCGATCGCAGGGATCAGGCCTGACTCTGTGAACGCTGCAGTTATGCGTTTAGTGTTTTGTAAGTGACAGTGATTGATCGATACTGCACTTGGGTGGGCTGGGCCGGGCGGAGGGGAAAAACGCAGGTGCTAGCGGGTATCTGGGCTGATCCCTCTAACACTGCGTTTTTGGGAACCCTAAACTGCTGGGGACGCTAGTATAGATCTGATCAGATCAGATATTGATCCGTTCAGATACTATACCACTAAGGGAGGCGTATGCTGCGTGCATGGGTGTTAGCGGCACTGGCGCTAATCTGACGCTGCCTGGGGCGACGCATATCACCGCCGGGCGATCAGGGGGCTAAACCTTTATTCGGTAATAAACGGCGGGTGCCCTGACACTATACAAAATAAACGAACTAACCAGCGTCACCCGCAACGGTTATACGGTGATCAGGGGTGAAAGGGTTAACTAGGGGCAATCAAGGGGTTAAAACATTTATTAGATAGTATATGGGGGTCCCTGTCGCTATAAAACGCTGACGGCGAACCAAAATATTTACCTCCCTAACTAGCGTCACCAGCGACACTAATACAGCGATCAGAAAAATGATCGCTTAGTGACACTGGTGACGGGGGGTGATCAAGGGGTTAAAACTTTATTAGGTGGGTTAGGGGGGTACCCTAGACCTACAGGGGGCTAACATTCACTGCCCTACCACTTCTAACTGTCACAAACTGACACCTAGCAGTAATCAGAAAAAAAAAATACTGCTTGGTGTCAGTTTGTGACAGGGGGGGGGTGATTGGGGGGGGGATCGGGGGGCGATCGGGGGGGGGGGGTCGGGGGTGTTTTATGTGCCTGGCATGTTCTACTGTGTGTGTGTGTGTGTGTTTTGTGCACTCACATGTCTTCTCTCCTCGGCGCCGGAACGGAAACTGCCGAGCTGAGGAGAGATGACATCACATCCTCTGCCTGTGTGAAACTACACACAGGCAGAGGAGGATTCCCATTGGCTGGGAGCGATCACGAGGGGGGGGCCACGATCGGATGGTCTCCCCCTCGCCTCTCAACGCTCCCAGTCACAAGCCGACTGCCGCTGGCACCGGGGGGGGGGTCCGATAGGACCCCCCGCCCGCGGGAGGCAGATCACGTATGGGTACGTGATTCTGCCTGCCCGTGCCATTCTGCCGCAGTTTATCTGCGTTAGGCAGTCGGCAAGTGGTTAAAGTAAAAAAAAAAAAAAAAAAAGTTAAATATCCCTTTAAATATCGTACCTGGGGGGTGTCTATAGTATGCCTGTAAAGTGGCGCGTGTTTCCTGTGCTTAGAACAGTCCCTGCACAAAATGTAATTTTTAAAGGAAAAAAAGTCATTTAAAAATACTTGCGGGTTTAATGTAATGTCGGGTCCTGGCAATATGGATGAAAATTAGTGAGACAAACGGCATGGGTACCCCACATCCATTACCAGGCCCTTTGGGTCTTGTATGGATATTAAGGGGAACCCCGCACCCAAATTAAAAAAAAGGAAAGGTGTGGGGCCACCAGGCCCTATATACTCTGAACAGCAGTATACAGGCGGTACAAGCAAGACAGGGACTGTAGGTTTGTTGTTAAGTAGAATCTGTTTGTAATTTTAAACGGGTACATTTTTAACGTGTTTAGCTCCATCCAAAAAATCTTTTTTAAGTTTTTTGGAAAACATAGGGACGGGTTATCACCCCTGTGACATTTGTTTTGCTGTCTGTGCTCCTCTTCAGAAGATTTCACCTCACTTTTTGTCCCAATGACAAATGTTTTTTGAAAATTTGGTTTTTTTTGTGAAACAAGGATTGGTGATAAAGCATCAGTGGAAAGGAGAAATGTTTTTCCCATATTAACTCTTACAGGAGAGAATTTCCCTTCCTAGGGGTCGATTTCATCTCACTTCCTGTTGTCTCCTTTCGTTTGCAAGTAGGAGTCGTTTGTAAGTTGGATGTTTGAAAGTAGGGGCCTGCCCTATATACTCAGCAGAAATTTGGGCCTTAGGTGTTGTTGTGGCCACAACACTGTAAGCCCTCACAGGGCCCTGCTGTGAAATATTAGATCAAGAATTGTAATTACATGTCCCTGTTGAACAAGGGCAGAAAAATTGGGCCTTTGGTGGTGGTGGTGGTGCTGGTGCCACAACACTATAAGTCCTCACTCGCTCTTGGTGGGCGCAGAAATGGGCCCTGCTGTGAATTATTAGATCAAGAATTGTAATTACATGCCCCTGTTGAACGGGGGCTGAAAAATTGGGCCTTTGGTGGTGGTGCTGGTGCCACAACACTGTAAGTCCTCATTCGCTCTTGGTGGGCACAGAAACGGGCCCTGCTGTTAAATATTAGATCAAGAATTGTAATTACATGCCCCTGTTGAACAGGGGCTGAAAAATTGGGGCTTAGGCACTGGTGCTGATGTCACAACACTGCAACCCCTCACAGATACTCTAGTTGGAACGCAGGAATGAGCCCTGCTGCAAAGTATTGCATCAAAAATTGTAATTACATGCCCCTGTTGAACAGGGGCTGAAAAATTAGGCCTTAGGCACTGGTGCCACAACACTGCAACCCCTCACAGATACTCTAGTTGGAACGCAGGAACGAGCCCTGCTGCAAAGTATTGCATCAACAATTGTAATTACACGCCCCTGTTAAACAGGGGCTGAAAAATTAGGCCTTAGGCACTGGTGCTGGTGCCACAACACTGCAACCCCTCACAGATACTCTAGTTGGAATGCAGGAACGAGCCCTGCTGCAAAGTATTGCATCAAAAAATGTTCTTACAAGCTATCAGCGTGATCATTGAGGAGGAAGAGGATAATTACTCACTATAGTCACTCAGCATCAGCATAGGCAGTCTTTGAAGGGATCTGAGATTTAAAAAAAAAAATATTCGGTTACATCAGCATCAGGTGCTTGGTAGCTGGTGGTGATCCAAGACTGATTCATTTTTATGAAGGTCAGTCGATCGACCGAGTCGGTGGACAGATGCACCCTGTGATCGGTTACAAAGCCTCCAGCAGCACTGAATGTGCGTTCCGAAAGAACGCTGGATGCAGGACAGGCCAGTAGCTCAATTGCATACTATGCAAGCTCTGGCCAGTGATCCATCCTCAAGACCCAGTAACCCAGAGGATTTTTGGTGGGAAAGGTGTCCAAGTCAGATCTTGCCCCTAGGTATTCCTGCACCATGTAAAACAGACGCTGGCGATGGTTGCTGGAACCGATCATACCTTGGGGCTGCGGACTAAAAAATTGTCTGAACGCATCGGTCAGGTGACCACCTTCTCCACCACTCCTTCTTTGACTGACCGAAGCCTCAGCAACACGTTGTCCAGAAACAGGAGTTTTTAACCTCCCAGTCTCTGGGAACGCGTTGCACAAACCTTTCTGCAAGGCCTCCCAAAGATGTTTCATCCTCTGCTCCCTCTGCGATGGCAAGATAAGGTCCGCAACCTTACCTTTGTAATGTGGATCAAGGAGGGTTGCCAGCCAGTATTGGTCCTTCTCCTTGATACCACGAATACGAGGATCCTTACGCAGGCTTTGCAGGATCAGGGAGGCCATGCAGCAAAGGTTTGCTGAGGCATTCGGTCCGGAGTCCTCTGGGTCACTAAGGACGACATGGTCCGCAGCCACCTCCTCCCAGCCACGTACAAGTCCATGTGTTTCTTGGGACTGATCCCTTAAAGACTGCTGCTGATGCTGAGTGCCAGGCTCCACCTCCATACTGACACAATCCTCATCCTCCTCCTCCTCGTCCTCGTCTTCTTCCTGTATAATCGGCGGGTGCGCAGGAACACTGTCTGGATAAAGGGGGCCTTGAGAGCTAAGGAAGTCCTCCTCTTCCTGCCTCTGTTCTGCCTCAAGTGCCCAGTCCATTATTCCACGCAGTGTGTGCTCCAACAGGTGGACAAGGGGGACAGTGTCACTGATGCATGCACTGTCACTGCTCACCATCCTCGTGGCCTCCTCAAATGGTGACAGGACAGTGCATGCATCCTTGATCATGGCCCACTGGCGTGGGGAAAAAAAAAAGTTCCCCTGACCCTGTCCTGGTGCCATAGTCGCACAGGTACTCATTGATGGCCCTCTGCTGCGTGTGCAGCCGCTGCAGCATGGTCAACGTTGAGTTCCACCTGGTGGGCATGTCACAGATTAGGCGGTTCTTGGGCAGGTTAAACTCCTTTTGGAGGTCTGCCAGCCGAGCACTGGCATTATATGACCAGCGGAAATGCACACAGACTTTCCTGGCCTGCCTCAGGACATCCTGTAAGCCCGGGTACCTGCCCAAGAACCGCTGCACCACCAAGTTAAGGACGTGAGCCAAACAGGGCACATGGGTCATTTGTCCCTGTCGGAGGGCAGAGAGGAGGTTGGTGCCATTGTTGCAAACCACCATTCCTGCCTTAAGTTGGCATGGCGTCAACCACCTCTGAACCTGCCCCTGCAGAGCTGACAGAACCTCTGCCCCAGTGTGGCTCCTGTCCCCCAAGCACACCAGCTCAAGCAACGTATGGCATCTTTTGGCCTGCGTACATGCGTAGCCCCTTGAACGCCTACGGAGCACCGCTGGTTCTGAGGACAAAGCAAAGGAAGAGGCCATGGAGGAAGAAGAAGAGGAGGGGGTGGAGGAGAGAAGTGTGTCACAATCATTAGTAGTGGCATTTTGGAGGCGTGGTGGTGGAACAACCTCCAACACTATTGCACCTTGTCCTGCATCCTTCCCAGCTGCCAGCAGAGTCACCCAATGCGCCGTGAAACTTAGGTAATGTCCCTGTCCATGCCTGCTGGACCATGAGTCAGCGGTAATATGCACCTTACCGCTAACTGCCCTGTCCAGCGAGGCATGGACATATCCTTCCACATGCCGGTAGAGAGCCAGAATCGCCTTCCGTGAGAAAAAGTGGCGTTTGGGTACCTGCCACTAAGGAACCGCACATTCCACAAACTCACGGAAGGGGGCAGAGTCTACCAACTGAAAAGGCAGCAGTTGAAGTGCTAGCAATTTTGCCAAGCTAGCATTCAACCGCTGGGCATGTGGATGGCTGGAAGCGAACTTCTTTCGGTGGTGCAGCAGCTGGGGCAGGGAAATTTGCCTGGTACAATCTGATGTCGGTGTACCGAAAGCAGATTGCCCACAAGTACTTGGCTGTGACACAGCTAATTCTACACCTTCATTACTCTCAGTGCAGGTCTCAGAGAGGACTGAAGGTATTGTGGGGTTGGAGATCTCAGCTGATGAGGAGCAAGGAGAGGTCCTCTTTGTTCTTTGGTGTGGGTCTTTTAGATATGCTTGCATACGAACTGCATGGCAGGTCAACATATGTCTGGTCAAGCATGTGGTACCCAAGCGGGAGATGTTTTGGCCATGCGAGATACGCTTGAGACATATGTTGCAAATAGCAGCGGTGCGATCTGATTCACTCGTCTCAAAAAAGGCCCACACCAAAGAACTTTTTGAATAATGCGCAGAGACTGCAGAGCCCTGCACATGCGGAGCTTTGGGGTGTGATGCAGTCAGTGTGCTGCCCTTAGGCTGGCCCCTGGAGGGCATCCTGCCTCGTTGGTGATGTGCCTCCTCCTCTCTCCTATCAGGCACCCACCTTGAGTCAGTGACCTCATCATCCCCTCCCTCCTCATCACTGGAGCAAACCTGGCAGTATGCTGCAGCAGGAGGAGCATGACTGCCAGATTGCTGTCCTTCTTGGGCACCCCCTCTGTCCGTGCTCACGTTACTGCCTTCATCTAGCTCAGTATCATCATCAGAGCCTTCCAAACGCTGGGCATCCTCCTGGAGCATGTACCCAACACTGTGGTTAAACAGTTTGAGGGACTCCTCAGGAGGACATGGCGGGGCTAGGGAAGGAGTCACTGATGACATTGAGCCAAGGAAAGAGGCTGCTGCTTTTTCAGACAAAATACCCTGAGCATGGGTGAGAGAGGATGAGGAGGATGAGGACGGCTTGGTCATCCACTAGACCAAGTCTTCAGCATGTTGCGGCTCAACGCGGCCAGCTGCCGAAAAAAAGGCCAAGCGTGTCCCACAGCCACGTGCTGATGGGAATGCACCGTCTCCACGACCAGCAATGTTGCCTCTAGACACAGAGCCTGCTTGCCCTCTTTTATTGGCTTGTGACTGTCTGCCTGTCCTTGTTGGCCTACCAGACATACTAATGGCCTGTAGCTGCACTAAGATGGGATATATATATATATGTACTGATACTGCAGCTAGCAAAATCAACTGCCTGCCTGTAGTATGAGAACACCACCAACCTTCTACAGGTAGCTTCAGGTGAACACTGTGCAGAGCTCGCCAAAAAATAACTTGTAGCTTATTTAGCTGCCTGCGGTAGTGATAGGATCAGGAAAACACCACCCAACCTTCTACAGGTAATTTTAGCTGAACACTGTGCAGAGCTCGCACTACACTAACTTGTAGCTTTAGCTGAACACTGTGCAGAGGTCTCACTACACTAACTTATAGTTTTAGCTGAACACTGTGAGGAGGACGCACTACACTAACTTGTAACTTTAGCTGAACACTGTGCAGAGGTCGCACTACACTAACTTGTAGTTTTACCTGAACACTGTGAGGAGGACGCACTACCCTAACTTGTAGCTTTAGCTGAACACTGTGCACTACACTAACTTGTAGTTTTAGCTGAACACTGTGAGGAGGACGCACTACCCTAACTTGTAGCTTTAGCTGAACACTGTGCAGAGGTCACACTAAACTAACTTGTAGCTTTAGCTGAACACTGTGAGGAGGACGCACTACACTAACTTGTAGCTTTAGCTGAACACTGTGCAGAGGTCTCACTACACTAACTTGTAGTTTTAGCTGAACACTGTGCAGAGGTCGCACTACACTAACTTGTAGTTTTAGCTGAACACTGTGAGGAGGACGCACTACACTAACTTGTAGCTTTAGCTGAACACTGTGCAGAGGTCTCACGACACTAACTTGTAGTTTTAGCTGAACACTGTGAGGAGGACACACTACACTAACTTGTAGCTTTAGCTGAACACTGTGCACTACACTAACTTGTAGTTTTAGCTGAACACTGTGCAGAGGTCACACTAAACTAACTTGTAACTAGCTGAACACTGTGAGGAGGACGCACTACACTAACTTGTAGCTTTAGCTGAACACTGTGAGGAGGACGCACTACACTAATTTGTAGCTTTAGCTGAACACTGTGCAGAGGTCGCACTACACTAACTTGTAGTTTTAGCTGAACACTGTGAGTAGGACGCACTACACTATCTTGTAGTTTTCGCTGAACACTGTGAGGAGGACACACTACACCAGCTTGTAGCTTTAGCTGAACACTGTGAGGAGGATGCACTACTCTAACTTGTAGCTTTAGCTGAACACTGTGCAGAGGTCTCACTACACTAACTTGTAGTTTTAGCTGAACACTGTGAGGAGGACACACTACACTAACTTGCAGCTTTAGCTGAACACTGTGCACTACACTAACTTGTAGTTTTAGCTGAACACTGTGCAGAGGTCACACTAAACTAACTTGTAACTAGCTGAACACTGTGAGGAGGACGCACTACACTAACTTGTAGCTTTAGCTGAACACTGTGAGGAGGACGCACTACACTAACTTGTAGCTTTAGCTGAACACTGTGCAGAGGTCTCACTACACTAACTTGTAGTTTTAGCTGAACACTGTGCAGAGGTCGCACTACACTAACTTGTAGTTTTAGCTGAACACTGTGAGTAGGACGCATTACACTAACTTGTAGCTTTAGCTGAACACTGTGCAGAGGTCTCACTACACTAACTTGTAGTTTTAGCTGAACACTGTGAGAAGGACGCACTACACTAACTTGTAGTTTTAGCTGAACACTGTGCAGAGGTCGCACTACACTAACTTGTAGTTTTCGCTGAACACTGTGAGGAGGACACACTACACCAGCTTGTAGCTTTAGCTGAACACTGTGAGGAGGATGCACTACACTAACTTGTAGCTTTAGCTGAACACTGTGCAGAGGTCTCACTACACTAACTTGTAGTTTTAGCTGAACACTGTGAGGAGGACACACTACACTAACTTGCAGCTTTAGCTGAACACTGTGCACTACACTAACTTGTAGTTTTAGCTGAACACTGTGCAGAGGTCACACTAAACTAACTTGTAACTAGCTGAACACTGTGAGGAGGACGCACTACACTAACTTGTAGCTTTAGCTGAACACTGTGAGGAGGACGCACTACACTAACTTGTAGCTTTAGCTGAACACTGTGCAGAGGTCTCACTACACTAACTTGTAGTTTTAGCTGAACACTGTGCAGAGGTCGCACTACACTAACTTGTAGTTTTAGCTGAACACTGTGAGTAGGACGCATTACACTAACTTGTAGCTTTAGCTGAACACTGTGCAGAGGTCTCACTACACTAACTTGTAGTTTTAGCTGAACACTGTGAGGAGGACGCACTACACTAACTTGTAGTTTTAGCTGAACACTGTGCAGAGGTCGCACTACACTAACTTGTAGTTTTCGCTGAACACTGTGAGGAGGACACACTACACCAGCTTGTAGCTTTAGCTGAACACTGTGAGGAGGATGCACTACACTAACTTGTAGCTTTAGCTGAACACTGTGCAGAGGTCTCATTACACTAACTTGTAGTTTTAGCTGAACACTGTGAGGAGGACGCACTACACTAACTTGTAACTTTAGCTGAACACTGTGCAGAGGTCTCACTACACTAACTTGTAGTTTTAGCTGAACACTGTGAGGAGAACACACTACACTAATTTGTAGCTTTAGCTGAACACTTTGCAGAGGTCTCACTACACTAACTTGTAGTTTTAGCTGAACACTGTGAGGAGGATGCAGTACACTAACTTGTAGCTTTAGCTGAACACTGTGCAGAGCTCACCAAAAAATAACTTTTAGCTTATTTATCTGCCTGCGGTAGTGATAGGATCAGGAAAACACCACCAACATTCTACAAGTAGCTTTAGGTGAACACTGTGCAGAGCTCGCACTACACTAACTTGTAGCTTATTTAGCTTCCTGCGGTAGTGATAGGATCAGGAAAACACCACCAACCTTCTACAGGTAGCTTTAGGTGAACACTGTGCAGAGCTCGCAAAAAAATAACTTGTAGGTTTAGCTGAACACTGTGAGGAGGACGCACTACACTAAATTGTAGATTTAGCTGAACACTGTGCAGAGGTCACACTACACTAACTTGTAGTTTTCGCTGAACACTGTGAGGAGGACACACTACATCAACTTGTAGCTTTAGCTGAACACTGTGAGGAGGATGCACTACCCTAACTTGTAGCTTTAGCTGAACACTGTGCCGAGGTCTCACTACACTAACTTGTAGTTTTAGCTGAACACTGTGAGGAGGACGCACTAACTTGTAGCTTTAGCTAAACACTGTGCAGAGGTCACACTACACTAACTTGTAGTTTTAGCTGAACACTGTGCATAGGTCTCACTACACTAACTTGTAGTTTTAGCTGAACACTGTGCAGAGGTCACACTACACTAACTTGTAGATTTAGCTGAACACTGTGAGGAGGACACACTACACCAGCTTGTAGCTTTAGCTTAACACTGTGCAGAGGTCTCACTACACTAACTTGTAGTTTTAGCTGAACACTGTGAGGAGGACGCACTACACTAACTTGTAGCTTTAGCTGAACACTGTGCAGAGGTCTCATTACACTAACTTGTAGTTTTAGCTGAACACTGTGAGGAGGACGCACTACACTAACTTGTAACTTTAGCTGAACACTGTGCAGAGGTCGCACTACACTAACTTGTAGTTTTAGCTGAACACTGTGAGGAGGACGCACTACCCTAACTTGTAGCTTCAGCTGAACATTGTACACTACACTAACTTGTAGTTTTAGCTGAACACTGTGAGGAGGACGCACTACCCTAACTTGTAGCTTTAGCTGAACACTGTGCAGAGGTCACACTAAACTAAATTGTAGCTTTAGCTGAACACTGTGAGGAGGACGCACTACACTAACTTGTAGCTTTAGCTGAACACTGTGCAGAGGTCTCAATACACTGACTTGTAGTTTTAGCTGAACACTGTGCAGAGGTCGCACTACACTAACTTGTAGTTTTAGCTGAACACTGTGAGGAGGACACACTACACTAACTTGTAGCTTTAGCTGAACACTGTGCAGCGGTCTCACTACACTAACTTGTAGTTTTAGCTGAACACTGTGAGGAGGATGCACTACGCTAACTTGTAAATTTAGCTGAACACTGTGCAGAGGTCTCACTACACTAACTTGTAGTTTTAGCTCAACACTGAGAGGAGGACGCACTACCCTAACTTGTAGCTTTAGCTGAACACTGTGCACTACACTAACTTGTAGTTTTAGCTGAACACTGTGCAGAGGTCTCACTGCACTAACTTGTAGTTTTAGCTGAACACTGTGAGGAGGACGCACTACACTAACTTGTAGCTTTAGCTGAACACTGTGCAGAGGTTGCACTACAATAACTTGTAGTTTTAGCTGAATACTGTGCAGAGGTCGCACTACACTAACGTGTAGTTTTCGCTGAACACTGTGAGGAGGACACACTACACCAGCTTGTAGCTTTAGCTGAACACTGTGAGGAGGACGCACTACCCTAACTTGTAGCTTTAGCTGAACACTGTGCAGAGGTCACACTAAACTAACTTGTAGCTTTAGCTAAACACTGTGAGGAGGACGCACTACACTAACTTGTAGCTTTAGCTGAACACTGTGCAGAGGTTTCACTACACTAACTTGTAGTTTTAGCTGAACACTGTGAGGAGGATGCACTACACTAACTTGTAACTTTAGCTGAACACTGTGCAGAGGTCTCACTACACTAACTTGTAGTTTTAGCTGAACACTGTGAGGAGGATGCACTACCCTAACTTGTAGGTTTAGATCAACACTGTGCACTACACTAACTTGTAGTTTTAGCTGAACACTGTGCAGAGGTCTCACTGCACTAACTTGTAGTTTTAGCTGAACACTGTGAGGCGGACGCACTACACTAACTTGTAGCTTTAGCTGAACACTGTGCAGAGGTTGCACTACAATAACTTGTAGTTTTAGCTGAATACTGTGCAGAGGTCTCACTACACTAACTTGTAGTTTTAGCTGAACACTGTGCAGAGGTCTCACTACACTAACTTGTAGTTTTAGCTGAACACTGTGAGGAGGACGCACTACACCAACTTGTAGCTTTAGCTGAACACTGTGCAGAGGTCTCACTACACTAACTCATAGTTTTAGCTGAACACTGTGAGGAGGACGCACTACACTAACTTGTAGCTTTAGCTGAACACTGTGCAGAGGTTGCACTACACTAACTTGTAGTTTTCGCTGAACACTGTGAGGAGGACACACTACACCAGCTTGTAGCTTTAGCTGAACACTGTGAGCAGGACGCACTACCCCAATTTGTAGCTTTAGCTGAACACTGTGCAGAGGTCACACTAAACTAACTTGTAGCTTTAGCTGAACACTGTGAGGAGGACGCACTACACTAACTTGTAGCTTTAGCTGAACACTGTGCAGAGGTCTCACTACACTAACTTGTAGTTTTAGCTGAACACTGTGCAGAGGTCTCACTACACTAACTTGTAGTTTTAGCTGAACACTGTGAAGAGGACACACTACACTAACTTGTAGCTTTAGCTGAACACTTTGCAGAGGTCTCACTACACTAACTATTAGTTTTAGCTGAACACTGTGAGGAGGATGCAGTACACTAACTTGTAGCTTTAGCTGAACACTGTGCAGAGGTCGCACTACAATAACTTGTAGTTTTAGATAAACACTATGAGGAGGACGCACTATCCTAACTTGTAGCTTTAGCTGAACACTGTGCAGAGGTCACTCTAAACTAACTTGTAGCTTTAGCTGAACACTGTGTGAAGGACGCACTACCCTAACTTGTAGCTTTAGCTGAACACTGTGCACTACACTAACTTTTAGTTTTAGCTGAACACTGTGCAGAGGTCTCACTACACTAACTTGTCGTTTTAGCTGAACACTGTGAGGAGGACGCACCACACTAACTTGTAGCTTTAGCTGAACACTGTGCAGAGGTCGCACTACAATAACTTGTAGTTTTAGCTGAACACTGTGAGGAGGATGCACTACCCTAACTTGTAGCTTTAGCTGAACACTGTGCAGAGGTCACACTAAACTAACTTGTAGCTTTAGCTGAACACTGTGAGGAGGACACACTACCCTAACTTGTAGCTTTAGCTGAACACTGTGCACTACACTAACTTGTAGTTTTAGATGAACACTGTGCAGAGGTTACTAACTTGTAGCTTTAACTGAACACTGTGAGGAGGACGCACTACACTAACTGTAAATAGTCTAGCTGCCTGACTGTGGTACTAATAGGATCAAAAGAACACCAGCAATTTTCTTCAGGTAGCTGTAAATACTGTAACAAGACAAGCCTGCCTGTCAGTAGGAAGATAACAGGAACGGATCTAGATCTAGCTAAACTGAATACAGTGTGTGTATATATATATATATATATATATATATATATATATATATATATATATATATATATATATATATATATATATATATATATATATATATATATATATATATATATATATACAACACCTGGGATGCATATATATACACAATACACTGTAAGTGCAGCTAACTCACTGACTGTCCTGCCTAATCTAGCTAACTCAAATGAAATGACACTGTCTCTCTGTCTCTGTCTCTCAACGCCGGAACACACTACACAGGGCCGCCGTGCATGCGGCCTTATATAGTGTGGGGCGTGTTCTAACCCCCTGAGCCATAATTGGCCAAAGCCACCCTGGCTTTGGCCAATTACAGCGCTCTCTACCGACGGTGCTGTGATTGGCCAAGCATTCGGGTCATAGTGCATGCTTGGCCAATCATCAGCCAGCAATGCACTGCGATGCCGCAGTGAATTATGGGCCGTGACGCGCCACACTAATTTGGCGCGAACGTCCCATATCGTTCGCAATTCGACGAACGATCGAACAGCCGATGTTCGAGTCGAACATGGGTTCGACTCGAACACAAAGCTCATCCCTAGTGTGCAGCTAGAGTTGGGACAGCTCAGATATTTTCAGTGTAGTGATGGTTGAACACTGTCTATTTGATTGTGTAACTGCCAGTTTAACACTATTTACCTCTGTGTGCATTACTGCCAGTTTAACGCCATATAGTTTTGTGTGCGTTACTGCCAGTTTAACACCAATTAGTTCTGTGTGCGTTACTGCCAGTTTAACACCAATTAGTTCTGTGTGCGTTACTGCCAGTTTAACGCCATATATTTCTGTATGCGTTACTGTCAGTTTAATGCCATATAGTTTTGTGTGTTACTGCCAGTTTAACGCCATTTACTTCTGTGTGCGTTACTGCCAGTTTAACACTATATAGTTTTGTGTGCGTTACTGCCAGTTTAACGCCATATAGTTCTTTGTGCGTTACTGCCAGTTTAATGCCATATAGTTTTGTGCGTTACTGCCAGTTTAATGCCATTTACTTCTGTGTGCGTTACTGCCAGTTTAACTCCATATAGTTTTGTGTGTTATTGCCAGTTTAACACCATTTACTTTTGTTTGCGTTACTGCAAATTTAACGCGATATAGTTATGTGCATAACTGTACGTTTGGCGCATTATATTGCAGTATATTATAGTGTATCCATGGAGTGTCTCTGTGTACTGTGAGTATTCAAATTAAAATGCACCAAACACCTCTTTACATTGATTAAAGTGCATCTGCGTACAGATTTCAACTTCTTCTTTACATTTGCTTATAAGCACTGCCCCCTCCCTCCCAATAATGACTGGGAGGACAACAAGGAGAGGCAGACGTTCCCTTGGCACTGTAAGAGGGCCATCAACAAACGTGTACACAGGCAAAGGTGGATGTGGTGGTCAGGCAGGGCATCATTTCCTCTGTTTAGTGAGTTTGCCCATGCTATCCAGCCACAGCATGCAGAGGAGGTGGTGGACTGGCTTACTAAACCTTCCTCATCCTCCTCCTCCTCTGTCACACAAGCAGAGACAAGTGTACAGTCCCCTGCAGTTGCCAGAGTGGATAAACCTGCCTCCTTGTCCACATCTATTCCTGCCATAGCCCCAGCATCAGCCATTTAGGAGTCAGATGAGTTATTTGACCACAGCATCAGCCACTTGCGCCTTGATGATGCCCAGCCATTACTGGATTCAGATGTTGGTTCTGAGGTTGAGGAGGACAGGAACATGAGCCAAGAGAGGGAGGAACACTGGTAGACAAATTGGCATTCATGTTCCCCAAGCCGCAGCGTATTGCCAAGTTGTCTCCAATGGTAATGTTGAAGATGGTGGAGATGGAGATGATGATGAGGTCACTAATGCGACTTGGGTGCCAGATAGAGCAGAGGGGGAAACTAAAGGTGAGGCGGCACAACCCCAAGGAGGCCGACATGAGAAAAGAGTAGAGAGCAGCCCCCTATTCCATAACATTCTGCAGCTGTTATCTCTCAGCCCACTCCCCAAAGCTCAGCTGTCTGGGCCTTTTTCAGCACATCTGTAGCAGATTGCACTCCAACCACTCAGCCCGTTGGCAAGAGCACCTAAAAGCCACACAAAAGGGGCACAAATCTGTCCCTCCTCCTCCTTACCAACTTCAGTCTGCCCCTGCTATCCTCCACTGACAGGGATTATGGTATAGCACAGGGTGTCCCAGGTCCTAGCAGCACATCTGCCAGCAGCACACCACCAGCTGTAGACTGTAGCCGGCAAATTTCTCTGCCCCATCTGCTGCAGCGGGAAAGAAATACAGTCCATGCCACCCACATGCCCAGCGTCTAAATGCAAGCTTGTCAAAGCTGTTGGCTCTCCAACTTTTGCCTTTCAGCCTGGTGGATTCTGCCCCCTTCCGTGAATTCGCACAATGTGCTGTTCCACAATGGCAGATTTCCAGTCGCTACTACTTTTCACGTAAGACCGTTCCATCTCTCTACCATCACATGGAAGGGAATGTTCTGGCATCGTTGGGCAAGGCAGTCAGCCATAAAATCCACCTTTCTGCTGACACGTAGTCCAGCAAGCATGAACAGGGACGATATATATTTTGCTCACAGCACACTGGGTAACTCTGCTTGCAACTCAAAAGGATGCAGGACAGAGCTCTATGCTGCAGCTTGTTGTGCCCCCCACTTCTTCATACAGCTGGTGGTGATGATGCCAGACCTGTGAGCTCTACCCTCTCCTCCTCCGCCAACTCCATGCCCTCCTCTGCAGAATTGTCCTATGAACATCAGGTACCCCCTAAGCATTCAAAGGGCTATCCCCAGAGTCAAGCTAAAAGGTGCCATGCCCACCAGGTGGAACTCAGCTTTGTCAATGCTACAGCGGCTATATGCAACCAAAACAGAAACTTCGCCCTGGGACTTTAAATGGGGTGAGCATCTTTGTATTGCCAATAAGAGTAACAACATTAAAACCACTTGCCTGTACATATACATCGGCACTTTGAAGATGGATATCTCGATAATGGCAGCAGCTGCTGCTGAAACCGAGGTATCCATCTCTTCAGGAGCCAGTCATGTTTACGATAATGGTGGTCTCTGCAGCAGATTCACCTCGAGATCACCGTTATCGCAGGCCAGTGAGGTGCCACCCCCCTCCAACCGCTCTCCTGCGCCCTCCACTGCTTACCGGAGTCGTCGGCAGCAGAGGAGGCAATCGGGACCTGTCCATGGTCAGGTATGGAGATGAGTGAGGGGAAGATGGCCCCCACCCGTCTCCATACCATAGCAGGGCGGAAGCGACGTCATAACATCACTTTTACCTATACGTCTTAAAGGGCCATTTTTCCCAAAAGTAATTTTTTCAAATGACAAGTTTTTTTTTTATTGCATTTTAGTCCAAATATGAGATCTGAGGACTTTTTGACCCCAGATTTCATATTTAAGAGGACCTGTCATGCTTTTTTCTATTACAAGGGATGTTTACATTCTTTGTAATAGAAATAAAAGTGACCCAAATTAAAAAAAAAAAACAATGCAAAAATAAATAAAATCAAGTAAAATAAATAAGAAAAAAAAATTTGTAAAGCACCCCGTCCTGACGAGCTCGCGGGCAGAAGCGAGCACATACGTGAGTAGCGCCCGCATATGAAAATGGTGGTCAAACCACACATGTGAGATATCGCTGCAATCGTTAGAGTGAGAGCAATAATTCTAGCCCTAGACCTCCTCTGTAACTCAAAACATGCAACCTGTAGAATTTTTTAAACGTCACCTATGGAGCTTTTTAAGGGTAAAAGTTTGACACAATTCTACAAGCGGGCGCAATTTTGAAGCGTGACATGTTGGGTATCAATTTACTTGGCGTAACATTATCTTTCACAATATAACAAAAAATTGGGCTAACTTTACTGTTGTCTTATTATTTTATTCAAAAAAGTGAATTTTTTTCCAAAAAAAGTGCACTTGTAAGACCGCTGCGCAAATACGGTGTGAAAAAAAGTATTGCAATGACCGCCATTTTATGCTCTAGGGTGTTAGAAAAAAAACAATATTCAATGTTTGGGGTTCTAAGTAATTTTCTAGCAAAAAAAAACTGTTTTAACCACTTCCCGCCTGGCCTATAGCAGATTGACGGCTGGGCGGTGGTTCAGTTATCCTGACTGGGCATCATATGATGTCCAGCAGAAAAACATGCCGCCGCGCGCCCATGGGGGTGCGCATCGCGGCAATCGGTGGAGCGGTGTGTCAGTCTGACACACCGCTCCACCGATCTTGGTAAAAAGTCTACGGCAGAGGCTCTTTACCAAGTGATCAGCCGTGTCCAGTCACGGCTGATCACGATGTTAATAGGAAAAGATCACGGCTTTTCCTCACTCGCACCTGACAGATGCGAGTAGAGGAGAGCCGATCAGCGGCTCTCCTGACAGAGGGGGTCTGCGCTGATTGTTTATCCCCCCTCGGATGCCCGCACTAGACTACCAGGGAAGCCACCAGGACCACCAGGGAAGGGGGCAACATGTGGATGGCCAGGTATGTACCCCATGGCCATCCACATGTGCCTAATGTGCCCAATCTGTGCCAATCAGTGCCCACAAATGTTTAACAGAAACAAAGAAAAACTTGTTTTTTTTCAAAATTTTCAATCGTTTTTTATTTGTTGTGAAAAAATAAAAACCACAGAGGTGATCAAATACCACCAAAAGAAAGCTCTATTTGTGGGAACAAAATGATAAAAAATTTGTTTGGGTACAGTGTTGCATGACCGTGCAATTGTCATTCAAATTGCAACAGCGCTGAAAGCTGAAAATTGGCCTGGGCAGGAAGGTGTCTAAGTGCCTGGTATTGAAGTGGTAAACACCAAAATCTCAAAACGAGGCTAGTCCTTAAGTGGTTAAGTACATTAAATACAGTAAGTATTTATTCCAATGAAGGTAGTACATGCATGGATATCATCAATAAAAGCAAATTCGTACAGGATACATAGCATAAATGGATAAAATAATGGTACATATATGTATAAGCAGTCGTATAATACATAGGTATCAGGTTTACCCGACACGTTTGGCAAGGCCTAGCTCGCTCTTCAGGGGTAGATGCGTATAGAGTGTACCTAAAATGAAAGATACAAATTGTGTATGTAGTGTGATATTAGTACTATAGACACAGGGTGGGGGGGCCCTTGTTAAGGGAAACCCCATACTCACCACAAAACATGGCCCAGCCAGCGGATGTAAGCTCCCAGATGGTGGCAGCAGGCATCCCGCCAGGGAGCTGAGAGGGCAGAGCCAAACAAGACCCCATCCAGGGCAACATGGACGAAAGGCATGGTGTGGATCGAGGATGTATATCCCTAACAGTCGCAACAAAAAATGTCATGATGAGATACTCCCAATAGGAAGATGTGGCTAAAGGGATGCAGACCCTGCAATTTTTCTCATTAGGGCCCTGCAGGTGCAGCAGTTGGTTGCTAATTATGAAACCACTCCCATTAAACTCACTTTGCCATGGGCACAGACAAACACACAGGGATTTCTTCAGAATAACAAAAGGTAAGAGTCTGCAGCAAAGTTTGTTAAAATCCTTGCAATGTAAATAGATCACTCAGAGGGGAAAGTTTTTTTTTCTCAACAAAAGTGGAGTTACTCTTTAAGTTTAATTTTTACCCTCACAGAGTAAGGGGACTTTTAGAGAATGAGCAAGCTTTAGACATAAACATCTTTAACCACTTGCCGATCAGCTGCCGCAGTTTTACTGCGGCAGTTTGGCTCGGCTCTGCAAAATGACATTACCTTACGTCGCTTCCTATTGTGGCCACTAGGGGGCGCAGGCGTGCTGCCAGAGCCGATGCCTGGTGGGCGCGATGATTGCCGAGCACCCACGATCGCTCGTAACAGAGCGAGAACCGGGATCTGTGTAAACGCAGGGGAGAAGAGACTGATTGTGTGTCCATACAAAGTATGAACAGCGATCTGTCATCTCCCCTAGTAAGTCCCACCCCCCTTCAGTTAGAACACAGTGAGGGAACACAGTTAACCCCTTGATTGCCCCCTAGTGTTAACCCCTGCCCTGCCAGTGACATTTTTACAGTAATCAGTGCATTTTTATAGCACTGATCGCTGTATTATTGTCAATGGTCCCAAAAATGTGTCAAAAGTGTCTAATTTGTCTTCCGCAATATCGCAGTCCCGATAAAAATTGCAGATCGCCGCCATTATGAGTAAAAATAATAATAAAAATGCCATAAATCTATCCTCTATTTTGTAGACGCTATAACTTTTGCGCAAACCAATCAACATACGCTTATTGTGATTTTTTTTTAATCAAAAATATGTAGAAAAATACATATTGGCCTAAACTGAGGAAAAAAATAGTTTTTTTGAAAAAAAATGTGGCATATTTATTATAGCAAAAAGTAAAAGATAGTGTTTGTTTGGAAATTGTTGCTCTTCTTTTGTTTATAGTGCAAAAAATGAAAACCGCAGAGGTGATCAAATACCACCAAAAGAAAGCTCTATTTGTGGGAAAAAAAAGGACGTCAATTTTGTTTGGGTACAACATTGCAGGACCCCGCAATTGTCAGTTAAAGGGATGCAGTGCCATATCACAAAAAATGGCCTGGTCATTGAGCAGCCAAATATTCCGCGGCTGAAGTGGTTAATAGATAAAGCATAAAGCAAAATTTAGGACAAAATAAATGCTGCAGACTGACACACGGGGGGTCATTTACTAAAGGAAAATCCACTTTGCACTACAAGTGCACTTGAAAGTAAAGTCGCTGTAGATCCGAGGGGGACAGGCAAGGAAAATAAAAAACAGCATTTTAGCTTGCACATGATTGGATGATAAAATCAGCAGAGCTTTCACTCATTTCAGATCTACCCCTTAGAATTATAGCGACTGCACTTCCAAGTGCACTTTTAGTGCACTTTCAAGTGCACTTGCAGTGCAAAGTGGATTTGCCTTTCGTAATAAATGAGATTGATAATCAACTTGGCTTCCCTGTACTACAAAGACTGCTTTTTTTTTTTTTCATTTTGTTTTATTAATTTATTTAACATTATTTATGCACCGCCAATATATTATGCAGTGATTTATAGAGTATATAGAATCACACCAATCCCTCCCACACCAGAGGAGCTTAGAACTTAACCCACACACAGTCTATAATGACAAATAGCATCAGACAACAGCTAATCTACTAGTATGTTTTTGGATTGCAGGAAGAAACAAGAACTAACTTGCAAGATAACCTTGGTAACCATTAGGAAAACAGGCACTTTATTTTCTAACAATTAATGCCCAATATATCCTTCTTAAATGCAGCATTTAATTTAAAACATATAGGGGCTTATTTACTAAAGGCAAATCCACTTTGCACTGAAAGTGCACTTGGAAGTAGGGATGAGCCGAACACCCTCCGGTTCGGTTCGCACCAGAACCTGCGAACGGACCGAAAATTCGCACGAACGTTAGAACCCCATTGACGTCTATGGGACTCGAACGTTCGAAATCAAAAGTGCTCATTTTAAAGGCTAATTTGCATGGTATTGTCCTAAAAAGGGTTTGGGGACCCGGGTCCTACCCCAGGGGACATGTATCAATGCAAAAAAAACTTTTAAAAACGGCCGTTTTTTCGGGAGCAGTGATTTTAATAATGCTTAAAAGTAAAAAAAAAAAAAGTGAAATATTCCTTTAAATATCGTACCTGGGGGGTGTCTATAGTATGCCTGTAAAGTGGCGCGTGTTTCCCGTGTTTAGAACAGTCCCTGTACCAAATGTCATTTTTAAAGGAAAAAATCTCATTTAAAACTGCTTGCGGGTTTAATGTAATGTCGGGTCCTGGCAATATGGATGAAAATCAGTGAGACAAACGGCATGGGTACCCCCCAGTCCATTACCAGGTCCTTTGGGTCTTGTATGGATATTAAGAGGAACCCCGCACCCAAATTAAAATAAGGAAAGGTGTGGGGCCACCAGGCCCTATATACTCTGAACAGCAGTATACAGGCGGTGCAAACGAGACAGGGACTGTAGGTTTGTTGTTCAGTAGAATCTGTTTGTAATTTTCAATGGGTACATTTTTAACGTGTTTAGCTCCAGCCAAAAAATCTTTTTTAAGCTTTTTGGAAAACATAGGGAAGGGTTATCACCCCTGTGACATTTGTTTTGCTGTCTTCCCTCATCTTCAGAAGATTTCACCTCACTCTTTGTCCCAATGACAAATGTTTTTTGAAAATTTGGTGTTTTTTGTGGAACAAGGATTGGAAAGCATCAGTGGAAAGGAGAAATGTTTTTTTCCATATTAACTCTTACAGGAGAGAATTTCCCTTCCTAGGGGTAGATTTCATCTCACTTCCTGTTGTCTCCTTCCGTTTGCAAGTAGGAGTCGTTTGTAAGTTAGATGTTTGAAAGTAGGGGCCTGCCCTGTATACTCAGAAGAAATTTGGGCCTTAGGTGTTGTTGTGGCCACAACACTGTAAGCCTTCAGAGGGCCCTGCTGTGAAATATTAGATCAAGAATTGTAATTACATGCCCCTGTTGAACAGGGGCAGAAAAACTGGGCCTTTGGTGGTGGTGGTGCTGGTGCTGGTGCCACAACACTGTAAGTCCTCACTCGCTCTTGGTGGGTGCAGAAATGGGCCCTGCTGTGAAATATTAGATCAAGAATTGTAATTACATGCCCCTGTTGAACAGGGGCAGAAAAATTGATCCTTAGGCACTGGTGCTGGTGCCACAACACTGCAACCCCTCACAGACACTCTAGTTGGAACGCAGGAACGAGCCCTGCTGCAAAGTATTGCATCAAAAATTGTAATTACACGCCCCTGTTAAACAAGGGCTGAAAAATTGGGCCTTAGGCACTGGTTCTGGTGCCACAACACTGCAATCCCTCACAGACACTCTAGTTGGAACGCAGGAACGAGCCCTGCTGCAAAGTATTGCATCAAAAATTGTAATTACACGCCCCTGTTAAACAGGGGCTGAAAAATTGTGCCTTAGGCACTGGTGGTGGCGCCCAGAACCAAAAATGTTCTTACAAGCTATCAGCGTGATCATTGAGGAGGAAGAGGCTAATTACTCAGGGATAGTCACTCAGCATCAGCATAGGCAGTCTTTGAAGGGATCTGAGATTTCAAAAAAAATTATTCGGTTACATCAGCATCAGGTGCTTGGTAGCTGGTGATGATCCAAGACTGATTCATTTTTATGAAGGTCAGTCGATCGACCGAGTCGGTGGACAGACGCACCCTGTGATCGGTTACCACGCCTGAATGTGCATTCCGAAAGACCCCTGGATGCAGGACAGGCCAGTAGCTCAATTGCATACTGTGCAAGCTCTGGCCAGTGATCCATCCTCAAGACCCAGTAACCCAGAGGATTTTCGGTGGGAAAGGTGTCCAAGTCTGATCTTGCCCCTAGGTATTCCTGCATCATGTAAAACAGACGCTGGCGATGGTTGCTGGAACCGATCATACCTTGGGGCTGCGGACCAAAAAATTGTCTGAACGCATCGGTCAGACGGCCACCTTCTCCACCGTTCCTTCTTTGACTGACCGAAGCCACAGCAACACGTTGTCCAGAAACAACCTCCCAGTCTCTGGGAACGCGTTGCACAGACCTTTCTGCAAGGCCTCCCGAAGATGTTTCATCCTCTGCTCCCTCTGCGATGGCAAGATAAGGTCCCCAACCTTACCCTTGTAACGTGGATCAAGGAGGGTTGCCAGCCAGTATTGGTCCTTCTCCTTGATACCACGAATACAAGGATCCTTACACAGGCTTTGCAGGATCAGGGAGGCCATGCAGCATAGGTTTGCTGAGGCATTCGGTCCGGAGTCCTCTGGGTCACGAAGGATGACATGGTCCGCAGCCACCTCCTCCCAGCCACGTACAAGTCCATGTGTTTCTTGGGACTGATCCCTTAAAGACTGCTGCTAATGCTGAGTGCCAGGCTCCACCTCCATACTGACACAATCTTCCTCCTCCTCCTCCTCCTCATCCTCTTCCTGTGTGATCGGCGGGCACGCAGGAACACTGTCTGGATAAAGGGGGCCTTGAGAGCTAAGGAAGTCCTCCTCTTCCTGCCTCTGTTCTGCCTCAAGTGCCCTGTCCATTATTCCACGCAGCGTGTGCTCCAACAGGTGGACAAGGGGGACAGTGTCACTGATGCATGCACTGTCACTGCTCACCATCCTCGTGGCCTCCTCAAATGGTGACAGGACAGTGCATGAATCCCTGATCATGGCCCACTGGCGTGGGGAAAAAAAAACAAGCTCCCCTGACCCTGTCTTGGTGCCATAGTCGCACAGTTACTCATTGATGGCCCTCTGCTGCGTGTGCAGCCGCTGCAGCATGGCCAACGTTGAGTTCCACCTGGTGGGCATGTCACAGATTAGGCGGTTCTTGGGCAGGTTAAACTCCTTTTGGAGGTCCGCCAGCCGAGCACTGGCATTATATGACCGGCGGAAATGCACACAGACTTTCCTGGCCTGCCTTAGGACATCCTGTAAGCCCAGGTACCTGCCCAATAACCGCTGCACCACCAAGTTAAGGACGTGAGCCAAACAGGGCACATGGGTCATTTGTCCCTGTCGGAGGGCAGAGAGGAGGCTGGTGCCATTGTCGCAAACCACCATTCCTGCCTTAAGTTGGCGTGGCGTCAACCACCTCTGAACCTGCCCCTGCAGAGCTGACAGAACCTCTGCCCCAGTGTGGCTCCTGTCCCCCAAGCACACCAGCTCAAGCACCGCATGGCATCTTTTCATAGATATTAAAGGAGATAGAAGTGGCGCTGCCCTCTATGTTGCTTGTTGAATAATGTAATCTTTAGCCTAAGTGCAGGTGTCTGTGGCATATAGGACCTACGTCACTAAATGCCGTAAGCAGGTCCCAAGATAGAAAATCTTTGTAATGTAAACAGATCAAAGAAATTGTAAACAAGTAAAATAAGTGCAATAATACTATGATACAAGTGAGAAGTGTATATAATATTACATGTGTCGTTGTGTTAACAAAAGTGAAACAATGTACTTTACACCACACCAGAGAGAAAATTATTGAAAAATTATTGAAAATAACACCCCAATATTCAAAAGTATTGGGACAAGATGGCGCTAAAAAGTGAGATAAATATTTAAATTAAATCAAAAACCATGAGTGAAAAAATGTCAGTGCAATAGCTAATAGACCAATGACGAATTATAGGTGGGTTAATGCAATTAGGTGGTAAGTACCCCCCGAAATAAATAATAAATACGGTAGTGTTTACCTCAAATGTTCAAAAATATTGAGACAGTGTGCCACTTGTGAAACGAAACTTGTACTAATGTAAAACAAGACTAGTATAACATTAAGTGGAAACTCTAACTGTGCATAAACAAAATTAATACATATTAAATATTACATAAATAATAGTTCCAGTATAACAAGCAATATGATAGATTTCAGGTAAGATTTGTATATAGTCCATGCAAAGGGGACAAATTGTAAACCAGGTAGGAGAAGCAGAGTTCAGGTAAAAAATTGCTGTTTATTTCACCCTAGAGGGTACACCGCGGTGACTTCAGTGCGATTTTACATAAGGTGACTTGTAGTGCTCGCCCCCCAATGTTACCCCACTCACCAGAAATAACCACCCCTGCAGGGGTACCAAGCGTCTGAGTGGGTGCCTTAGGGCGGGTGTTTTTCACTCCAAAGCCTGCTTCCGATCCTCTGCTTAGTGCGGTCCTCACGGTTGTTGCCGGGAAAAAGAGTGTTCTACTATCACCATACTCCTCCAGCTGTATACCACCTTTAAAATGTTAGACTCTCCAGATGACCGAAGAAAAGAGAAACACAAGGGGCTGCCTTCGTGAAGTATGTATAGGTAGTTTATTCCAATTAAGCAAAGAAAAGTTCAAAACGAAAATCCAAATCGAAACAAGCCAAAAATTGTATTTGAAATCGAATCAGGCTGCGCTGTATGCAAGGAACGAACCAGCATCGAAATTACGAGCGTGCGTTCCAACTTGCGTTCCAGCATCTACTTCCGGGTATGACGTGTGAGCGTGACTCCGCCTTACGCGTTTCGTCATAGGACGTTTTCAAAGACGGTGTCGACGCCTACGCTTCACACACTGATATAGTCATACGGCCCACATCGAACCTCCCCTTATTATGGTAATATCGCTCGGGGAGTGGAGATGTGTTAAAGCCGTTGACATCCCACAATGTTATACATGCCATTTAGACAAAGGTTAACAATATGCACGGTCATCACGATCTGTTCTCTGCTGTGCATGTTACAAGTGTACAATGTGCATTACCACATACAGATAAGTGCTGTCTGCAAACGAATAACCGGGGTAAATGCAGTGTAAAACATCCCAGATTGGTGATATATAAAAGATGGAACACACCACAGTGAGAGGAGACAGATCGCAATGCATAACTATGGCAGATAATTGATAATTGCTGATGGTTGCTGGGAAGTACAAATACAAAAATATATATATATATATAAATACATTAAAGGACTAAGAGTATCAAAAAATTAAACAATAGAACATGTAAAAAATTCTTTATATAAAAATATAAAAAATATATATATAGAGGCCCCAACATATTATGTTTTATGGTACACACCCTATATGTAATATAAAATTAATATAAACCTATTACATAAATCCTGTGATAAAAAATGTATATAAAAGTTATTATTTGACCACAGATGTATATTAAAAATTTAATATAATTGTTTTTTATTAAGAGTTTAAAATATTTTAAAAAATGTACTGAGGAATTCTTTAAAAATATACCTAATTAAAATAACTATGATTATAATTATGTCCTTATGATTATTGCTCATCCACCCGGTGGTGGAAATTGAAAGTAGACAGGTAAGTATAGTGCTACATGCAGGTAAGGAAAGGTACTGCATGTGATAATGATTAAGATTTTTTGTGTAGAGTTCTACATATAAGCTTAATTATACATTTTTTATATGTATAATCAGGAGAAACAAGGCCTTTATCAATGTATCTGGTAAAGATATTCCCACAGATAAAAAGTCGCCCAGTGCTCACAGCCTATGGGTTCATATTTAAATTTGACACAAATAGAGAGATGTGTCCTATTCTGAGGTCAGATCTGTCCTACCCCTAAATCTTGTATAAATTAATCAAGTGGTAACGGTGATACATAGGCCATGTGGGAATGGGGACCTATGGACATGTGGATGTAGGGAGACAAAGGATTGGAGGACAAATGAGATTGTATGCTCTAGTCTAACGATCAGCACCCGATTTAGCACATCTTCAGTGCAATTGATATCCATTTTCTGAAAATTGAACATAGGAAAAGGGGAGTATGTATTGATTGTGGTCCAGTATCATCCATTGCTATTAGAATTGTTTAGGGATTGGCTATATAACAGTTCAGGTCTGTGCCCAAGTTGAGCCCTTTTGGGGCAAGGGAACCCAACCGATAAATCCAACTGGTTTCGTTTCTGGAAATTGAGGTTTCTCTATTGCCTCCACGCCAATGTTCCTGCACTGAGTCAATCCCATAGAAGGTGAGTAGACTTGGATCCCTATGATGGACCTCATCAAAATGTCTGGATAGACTATGGTTGGGGAACCCCTTCCTGATGTTTTTAATATGTTCCCGTATACGGACAAAAAGTTGACGTGTAGTTCTTCCCACATATTGGAGGTGACAAGGACATTCCACAACATATGTGACATGTGTGCTTCGACACGTGATCAGTTGGTTGATTCGGTATTCTTTATGATCATTACAGGATCTAAATTTATTCTTCCTTCTGGGTTGTTTTTTGGCTACTTTGCACGGTAGGCATCTCTGACACCTGAAGAAACCTTTCAGTTCTGGACATATTTTAATGGATTTTGGGGGGTCAATAACGTTTTTCACTAGGTGATCCCTCAGGTTAGGTGCCTTCCTGTATACAAATTTGGGTTTGGACGGCAGAAGTTTTGACAAGGTAAGGTCTTCCTTGAGTATAGGCCAATATTTTTTTATTATTTTTTCAAAAACTCTAAACTTGCTGTTAAACCCTGTGATGAATGCTATATCTGGCCCCTTATCAGATTTTTTGTTCTTATTACGCAGCAGGGAGGTTCTATCTAAAGTCATAATGTCTGCTTTTAATTTCAGGAGTGTTTCTTTGTTGTATCCTTTTTCTTGAAATTTTCCAATCAGGATGTCAGCTTGTGTATTAAAATCCTCAGCTCTATCACAATTCCGTCGTATGCGTAAAAGCTGCCCTTTGGGGACGTTGGTTTTCCATCTAGGGTGGTGACAGCTGGAAGTGGGGATGTACCCATTGCGGTCAGTTGGTTTAAAAAAAGTGCGTGTTGATAGCTTATCTCCTGTTTTAAAAATTTCCAGATCTAGATAATCAATTTTATCATGGCTCCATTTCCCGGTGAACGTGATACCATATTTATTATTATTTAAATTCTCAAGGAATTTTGTGAGGCTGTCAGATGTTCCGTTCCATAGAATAATCACGTCATCTATGTACCTCTTGTACATCTTGATCTGGGGTATGTTTTTGCTGTAAATATATTGTTCCTCCCATAGGTCCATGAATAAGTTAGCTACGCTCGGAGCATAGCGTGCTCCCATCGCCACTCCTTTCGTTTGTACGTAATATTTTTTGTCGTGCCAAAAATAGTTGCATTCCATGGCCATTTTAAGGCCCTCAAGGATATAACCAATCTGTTCCTGCTTCATCCTTGTGTTTCTGTGTAGGGCTCTTTCCACACCCTTTAGACCGTCTTTTTGTTCAATGCTAGTGTATAAAGAATTCACATCTACTGCTACCATCAACCACGGTTCTGCTCCCTTAATCTCTTGTAATTCTTGAATCAGTTGCATACTATCCCGCAAGTATGATTTCCCTTCTTTGACTAGAGGCTTGAGAAATATATCCAAGTACTCTCCCAGCCTGGAAAAAATTGAGTTGATCCCACTGATTATGGGTCTCCCTGGTGGTTTTTCTAACCTTTTGTGGATTTTTGGCGTATGATATATTACAGGTGTCCTAGTTGAGTTGGATATTAGGTATTCTGCCTCTTTGGTATTTAAAATACCCTTGTTTTTTCCTTTATCCACATAAGTTTTGAGTTTCTTTTCATATTTTTTCTTTGGGTTCCCTTTGAGTATTTTATAGGTATTTTCTATACTCAAAAGATTATTCATCTCATCCAGATAGTCCTTTTTGTTTAGGATGACCAGTCCTCCCCCTTTATCAGCAGGCCTGATCACTACCTCATGTTTTTTTCCTATGCCTTTAATGGTGTTCCAGATATTATTGGATCTCTTTTTGTTAGTATTTCCCATTAGTTTGATATCTTCTTCCACCATTTTTTTAAAAGCATTAATACATTGATTCCCTGGGGTTTTTGGGTTAAAAATAGAGTTGTTCTTGAGCCTCGTTTGTTCAAATACTGAATCTAACCTTCTTGTTTCTCCTGGATTCATTGCGAAATGTTTCTTTATATTCAGCTTTCTCAGGAATTTTTGTAAATCAATAAAGGCCTCAAATTTATCAAATGGTTTGTCAGGGGCATACTTAAGTCCCAGTTCTAACACCTTTAACTCTTCCCGTGTAAACTGTACATTACTTAAATTGAAAATACCTTGTCCTAATAATTTCTGGGCCTCTTTCTTCTTCTTGCCTCCTCGCTTTCCTCTTGCCTGTTTTCTCTTTCTGTGTGTCTGTGTGTAAGTCCTGTATCCATCCTCTGGTGGTATTCCCTCGTGGATTCGTTTCGTGGATAAGTTACATATTCCTGGGGGGCATTGTGATCTCTTGGCCTCCTTGGGCTCCAGTAGCGGTCTTCCTGTCTTGGTCCCCCTTCCATATTCCGTCCTCTCCATCCATGGTTCCTGTACGGAATATGGGGTCTCCATCTGCCTGGTGGTTTGTCTTGATAGGTGACTCTGGGAAAACCCTTCCTTTCTCCTTCACCTCTACCATATCCAGGTAGTCATCCCTCGGGGGTTGTCCTCTGTAATCTTCCCTCAAGGGGGAATACCGATTCCTCACAGGTACGTTGTATCTGTTGGGGTCCTATGGTTGGGGGGCCTCTGAAAGCATCTCTTCTACTATCTCTTCTATCCAGTGGGATATTGGGGGTATATTGCCCGGCTGGACTATATGGTGGGTTATCTATTCTTCTAGGTGTGCTTAGGGACGGGATTGGTATTGCTTCCTCAGACTCCTCTTCCATGGAGGGGTCTTCTAGTAATTCTTCATCCTCTTCCCCGTTGCTTTGCCATTTATAGACTTTTGAATTTTTATAATCCATCACATCTCTTTTAAATTTTTTCTGTTTCTTTGCTTGTATGTTAGTATCATACTTTTTTATGGACTCCTGTAATTCTTTTTCCCTATCTTTATACTCCTTTAAATGATTGAAGGGTAAAAGTAAATTTTTGATTTCCATGATATTAGTCTCAATCATTTGCATCTTAAATTGTCTCCTTTTAATGATATTCTGGAGTAGTTCTCCCTCACACTTATTAAACAGGGAGTACCAGTCTCTCATCAAATCACTATTATCTAACCCATCATTAGGGTGCATGTCCCACCTGAGCCTTCTAGGAGTGATTTTTTCTGTGACATACATTTCCAATGTGGAAATGTCCCACCACACCCTGAGTTGCTTCTCCAGGGTGTGTTTTAGTTGTTTGAGCAGTCTATGCATGTCATTATTATTGGATATCTGCTCTTGGCTGAAAATCGCCTCTACATTTATATTTCTGGTGTTAAAATATCCAAAAATGTCCATAGCTGCAGACTAAATCCACCCTAGGGTGGTAGATGAAACTATATATATAAATATATATATATATAAATTGTCCTAAGCGCGGATTTTTTTATATATATAGTCGCATGGCATCTTTTGGCCTGCGTACTTGCGTAGCCCCTTGAACTGCTACGGAGCACCGCTGGTTCCGAGGACAAAGCACAGGAAGAGGCCATGGAGGAAGACGAAGAGGAGGGGGTGGAGGAGAGAGGTGTGTCACAATCATTAGCATTTTGGAGGCGTGGTGGCGGAACAATGTCCAACACTACTGCACCTTGTCCTGCATCCTTCCCAGCTGCCAGCAGAGTCACCAATGCGCCGTGAAACTTAGGTAACGTCCCTGTCCATGCCTGCTGGACCATGAGTCAGCGGTAATATGCACCTTACCGCTGACCGCCCTGTCCAGCGAGGCATGGACATTGCCTTCCACATGCCGGTAGAGAGCCGGAATCGCCTTCCGTGAGAAAAAGTGGCGTTTGGGTACCTGCCACTGAGGAACCGCACATTCCACAAACTCACGGAAGGGGGCAGAGTCTACCAACTGAAAAGGCAGCAGTTGAAGTGCTAGCAATTTTGCCAAGCTAGCATTCAACCGCTGGGCATGTGGATGGCTGGGAGAAAACTTCTTTCGGCGGTGCAGCAGCTGGGGCAGGGAAATTTGCCTGGTACAATCTGACGTCGGTGTACCAAAAGCAGATTGCCCACAAGTACTTGGCTGTGACACACCTAATTCTACACCTTCATTCCTCTCAGTGCAGGTCTCAGAGAGGACTGAAGGTATAGTGGGGTTGGAAATCTCAGCTGATGAGGAGCAAAGAGAGGTTCTCTTTGTTCTTTGGTGTGGGTCTTTTAGATACGATTGCCAACGAACTGCATGGCAGGTCAACATATGTCTGGTCAAGCATGTGGTACCCAAGCGGGAGATGTTTTGGCCACGCGAGCTACTCTTGAGACATATGTTGCAAATAGCAGCAGTGCGATCTGATGCACTCGTCTCAAAAAAGGCCCACACCAAAGAACTTTTTGAATAACGCGCAGAGACTGCAGCGCCCTGCACATGTGGAGCTTTGGGGTGTGATGCAGTCAATGTGCTGCCCTTAGGCTGGCCCCTGGAGGGCATCCTGCCTCATTGGTGATGTGCCGCGGCCTCCTCCTCCTCCTCCTCCTCTCTCCTATCAGGCACCCACCTTGAGTCAGTGACCTCATCATCCCCTCCCTCCTCATCACTGGAGCAAACCTGGCAGTATGCTGCAGCAGGGGGAGCATGACTGCCAGATTGCTTTCCTTCTTGGGTACTCCCTCTGTCCGTGCTCATGTTACTGCCTTCATCGAGCTCAGTATCATCATCAGAGCCTTCCAAACGCTGGGCATCCTCCTGGAGCATGTACCCAACACTGTGGTCAAACAGTTCGAGGGACTCCTCAGGAGGACATGGTGGGGCTAGGGAAGGAGTCACTAATGACATTGAGCCGAGGGAAGAGGCCGCTGCTTTGCCAGACAAAGTACCCTGGGCATGGGTGAGAGAGGATGAGGAGGATGAGGACGGCTTGGTCATCCACTCGACCAAGTCTTCCGCATGTTGCGGCTCAACGCGGCCAGCTGCCAAAAAAAAGGCCAAGCGTGTCCCACGGCCACGTGCTGATGAGGATGCACCGTCTCCACGACCAGCACTAGACACAGAGCCTGCTTGCCCTCTCTTATTGGCTTGTGACTGTCTGCCTCTCCCTCTTGGCCTTCCAGACATACTAATGGCCTGTAGCTGCACTAAGCTGGGATATATATATATATATATATATATATATATATATATATATGTACTGATACTGCAGCTAGCAAAATCAACTGCCTGCCTGTAGTATGAGAACACCACCAACCTTCTACAGGTAGCTTTAGCTGAACACTTTGAGGTGGACGCACCCCACTAACTTGTAGGTTTAGCTGAACACTGTGAGCAGGACGCACTGCACTAACTGTAAATAGTCTAGCTGACTGACAGTGGTACTAATAGGATCAAAAGAACACCAGCAATTTTCTTCAGGTAGCTGTAAATACTGTAACAAGACAAGCCTGCCTGTCAGTAAGAAGATAACCGGAGCGGATCTAGCTGAACACTGTGAGCAGGACGCACCCCACTAACTTGTAGGTTTAGCTGAACACTGTGAGGTGGACGCACCACACTAACTTGTAGGTTTAGCTGAACACTGTGAGCAGGACGCACCCCACTAACTTGTAGGTTTAGCTGAACACTGTGAGCAGGACGCACCCCACTAACTTGTAGGTTTAGCTGAACACTGTGAGCAGGACGCACTGCACTAACTGTAAATAGTCTAGCTGCCTGACTGTTGTACTAATAGGATCAAAAGAACACCAGTAATTTTCTTCAGGTAGCTGTAAATACTGTAACAAGACAAGCCTGCCTGTCAGTAAGAAGATAACAGGAACGGATCTAGCTGAACACTGTGAGCAGGATGCACCCCACTAACTTGTAGGTTTAGCTGAACACTGTGAGCAGGACGCACCCCACTAACTTGTAGGTTTAGCTGAACACTGTGAGCAGGACGCACCCCACTAACTTGTAGTTTTAGCTGAACACTGTGAGCAGGACGCACTGCACTAACTGTAAATAGTCTAGTTGCCTGACTGTGATACTAATAGGATCAAAAGAACACCAGTAATTTTCTTCAGGTAGCTGTATATACTGTAACAAGACAAGCCTGCCTGTCAGTAAGAAGATAACAGGAACGGATCTAGCTGAACACTGTGAGCAGGACGCACTGCACTAACTGTAAATAGTCTAGCTGCCTGACTGTGGTACTAATAGGATCAAAAGAACACCAGCAATTTTCTTCAGGTAGCTGTATATACTGTAACAAGACAAGCCTGCCTGTCAGTAAGAAGATAACAGGAACGGATCTAGCTGAACACTGTGAGCAGGACGCACTGCACTAACTGTAAATAGTCTAGCTGCCTGACTGTGGTACTAATAGGATCAAAAGAACACCAGTAATTTTCTTCAGGTAGCTGTAAATACTGTAACAAGACAAGCCTGCCTGTCAGTAGGAAGATAACAGGAACGGATCTAGCTAAACTGAATACAGTGTATATATATATATGCAACACCTGGGATGCATATATATACACAATACACTGTAAGTGCAGCTAACTGACTGACTGTTCTGCCTAATCTATCTAACTCAAATCAAATGTCACTGTCTGTCTCTCTCTCTCTCAATGAACGCCTGAACACACACTACACAGGGCCGCCGTGCAGGCAGCCTTATATAGTGTGGGGCGTGTACTAAATCCCCTGAGCCATAATTGGGCAAAGCCACCTTGGCTTTGGACAATTACGGCTCTCTGTTCAGACGGCGCTCTGATTGGCCAAGCATGCGGGTCATAGTGCATGCTTGGCCAATCATCAGCCAGCAATTCACTGCGATGCCGCAGTGAATTATGGGCCGTGACGCGCCACATGAATTTGGCGAGAACGGCCCATATCGTTCGCAATTCGGCGAACGGGCGAACAGACGATGTTCGAGTCGAACATGGGTTCGACTCGAACACGAAGCTCATTCCTACTTGGAAGTAAAGTCACTGTAGATCAGAGGGGGATATGCAAGGAAAATAAAAAACAGCATTTTAGCTTGCACATGATTGGATGATAAAATCAGCAGAGCTTCCACTCATTTACAGATCTATCCCTTAGATTTAGAGACCGCACTTCCAAGTGCATTTTCAGTGCACTTTCAAGTGCACTTGCAGTGCAAAGTGGATTTACCTTTCGTAAATAACCCCCATAGTTTTCTTTGGGTGTTACGTGGCCATGGCTTGACACAAAAACTATTTCTGGATTTTCATGCATGCCTTTCTCACTACAGTAGAGGTTTCTATGAGCTGCATTGAAAAGTAACTACTGCTTCATTCAGTCATATGGATTTGTGCTATAACTAATGAAATGCTTTCTGTTTTACCAAAGCCTACTGAAATTTATAAGAAGTTTTTTTGGTACCTTTTTGTCCAACCTCACTATAATCCCATTTTCAAATTTCGTATCCCTTAAAAAAAAAACCTGCAGGTTCCAAAAATTATCTGTTGATCTGCCAGAAATGCACTCCTAATTTTCTATTGGCCCAAAGTGAGATGGGGTGAGGTGCTGCACCCAGATTCTAAACCTGTAAGAAGGAATCATTGGTTATGCCTAATGGCTTGGCTTTTGCAGCTTTCCTCAAACCAAGAGCCCCCCCCCCCCAAAGACATTAAGGTGACCAAACTGTCCACATGAAAATAAAATAATGTGCCGAATGATCATCTCATGATGAGTCCAAGATCTTTTATTGTTATTATCACACATAACAGGAAGGCAAAGAACATTCAACTAATTTTCGAGACCAAAGAACTTCCCTTCAAAAGGTCTATAAATGATACAGAAATTATAATGATAAACTAGATTATGGAAGAAAAAAAAGATAACTTGGAATGCTAAAACAGCTAAAACAAGACCAATAAAAGCCATTTATTTTAAAGTATTAGTAGAGATTTAGCGTGATGTCCACTAGAGAGCATAAATCTAAAATATTATATTAAATATAATATTAAATCCATATATTAAATCCAATTAAAGCGTTAACAGTGATTTAAAAGCCCACATTTTACAAAGTTTGCATGCATTCTTTTACTTTTCAGTTGGATTAAATGTTTTGGGTTTTACACTCTCTAGTGGACATGCTGCTAACCTTAAATACCGCAATATGAGTTCTAATGATCTTGTCTTTGCTGTCTTATGCCCGTACACACGATCGGAAATTCTGCCAGCAAAAGTCCGGTGTGAGCTTTTGGTCGGAATTTCCGCTAGCAAAAGATTGAGAGCAGGTTCTCTATTTTTCCGACGGAAAAAGTTCCTATCGGAAATTCCGATCTTCTGTAGCAATTCTGACGCGCAAAATTCCTATGCATGCTCGGAAACAATTCGACGCATACTCGGAAGCATTTTTTTATTTTTTTTTTTTTTTTTTAATTCTTTATTTATCATTTTCCAATACAAAACAATCCTCTGAGGAGACATGCCACATAAGGAAAATAAGAAAAACAGCAACTCATCAATATATTCAGGTAATAAACCTGACAACCTTGCGGACATGCCCCTCGTCTCCTTTCCCTAACCCTCCGCCCAATCCCACCCCCCAAACCCAGCTCCCTCCCTTACGGGGTGTGAATCAAAGGAGAGCGAAGTCTTACCTGCCTTACCTCCCTTATCGATTTATTCGGTTTAAGCCCTTTTTATATTATCTCCTTTAAGTAGGTCCAAGTTTTTTTGAATTTAGGCCAGCCTGCCCATTTCCCCCTGCATTCCTGATCCTCATCTGGTTCCACTCCCCCTCGGTCCAGGCTTTCTATGTTATAGATTTCATTGAGATCGAATAGCCAATCTCGCGTTTTGGGACTTAAAGGGTTCAACCAGTTTAGTGAAATCTGTCTCTTAGCTGAGTCTAGTATTATCGGGGTCAGGGAGGTCTTGTAACTTTTTACTGTATCTTGGGTACCGTGGAAGAGACAGACCCAAGGATCCTCCTCTATTTCCTTCCCCGTGAATTCTTTTGACAGGGATAAGATTTTTTTCCAAAAGACCTTTATAATAGGGCATTCCCACCAAATATGGGCCATTGTACCTTTAGTCTGGCAACCCCTCCAGCAGGAGTTCCCCATAGATCCATCCATCTTGCTAACTCTGTCCGGGGTGGCATACCATCTCGATAATACTTTGTAATGAATTTCCGTTCTCCTAATATCTACTGCTGCATAATGTACCAAATTCAAGATTTTACCCAGAGTGTTACTAGTGCATGGTAACCCCAATTCCTGCTCCCACCTTGAGATATAGTGAGGCGTCTTACCCTCCTGTGGCTCTCCAAGTACTCTGTAGATTTGACCTATGACACCTCCCGGGTTCTCCGTCACACAGAGTTTCTCAAGAGGTCTGAGCTCTTCTATACTCCTAAGGGGCTTTGGTAATTTACTTATGAAATGGGAAAGCTGTAAATACCTCCACCAATCCATCACCCAGTGTTCTCCCTCTCCTTTCAATTCCGTGAATGTGCGTATTTCCCCCCTACTGATAAAATTTTTCAATTGAAGAGTGTCATCTTTTAACCACCCCCCCCCCCTACTGTACTCATTCCTGGTTCAAAAAATAAATTATTCTTCATGTATATTAAAGGTGAATTGTGCGACCATTTGTGCTGGGTATGAATTCTGTCCCATAATTTAAAAGTGTTTTGTGTTAATAAAGAAATATCAGTGCTGAATGTCCTGAATTTTGGGGGGTTCCATAGTGAGTGTGCCAAATTATTATTGCTTAAGGTATAATCAATATTCACCCACCGCTTATCAGTCTCTTTCTTACTCCATTCTATAACCCGTGACAGCACTACTGCAGTATAGTACCTATTGAAATCTGGTGCTGCTATTCCACCTTTTTTTTTACCTCTACTCAGTGTTGCATAAGAAATACGAGGTTTGTTGCCACCCCAGACAGCCTGGGTAATTAATTTCCTTAGCGCCCCCAGAAAATACCTTGGTAGAGGGATCGGAAGCAGCTGAAATTTATATAAAATCTTTGGGGTGATCGTCATTTTAACCGCATTCACGCGACCAAACCAGGAGAGCGGTCTCGACCTCAATCTCCCAGCCTCATGCCTGATTTCATCTAATAGTGGGATGTAATTACTTTGGAACAACTTTTTAATAGAGTTGGCTAGCTTAATACCCAAATAGTTAATCTCCCTTCTCCAGGGGAAGGGAAACACGGAGGTCAGATGAGCTTCCTCCTGCTTCGTGAGGCTAATGTTTAGGATTTCAGACTTGCAGGGGTTGATTTTAAAGTTGGAGAATTCTCCATATCGCCTTAGGATTCGCCATATGTTAGGGAGGGTTACTCTGGGAGCCGTGACAAAAAAGAGTATATCATCGGCAAATGCTGCCAGTTTGTGCTCCTCTGGTCCCACCCGGACCCCCTTACAATCGGGACTGCTCCGGATGGTAGCTAGGAGAGGCTCCAGGGACAAAACAAACAGGAGAGGGGAGAGAGGGCACCCCTGCCTGGTTCCGTTCTTCATTTCAAAAGTTTTGGATACTGCCCCATTTACCCTTACAACTGCCGTTGGTCTGCTGTATAAGGCCTTAACCCAGGAAATAAACCTGGGTCCAATACCCATTTCCTCTAGTGTATCCATCAGGAACCCCCAGTCTACCCTGTCGAAGGCCTTTTCGGCGTCCATCGACAGGAATAGAGCAGGGGGTCCCCTATGTCTACAGAACTCCGTCAGCAGCACCGCCCGAACCCCATTATCTCTACACTGTCTCCCCGGGACAAAACCGGACTGGTCCGGGTGTACCAGGTCCACCATGAGTCGCTTTAGTCTGTTAGCCAGGACCTTTGCATATAGTTTTACGTCCGTGTTGAGTAGAGAAATAGGCCGGTAGCTCGAACACAGCTTGGCATCCTTCCCGTCTTTTGCTATTAAAGTTATCGTGGCCCGCAGGGCCTCTTGCTCCATCTCGACTCTGGTGCCCAGTTCGTTCCAATATTCGCAGAGCTTGGGGACCAGAATGTGTTTCATTTTTAATAGATAGTTGGAGGAGAAGCCGTCCGGGCCCGGACTTTTACCCTTCGGGGTATCTTTTAATGCTGCTAGAATTTCCCCCTCCTCTATGGGGTTGTCCAGGAGATCTCTATCTTCACCAGACAATACTCCTAGGCCTGCCTCTTTTAGGAATTCTCTTCTCCTTGCTGTCCGGGCGCTGACCTCCCCATCCTCATGTCTAATTGTATATAAGTCGGCATAGAATTTTCTAAACTCATTAGCCATGTCTTCACTTGATACAAACTCTTTACCACCTGCCCCGTTTATTTTCTCTATGTAATTCCGCCTTCTTTTTTTCCTGATTTGCCTCGCCAGGTATTTGCTAGACTTGTTGGCCCAAAGATACCTCTCCTTGGCCATTAAATTTAGGGCACTCTTTGCCTCCTGCTCCATCATATCCCTTAGCTCCTCTCTCCCAGCAACCATCGCCCGGTAGCAGTCCGCATCCTGTCCCCTGGACCTCTTGTGTAGTTGTTCTAGTTGGGACAGGTCCGCTATCAGTTTTTCCCTTTTTTCCTTCCTTTTCTTTTTTTGGGCTGCTCCTATAGATATGAGAATCCCCCGTATGTAGGCTTTGTGCGCCTCCCAGAGGATAGAAGAGGAAACCTCGCCTGTATCGTTCAGTGTAAAGAACTGATTTAACTCACTCTGGATCCGGTCTATTACTTCCGGGTCCTTAAGTAGGCTTTCATTCAGCTTCCACGAGAAGGGACGTCTCCCTAACTCTGGGAGCTTCAGCCTTATCGTGACAGGTGAATGATCAGAAAGAGTTGCTGTTTCAATACTAGTATCTACCACCCCTTCTAACAAGCTATGATCCACAAAAATATAGTCCAGCCTGGAGTAGGTCCCGTGCACAGGGGAGTGGAAGGTGTAGTCCCTCTCTTTAACATGTTGTATTCTCCACACGTCTATTAATTGGCAGTGGAATAGTTTCCGCTTAATTGCTCTTAGTGACACCTTCCTGATCCCCTGGGCACGGGACGTACTGTCCCAGGCCGGGTCTAGACAAAAGTTCATATCTCCGGCCAGGACCATCTCCCCTTCTCCGAATTCCATCAATTTCTCTAACATCTGTCCCAGGAAGACAGTGGGGCTCCTGTTCGGGCAGTATACGTTGGCCAGCGTGATCTTTCTAGAGCCGATGGAACCTTTCAAAAATAAAAAACGACCTTCAGGGTCTGTTAATCGATCCCTTACTAGGAAGTTCACTACTTTGGACATCCCAATAGCTACCCCTTTAGACCCCTTATCGGGAGAATCCCCGTAGTGCCATTGTGAGAACCTGGGGGAGAACAACCTGACCCTAGTATTAAGGGTCAGGTGTGTCTCCTGCAGGAAGACCACATCCCCTCCCAGATGCTCCAGTTCCCTCAAAATTTTGTGCCTCTTCCTGGGAGAGTTCAGCCCTTTTACATTATAGGAAATCAATTTAATATCGGGCATCTCTTACAAGGTAGTCATTCTGATCTCTATACTCTGCTCCCCTTGAACACAACCCGCCTCTATCTTCCCTTCTCCTCTCCCCCCCACCGAACACCCAACCTCTCCTCCCACCGCCCTCCTCCCTCCCTCCCTCCCTCCACCCAACCACCCCACCCACCTAACCTCACCCCCGCCCCCCGTCCCTTGACTCCCACCCCCCACCCTCCCCCCTATGGCGCCCACTACGCCTGAAGCCCGCCCGTATGGAAGCACACACATACCACACGGCGTGCCTCTTCCGCAGGGGCTGGGCTCCCGCGCCGGCATCCAGGACCCAATCAGTGGGGTAGACTCAAACTGCCCCACCCCCAAGTACGCCCCCCACCGCCCCACACTCCCCCACCCTAAATACAATACAAATTGCTTTCTAGAGGAGGGATCCTATTACCTCCCTTTTCCTACCAAGAGCATAACGATTGTTGATTACTTGAGTCCATTTTAACCATGTCCCCATGTCCCGGGGTCGGCCACCCCTCCCATGTGGAGAGAAAGGCGGCGGAGCAGGGGGGGGGGGGAGAGGGGAGGGAGCGGGGGGGGGGGGGGGGGAAACAAAAAAAAAAAACAAAAAAAAAGAGGGAAAAAAAGGGGAAGGGAGAAAAACCCACCCCCCCGCCCGATCCCCAGCGTCTATTCCAAAACCGGGACCGAGATACCCAGATTGCTACAAAAGTCCTGCATTTCTTCCATATATCTCATTCTGAAGGATCTTCCCTCTTTGAGGACTATCAGGGATGTTGGGAACCCCCAGCTATACTTTAAATTGGCCTTCCTGAGTAGATCGAGGACTGGTCTCATCTGTCTTCTCCTCTCTAAAGTCCCTGCTGAGAGGTCGTTGAAGATTTGCAAGTCCCTGTTTTCAAATTTGAGAGGTGGCGCCCCTTTTAATTTTTTCCAGATTTTTTCTTTGTCCTCATATTGGTGAAATTTAATTATGACGTCTCTTGGGATGTCTTGCTTAATGTGGGGGGGCTTCCTTATTCTATGGACCCTATCAATACTCAACACCTCGTCTTCCCGCCTACCCAGCAAGGGATTAAAAATTTTTCTCATCTTCTCGCCGAGGTCCTCGTTCTGTTGTTCCGGGATTGATCGAATGCGTAAGTTTTGACGGCGGCTCTGGTTCTCCTGTTCCTCAAGTCTAAAAGCCAAAGCACGGTTTTCACTCTGCAACTTATCGACTTGTTTTTTTAGGTCTGCTAAGTCTTTAGCTTGTTTGCTGGAGGCCTCCTCCGCCTCTTCAACCCGGCGGAGAAGATGCCCCATATCTGAACGGACGTTTGAAATCTCTTCTTTTATAATGCTCTCTAGTTTCCTCTCCAGCTTGGTAAGCATTTCGCTAATATCTGTTTTGCTTGGTACTTGGGCCATGATTCTCTGTTCTTCTGCTGCAGTATTGGCTGGTGACCCCTCCGTGTCCCTCTCCTCATGGGGCCTATCTCCCTGTCCCCCCTTTTGTTTCTGTTGGTCCTTTTTCTTAGTACCTGACTGTTTCCCCTCCGTTCCCGGGCTCTTTACGCCTGCTTCTTTCAGGTATTTTTGAATAGAGCTGGTATTAAGGCTCTCTCTTGGGTTATTGGTTTCTGCTTGTCTCGAAGACCGGCCTTTCATGTTTTCCTGAGCTTTCTTTTTGAGTATAACTATACACCGACTCCCAGATCCTCCTTTCTTTATTTTTCCGTGAGTTACGCCAAACCCCCCTACATGCCCAGAGGGGTTGATTATGCCCCTATGTGCCTGCAGTAGTAGGAGGCCTTCTTTACACCGCCTTTTAGACACAGCATCTATGGGGAATGTTGCTGAGATCAGCACAGCTTGTGGTATCCGTCGATGGCCTATGTAAAGTGCCCAGGGTTAGGGAGCTTGACCCCTTTTATCCGACCCCTTTTATCCTTTTATCCGACTACTGTCGGTATCAATACCTTTACTTCCACCGGGGGGGTGCAAATGGGGGCAGGGAGGGCAGATGTTATTGCTTCCGGCAGAGGGGGGTCCGCTCAGAGTGATTGAGCCTTAAGGGAGGGGAGACGCCAGATCCGCTCGCACTTCAGACCCCTTTAAAAAAAAAAAAAAAAAAAAAAAAAAGCGGGTCTTGCCAGATACCTCAAGCCCCCTGAGCCAGTCCGGTCTCCAATCCCCCTCTAATGGCCACAAGTTATTCCAACAGTAGACAAGTCTGGGATATGGCCAGACTACAAAGTCATTATATGCACTCGTTGATGATAAGCCTCGATGAGGCGTCTCCTACCTGGATGTCTCGTCCAGGGAGCTGCTACTTCTCCTTGGTCAGATCCGTTGGAGGGAATGTCCATTCAGTAGTGTGCAGCTGTGTATGTGGCACTTCAGAGAGGAAGAAGCGGCGGGCCGCCTCCGGGGCCGTGAATCCGGGGTGGATGATCACTTCGGGGGGTGCAGCATCCGCTTAAGGAGGTAGGGGGGAGCAGGGCAGGCAGGATGGCCGGGCGCGCGGACCTAGACCGGCCGCTCGTGGTCTCTCACTCCACGAGACCCCGCCGCAGCCCGTCCGCGTCCCATCTCTTCGCTTCCTGGAGCCGGCGCAGGGCTCCTCCCCCGTGCTGACGTCAGCCGCACGTCAGCCGCACATCGTCATGCCCCTACTCGGAAGCATTTAACTTAATTTTCTCGGCTCGTCGTAGTGTTGTATGTCACCACGTTCTTGACGGTCGAAAGTTCAGAGAACTTTTGTGTGACCGTGTATATGCAAGGCAAGCTTGAGCGGAATTCCATTGGAAAAACCATCCAAGGTTTTTCTGATGGAAATTCCGATCGTGTGTACGGGGCATTACATAGTTACATAGATAGTCTGGTTGAAAAAAGTCCAAAATCAAACAATTGTATATACACAATCCTTTTATAATAGTTGATCCAGAGGAAGGCAAATAACCCCAGCAAAGCATGATCCAATTTTCTCCAGTGATGGAAAAAATTCCTTCCTGATCCCCCAAGAGGCAATCGGATATTCCCTGGATCAATTTTACCTTCATTTAACATTTTTTAAGCACATTTACCATTTTAACACTTTTATAGCTCTAATGAAGGTGGATTTTTAGCCCCTGAAACCGGTTGGCTGTCCTTTGCCTTCCTGTTGTTATGTGTGATAAAAACAATAAAAGATCTTGGACTTTTGAGATGATCATTTGGAGCTATCTTTTTAATTTTCACATGTACTTTTCTCTTCCAGTCAGCCCCGCTCAGTTGTCTGTTATTAAACACCTGACTCCTGGCCACAATCTCCATAGCATAGGAATTAATAGGTTTGTTCTAGATAAGAACTGGATGGTCTCCTTGAGATAAGGCATACAGGGGGTTATTTACGAAAGGCAAATCCACTTTGCACTACAAGTGTAAACTACAAGTGCAAAGTGTACTTGAAATTGCACTGAAAGTGCACTTGGAAGTGCAGTCGCTGTAAATCTGATGGGTAGATCTGAAATGTGGGGAAGCTCTGCTGATTTTATTATCCAATCATGTGCAAACTAAAATGCTGTTTTTTATTTTCCTTGCATGTCCCCCTCGGATCTACAGCGACTGCACTTCCAAGTGCACTTCCAGTGCAATTTCAAGTGCACATTGCACTTGTAGTTTGCACTTGTAGTGCAAAGTGGATTTGCCTTTTGTAAATAACCCCCATTGTGTGCATAAGAAACAGGACAGTTCTGATTTTCAGACAGATATGACACACTGGGGGTTATTTACGAAAGGCAAATCCACTTTGCACTACAAGTGCACTGTAAGTGCACTTGGAAGTGCAGTCACTGTAAATCTGAGGGGTAGATCTGAAATGAGGGGAAGCTCTGCTGATTTTATCATCCAATCATGTGCAAGCTAAAATGCTGTTTTTTACTCTTCTTGCATGTTTCCTCGGATTTACAGCGACTGCACTTCCAAGTGCACTTGCAGTGCACTTGTAGTGCAAAGTGGATTTGCCTTTCTTAAATAACCCCCAATGTATTCAATTGCATATTTAACTGATACAAGGGAGCAAATAAGAGAACGCTGTTGTTAGGGTGTAAGGGTTATCAAATGCAGGCAACCAATGAAAGCAGCAGGGATAACTAGAACATTGTAGCTGTACTTCAGAAACTGGAATCAGATCAAGTATAATTAAAGTAAGATTTTTCAATAGTGAAACAAAACACCAGCAAACAGAATACATAGCAAAAGTGAAGCTATACATGAACCATAAACCAGGTGACAAAATACCTAACTGGAAACCTAACCATAATACAATGGGGGTTAGTTACGAAAGGCAGATCCACGTTGCACTACAAGTGTAAACTACAAGTGCAGAGTAGACTTGAAATTGCACTGAAAGTACACTTGGAAGTGCAGTCACTGTAAATCTGAGGGGTAGATCTGAAATGAGGGGAAGCTCTGCTGATTTTATCATCCAATCATGTGCAAGCTAAAATGCTGTTTTTTTATTTTCCTTGCATGTCCCCCTCAGATCTACAGCAACTGCGCTTCCAAGTGCACTTTCAGTGCAATTTCAAGTGCACTTTGCACTTGTAGTTTTCACTTGTAGTGCAAAGTGGATTTGCCTTTAGTAAATCAACCCCTTTATATACAAAATGGGGAACACGGATACACAGAGTAAGATGGGAGCTGCAGGTAGATGGATCAAGAAGGAGGTCAGAACTGACATTAGTATAAGGGGAATAGATATGAAGTAGCAGGGCACAGCATTCAGGTACTGGAACAGGATCACAGCAGAAAGCAGGATTACGGCCAGGAGCAATAAGGCACACAGGCAAAACATTGAGCCAGTGAAGGAAGTTAGGGAAAGTGTTATATACCTTTCCAGAAGCCAGCATCAGGTGGAGACTGATTACTGGTATCAGCTGGCTACTGGGAGACACCTTCTGGTGGCCACCAGAACCACATCCTTCCGCTATGGTAACCACAGCGCTACCAGCAGGTGATCTAGGTCCTTACATAGGGTTTACATACATGTTAATATACTTGCAGAGTTTAAGTTACAGCCTACTCTTTACTGGATATACTTGTGAATTTTCTCAAATATTTAATACTTATTTTATCCATTTTTCTCTGCCGTACATAGAGGTTTACCAGGATTATAAACACTACAGCCTGTTTCCCATGCAATGCATTTAAGAAATACTCTTGTAATTAGTTTAAAAATTAAAAAAACAAAAAACAAACACTTCCTTACTAGAATTGCTAAAGTCTTTGAGAAGTCAATTCGATTTTCTTTATGGAAAGGTTGTATCTGCATATCTCAGAATGCCATTCTTACTGTATTTTACTTGAATTCCAATGTAGCAGCAAAGGGGATTTAGGATTGAAAATTTTGAAAAGCAGCCTTAATATGAAATTGAAAACATTTAAATATATTTTTGTCCTTTAAATTTAGCACATACAGTATGTTGTTTTCAAGTACTGCCAAAATGTAATCAGTGCCTCATTGTAATATATACAGCATGCTGTTAAATGCATAAAGAACTGACTAGATTGCTAATTATCAATAACAGGAACCCTTGTGCTATTGTTGTCTTGCAGTCATGGAACTCAACCTGGTCAGCTGTGCCCAATATTATCGCCAAACCTTTACTTCGTCTGTTCATGTTGGGAAGTTCTAAAACTGTAAAATTTAATTTAATTCATAAATTAGTGGTCTATGAGCATTTACATCAAGTTATGAGGCAGATGGTTAATTTACTTAGGCAGTCCTCTTAATTAATCTGATCTGGTAAAGGTTAAACATTTAGGATGTGTGCATAGGCCTGCGCAGGGGGTGTGCCAGGTGTGCCTGGGCACACCCTAATCACCCCAAGTGCATTAGCATTATCACTCTGTGTGTCGGCGGCGAGATGGGAAATATCTCCCTCTGACCAGTTCTGCCATTAATAAAGTACTACCATACCTCTCTTTCACTGCATTGGCTTTGCCATAAGAGTGTGTGTGTGTGTGTAATATACATATACACATACATACATAAACGCGCATGTGTGTTTGAGCTTTGGGGTGCACACCCTAATGCAACAGGCTGCGTACAACTATGGATGTGTGACCACATTAATCACCCCCTTCCTGCCCAAGCCATTTTTTTAGCTTTCAGCACTGTCGCACTTTGAATGACAATTGCGCGGTCATGCAACACTGTACCCAAATTCATTTTTTTACCTTTTTCTTCACACAAATAACACTTTCTTTTGGTGGTATTTAATCACTGCTGGTATTTTTATTTATTTTTTTAAAAAAAGGACTGAAAATTTTGGGAAAAAAAAGTTTTTCCTATTTTTTGTCAGTCATTTTTGTAAATAAGTAATTTTTCTCCTTCACTGATGTGCGCTTATAAGGCTGCACTTATAGGCTGCACTGATGAGTCGGCACTTATGGGCACTGATTAGGTGGCACTGATGAGGCACTAATATGCCATACTGATGGGCACTGATAGGTGGCACTGATAGGCACTGATAGGTGGCACTGGTGGGCACTAGGGATGAGCTGAACACCCCCCTGTTCGGTTCACACCAGAACTTGCGAACAGACAAAAAATTTGTTCGAACACGCGAACACCGTTAAAGTCTATGGGACACGAACATGAATAATCAAAAGTTCTCATTTTAAAGGCTTATATGCAAGTTATTGTCATAAAAAGTGTTTGGGGAGCCGGGTCCTGCCCCAGGGGACATGGATCAATGCAAAAAAAAGTTTTAAAAACGGCCGTTTTTTCGGGAGCAGTGATTTTAATAATGCCCAGTGAAACAATAAAAGTGTAATATTCCTTTAAATTTTGTACCTGGGGGTGTCTATAGTATGCCTGTAAAGGGGCGCATGTTTCCCTTGGTTAGAACAGTCTGACAGCAAAATGACATTTCAAAGGAAAAAAGTAATTTAAAACTACTCGCGGCTATTAATGAATTGCTGGTCCGACAATACACATAAAAGTTCATTGATAAAAACGGCATGGGAATTCCCCACAGGGGAACCCCGAACTAAAATTTAAAAAAAAAATGACGTGGGGGGTCCCCCTAAATTCCATACCAGGCCCTTCAGGTCCAGTATGGATATTAAGGGGAACCCCGGCCAAAATTTTAAAAAAAAATGGCGTGGGGTTCCCCTCAAAATCTATACCAGACCCTTCAGGTCTGGTATGGATTTTAAGGTGAACCCCGCGCCAAAATTAAAAAAAAAACTGGCGTGGGGTCCCCCCAAAAATCCATACCAGACCCTTATCCGAGCACGCAACCTGGCAGGCCCCAGGAAAAGAGGGGGGGGACGAGAGAGTGCCCCCCCTCCTGAACCGTACCAGGCCACATGCCCTCAACATTGGTTCTCCGGTGTTCTCGTCCGGCATCTTCCTTCGGGGCGTCTTCTTATCTTCTTCTCCTCGGGCCACTCCGCATCCATTAAGGCATGGAGGGAGGCTCCCGCTGTGTGACGCTTCTCCTCTTCTGACGGTTCTTAAACAATGGGGGGTGGAGCCACCCAGTGACCCCGCCCCCCTCTGACACACGGGGACTTGACGGGGACTTCCCTGTGGCTTTCCCTGTGACGTCAGAAGGGGGCGGGGTTATGTAATGGGTGACCCGCCCCCTCTGACGTCACGGGGAATGCCACAGGGAAGTCCCCGTCAAGTCCCCGTGTGTCAGAGGGGGGTGGGGTCACCGGGTGGCTCCATCCCCCGTTATTTAAGAACTGTCAGAAGAGGAGAAGTGTCACACAGCGGAACCTCCCTCCATGCCATCATGGATGCGGAGCGGCCCGAGGAGAAGAAGGGAAGAAGACCCCGACGCCGCGGAGGAAGATGCCGGATGAGAATACCCGAGGAAGTACCAGAAGAACCAGAAGAACCAGAAGAAAAAGATGGAGGAAGAAACTGAAGGAAGATAGAAGAAAGAAGAAAGATGATAGAAGAAAGAAGAAGCATTTAAATAAAGGAATTGTCAAAAATTTTCTCTTGTCATTTTTAACATTTTTGACAGTTTTTTTGTGAAATGGTACCATTACCATTTCACACAGGGGGGAGGGCCGGGATCTGGGGGTCCCTTGTTAAATGAGGCTTCCAGATTCCGATAAGCCCCCTGCCCGCAGACCCCCACAACCACCGGGCAAGGGTTGTGGGGATGAGGCCCTTGTCCCCATCAACATGGGGACAAGGTGTTTTGGGGGCTACCCCAAAGCACCCTCCCAATGTTGAGGGCATGTGGCCTGGTACGGTTCAGGAGGGGGGGCACTCTCTCGTCCCCCCTCTTTTCCTGCGGCCTGCCAGGTTGCGTGCTCGGATAAGGGTCTGGTATGGATTTTTGGGGAGACCCCACGCCATTTTTTTTTTAATTTTGGCGCGGGGTTCCCCTTAAAATCCATACCAGACCTGAAGGGCCTGGTATGAAATTTAGGAGGACCCCCCACGTCATTTTTTTTTTAAATTTTGGTTCAAGGTTCCCCTGTGGGGAATTCCCATGCCATTTTTATCAATGAACTTTTATGTGTATTGTCGGACCGGCAATTCATTAATAGCCGCGAGTAGTTTTAAATTACTTTTTTTCCTTTGAAATGTAATTTTGCTGTCAGACTGTTCTAAACAGGGGAAACATGTGCCCCTTTACAGGCATACTATAGTCACCCCCCCAGGTACGAAATTTAAAGGGATATTAAACTTTTATTGTTTCACTTTAAGCATTATTAAAATCACTGCTCCCGAAAAAACGGCAGTTTTTAAAACTTTTTTTTGCATTGATCCTTGTCCCCTGGGGCAGGACCCAGGTCCCAAAACACTTTTTATGACAATAAAATGCATATAAACCTTTAAAATTAGCACTTTTGATTTCTCCCATAGACTTTTAAAGGGTGTTCCGCGGCTTTCGAATTTGCCGCGAACACCCCAAATTGTTCGCTGTTCGGAGAACTGGCGAACAGCCGATGTTCGAGTTGAACACGAGTTCTACTCGAACTCGAGGCTCATCCCTAGTGGGCACTTATATGTGGCACTGGTAGGCACTGATAGGCAGCAGTGGTGGGCACTGATGGGCAGCACTGGTGGGCACTAATGGGCGGCGCTGATGGGCACTTATGGACAGCACTGATGGGCACTAATGGACAGCACTGATGGGCACTAATGTGAAGCACTGATGGGCAGCACTAATGAGCAGGCACTGATGGGCACTGATGGGAGGCACTGACTGGCATCACTTATGGACACTGATTGGTTGCACTTATGGACATTAACCTCCCTGGCGGTAATCCCGAGTGTGGCTCGGGGGTTAAATTTCAGTCCCATTAGCGGTAACCCCGAGCCACACTCGGGATTACATTGCAGGATCCTGGTGCGGTGTTACTTACCTTATCCCCAGGATCCTGCGATGTCCCCCCACTGTGTCTGCGGGCTCTGTTTCCTCCAAAGCCTCTCTGTGCCAGGCTCCGTTCCCTGCGAGGGGCGCGACGCACGGGGGCGGAGCCTGGTGGCAAATTCAAAAAAATTAAAAAATCATAACACATACAGTACTGTAATCTTACAGATTACAGTACTGTATGAAATCATTTCACATCTCTTTTGTCCCCAGTGCTTTGGCCCATGCCCTGCATGCAGTTTTATATGATATATACTGTTCTTTCTGCCTGGAAACTGGAGATTGTCCATAGCAACCAAAAAGTGTCCCTTTATGTCAAAAGTGGCTTTAGATCCGCTAGAAAACAGCGATAGTAAATTAGAACACTTGCAGAATTGAGCGATAGTGAATCATGGGGAAATATATTTTATTATTATTATATTATTTTTTTTTTTAATTATTTATATTTATTTATTCTATTATAATTTATGTTTTTGTGTTTCAAACTTCATCATACCCGGGATATCTACTAGACTCTTGTTTGGACAGATTTAAGTGTTTTATTGTTAAGAATTACAGGCCTACAATATAAAACGTCAAAATTCCATGCAAAATAATTGTACCGCTTTCAGCACCTAAAATCCGAAATAATCATACTGCCAGGGAGGTTACTTGGTGGCACTGATGGGCACTGATTGGTGGCCTCGCTGGGGCTTTCCTGTAATCAGGGCACTGACGATCAGTGCCCTGATTACCTGCCCAGGTCTCCTCTGCGAGGAGATGCCACTGATCGGCACTCCTCCCCATACACTCTGTCAGTGTGAGACGAGGGGAGCCGATTCACGGCACTTCTGTATTTACACGTGACTGGCTGTGATTGGACACAGCCGATCACATAGTTAAAGAGCCGCGGCCATTGCTTTTTACAGAGATTGGGGTCTCGGCATGTCCTAGCAACATGGCTCGGCCATGATCGGCACACCCCTATGACCATGTGATAGTGGCCGTTCTGGGGCACCATCATATGATGTCCTTCCAGAACGAGAGCCGCACTGTCCCTCCATCATTTGACAGTGGGCGGGCAACAAGTGCTTAAAGTTCTTGTAAAGGCAGAAGGTTTTTTTATCTTAATGCATTCTATGCATTAAGATAAAAAGCCTTCTGTGTGCAGCAGCCCCCCTAATATTTACCTGAGCCCTCTCTTGATCCAGCGATGTCCACCAGTGCCTCAGCCATCTAGGATTGTGCCTCGGCCATCCTGATTGTCTAAGACACATTAGAGGTGCTATTGGCTCCCGCTGCTGTCAGTCAAAGTCAGGTTAGCTAATGAGGCGAGAGAATAGGCGGGGCCAAATCACGGCTCCATGTCTGAATGGATACACGGAGCTGCAGCTCAGCTCGGGTTCCCCCATAGGAAGTTGCTTGCTATGGGGGCCCTCAAAAGGAGGGAGGGTCCAGGAGCACCGAAGAGGGACCTGAGAAGAGGAGAATCTGGGCTGCTCTGTGCAAAACCACCGCACAGAGCAGGTAAGTATAACATGTTTGTTATTTTTATGGAAAAAAAAAAAACCTTTACAAACACTTTAAACTTTTATTAGCGTGCTTAACTTTAAAAAAAAAAACAGAAAGATTTGGTTAAATCTATTGTATTTAAAGTAGTGTTAAATCCATCAATAGTTTACAGGTTTCTTTCTAAGACCACTGCAGATTTTCTATAGTGTTCCTAATGGCTAATTCTTTAATGTGGAACAATAAGCAACTTAAAAAGGATATACCATGTACTGTATATTGTATTTTGTCACTTGCATTAACAAAGCAATTTTTTAGGGCCCCTACTAATATAGCTCTATTACCAGCTGATCCTGACAGTAGTTTTAAAACATTCTCATCCTTTGGACAATGAAGTCTTAGATGGACAGGGAAGACAATGAAATCTTAGATGAGCTGAAGGTGCAGCTACACTTTTTTTATTTTGCTTACCTTCAAATATTATTATTCTGGAAAAAAAGAAGTAGTGATCTAACCAAAGTAACTGGTCTTTTTTATTTGGAAAAGTGTAGTTCAAGACGGCATTAGATCATTCACTAGCTTCCAGCTATTCACGGAGTGCACAGCCCTCGGTTCCCACATGTACAGTAAACACAATAAAAAGAAAGTCAGCATTTTCTTGGTAAACTCTTTTAAAAGTTTGCTTTCTTTAGCCACCTTTGAAATAATACGCTAATAGCAATGAATAATGACTCTCTTGACTGAAGCCCAGAAGTGTGTTATTTAAAGGATAGCTAAATAAAGTGAACTTTTAACCAAGTGTACAAACAGTTGATGTTTCTTTGATGTAATGTTTAATAATTTATTTTGTAACTGTAGAAACATTAGACAGCATAAGGATCTGGCATTAACTGTAAAAACCTGTTCTAGTCAGGAATATATGGCAATCTATGCATAGACTGCTATTTATCTCATATCAGTAAAAAAATTATATTGTGTTTTAATTTTATTTTATTTTTCCATGTCTTTGAGAAAGTTGATAATAAGCAAATTAGGCATAACAGGGAATCACTTTTTTTTTCAATATTATGTTAGTTAAAGTCCATATTCAGAGAGTAGTTCTTAATGCTTCATGCTCTGAGTGGTCTAGGGTTTTTAGCGCTGGAGCCCATGGTTCAGTTTTGTGACCCTTACATTTGAACCTATTTTAATGTATATAGAGTTTGGGATTAAATGTATAATTTCAGTGTTTGCAAATGACATCAAGCTATGGAGTGGAATAACATCCTTACAGGATGTCTTCAATTTACAAACAGACCTTGCACTCTTTAATTGGTCAACTATGTGGCAAATGAGGTTTAATGTTCTCATATGTAATTTTTGCTTTTGGGGGCTAAAAAAAATCATGCTATATACATTTTATGGGGAGTACAACCAAGTGTTTCAATGATTGAGAAGGATCTGGCTGTTCTGTTAAATCAAAGACTTAAAAATAGCATGCAATGCCAAGCCGCTGTTTCTAAAGCAAGAGAAATACTTTTTTTTTGTATTAAAGTGATTGTAAAGTCTCGTTTTTTTTTCCTATAAAAATAACAAACATGTTATCCATACTCACTCTGTTGCAGTGGATTTGCACAGAGCAGCCCAGATCCTCCTCTTCTTGGGCCCCTCTTCTGTGCTCCTTGCCCCTCCCTCCTGTTCGGTGCCCCCACAGCAAGCACTCATGATTAGCTAGCTGACTTTTATTGACAGCAGCGGCAGCCAATGGGGCCACTGCTGTGTCTCAGTCAATCAGGAGGGAGAATCTCAATGGCTGAGAGACTCATGGACATCGCTGGACAAAGAAGGACCTCAGGTAAATGTTAGGGGGGCTGCTGCACACAGAAACCTTCTGCCTTTACAACCACTTTAAAAAGGTATAGAGTCCAGAGAGAGAGAGCGACATCATCTTGCCCCTGTACAAAGTGTTAGTAAAACCTCAACTGGAATATGCAGTATGCAGTTAAGTTTTGAGCACTAGTTCCCAAAAGGGAACAGGGAGAGTGCAAAGAGGGTCAACCAAACTGATCAGAAGTATGGAGGAGCTCAGCTATAAGGAGAGATTTGCTGGAGTGAATTTATTGCAACTTGAGAACAGGAGTTTAAGGGAGGATATAATCATCATGTATAAATAAAGAAATCATATGTATGTTGAAATTGGTGTAAAATTTAAGGTCATTGCAAAGCACAAGGGGGCACTCTTTGCAACTGGAGGAAAAATCATTTTTCTTTAGGAAGCGACTCCCTCAGGAACTAGTTACAGCCAGCTCAGTTGGTTGCTTTAAAAAAGCAGGATGTGTTCCCAAATTCATAAAATATGCCTCAATATTACCTTGTATAAAAACACTAGAGATTGATGATTGATTTTTTTTCAGAGTTTTTTTTTGCCAGAAAATTGAAATTTCCTCTGAAATTTAGCCAGAATTCCAGTGCTTATATACAATATATTGTACTCAAGGTTTTTCTAGAAATTCTACATCTGCTTAGCTGGATGTTCATCTCTAGACATATATTTGTTTATTTTACTATTTTCTGAACTGATTTGCTTATTTGTGAGAAGAAAAAATAATGGGCATGATTTTAAATAGGTATGACCCAGGGTGGTGACTTCCATTGGCACCTATTTTAACCTCTTGCCAACCAGCCGCAGTTATACTGCGGCAAGTTGGCTCGGCTGTGTGACTCGTTGTAGTTGTACTGTGGGCACACACCTATTGGTCAGCAGGGGAGTCAATCAGCGGGTCTGTTAGACTCTATGTCTGCTGGTCCCCCATTATTGTTTCCCCGCAAAGACAGAACGGGAATCTACCAAAGTAAACAGATCTCTGTTCTGACAGGGAATGACACAGGATCTTGTCTTCCCGCTATGCAGAGAAACGGATCTGTGTGTTGTCCCAGGCAGTCCATCCCCCATACAGTTAGAAATGCACCGAGGGAACACAGTTAACCCTTTGATCGCCCTTGATGTTAACCCCTTCCCTACTAGTGTCATTAGTACAATGTCAGTGTATATTTTTAGCACTTATCACTGTAATAATGTCACTGGTTCCCAAAAAAGTGTCAAAAATGTCAATTAGGTGTCTGATCTGTTCACCACAATGTCACAGTCCCACTAAAAAACACTGATTACTGCCATTACTAGTAAAAAAAAAATAAAAAAATAAAAAAAGCCATAAATCTATCCCCTATTTTGTAGACACTATACATTTTGTGCAAACCAATCAATATATGCTTATTTGGGGGGGGGGGGGGGGGGTTGTTACCAAAAATATGTAGCAGAATAAATATTGGTCTAAATTTATGAAGAAATTTGATTTCTTTTTAAAATGTATTGGCTATGTTTTATAGCAGAATATTGACGGCCTTTTTTTGTTTATAGCGAAAAAAATTAAAACCACAGAGGTAATGAAATACCACCAAAAGGAAGCTCTATTTGTGGGAAAAAAAAGGACATCAATTTTATTTGGTTATAGCTTTGCACGACAGGGCAATTGTCAGTTAAAATAACGTAGTGCCATATCGCAAAAAATGGCCTGCTCAGGAAGCTGGTAAATCCTTCTGGTCCTGAAGCGGTTAAACCATGGTGACCCCCTACATCAAATAGAAAATCACAGCTCTTAATCAGCCAGCAGCAGATGTCAGACAAAGTAAATTTTGTGCCAATATCTCCACATTCAACGACAAATGAAATCCCAATATCTTGTTCACATTCAGCACCAAACTATGTTCCAATATCTTATCCACATTAAGTACCAAATTATCTTCCAATAAAGTCTGCATATTTAGCATTATATTTTTGTACCTCTAGCTCCATGCTAATAAAACATCTCTTACAAAAGTGAATATGTTTAGATAAATTGTTTACAGTATATAATGTGGGCAAACAACGAAAGTCCCATTTTTCATACACCACCAACAGATTAGAAGAAAGTTGTGTGCGAATAAACTGTATTTTGCTCAATTCTATTCACATCTCCTCTCCTGTATTTTGGGACACCAGATGTTCCAGTTCTTTCATCTCCCCCTGTCATGTCCTTGTTTAGAATGCTGTGCAGTAGGTTTGAAACACAAACAAAAAGTGTTTTTCTATCATTTGAGCAGAGCTGCTGTCCTGCCATTTTCATGTGTTTTCTAAGAGTGAAATTCTCCTGTGTGCCTGAGACACATTTGTTCAGCCTGCTGTATATTATCAGCACCCTGGCATACCCCTCCCCTGTCATACAAGTGAAAAGATTAGCTTCTTTTAGAGTGACAGATCTTTAAATGCTAGAAAAGAACACGCTTCTAAGGCCTTTTGTTTGAGTTCTTCTGGGGATAGGGACTTGGCCATATTTATGGAATAAACTTGAGGACAAGTTAGGCCAATTTCAAACCATATTTTCAGGCTTGCAGGAATTAAAGTGGAACACCACTTTTTGTTTTATTACATTTTTGGGCAGGGTTTTATTCTTTGCAACGCTTTCATTGACATTTATAAGCATGGTGTGGTGATCTCTTGTCACTCCAGTCCTTCCGTGACACTCATGACTGTTCTGTAAAATCTTGGTTCGTTTCTTTGCTGTGAATTCTTTATATATCTTCTTGAAGAAAATCAACTAATAGGTCAGTGACAATATAATCATTTAAAAAAGACAAAAAAACAAAAGTAAATTGTGCTGTCAATTTGTAAAAAAATCACACAAAAAATTAATCAACAACAGCTCTACTCACTAAAAACCCACACCTCGATAGATCTAACCTAAATCTAGTTGTGTTGCGCTGTCAACAGGTACAAAAAGTGCTTCATCAGAAAAAAAACCCCATATAAATACATATTCAGCATTCATATAAGAAAAAAAAACAGTAATAAAGTGCAAAAAGAGACAATTCAGAAAACAATCAAATATAATCCACAGTAAATTCATAAAGGTGTTCATAAAAGATATGAGTATTGCAAAAAAAGAAAAAAAAACAACTAGTGTTACTGTGGGTAAAAATTATATTCTATAATTCATTCTGTTTATCATGACACTAAAATAAAATTTCTTGTACAAAACATAATAAAGTTAATAAACAAAACAAAAAAATAGACTTAAATCTTCTGATTCTGAATGAATCTGATTGAATCTGAGTGAATCCTTGAAAAGGTACCAGTTTATCCAAAGTTTGCAAACCTGAAATAATGTATCTGAAGACAAGGCTCTAGTTTCTACCATGGAACATATAGAATCGATTGTGTATATAGAATCTGGTTATAAAGCACTTATTCAAAATTAAAGCGGACCTTCAGTAATTTTTTCATCTTTCCATCTTCTGCCCTTGTTGTTTTAACTTTTAAATGTAGTAAAACATTTTTTTTGCTAGTAAATACCTTATACAGCCCACTTCCTGTTTCTTATCTGGTAAAAAGCCTAGGCTTTTGACATCATGCACAGCTCTCTCTCTCACTCTTGTGGGAGTTTGCCAGGAAGGGAGGGGGAATGAGTCATAAGAGGGCCAATGAGAGCTGCAGGGCTGCAAAGCTGAAGGTGTGCCTCCTCTGTGTGTCTGTGTAAATCCAGGAGGTAGACAGGCAGCAGCTTCAGCTGCCCACAGTTAAAATGGCCACAGTCAGACTCAGTGGAGGGAGATTTCTGCAGCATATTTGGCAAGTACAGAATCACAGTATATGTAAAATAATGTGCAAAATGGTTGGAGGGAAGCTTCAGAATGGCAAAAATGTTTTTATTACAAATTATGTGAGCAGACTGCAGTTCCCCTTTAAGTTATATCTACATCTTTTTCGGGGATCAATACTACGTTCTCCTATATTTATTTCATTTTCCTACTCTATTTTGCTTTCTTACTCATATCCTGCTAATTTTCTCTTTTATTTGATTTTGTGAAACATGTTATTCATAATGCTTCAGATCTGAAGCTTTGGTATACATACACAATTAAAGATGAGCTAAACAGGTAAACAAACGCTTTATTGTAGTGATTGTATACGATACACAAGGCCAGTCATACAGATTATATGTTTTTGATATATTTACATAAATGTATTGGACAGAAAGATTTATGACTCTAATTTCTGCTATTATATCATAACCTATCATATAGATATGTAATCTTTTATTCAATGTTCTTTTTACCGTATTGATTTAGAATGCACATGTTTAGCATCTGTGGTTCTTTCTTTGATAAATTCAATAAATATATATTAAAATATAGCAAAATGTAAAATAAAATCATCACATAGGTACATGCCATTTCTCAGAAAACGTTAGTCATGTTAAGTTAATAATTACAATTCCTGGCAGCCTCTCTGTAATAACAAGATATACTGTGAAGTGTCTTTGTTTTTGTTTTTTTAATCATGCAGCTAAATACCTTTTTTCACATTGCCAGTGTGCACTCACCCCTTCTCCTTCCCCGATCTAAGGACTACAGCAGGAGGGGCTGGGATTACCCTCTGATGTCAGCCGGGAGGTCACGTGACCCCACACTGGCAATGTGAAAGAAGGTATTTAGCTGCATGATTTAAAAAAAAACAGACACTGCACAATATATCTTGTTATTACAGAAGGGCTGCCAGGAATTGTAATCACTAACTTTACAGACACATAATAGCGGCCAGAGGGGAGGGGCAGGGAGGAGATGGCTTACATATTAGAAATGACAGGCAGGGAGGGAGAGAGGGAAGAGAGTCTGAACACAGTGGGATGATGGAGGCACGTAAACTGACCAGGGTATCATGGATCAGCAGCCATAATTACCGTGGTCAGCACACACAGGGGGACACAGGAACAGGCAGGATCAACCAGGTATTTTACAGCATAGAAAGAGACAAATAACAGTTTATTGGATTGGGTCAGGGTTACTAGAGGCCAGTGCTGGATGACTCATCCTGGACGCTCTCTGGTGCCTCCCCTGGTGTCTGTAATGTTGAAAAACCTTCTGAACTAGAGGTTGGAGGATTAGAAGGAGCTGCCATGAATATATATGGGGCCTCAGCTGAACCCCAGATGTTGCCTGACAGGGGCCTGAGACAACCCCATAGACATGGGCCATTCCAGAAGGGGGATTGGATGGAAGATGTAGAAGCAGTGCTGAGGAGAGGCTGTAGGTGGCCTTTGAGGGACCCCTTACTGGGGGTGTTTAGCTTGGGCCGGGTGCACAGGAAAGCTGGCCAGGAAGGATCCCAACACAGAAGGCAGTGGAAGGATTCATGCTGGAGAGGCAGCAGGAAGGAACAAGGAGAGGCAGTGAGTAGATCAGCATTGTGCAGGGACAGACAAGGGGAGAGACTGCCATCTGCAGCAGGCCTCTCTTGAAGACCACATAGTGCCAAAACTTCATCCAACCTTGCCCTGTGTGGTCTCCAGGTGTGTGAGCCAGTCAGGCAGGACTGGGGCAGAAAGTCAGTCAGGAGGACTGGAAGGAAGACCAGCCAGGGTGGCTGGTGGCATCCAGGTGGGCTAGCATTTTCTGCAAGCAAGTGGAGTTGGGATCAGTGGCCACAGGGAAGCAGAAGGAGGAATTTCATGCTATTCACTCACATTGCACTACTTTGTCAAGGGACTGAGAGTTCCTGCCTATAATGGGCCTTTGCTGAACTAATAACATCTTGCTAGTTCCCACAGGAGTGAGCAACAGGTGTTGTGCTGTGAAAACCAAGTTTGTACAGGAGGAAGGAAGGAGAGGGCTTTTTGTAAATAGGGAGGAAGTGTCCCTTTGTTCATAGTTCTGGACATTTTTTTTTAAGTTGGGCATTCCATAATTCCCTGCCCCATCCAAGTGATCAACCCCTATTAAAACATCAAAAACAATCCAAGGACTGTTTTCTGCATTGGAATGGATAAATGAAATCCTGTGTGACTGGCTGTGCAGCAGTAGGGACCCGGGACACTAGAAACATCTACAGGAGTAGTGCTACAATAGTAACCTACTTTCATCACCTATAGCCCCTGCCTATTAGAGATGGGCCAAACACCCCCCCGGTTCAGTTTGCACCAGAACTTCTGAACATCACAAAAGTTCAGAGCTGAACAACGAATCCCATTAAAGTCTATCGGACCTGACCTGAAAAATTTAAAATTGCCCATTTTGAAGGCTTATATGCAAGTTATTGGGCATACAAAAGGAATGGGGGTCAGGGCCCTGCCCTGGGGGACATGAATCAATTTAAAATTTTTTTAAAAAAATATCATTTTTAAATGAGCAGTAATTTAATGATGCTTAAAGTGAATCAATACAAATGAAAAATTTCTTTAAATATAGCGCCTGGGGGGTCCCCTTAGTCTGCCTGTAAAGTGCAGCATCTGTACCATGTATAGAACCTGCTGCAGCAAAAATGACATTATATACTGCTGTAAAACTGCACTGACACACTAAAATATACTGCAGTAAAACTGCACTAACGCACTTCAATATAATGCAGTAAAACTGCCCTGACGCACTACACTGACACTACAGTAAAAATACATACTACTTGCACTGGCCAGAAATCAGAGCAGATAGCCAGGCCTGAAACTAGTGAAGAAAGTTAGCCTGCGGTACCAGATGTTCTGCAAAAAAATATATTTTCTGGAAAAAGTGTGAATGAAAGTGAATGCCAAGTTGCCTACCCCTGCTCTAGATTAAGTTTAGTGAATGCTAATTAGGTAAACATCTCAGTTGTAAAATGTCTGATCAGTTATCATTATCACTATCATATAAGTGTGTGATGTGGAAATAAACATGGTAAACTTCAGCTGATGGCATGTATTCTTTGGACAATTCTTTGGAAAACCGAAACCTAGTTTAAGATGAAGCCTTTCTAATGCATGACAGATGTTATCCAAAAGCTCCATTCTTCCAGCAGCTTCCCCTGTGTACTCCATTTAAAAATATCTGTTACAAACACATATGGTAGCTCAACAATTCATTAAAATAGCATGTTGACTGAATGTGTAATTGTTCCAATTAGCATTCCAATGTAATCCTAAATTCACTCATAGCTAGGCCACCTTTAAGTATAGCGTCTAGCCTCTGCGTAGAACTGATGGCTTTGTATAACCTTCTGCTAGATAGAAGATTTAGAGCCAAATTCCTTTTACATAGTAATTCTCCTTCAACTATGTTTGCTAAAAAACTAAACCAGGATCACAAACCCCCACACTCTTATAAACTTAGAGATCATTTAGGTAACATGATTACTCACCCTCATGGAGTTCTTAATATATTTTCTACTTTTTACAAAGACTTGCTTTCCAGCCCACAACCATCCCTTGATATTAACTCCAAATCCTGGTTGGATGATATCCCTCTACCTCATCTTAACCCACAACAAATAGAACACCTTAATGCCCCTTGCACAGATACTGAAATATTAAAAATAATTAAGTCGCTCAAGACATCTACGGCACCAGGCCCAGATGGCTTCTCCTCCTCATACTATAAAAAATTTGCCCCACTTCTAATCCCACATCTTAAAAATCTCTATAACCAAGTTCTTAATGGCGGTCACTTCCCTGACGAAATGCTTCTAGCCAACCTCTCACTTATTCCCAAACCATTCAAAGACCATTCCCTTCCCCAAAATTACCGCCCTATCTCGGTTCTCAATAACGATTTAAAGATTTTCGGCAGACTCCTATCGGATAGACTAGCTATAGTGATCCCAAACTTAATCCACATTGACCAAACTGGCTTTATCCCTAATCGCCAGATTGTAGATAATATTAGATTAGTAACAAACATAATACAAGATGCAAATCTACACTCCAAACAACTATGCCTTCTTAGCCTAGATATACATAAGGCTTTTGACAGTGTCAGCTGGTCCTATCTAAACTATTTATTACCTAAATATGGGATCTCAGATAAATTTTTACAGGGCTTCAATGCATTATATCACGCCCCCCACACTAGAATCAAAATTCCTGGTCATAACTCAGAGTTTTTCCCACTTAGCAGAGGTACTAGACAAGGCTGTCCCCTTTCACCTCTATTGTTTGCTCTTGCTATTGAACCATTAGCCCAAAAAATCAGAAACAATATTGACATAAAGGGATACACTAAGGATACTAATGAATTTAAAATTAGCTTATACGCTGATGACGCTCTTATATTCCTCACAGAACCCCACACATCAATCCCTTCTCTCCTTAAAGAACTCAACTCCTTTCATTCCCTCTCTGGTCTTAGAATTAACACAACTAAATGCTCAGCCATGCCAATCAACTACAGCCAAAACACTCAAAATTTATTGTCTAACAACTTCCCATTCATATGGTGTGCCAAGTCATTTCGATACCTTGGTGTTTATATAACCCCTTTACATAACTTACTATATAAAACTAATTACATCCCATTATTCTCTCAAATCACCTCCCTTCTAACGTCCTGGTCTCTTTCCACATATCTCTTCTTGGAAGGATATGTGCAGTTAAAATGACTATCCTCCCTAAACTTTTATACTACTTTCGAGCACTTCCCATTAATGTCCCAAAATCTAAAATATTATACATTCAAAGAATTATAAACAAATACATCTGGTCCGGAAAAAAAACGAGATGTAGTTACTCCCTTATGCACAGACCTCAAACATCAGGGGGATTTGGCCTTCCTAATATCTGGCTATACTTTTTAGCAGCCAGACTAACCCAGATTACACAATGGTTCACTCCTTCCCAGGTAACACCTTGGAAAAAATTTGAATCCACCTCTATCCTCCCACTTCACCTACAAGGAATACTATGGTCTAACATCACATCTTACAAAAGACTCCTTAAATACAACATCATAGTAGCTCACTCTTTCCAACTATGGAATAAATACAAAGATACTTTCAAACTCTCCTCTAAAACTCCACCTTTAGCCTCATTTCTGGGAGATCCCAGATTCCCTATTGCATACAACAATAGATCCTCCTTTTCCATATGGATCGACAAAAATTTAACCACTCTCAAATCCCTTCAATCAAAGTGGGAGTTTCCCCCTTTTTTATCATTACAATCCACCCATGGTCTACCAGCATCTGAGCTTCATAACTACCATCTTATTAAATCCTTTTATAATAAATTTTTTGCTCTCACAACATCCAGCGTCAACACCACATTTGAACATATATGTATCTCTTTATCTAATGATAGAGGTCTTATTTCAAGACTCTATCATTACCTCAATAACTTTGAAGCACCAGATAAATCAACACAGATGTTAAAATGGGAATCGGACATGGCGACTACATTCAGTACTGAGGAATGGTCCTCCATGTCTGAAAACCTCCGAAAATGTAATAAAGCCATCTCTTTCAGAGATTCCCCACTTAAATTATTCTCTAGATGGTATTTAACCCCCTCCAAACTTCATACATATTACCCCACAGTCTCCCCATATTGTTTTAGAGGATGTACGGAACCAGGTACCCTTTTACATATTTTCTGGGAATGCAAACATATCAAACAAATCTGGCTCAAAGCCACGAACTTTATTGAATCCTCCTCCCAACAAAAAATTACTCTCACCCCCCATATTTGTCTTTTATATGCAAAAATACCAAATATGCCCATACCATGCATGAGATTATTCCACTCATTGTGCAGCTCCATCCATTGGATGATTGCATACAATTGGAAGACAAACAATCTACTATGGCAACAAGTCACCACAAGAATGGAATCAATTAAGATTACAGAATGGGTTTATCACACTCTCAATGACTCAACAAATATCCATAAAAAGAAATGGTCTTACTGGAATATAACTTAACAGTTTTTATTACAATATTACATGTGAAAATGTTCTACTGAATGAATATCACTTTTCATTTGTACCTGACTCTCCATCATACCTTCTTCGCTCATATCAATGTATATTAAGGTTTATATTTATATCCTGTAACATGAACAACATTTATATTTTTGTAATCTGAACTTCCAAATAAAACTTTTGCAAATAGATAGAAGATTTAACCAGTTCAAGTCCGGGCACTTTCAGAGCTGTTACACTTTGAGTGACAATTAGGGATGAGCTTCGTGTTCGAGTCGAACCCATGTTCGACTCGAACATCGTCTGTTCGCCCGTTTGCCGAATTGCGAACGATATGGGCCGTTCGCGCCAAATTTGTGTGGCGCGTCACGGGCCATAATTCACTGCGGCATTGCAGTGCATTGCTGGCTGATGATTGGCCAAACATGCACTATGACCCGCATGCTTGGCCAATCACAGCGCCGTCTGAACAGAGAGCCATAATTGGCCAAAGCCAAGGAGGCTTTGGCCAATTATGGCTCAGGGGATTTAGTACACGCCCCACACTATATAAGGCCGCCTGCACGGCGGCTCTGTGTAGTGTGTGTTCCGGCGTTGAAAGAGATAGACAGAGAGACAGTGTCATTTGATTTGAGTTAGATAGATTAGGCAGAACAGTCAGTCAGTTAGCTGCACTTACAGTGTATTGTGTATATATATGCATCCCAGGTGTTGCATATTTATATATATATATGTATATATATGTGTATATATATATATATATATATATATATATATATATATATATATATATATATATATATATATATATACACTGTATTCAATTTAGCTAGATCCGTTCCTGTTATCTTCTTACTGACAGCCAGGCTTGTCTTGTTACAGTATTTACAGCTACCTGAAGAAAATTGCTGGTGTTCTTTTGATCCTATTAGTACCACAGTCAGGCAGCTAGACTATTTACAGTTAGTGCAGTGCGTCCTGCTCACAGTGTTCAGCTAGATCAGTTCATGTTATCTTCTTACTGACAGGCAGGCTTGTCTTGTTACAGTATTTACAGCTACCTGAAGAAAATTGCTGGTGTTCTTTTGATCCTATTAGTACCACAGTCAGGCAGCTAGACTATTTACAGTTAGTGCAGTGCGTCCTGCTCACAGTGTTCAGCTAAAACTACAAGTTAGTGGGGTGCGTCCTGCTCACAGTGTTCAGCTAAACCTACAAGTTAGTGGGGTGCGTCCTGCTCACAGTGTTCAGCTAAACCTACAAGTTAGTGGGGTGCGTCCTGCTCACAGTGTTCAGCTAGACCTACAAGTTAGTGGGGTGCGTCCTGCTCACAGTGTTCAGCTAAACCTACAAGTTAGTGTGGTGCGTCCACCTCACAGTGTTCAGCTAAACCTACAAGTTAGTGCGGTGCGTCCTGCTCACAGTGTTCAGCTAAAACTACAAGTTAGTGCGGTGCGTCCACCTCACAGTGTTCAGCTAAACCTAGAAGTTAGTGCGGTGCGTCCTGCTCACAGTGTTCAGCTAAAACTACAAGTTAGTGCTGTGCGTCCTGCTCACAGTGTTCAGCTAAAACTACAAGTTAGTGCGGTGCGTCCACCTCTCAGTGTTCAGCTAAACCTAGAAGTTATTGCGGTGTGTCCTGCTCACAGTGTTCAGCTAAAACTACAAGTTAGTGCTGTGCGTCCAGCTCACAGTGTTCAGCTAAACCTACAAGTTAGTGTAGTGAGACCTCTGCACAGTGTTCATCTAAAGCTACAAGTTAGTGCAGTGCGTCCTGCTCACAGTTTTCAGCTAGATCCGTTCCTGTTATCTTCTTACTGACAGGCAGGCTTGTCTTGTTACAGTATTTACAGCTACCTGAAGAAAATTGCTGGTGTTCTTTTGATCCTATTAGTACCGCAGTCAGGCAGCTAGACTATTTACAGTTAGTGCAGTGCGTCCTGCTCACAGTGTTCAGCTAAAACTACAAGTTAGTGGGGTGTGTCCTGCTCACAGTGTTCAGCTAAACCTACAAGTTAATGGGGTGCGTCCTGCTCACAGTGTTCAGCTAAAACTACAAGTTAGCGCGGTGCGTCCACCTCACAATGTTCAGCTAAACCTAGAAGTTAGTGCGGTGCGTCCTGCTCACAGTGTTCAGTTAAAGCTACAAGTTAGTGCTGTGCGTCCTGCTCACAGTGTTCAGCTAAACCTACAAGTTAGTGTAGTGAGACCTCTGCACAGTGTTCATCTAAAGCTACAAGTTAGTGCAGTGCGTCCTGCTCACAGTGTTCAGCTAGATCCGTTCCTGTTATCTTCTTACTGACAGGCAGGCTTGTCTTGTTACAGTATTTACAGCTACCTGAAGAAAATTGCTGGTGTTCTTTTGATCCTATTAGTACCACAGTCAGGCAGCTAGACTATTTACAGTTAGTGCAGTGCGTCCTGCTCACAGTGTTCAGCTAGATCCGTTCCTGTTATCTTCTTACTGACAGGCAGGCTTGTCTTGTTACAGTATTTACAGCTACCTGAAGAAAATTGCTGGTGTTCTTTTGATCCTTTTAGTACCACAGTCAGGCAGCTAGACTATTTACAGTTAGTGCGGTGCGTCCTGCTCACAGTATTCAGCTAAAACTACAAGTTAGTGCTGTGCGTCCTGCTCACAGTGTTCAGCTAAACTTACAAGTTAGTGTAGTGAGACCTCTGCACAGTGTTCATCTAAAGCTACAAGTTAGTGCAGTGCATCCTGCTCACAGTGTTCAGCTAAAACTACAAGTTAGTGCTGGGCGTCCTGCTCACAGTGTTCAGCTAAAACTACAAGTTAGTGCTGTGTGTCCTGCTCACAGTGTTCAGCTAAAACTACAAGTTAGTGCTGTGCGTCCTGCTCACAGTGTTCAGCTAAACCTACAAGTTATTTTTTTGCGAGCTCTGCACAGTGTTCACCCAAAGCTACCTGTAGAAGGTTGGTGGTGTTTTCCTGATCCTATCACTACCACAGGCAGCTAAAAAAGCTACAAGTTAGTTTTTCGCGAGCTCTGCACAGTATTCAGCTAAAGCTACCTGTAGAAGGTTGGTGGTGTTCTCATACTACAGGCAGGCTGTTGATTTTGCTAGCTGCAGTCTCAGTACATATATATATATATATATATATATATATATATATATATATATATATATATATATATATATATATATATATATATCCCAGCTTAGTGCAGCTACAGGCCATTAGCATGTTAGTATGTCTGGAAGGCCAAGAAGGAGAGGCAGACAGTCACAAGCTAATAAGAGAGGGCAAGCAGGCTCTGTGTCTAGTGCTGGTCGTGGAGACGGTGCATCCTCATCAGCACGTGGCCGTGGGACATGCTTGGCCTTTTTTTCGGCAGCTGGCCGTGTTGAGCCGCAACATGCGGAAGACTTGGTCGAGTGGATGACCAAGCCGTCCTCATCCTCCTCATCCTCTCTCACCCATGCCCAGGGTACTTTGTCTGGCAAAGCAGCGGCCTCTTCCCTCGGCTCAATGCCATCAGTGACTCCTTCCCTAGCCCCACCATGTCCTCCTGAGGACTCCCTCGAACTGTTTGACCACAGTGTTGGGTACATGCTCCAGGAGGATGCCCAGCGTTTGGAAGGCTCTGATGATGATACTGAGCTCGATGAAGGCAGTAACATGAGCACGGACAGAGGGGGTGCCCAAGAAGGACAGCAATCTGGCAGTCATGCTCCCCCTGCTGCAGCATACTGCCAGGTTTGCTCCAGTGATGAGGAGGGAGGGGATGATGAGGTCACTGACTCAACGTGGGTGCCTGATAGGAGAGAGGAGGAGGAGGAGGCGGCACATCACCAACGAGGCAGGATGCCCTCCAGGGGCCAGCCTAAGGGCATCACATTGACTGCATCACACCCCAAAGCTCCACATGTGCAGGGCGCGGCAGTCTCTGCGCGTTATTCAAAAAGTTCTTTGGTGTGGGCCTTTTTTGGGACGAGTGCATCACATCGCACCGCTGCTATTTGCAACATATGTCTCAAGCGTATCTCGCGTGGCCAAAACATCTCCCGCTTGGGTACCACGTGCTTGACCAGACATATGTTGACCTGCCATGCAGTTCGTTGGCAAGCGTATCTAAAAGACCCACACCAAAGAACAAAGAGGACCTCTCCTTGCTCCTCATCAGCTGAGATCTCCAACCCCACTATACCTTCAGTCCTCTCTGAGACCTGCACTGAGAGGAATGAAGGTGTAGAATTAGGTGTGTCACAGCCAAGTACTTGTGGGCAATCTGCTTTTGGTACACCGACGTCAGATTGTACCAGGCAAATTTCCCTGCCCCAGCTGCTGCACCGCCGAAAGAAGTTTGCTCCCAGCCATCCACATGCCCAGCGGTTGAATGCTAGCTTGGCAAAATTGCTAGAACTTCAACTGCTGCCTTTTCAGTTGGTAGACTCTGCCACCTTCCGTGAGTTTGTGGAATGTGCGGTTCCTCAGTGGCAGGTACCCAAATGCCACTTTTTCTCACGGAAGGCGATTCCGGCTCTCTACCGGCATGTGGAAAGCAATGTCCATGCCTCGCTGGACAGGGCGGTCAGCGGTAAGGTGCATATTACTGCTGACTCATGGTCCAGCAGGCATGGACAGGGACGTTAACTAAGTTTCACGGCGCATTGGGTGACTCTGCTGGCAGCTGGGAAGGATGCAGGACAAGGTGCAGTAGTGTTGGAGGTTGTTCCGCCACTACGCCTCCAAAATGCTAATGATTGTGACACACCTCTCTCCTCCACCCCCTCCTCTTCTTCTTCCTCCATGGCCTCTTCCTGTGCTTTGTCCTCGGAACCAGCGGTGCCCCGTAGCCGTTCAAGGGGCTACGCAAGCACGCAGGCCAAAAGATGCCATGCGGTGCTTGAGCTGGTGTGCTTGGGGGACAGGAGCCACACTGGGGCAGAGGTTCTGTCAGCTCTGCAGGGGCAGGTTCAGAGGTGGTTTGCGACAATGGCACCAACCTCCTCTCTGCCCTCCGACAGGGACAAATGACCCATGTGCCCTGTTTGGCTCACGTCCTTAACTTGGTGGTGCAGCGGTTCTTGGGCAGGTACCCGGGCTTACAGGATGTCCTGAGGCAGGCCAGGAAAGTCCGTGTGCATTTCCGCCGGTCATATAATGCCAGTGCTCAGCTGGCGGACCTCCAAAAGGAGTTTAACCTGCCCAAGAACCGCCTAATCTGTGACATTTTTCCCACGCCAGTGGGCCATGATCAGGGATGCATGCACTGTCCTGTCACCATTTGAGGAGGCCACGAGGATGGTGAGCAGTGACAGTGCATGCATCAGTGACACTGTCCCCCTTGTCCACCTGTTGGAGCACACGCTGTGTGGAATAATGGACAGGGCACTTGAGGCAGAACAGAGGCAGGAAGAGGAGGACTTCCTTAGCTCTCAAGGCCCCCTTTATCCAGACAGTGTTCCTGCGTGCCCGCCGATCACACAGGAAGAGGACGAGGAAGATTGTGTCAGTATGGAGGTGGAGCCTGGCACTCAGCATCAGCAGCAGTCTTTAAGGGATCAGTCCCAAGAAACACATGGACTTGTACGTGGCTGGGAGGAGGTGGCTGCGGACCATGTCATCCTTAGTGACCCAGAGGACTCCGGACCGAATGCCTCAGCAAACCTACGCTGCATGGCCTCCCTGATCCTGCAAAGCCTGCGTAAGGATCCTCGTATTCGTGGTATCAAGGAGAAGGACCAATACTGGCTGGCAACCCTCCTTGATCCACGTTACAAGGGTAAGGTTGCAGACCTTATCTTGCCATCTCAGAGGGAGCAGAGGATGAAACATCTTCGGGAGGCCTTGTAGAAAGGTCTGTGCAACGCGTTCCCAGAGACTGGGAGGTGACAAACTCCTGTTTCTGGACAACATATTGCTGAGGCTTCGGTCAGTCAAAGAAGGAGCGGTGGAGAAGGTGGCCGTCTGACCGATGCGTTCAGACAATTTTTTGGTCCGCAGCCCCAAGGTATGATCAGTTCCAGCAACCATCGCCAGCGTCTGTTTTACATGGTGCAGGAATACCTAGGGGCAAGATCTGACTTGGTCACCTTTCCCACCGAAAATCCTCTGGGTTACTGGGTCTTGAGGATGGATCACTGGCCACAGCTTGCACAGTATGCAATTGAGCTACTGGCCTGTCCTGCATCCAGCGTTCTTTCGGAACGCACATTCAGTGCTGCTGGAGGCTTTGTAACCGATCACAGGGTGCGTCTGTCCACCGACTCGGTCGATCGACTGACCTTCATAAAAATGAATCAGTCTTGGATCACCACCAGCTACCAAGCACCTGATGCTGATGTAACCGAATATTTTTTTTTGAAATCTCAGATCCCTTCAAAGACGGCCTATGCTGATGCTGAGTGACTATCCCTGAGTAATTATCCTCTTCCTCCTCAATGATCACGCTGATAGCTTGTAAAAACATTTTTGATTCTGGGCGCCACCACCAGTGCCTAAGGCACAATTTTCCACCCCCTGTGTAACAGGGGCGTGTAATTACAATTTTTGATGCAATACTTTGCAGCAGGGCTCGTTTCTGCGTTACAACTAGAGTGTCTGTGAGGGGTTGCAGTGTTGTGGCACCAGCACCAGTGCCTAAGGCCTAATTTTTCAGCCCCTGTTCAACAGGGCATGTAATTACAATTCTTGATCTAATATTTTACAGCAGGGCCCTGTGGGGGCTTACAGTGTTGTGGCCACAACAACACCTAAGGCCCAAATTTCTGCTGAGTATATAGGGCAGGCCCCTACTTTCAAACATCTAACTTACAAACGACTCCTACTTGCAAACGGAAGGAGACAACAGGAAGTGAGATGAAATCTACCCCTAGGAAGGGAAATTCTCTCCTGTAAGAGTTAATATGGGAAAAACATTTCTCCTTTCCACTGATGCTTTCCAATCCTTGTTCCACAAAAAAAAACAAATTTTCAAAAAACATTTGTCATTAGGACAAAAAGTGAGGTGAAATCTTCTGAAGAGGAGGAAAGACAGCAAAACAAATGTCACAGGGGTGATAATCCTTCCCTATGTTTTCCAAAAAGCTTAAAAAAGATTTTTTGGCTGGAGCTAAACACGTTAAAAATGTACCCGTTCAAAATTACAAAGAGATTCTACTTAACAACAAACCTACAGTCCCTGTCTTGTTTGCACCGCCTGTATACTGCTGTTCAGAGTATATAGGTCCTGGTGGCCCCACACCTTTCCTTATTTTAATTTGGGTGCGGGGTTCCCCTTAATATCCATACAAGACCCAAAGGGCCTAGTAATGGACTGGGGGGTACCCATGCCGTTTGTCTCACTGATTTTCATCCATATTGCCAGGACCCGACATTACATTAAACCATTACATTAAATTCTGAAAGTTTTAAATGAGATTTTTTCCTTTAAAAATGACATATGGTGCAGGGACTGTTCTAAACACGGGAAACACACGCCACTTTACAGGCATACTATAGACACACCCCAGGTACGATATTTAAAGGAATATTTCACTTTTTTTTTTTTTTACTTTAAGCATCATTAAAATCACTGCTTCCGAAAAAACGGCCATTTTTAAAAGTTTTTTTTGCATTGATACATGTCCCCTGGGGTAGGACCCGGGTCCCCAAACCCTTTTTAGGACAATACCATGAAAATTAGCCTTTAAAATGAGCACTTTTGATTTCGAACGTTCGAGTCCCATAGACGTCAATGGGGTTCTAACGTTCGTGCAAATTTTCGGTCCGTTCGCAGGTTCTGGTGCGCACCGAACCGGGGGGTGTTTGGCTCATCCCTAGTGACAATTACTCATGTCATGAAACACTGTACCCACATGAAAGTTTTATCATTTTTTTTTAGAAAGATAGAGCTTTCTTTTGGTGGTATTTAATCACCGTTGTGTTTTTTATTTTTGCTATAAATGAAAAAAATACTGAACTTTTTGAAAATAAAAAGTTTTTGCTTAGTTTGTTATACAATTTTGCAAATAAATGTTTTTTTTTTTCATAAATTTAGGCCAAAATGTATTCTGCTACTTTTTTGGGTAAACATAATCCAAAACAGTGTATATTATTTAGTCTGTGTGAAAGTTATAGACTTTTTATGGGATATATATCTGAAAATTGATCAGTTGAGACTCTAAAATGTCAGATGCTGGTATGATGTATGGCAGTGACCAGGACACTGTTATGGGGTATGACAGTAATCAGGATGTTAGTATGGCAGTGATTAGGAGGCTGGTTTGGTGGTGATCAGAACTCTAGTATGGGGTATGGCAGTGATCAGGATGCTGGTATTGAGTATGGTGGTAATCATGGCGCTGGTAGAGCATATGAAATGATCAGAAGGCTGGTATTGGATATGGCAGCAATCAGGATGCTGGTATGGCATATGGGGTGATCAGAATGCTGGTATGGGGTATGCTGGTGATCAGGGCACTGGTATGGTGGTGTAAGGCTGTGTTCAGGCAATGGTATGGCGTATGGCAGTAATATGGGCACTGGTATGGCATATGGCAGTGATCAAGGTGCTGGTATGGCATATGGTGGTGATCTTGGTGCTGGCATGGGGTATCACGGTGATCAGGATGTTGGTATGGTGGTTATCAGGACATTGGTATGGTGTATGGTGCTGTTATTAAGAGCAATGGGACAGGTGACAGGGGCTGGCTTCTGTTTATTTACATTTCACTAGGGCAGTGGTCAGGGACATTGGGGCAGACTGACACTGCAATTTGTGAGTGTACATGCAGCCTTACAGGCTGTTGTACACTCACAAGCTGCAGCATCCATTCCCTCTGCTCTCACAGTGAGAGCAGGGAGAACAGATCTTTACTTTAACTTTACATTGTTTACTATATGATTGTTGTGATTGGATGCAGCAATCACATGGCAAAACACTACGTGATCACCTGGACACAGCGGTAATGTGATCCGCTGTGTCCAGGTAACATACGGATCACCAGACTCCCAGGTGCACACTCTGTGAGCCCGCTGGAGCCGCTAGTGCGGGTTGACGTACAGGTGCATTAACCCAAATCAGCACTGCTTTTATTTGGGTGCTGCATATTTAACCACTTCCTGTCCACCTATAGCCTATATATAAACATCGGATGGGAAGCAGTTAAATATGCAGCACCCAAAAACAGCTGATTTTCTACCTCTGATTGGTGAAGATTTACACATTGTTGCGACCTTCTCTACAACACTCATAATCTTTCATGTGACATTTCATGTGATTTGCTGTCACATGAAAGATAGATACAAATCTACCAATAAATAAATGATACTAAACGTACACAAAAACTGTACAGATGGTGAGTCTTTCCCTTACATACATTCTTTGACAACCCAGAATGGGTTTCAGCACTTCCTGGTAGTTTTAAATGTTGCCCTGCTCTCTACTACCTCTCAAATGTTTTCATTGGCCTATCATTATAGCAGGAGGCCTTACTAGTCTACAGAAAATTATGGCAGATGGAAGGGGATATCCAATGCTCAACACAAAAAATTCTGAAAGATTTACTGCACTATGGGTGCTAAAAAAATCATGTTATAAGTAATCACTGCTTGATACTTGCATTGTAGTTTTGAATTTGTTGTTTACCAACATCATGGTGTACTTTTATTAGTTCAGATTGATCCTGAAGAGCCTTGTGCTGCATTGATGTCAACATTTCTACTACACCAATAGCCTGCATTTTTTACTACTGATTTAGCCAAGAAAATCACTACCATCACGGTAAGCTAAATATACTGTTGGTTCTTGTTTAAAGTATATGCAAACCCCAATCATTAAATTCTCATATAAGCTTTATCTTGTTCTATAATCTATTCTATAAGCAATTTAAAATATTTTTATAACCTGCAGCTTTCTCTAAAAGTACACCTAGTAATCCTGAATGAAAGTCCTTGTTCAGGCACTTCTTGTTATAAGGTGATAAATACTCTGTCCATGTGTTCCTATTGTGCTTCTGATTTGTCACCCTGCAACTAGAGAGAGTATTGGTACATGTCCCCTGTGTAATTTTCTACACCCCCTTGCCTATTAGTCTAGAAAATTGACAGTTTTATTTTGACAGATTCAGCTCCCATTGATTTCATTGGGGTTCGGGTTTGACATCCAAACTTCTTTGAAGTTTACCGAACCCTGCTTGAACCAAAACCAGGGCAGTTCGGCTCATTGCTACTTTTAACACAAGCTTTCAGTGGAAGATACAAGTGGCCATTTCAAGACACATTTTCCGCTGTTGTCACCAACAGGGAACCCACCCTGAGAAATGCCATTTAGTTGTTGCTGGAGTGTGTCCGCGTAGACCGAGAGTTGCTGCAAAAAGTCTGCTTGAGATGGGAAGTGAGATGCAGATGAAACAAAGGTCAAAAGTCAATTGTTCATGATGCACAATGCTTTGAACAAATGAAAAAATCATTCAGTTGGAGTGTACATCTACTATAATAAAGGAAAGAGCAATTTGCAAATTGAAATAATCTATAGTGAGCATCATAATGAATTTCTTATTACCTTATTTGGCTCCAGTAAACTGAAATCAGATCCTTATATATGTTGCTCAGTTCAACATCATCTTTGTCAGGTCAGTAAACTACAGAAATATTTAAATCTTACAGGATCAAAAGACCTATCAACTGCATGATGTAGCAAAACAAATGTATGCATGCCAATCATTTTACTAAAACTGATAAACATTTTCAGATAGAACATGTTTTATATTAGAGCTTCTTTTTTGCTTATCATTCCTTTTGATGCCATGTTAAGTCATATATTTGAAAAAGAATATTAATATGAAAATGAAGCACAGCTTATTAAATGTAATACACTATATTATCAAGTATGATGCATTTGACACCAGATTACAAAGTAGACTATGTTAATATGTATCCATTTCAGGTTTCAATGATGCAAACAGGTATGCAAATGAAGACAGTTATCAATTATCATTGTCATCCAAGTGGAAGGAATATTTTTCTTACTCCTCCTGCTGCCAATTACAAGTACTTTTTGCGCACAACTTTGATGCAAATGATGTTAAGACAATGAGTAGAATCACTGTCGCTTAACATATTAGCATTAAAGTTATGCATTATCCATATGGAGCATATGGGAAGTGTAGAAGTCACATGCACATATGTTAAATGAGGCATACATTCTACAACACATTTGTTGTCAGCTTTAAGTTGTGTTTCTATATTAAATCTGGTGCTTATGATCTACTTTATTAAGCAGTTTTAAGACAAGATGCACCTTATTTCATGCTTAATGGCCAGTAAAATGCCATATTTTTAAGCATATAACAAATATGGCTTCTTATCCTTACACAGGTACATGAAAGACAATACATTTAAAAGTGAAGGTGCCAAGTCATTAAATACTATTTCTTTGCATAATTTAAGTTTTTAGTTTTAATTCTTAGCTTGTTCATTATATTTGAGCAAATAGAATAATGTATTTTAAGCAGCATTTTTCACTAACTAGTATTTGTAAATTGGAGAAGGGCAACTGAGCTGGCTTATATAGGAGTAAAACAATTGAAATCAATAAGTAAACTGTTCTTTTATGCCTGTGGAACTAATTTTGTTGGCTGCACACTGGGCAACTTTGTAGTTTTAACCACCTTTTAACTTGCTTACAATTAAAATAATGACAAACTATGTGACTGTAACTACCCACCAATGATTTTTAAAAGCAATGATATAGAACTCAGGTCTTACCACCTCGTGCCACCTTCAGTTCTCCCACTTGCCTAATTAGAACAACCCTTGCTGTAGGTTATATATTTTTTATACTTACCTTTTCCAGGTTTCCTCAGTTTTATTCCTCTTTAGATCTTTTCCAGCAATGAGGGGTCCACAGTAATGCAGAGAGAGGCACTGATGTCTCCACATGGTTATATGTAAGTGCAGGTAGTCATTATGAAGATCTGTGATATCTACACCTAAGTCTAATGCTGCATACACACGATCAGAATTTCCGACAACAAATTTTCGATGTGAGCTTGTTGTCGGTCGTTCCGACTGTGTGTAGGCTCCATCGGACATTTCCGGTTGGAATTCCCAACAACAGATATTCAAGAGCTGGATCTCAAATTTTACGACAACAACATTTTTTTCGTAAATTCCGAGCATGTGTAGACAATTCCAGCGCAACAAATTCCACGCATGCTCTGAATCAAGTACGTGACGGAAACGCTCGGTCTGGTAAAACTAGCGTTTGTAATGGAGATAGCACATTCGTCACGCTGCACATTTTTAATTTTTTTAATGCAGCGTATTCTGTTCTTCTTTAAAATGCTAGAATAATGTTTTGCTGCTGATATTCACACAGAGTTCTGACAAACTGATTTCTTTATTATTTCTCGTGGTCTCCCGAATAATCTTTATTTATTTTTTTTCGCCAGATCTCCAGAATAATGTTTCTATTTTTTTTTTATAGTGATCTCCTTTTTTTTTTCTTTTTATCAAGAGCTCCTGATTTTTTTTTTAATGTTTTTTTTTTATAGTGATCTCCATAATATTTTTTTTCATTTTGTGTGTCAAGTTACCACAACACTATTATTATCTTATATTTTTTAACCTCAAGGAGATTTGTTGGTGTTGGTGTCCCTTGTTAATTTGACATTGTCTTTTTGAAATGTACCTACCTACTCACAAACAAACTGTCCTTTTTGAACTAAAACACATAGCCAAGTATTTGTGAAAAAAACTATACATTTATTAGGGGTCATAACAAAATAAAGATGAAGGCAATGCTGGATAAACTGTTGAAATTGGCGAAGCCTTTGTACCCCAGGGCAGATCAATTATTTGACAGGCAAAATTGGTAGCCTGAGGAGTCCATTTAATAGGGAGCACAATACGGTCGAGGACTCCGAGAGATTGGGAGCAGCAGCAGATGACATGTATGTCCTGAGGCTGTGGTCTTACAAGAGCCTGCGTCTTTTGCCAGACCAGACCGAACTCAGGCCATCACTCTCTTGTCTTCCTTCCATGCTTCCTTCCAGGCTGTGGCTATGGTGTCGGAGTTGTGGCAGGAGGTGATGGAGGAGTATGGTCCAACTCACATAAGTGACTTTTTTTAATTATTTAGGGCCTGATACATGAGTTCCTCACAAAAGAGGCATTGGCCCACCTCCATTTCCTGCAATTTGCTGGCTGCCATGCAGGCATAGGCCTCTTGAAGATTGGGGTGGTTCTGAGGGCCGCAGTAGCCTACCGAATCAAAGCGCTGACTCCTCCACATTACTCTCCTCCCTGTGCCTTTTTGTTTGAAGGCGGAGTGGAGGAACCTGTGATTCCTGGCTGCCACTTTCCATGGCCTCCTCCTGGCTGAGACTTTCCATGCCCTCCTCCTGGCTGAGACTTTCCTGTGTATGAAAATGGGACATAGTTTTAGGTTTTTGGTCATCAATCACACACAATTTAGAGCTCATGACTGTTTCAAATTGAATGTTAACAAATAGAAAAGACTATACTTCTGACCCCAGCATTTGTCATTCTTGTCCCAATAATTTTTGGCTACTACTGTCTATTGATATGTAAACCACTTTGTTAATTCTGAAATTAGAGATCAATAATAACATCTAGTTAACATCATTACTTTTTGGCAAGAAATATGCTATACCTGGCTCAAGCTGGGCTCCTCCACATCTTCCTGGGTGGAAGGCCCAGGCTTGACTTCTGAAGCCTCATCTGAGATGGAAGGAAGAGTGGAAGGAAGGGTTGAGAGGGATGGCCTGATTTCAGTCTGGTCTGACAAAAACCGCAGTCTGTCGTAGTACCAGAGCCTGGGGACATAAATGTCATCTGCTGCTGCTCCTGATCTCATAGAATCCTGGACCTTCTTGCGCTCCCTTCACCAATTCCAGCAATTGATCCAGTGCTGCCTTCCTCTTTATTTTATTATTATAAAAAGGGTGTTTCACCTGCCACAGACAGGGCAGCTCCCTGTATTTATCAATTAAGCTAGGTAGGAAGTCATGATCATTGAATCTATCCATTTTCTCTGCAAGACACAACACAAGACAAACCCTAATGTCAGGCTAAACTCTCCTAATCTTGTCCCAATATAGGCCTCAATCTATAAGCAGTATAAGCCACTGATGCCCAAAGTTAAAATTGTACCTGCGTTAGCACGATCGGCGCTTACGCTACTCCGTCCTCCGCTCACAGATCGTACCTACGACACACGTGTGTTACGCTTTACACTGCACATGCATGAAACTCCGTCCACCCCTGACCTTCTTTCTAGTATATTCCTCGCCCCTTCTTTTTCAGCGCAGTGGGAGAGCACATGGTGGAGACAGAGCAGGTGCATGCAGAGGAGAGCAGCAACGACGAAAGCCCAGAGCCACAAACATCACGATCCAGGAGATTTAAGGCATCAAATATGTCCTTTGGTGAGATGGTGGACATCTTGAAGAGGGCCGACTATGACGGTAAATATGGACCGTACATCAACCCAAATGTGAGAAAGGCCAAAATCATGACTAAAGTTGTGAAAAGTCTGCAGAAGAATTTTGGGGTACAGTGATCCAAGGATCATCTGAGCAAACGATGGTCAGACCTCAAATTGAGGGAGCAGAATCAGTACAGAAGAATCAAGAGAGTGCTGCAAAAAAGTATTTTGTCGTGTGTTCCTATTATTATTATTACTTTTGTGCTGCTCCATGTGCGTATCTTTACTGTTCTTTACTTTCGTGCTGCTCCATGTGCTTTTCTTTACAGTTTAAAATGGCGTTTAAAATGGCAAGTTTCAGGTTCGTGGGCACAATATTCGTTCGTAGTGAACATTGTTCATTCGCTCACTAATACGATGTTTTTTGCAGGTGCAGGTTAACTACAGTACATTTGTTAAGGCCTATTTGTATTAAAAGAAGTTTGTTGTTTAGATGGGTTTGTAACTAGAATGAAATGCAAACTTGATTCAGTGTAAGGAGAGGACACTCAGCAGCCGTTTACACATCTGGACGCAGGAGCACTAGTGTGGAACACAAGAACACCCTTGTTAGGGTTTCCCACACAGGTGCTCCAGTGGATACTAGGGGTGTCTCCAAGTGGGAAACTTTACCAAAAAAGGTAAGTATTCCAGCTTGAAGAAAGGGAAAAAGCATGTCTTCAGCTTGGAGTAGCACTCATAAAATTATTAAATGTTGTGCTGTCCCCTTATAAACAAACATTCCCTCATAGTGCAAAAATTGTGCCTAAACATGATTTCACATATCATAAAAAGTGATGAATAAACAATGTTAAAGTGAAACTGCAATGTTTGTGAATAATCTTCCACATAAATTACATAGTGTAGTATAAAAGCAACACCATTTATTATAAAATAAAGATACTGACAAGTATCAAGAGAAAGACATTTAAAAACACCACCTCTCTGCCGAGTGGGCATAATGACATCAGCTCTAGGCTCCTCCTAATGTGTTTCATCACAACGGACATTGTCCAGGGGCTAGTGTATAGTGGTAGCACTACCTCTATGCGTACGCTAGTGCTACTACTTAGCTAGAGCTAGTTAGTGACAGTAGCGCTAGTGTAAGAGCATAGTAGTGCTAGAATTAGTATGGCAGCCGCTAAATGACAAATCCTGGACACTGTATATCTTACAGTTCAGCAACTTCCCATGGAAGCTTAATGCATCTCCAAAGCATGGCATTTAAAAGATGTGTGTATTTTTACTGTTACCCTTTAAGACACAAAAAAGGCCCTCTTCTTCATGATATATATTTTTTTTAATCTACAGAATGCAAACCCCTATCACTGTTCAACATTGCTGCTTAGAAGGAGGCGAATACAAAAGTAGTTATGAGTATCAGCACATGCAGATGAGAGGGGGTGTCGTAGACAGCATACACAGAGGAGAAGGGGTGGTGAAATACCTCCCGACTGTCCTAGATTCGCTGGAGCTGTCCAGAGTTTTATTTAAATCCCAGATTCTTGTGAATGTGGACTGAATCCTGGAGCCCAGTGTCAGAACAAGTAACAGTCCTGGCAGGGGTTTACTAGTGCATGCATTCAAGGCACCTGCCCTGCATCTGTAGCAGGGTGCCAAGGATCCCAGACGCCATGGTCTTCCCATCTATAGCTGGCTCTGTACAACCTACTGCAGAGTGGAGACCAAAGCCACCTCCTCCTTATTGGCTTTAACTGAGGATAGGAGGAGGAGAAGAGAATGAAGGAACCAGCTCTGCTGCAGTGCTGATCTGAGGTCTGTACATTTAGTTTAATAGAAAGAGACTTTCAAAGGAAGGGAAACAGTGATTGGGAAGGGGGTGGGGGCAGATAACATAGATTTAGACTGGGAGGAGTGATTTGGAGGGGAGGGGGGTGATTGGATATGTGCAGGAGGGCACTTTTGGAGGAGAGAGGACTTGTTGTGTTAGAAGGTGGGATCGGATTTAAAATGTGACCCCCCCAACCCTACCCCCAGCAGATATCTTTTTTACATCAAATCAAAGAGATGCTGGCTGACATAGAGGAGGTGATTGTGGCATCTAGTACACTGGGCACACCACAAGAGATGCAGGGCATGTGCCCTAGGCGCCCACACCAGTGCGCCCCTGCCAGACAAGTTAGGGCCAGTTCACACTGCCTGTACCCTAAACCGAAGTGGTTTAGTGTGTGAGCAGTGCTCTGTTCTGGCTCTACTGAGCCGATGGTAAGGGGCAGTATGATGTGTTTTTTACCACAGCCTTTGTGCCCTTTGTCCCCATGTTGATGGGGACAAGGGCCTTTTTCCCACATCCCTGGGCTGTGGTTGTGGGGGTCTGCGGGGGGGGGGGTGCTTATAAGAATCTGGAACCCCAGCCCACCCGCCCCTTACCTATTTAAGAACTGTCACCCGGCAGAGTAGGCATACAAGAGACAGTTTGTTTTGCTGAAGTACTGTAAAGCGGTACAATAATGAGTGTCTGCAGACAACAGTGAAGCATGGTGGAGGTTTCTTGCAAGTTTGGGGAAGCATTTCTACAAATGAGTTGAAGAATTGGTCAGGATCAATGCTGAGAAATACAGGTAGATACTTATCCATCATGCCATACCATCAGGAAAATGCGTGATTGGCCCCAAATTTATTCTGCAGCAGGAAAATGATCCCAAACATACAGCCAATATCATTAGGAACTATCTTCAGGAGTCCTGAAAGTGATGATTTGGCTCCCACAGAGCCCTGATCTCAACATCATCAAATCTGTCTGGGATTACATGAAGCGACAGAAGGATATGAGGCAGCCTACATCCACAGATAATGTTTGAAACAACCAAAAACTGCGAGCAAGTGTACCTAGAAGAATTGATGCTTTTTTGAAAGCAAAGGGTGTTCACACCAAATATTTATTTGATTTGGATTTATCTTCTGTTCATTTACTTTCCATTTTTGTTATTTGATAAAAATAAGCTATTATTATTATTATTAGCTATATTATCTTAATTTACAGCTCTAATTTTACAAAACTGTATATTACACATACAAATGTACATATCCTGCACTATAAGCTACAAAGCTGTTGCTGTACATGGTCCATGTTTGTGCAGCTTTTCTAATTTGTTTTGTATTATCCTGCAGTCTATGCGTGATCTTTGTCACCCTGAACCTGTTTTTGCATTATTGTTTCTGACCTTGACTGATTACTTTTATTGAAAGTCAACTCTAGGGTTATTTTGCTTCCCAAGTATATTATCTCTCACCATGGCCACTATACTCACAATATAAAATTATATAATATTTGCCACTATCCCTATAAAACAACACCTGGAACATCATCAGATGCAAGTCAAGAGTCCCATGAGGATCTGCCAGTATGCAGGGTTTGTCATTTCAGAAGACGACATGTATCATGATTCCCGAGGACTCAACTGTAGTTTCTGGGTGTGATGGCCAGTTTTGAGTGGACATTGATGGGCCTTGATAGGCAGCTCTCCTGGCGGTGATGAGCAATGACGGGCAGTTCTGTGGGTAGTTATGCGCAGGGACCTATTTCGATTTTGTAAAATGTGTTTTTGTTTTATAAATTACATATGCAGTAGAAATAAAGGAAAAGAGTCTTGCAAGCCACAATAATCCAATGCCCAGTAAGAACCAAACAATAAATATAAATACCTAGCAGCAAATGCAGAATACGTATTCATGACCGTGCAGATAAATGTAAACAAAAAATTGCGCTGCGCTTAAGTGTATATCATATAAAATATTCAACGTGGTGATACCAAAATTCATATGCAATAAAATAATAAAAAAATACAAAAATATATGTATATATATGTTTACACATAATTCTTCATAAATACAATGTGCAAAAAAATCATATAGAATAAAAGTTTAAACACAATTCTTCCTAAGTGCAATGTGCATATAAATAATTATTCCAACACATAATCATAAATTACTGTGCATATATTGTAAGTATAAGTTGGTGAAAAGTTGATAAAAAACGTGCAATAATTCACATAAAGTGCAACATGCAAATAATCTATTAGAATCTAAAATTGATTCACATATAAGTGCCAAGTGAACCTAAATAAATTGATGCACTCTGACGGTGAAATATCACCCAAAAAAATTCCTTATAACAGTGTCCGAAATATCCAAACAAGTTATGTGTGTATTTGTGTCCAAAAAAGACATAAATGTCCAAATTATCCAGCGTGCTGAGTCTAAGTGTCACAAAACATGCCGTGGTGTGCCTTGGTGACCCCCCACAGTGGTTGCGCTCACCTTAGAGCGTGTGACACAGTAATTAGCTGTGTCAAATCACACTGTGGAGCCACCCCCGGGCTCTGTATAACAAGCTAGATACGATCTCCAATCTGGATCAATATGGCTCCATAGACATCATACCATAAAGTAAAGAGAGACTATATAACGTAATTCCGTTAAACTATTTTTATTAAAAATAAAAAGCCACTTCCCATAGAGGGGTACTCATATTTTCCTGGTGCTACTGTGCACCAAACAATAAAGCCCTTTAAAAACCGCCGATCGGCGTGCTGCGGGGTATATGCTTCTCCCAGCTCTGTGCTGTTCACTCCGTCCTGGCCCCTCCCCTATGTGTGTTCGACACAGGGAGTCACGTGTCTTCATCAGGGGGTCACCGAGGCACACCACGGCATGTTTTGTGACACTTGGACTCAGCACGCTGGATAATTTGGACATTTATGTCTTTTTTGGACACGAATACACACATAACTTGTTTGGATATTTCGGACACTGTTATAAGGAATTTTTTTGGGTGATATTTCACCGTCAGAGTGCATCAATTTATTTAGGTTCACTTGGCACTTATATGTGAATCAATTTTAGATTCTAATAGAGTATTTACATGTTGCACTTTATGTGAATTATTGCATGTTTTTTATCAACTTTTCACCAACTTATACTTACATTATATGCACAGTAATTTATGATTATGTGTTGGAATAATTATTTATATGCACATTGCACTTAGGAAGAATTGTGTTTAAACTTTTATTCTATATGATTGTTTTGCACATTGTACTTATAAAGAATTATGTGTAAAATATATATATTTTTGTATTTTTTTATTATTTTATTTCATATGAATTTTGGTATCACCACGTTGAATATTTTATATGATATACACTTAAGCGCAGTGCAATTTTTTGTTTACATATGCAGTAGAGTTTGCACACTGCAAGTCTACTATTAGTGTTGGAGCTGGTCATTAGGCATTGCTGGAAAGGATTTGACGTTAATTGTAGCCATTCACTCGTACCCATTATCAGTGTTCCTTGCTTGGTGACATTCCCTCATTATAGGGGAGTACAAACTACAACAGAAGACAAGAAATGGCTGACTGATGTGCTTAGTGAAAGCCATCACCTGTTTATCTTTTACTTATGGCACAAGCACCCATTCACTTACCTTTTGTCTTTTAAGTAGCTATTTTTGAATGCAACTTATTGATACACTGAACATTAGGTGCATTTTTTTGGTGCTGTTCATTTATTTATTTTTCTGTATTTTTGTATGTGCTAAACTGTTTAGCAATTTTGATTCACATTTTTGGAAGCAAAGTCTATATACACATTTATAGGGTTCATGAATGTGAAAGTTAGACACATTTTAAAGAGTCCGTCAGGATAAATCACATTCATCTGTGTTCCCTTTTTTGTTTTTGTGTTTTTGTTTTTTTGTTGTTTATTTCTTGTTTTGCCTGTGGCACAGAGTTTTCATTGTTATTTGTTTTCAAAAGCCAAGCGAGTTCATGTAGATACTGTATAATCTCTGTGTAAGAGCCTTAAATTTCACAGTTAACATATACACATTCAGTGTGGCAGAACCAGATAATAGGAGGACCTAGTACAATACTCATGTCAAAAATATACAAACACAGTAAAAATTATGTAAAAAAAAAAGTAAGTGCAAGGAAAAGTTTAAAGTGGTATTAAACCCAACGCTAAAATGTAATATATTGCAACAGTCATTAGATGTGGTAACTGCATTGGGTTTTTTTAGGCTTTTTCCCCTGTTTTTACCTGTCAATCTGGTCAGTACCACACCTCCTGTATCAGAGTGCGACCACTATGAATGAAGGAGCCCAGGGGCACCTTTGAACAGCAGCACAGTGAGCCTGGGGGAGGGTAGTGTTAGATGTAGTAGCAGATTTAAATACACTAGCAAATTGAAGCCAATCTCCAGCTAAAAGCAGGTTCAGCAAACAGCTATATACCTTTTGGGATACAGCTCTTACCTGCTGTAAAAAAATAAAAACTGATTATTGTTAGCATCCTTGTCAGTATGAAATGATTTGTCTCATCCCTGTAACTGCTACATCTGCAGAAGAGCTTTTTTGACAAACAACAGACTTATTGGCAGAATCACCAAGTAAAAACTAAAAAAGAAAACCTAAAAAGAAAACAAATGCAGCCATTAAATCCATCAAGAATTGATAAGCTGCAATATAATAGTTTGCTTTTGGGTTTAATACCACTTTAACTGAATGGCAATTATGGGCTAGCTGGGCTCTCAACAGCATGGGAGGTCCGAACACCCAACCCAGTTAGTGTGTATTGGTGCTTGGGATCCACCATTGCCACCATAGTCTTTCAGCTCTCTTGACAAAGCCATCTAATGAATGATAACCGCATACATATTCGGAAGTTACTTACCAACAGCAGCATTAGTCATCACCAATGCAGCAAAAGTGAATAATAGAACAGTAATCAGTAACAGCTAACAGGTTAAGCTTCTTTTTCTCGTTCAATCCGCCATCATCCCTACTATCCACCAAGTGGCAGCCATATGCAGTATTGCAGAAGTTTACACCCCAGTGTCATACATTATGGTGGCTGTCTAAGTCCTGGGTTCCAACCAGGCTCTTTAGTTGTGTTAAGAGAGTTAAGTGTAGGAGCCAGCCACTACAGAGCATACATAATGGATCATGGATCTTGTGGAAGCAGGAAATACAGGGGAGAAAACATTTGGTAATTTCGCAGTGCAACATCACCAGTGGATGGCAGTGCAGTGTATGGAAGGGCTTGAGGGCTGTGCACACTATGATTACCCTATCCACAGGTACAATAAGGCTGTATGGCTGTGGTGCGCCATGTGACTTATGTTCCCATATGAAAAGCAAAATCTATCTCTCTTTGGGTTGCAGCTCAGAACATGGAGAATGAGATGAGGAGAGGTGGGTTCAGGAACATTTGCAAAACCTGTGGGTGAGCATAGGAATATGTACAAAAAACACTGTGCACTCAATGCACACCCAGTTGGGTGCTGAGATGGGGTCCACCTCTAGAAATTAGAAGAGCTCCAATTGGTGTTCTACAGTAACTAGCAAGAAGAGTTTCATGGCTTCTTTTAATCTGCACTTGAAACAGGTGGTTCCATTTATACATGGCCCCTACCTGATTAATTGACTCAAGAATGGTTTGGGGCTCCTTCTCATACTCTGCATTAGGCACAATAGATACATCAGCAGCTGAAATCCACTGGACCCATGTGCCAAGTTCATTGCATTATCTCTTCCTTGGTAGTGAAGAAGTGGACCCTACAAGGCCCATTCACTGGACATTTAGGTATAAGTTCACTGGGCTCATTCCTTTGTACACCCTGTCTAAATTCAAGGATTCATTAGGAGAAGTCCATAGGATGGTGTTTAATACAGCAACAACTTTAGAATTTAGGTCCAGAGGTAACATCATGGATATCCCACAACTAAATGTTTTTGGACCCCCCCATAATTATCACTATCCTCCACTTAAAGCCAGAGAGAGGTAAATTTAGCTTGCTGCAGTGCTTGAGCTTGTTTCAAGGCAGCTAGGCAAGCTCCATGTTGATCAGAGGCTTCTTGCAGCTCCGCTAATTTGGTTTCAGTTAGGGATGCTTGCTGTCTAAATTGCTCTACTTTTTTATTTCTGATGTCCAGTTGCTCATGATTGCTCTTGTTGGGATCACCTGTAGAAGGGCTCTGATGCTTGATTCCACCATCCTGGCTGTGGTGCAAGAGGACTGTGAGCTGTCAGTGCACTCTGATGCTGATGTGGAGGATGGGTAATATAGGCATGCAGACTGGCAAACCTGAAAGACATTCCTGGGTGTTTTGTGAAGAACTAGCAGGTTTGCCTCTGTGTCCTGCATTTGCTTTTGCCCATTTTCAGGGGTACCATGTCGGATCCCACTTCCAAGTGCTCAGCAGGAGTCACAGCATGGAACTAAAGGTGAAATATGCCTCACAGGGATGCCTGTGAGGCATATGCTCCCTGTGTTTACTAGAGAATTCCTGTCAGCCAGTTAACTTGAAAATATGTACAGTACATGCATATAGTTTTACTTTTGGCGATATACGTATAATTGTGGCTAAGCATGCACCTGTGTGCAGAAGTGATGGTGTTCATTCATATGCTTCACAGTGTGGGCACACACATCTGCACCCCACAGTTAGTATTGACTGTAGATGGCCTAATTACAGTAAGGGATGCACCAACTCTTTTCTGTGTCCTGCATTCCGGTTACTGTCCTGGCTCTTGCCTGATCTTGCTCTGTACTGCTCACCTTGGCTTTATCCATGACTCTGATTTTGCTTGTGATTTTTTACCGATCTGCCCACTTGTCACTGATCCTGGCTTCCTCTGTGATTTCGCTACTGTCTATAATTCTGTTCTGCACAATCACTGAGTGCCAGTTCTAAATGCCTCTAGAACGAGCTACAGTCATCTGTGTGTATTCCTTTAGTCTGCCTACAGTCATATATGTGTATTCCTTTAGCATGCCTAACTGCCTCTATCCAGAACCAATGACCCAACAGGAGTTCCCCTTTCCCCTTTAACCACCTCAATACAGTGCACTTACACCCCCTTCCTGCCCAGACCAATTTTCAGCTTTCAGCGCTCTCACAGTTTGAATGACCATTACTCAGGCATGCAACACTGTACCCATATGAAACTTGCATCCTTTTTTTCACACAAATAGAGCTTTCTTTTGGTGGTATTTTTTTTATTTTTTGTGAAAAAATATTCTTTGTTTCTGTCATAAAATTTTGCTAATTAATAATTTTTCTTCATAAATTTTTGCCAAAATTTATACTGCTACATATCTTTGGTAAAAATAACCCAAATTAGTGTATATTATTTGGTCTTTGTGAAAGTTATTGAGTCTACAAACTATGGTGCCAATCACTGAAAATTGATCACATCTGATCAGGCCTTCAGTACATCAGGTGAATCTCATTTCTTGAGACACTAACAAGTCAGGGCAAAAACAATTCTTTGCAAAATGAAGATTTTTTTTTTTTACAAAATTGTCATATTATCAGGTTTTTTCTCACTCACAGCATATGCATACAACAAATTACACCCCAAAACACATTCTGCTACTCTTCCCGAGTATGGCGATGCCACATGTGTGAGACTTTTACAAAGCCTGGCCACATACAAAGGATCAACATTGAAGTAGCACCTTCAGGCGTTCTACGAGCATAAATTACACATTTCATTTCTCAATCACCTATTAAACTTTTGAAGGCCCTGAAGCACCAGGACAATGGAATTGCCCACAAAATGACCCCATTTTGGAAAGCAAATGGCTGTTACCAGCATCGGTGACGAGCAGTGTTCCCGGGAACACGCCGCCACCGACGTACACTGTGCCGTGCAAAGTGGGGCGGTACCACCTGTGATCGGCCATGACTTTATCATGGCTGATCACGTGGTAAACAGAGATACCCAATGGCTGTTCACCCACCTTCGGTGGCGAGCGGTGTCTCCGCGACACGCCGCCAACGAAGGAACAGGGATACGCGCACATGATCGCGTGCATTCCCTGTTTAAATGGAGGGACGTCATATGATGCCCTCCCAGAACGAGAGCCGCGCTACTTGGCTGTCATATGACAACCGGCGGGTGGCTAGCGGTTAACCTCTAGTTTTCCTCGTAGTGCTGCTCATCTCTCGACTGACACTTCTGCCCATACGCTCTGCTGAATCTTCTGGGTCAGCATCTTTAGTCCAAGGTTCTGCAGTCAACATCTTTCCGCATTTCTGTTCCTCCTGACCCTTGGCACTGTCTGTTTCATATCCAGGAGTGCTTGGACCAGATATACAAGAAAGCCCCCCCTTGTAATTTCAGCCTCTTATCAGGTACATGACAGTGTCTTTTTGGGTTTAGGCATAAAAATCTTTCAGAATTTAGAGATCAGCCAATTGACTTATTCAATGGCCCAGAGCTCACACACATGCAGCCACTCCCATTCATGGCCATCCATGCCCTTCCAGAACTACATATGTTATAGGAGGAGATACCGGTTGGCAAGAGGGGCATACAAGTGTAGCACCCTAGGTAGGTGCTAGGATTCGTGTATGAAAGTTTTTGGTTGCTCTGCTTAATAGAGGAACAGCTACATAAATGTAATTTCTGTCTGCTTAACAGAGAGCTGTGATTGGCTAATGTAGCCTTCTCAGTGTCCTCCGGTGCTGCGCATTCTGTCTTGAGTTTCACTGTATCCTAGCAACTATGGAAAGTGCTGGATTATAGGCAGAAACCATGCAGATGGGAGCATGAATATTCTTACAGCCCTGGCCAGTTACAGAGCCCATGTGCCCCTTCAATACAGGCATCCAGCCCTAGGCATGCTGGATGCCTGTATTGAAGGGGCACATGGGCTCTGAGTCTTTTTTTTCCTAGCAGAGGATGTCTGAGTGCCTCCCCCGGCACTTGCTGCCATGTGGCCTCAGGTGGGCGACCTGGGGGCCTGAAGTCTGTGTGTCTGACCCTGGTCCTGCCTTAGCTGACAGTCTGTGGGCAACCTGAGGACCTGAAGTCTGTGTAGCTGACCCTAGTTCTACCATATCTAACAGAGGGAGAGTTTACAGTGCATTTGGTCTGGGATCAGGTGAGAGAAGGCTGCTGGTGGTACTTCAGGAGCCTTATGAGTATAGACACACTAAGGAGCCATAGACAGGTAATCTCCCTCTTGTGCGCTAAGTCAACTGAGGGTCAACACAAAGAGAACACTGGCTAGTGTTCTTAAGGCTTTGTCCAGAATCAACTACTTTACTAAGGGTTCTGCAATCAGTTTGCTGCTGCTGTGACAAAGTCTGTATCTGCCTTCTGCAAGGACTTCAACCAAGTTTCACTAGGAAAGGAAGTCCTCAGTGTAAATAGTTCAATTTGAAAGTATCCCACTATATCCCTTACCCGATCCAAGTTCTCCAATAAAACAAGAAAGTCAAAACCCTTATGCCGTGTACACACAGTCGGAATTTCCGACAACAAATGTTAGATGTGAGCTTGTGTAGGCCATGTGTAGGCTCCATCGGACATTTGTTGTTGGAATTACCGACAACAAAAATTTGAGAGCTGGATCTCAAATTTTCTGACAACAAAACCTGTTGTCGTAAATTTTGATCTTGTGTACACAATTCCGACGCATAACATTCTATGCATGCTCGGAATCAAGCAGAAGAGCCGCACTGGCTATTGAACTTAATTTTTCTCGGCTCGTCATATGTGTTGTACATCACCACGTTCTTGGCGATCGGAATTTCTGACAACATTTGGGCGATCGTGTGTATGCAAGACAAGTTTGAGCCAACATCAGTCGGAAATAAATCCAGGATTTTTTTGTCGCAATGTCCAATCGTCTGTACACGGCATTAGACTGGTCATTGGAGTAATGAGCTGAAGTGAGGGTGTGCACTTGGCTGTGTGTGAAAGGATCACGTAAAAAGCCCCTTGTGTTTTGTAATATAATATACGAACTGCGCCTTTTTGTAATAATATGAATGAACCATCATGACTCTATTTTGTATATGTAGTAATATGAATGAACCATCATGACTCCATTTTTATACCCCCGCCATTTTGTATGAAGTCCCTTATTGTGTAAGTTCAAACTTGTGTAAGAATGCTTGCACAGCATCCCCCCTCCCTTATGTGCTGACTGTGGTCAAGCCTGTTCTCGGAATGTATATCCTGTTTAGCCTTAGGCAATCAGCTAAGATATGTGACTAATGACCAGATGTCCTATCTAATTGTTGATAGATATACAACAAGTTACAAACTGGTATAACCCTAGACACATATGCATTAAACTAACCATTCCCCCTCCTTTGTTCTATACTGAATATATACATACTTTCGTGCTCAATAAAGATAGACATATGAATGCACAACCTGCCTCTCGTTCATTCTGTGTCTCCAGATATCTGAGGGCTCTGTTGGTGTACCTACAAGAAGGGTGGTCATCCAGAATACCTACTATTTCCTTTCAGTGTGAAGCTACCTTGTGCCTGGCTGCAAAGAAAAAGTGGGGAAGACCTGACCAACATCTCCTGCAGGGGTAGCGCTACACAGGGAAGAGATAAAGATGGCTGTAAGAAGGAAGAGCTGCAGATGTTGTGAGAGGAGGCAATACCAGCTGGCAAGCTGAGTTTACAATGAAAAGATGCACAGGGCTATACAATACATATACACAATATCCAGCTCAATGAGAATAAAGAAGGGATAGTGGCTACAGTGCTGTGCTGTTTCACCCCTATACAAACACATATACAGTTTAAAAACATATAAAACACAAAAACATATAAATATGCACATTTACACAAACACACAAAGTCAAATTTATGACACAAAAAGAGTATAATGCTATAAGTGTTTTATTTGTAGTTAACTTAGAACCACTGTAAATATGGGTGCTGCAAAGAGAAATGATAGAGTAGAAAACAAATTCATGTCAAGTCTTCTCAAGCATTGCCAAAAAGTATCACAATCAGAGAACAGAGCTCTTAGCTTATCCTTTAAGAAGCACCAGACCCACACCTTTCTCTTAAATTGTAAGCCGTGTCTAGTTCGAATTTTACATTATCCGGGACTATATTTTCTCACATTGTGTTTTTACAGCCCCTGCCATGGTAAGACAGAAACAGCAGTAAAAAAGGAGTGCACTATATATTTTATTGATCTATCACATTTTGAATGTCTGTGCTAATACAGTGTAAGTCTGTAGCAAAAGCTTTTCTAAGCAGACATAAATTCCATAAATGTGCAGCCAGACTTCAGTAGGTTTTGTCTCCCTTTTTTTTTGTATCCCAGTGATGAGTTCATTATGTTCAAAGTATATTAAAGGCTCAGTGGGCTGACATAGAAATACAAGGCCTTTCATCAGCTCAACACTTCTACCAGTCTGGTCTGAAAACTCACACAGAACCTCAAGACCTGGATAATCTTATAGCGTGAGCTGGGGATTATAAATAAGTAAAATCTTTCTATGAACACAAGGATGGATTTTGTTTAGATATATTTATTACTGCTGTTGTTTGGTTGTTTCAGTTTAAGGGGTTTTGTTGTCTCATACAGATTTAAAATTAACCAATTAGTGTCAGATGTAGAGATAACATTGTTGCCTCATATATTTTGATAGCGTAATATAATGTTGTCTAGTGCAGTGTCTCTCAACCTTTTTCAGTCAAGGCACCCTTTAAAAATTATGGACAGTCTCTTGGCACCCCATTCTAAAATGTAAAAATGAATCTAATAGTTTTACATAATGCAGCAACATCCACAAGTCCAAGTAGGACACCCAACGTTAGAGGTGATTTAGTCTCTCAAAGCAAATATACTTTTGCAAACTGGTACTGACTAGTATTCTAATGTTTCTATTCCCCCTCAGTTTTTCTCCATCACTTAGCTAATATGACCACACTGCTGGTGGAGAAGGGCAGGGGAGAGTCAAACAAGGATGCTATGCAGGCGACTAACATCCTCTCTATCAAATGATGATGCCATTGGTCGTTAGAAAGCCAGCAGGTAGAAGGTTGTAATGGTGCACAATGAAAACCTGTGGCTTTGTGTAACTAAAAAGGCAGCCCCATGCTCAGGCTTGTATACAATTTTTGGGCAATTTTTAGGCATTTTTCCAAGGCACTCTTGAAGAAACCTCAAAGCACCCCAGGGTGCCTGGGCACCCTGGTTGATAAAGACTGGTCTAGTGTACATTGTAATGGAGCGTTTACAGTACATATTCACAATCAATCACTAGGCCGTCTTTTGGCTATAGCGTGGACTAAAATTGCTGGGAGGGCGTCCCTGGACGTCCTCCTGTTTACTTTTGCGGGTAAATTCTGTGTTAGCCGTGTCCCTTGGACACAGCCAATCACAGATTGTGCTAAATGGCCAATCACAGCAGCCATTTAGCACTCGATCTGAGTGTCCAGTGAGAGATGATCTCATATGTAAACATATGAAATCATCTCTCATCGCCGGCTCTCCCTCCTCACACAGAGACAGTGTGTGAGGAAGGAGAGCGAACGGCTGCAGCGTCAGTGTAAAAAAAAAAATAGAAAATACAGTGCCAACAGTACCTGTCAGTGCCATCTGTCTCCAGTGCCATCTGTCCCCAGTTCCACCTGTCCCCAGTGCCACCTGTCAGCGCCATCTGTCCCCAGTGCCACCTGTCAGTGTCATCTGTCCCCAGTGCCACCTGTCCCCAGTGCCACCTGTCAGTGCCATCTGTCCCCAGTGCCACCTGTCAGTGCCATCTGTCCCCAGTGCCACGTATAAGTGCTTCTGTCATCAGTGCCACATCAGTGTCACGTGTCATCAGTGCCACCTATTAGTGCCATCTGTCATCGGTGCCACGTATTAGTGCATCTGTCATCAGTGCCACATGTCATCAGTCCCACGTATCAGTGCCATCTGTTATCAGTGCCACCTGTCAGTGTCACGTGCCATCTGTTATCAGTGTCATGTGTCATCAGTGCCACATATCAGTGCCACCTGTCATCAGTGTCACGTGTCATCAGTGCCACGTATTAGTGCCATCTGTCATCAGTGCCACGTATTAGTGCTATCTGTCATCAGTGCCACGTATTAGTGCCATCTGTCATCAGTGTCACCAGTGCCACATATTAGTGCCATCTGTCATCAGTGCCACGTGTCATCAGTGCCACGTATCAGTGCCATCTGTCATCAGTGCCACCTGTCAGTGTCACGTGCCATCTGCTATCAGTGTCACGTGTCATCAGTGCCACGTATCAGTGCCACCTGTCATCAGTGTCACATGTCATCAGTGCCATGTATTAGTGCCATCTGTCATCAGTGCCACATCAGTGTCACGTGCCATCAGTGCCACGTATCAGTGCCATCTGTCATCAGTGCCACATCAGTGTCACGTGTCATTGTCCTGGTGCTCCAGGGCCTTCAAGAGTGTAATAGGTAGTCAACAAGTTAGTGTTGTGTAATTTATGCTCCTAGAACACGTGATGATGCTTCCTGCATGTTTGGCCTCTCTAAGTGGCTAGGCTGTGAAAAAGTCCCACACATGTGGTATCGTAATACTCAGGAGGAGTAGCATAATGTATTTTGGGGCATTATTTGTGGTATACACATGCCATGTGAGAGAAATAACCTATTACAATGACAATTTTGTGGGAAAAAATCTTCATTTTGCAAAGAATTGTGGGGAAAAAATGACAACATCAAAAACCTCACCATGCATCTTACTAAATACCTTGGAATGTCTACTTTCAAAAAAGGAGTCATTTGGGGGGGTATGATCAATTTTTTATGATTTGCACCACAGCTTGTAGACTCTATAACTTTCACAAAGACCAAATAATATCCACTGATTTGGGTTATTTTTACCAAAGATATGTAGCAGTATAAATTGTGGCCAAAAATTTATGAAGAAAAATTAATAATTTGCAAAATGTTATCACAGAAAGTAAGAAAATTGCGTTTTTTTAAAAAAAAAAATTGGTCTTTTTTCATTTATAGCGCAAAAAATAAAAAACCCAGAGGTGATCAAATTCCACCAAAAGAAAGCTCTATTTGTATGAAAAAAGGACAAAAAATTCATTTGGGTACAGTATTACATGACTGAGTAATTGTCATTCAAAGTGTGAGAGCATTGAAAGCTGAAAATTGGTCTGGTCACGAGGGGGGTTCCTCAAGTTGTCAAGTGGTTAAAGTTCATAATAGGTAAAACATGGATTTGTGATCAATTTTCCCTCCGAGTTTAGTGTATTTAAACTTAGGATAGAGTGGGGAAGGGCTTAAATCCCTTGTCAAGTTTTTATTGCTGTCTGCATCTCTGCTGGGAAGAACGATTTCCTAGTGAGTGATGGGACACACAATCATTGTCCTAACTTGACAGTAGCTTCAAGTTGCTTGCCATTTATTTAAACATTTTGCCTTGCAATCTGCAGGGCACAATTAAGGGTCAAATTCCCTTTAATTTTAGTGGATGCAAAATCTGAAATTTTATGATTAAATCAAGTTTGCTCAATTACTGGGTCATCCTATGTAGGTTATAGAAGGTAGAAGCACAAGATGGTATGAGCTGATGCCACTCACTCTTATGAAGTAAGCAGAAAAAGAGAGTTATAGAGTAGACCGGTTGGTATGATGATTGTTAAAGGATCAGCCAAAGAAATCTGATCTTGAATAACAAAAGTAAGGGACTTAGACTCTTTCTCTGAAAAAAAGAAATAAGAAAATTCTTTAGGTATAAAGTTAAGGTACAAACCTGCAGCAGCATCAAAAAGCCTTCAAATATGGTAAAATACTGGGCTTTTCCCACAGGCAAAGCATCAGCACTTCCTCATGGTGCAGAAGCTTGCCCTACCCTCCGGGCCTCTTGCACATTCCTTTTAGAAACTATGGCAGCCCATCAGAGTAAAAGCTAATAGAAATGTGAGAAGGATTTAGCCACAAGCACCAACACTAACTGTAAATGTTGGAGGTTTGCCTGTAAGAATGGCACATATTTTGGATAGAGTGGTAGACCTTTATATATGCATTACCAAAACAGAAAGTGAGGTGAATCTTTAAGACAGGCCAAAGATGGTGCAATTTTCTTTCCGGCAAGCGCGGGTTGCAGAAAAAAAAATAGCTTGATTACCTCCCACGGAGATATTGTGTTCTCCCAATGTGTGTGTCTGTGTGTGTGTGTGTGGGGGGGGGGGCGCAGGTAGCCATCGCTGCTGTGAGAACACTGATTTTTTGCTATTCACATGCAAAAATCTGGATATATAGAGGTTAGGTACAGCGCTGCGCTAAAAATGACAAACAGCAGCCAACACACATGTAGACTCAGGATCAAACTAACAGTAAATTTTTTTTTTTAAAAGTGTGGCGCTCAGGCGCATGCGCGGCTGCCTAGGAGAGCGGTAATGCTATCTTAGAGCTCCGCTCCTGGGACGATTGCACCGGAGGACTACAGGTTCCAGCGGCACCGCGAACGATACACAGCGATAGCTGGTACTTCCTAGAGCCCTCAGGTATCCTTATTATGGTCCTGCGGGGCCCAAAACGAAAATATAAAGCTGGTATGGCTAAAGAAGCGCCGGCCAGGCAGTCTTCCAAGATGGCGGCGGCAGTTACCTCACAGCCTTCTACACCGCACACTAGGAAAACACTGCCACACAGAGTAAAGACCCAGGATTTCACCGCTGAGTCTGACTCTGATACAGGCGGCTCACAGACTGTGATTCAATCTGACATGTTTAAAACATTTGAAAGAATGTTACAGAAAGCCCTCAAACAAACTTCAGATCACATTACTGATAAATTGACAAAGGAAATAAGGGAGCTTGGACAGAGAACAGCTGAGTTGGAATTGAGAGTGGATGAAATAGATAGCCACACGCAGCACTTTATCTCTGAATTTGAGAACCTTAAAGAGGAAAATGTTATACTACAGTCACGTTTAGAGGATCAGGAAAATAGGGACAGACGATCGAATCTGCGAATTAGGGGAATCCCTGAGACTGTCATTGATCTTCAAGCCACCATGATAGCTCTATTCCAGGAATTACAGGCTTCCACCGCAATACTCCCTTTACCCTTGTGTCACAGTTAAATGACCCAGAAGGTAGATATACATTACTTACTGGCTATATTTCTGATACTCCTATTACGATAGTATCCTACTATGCCCCAAATAAACGGCCAGAAGCTTTTTTATCCCATCTTTTTCAACTAGTTGATACGCACAAATTTGGTACGGTTGTCTTATGTGGAGACTCTAATGCTACGGTTTTTCCTTTCTTGGATAAATCCCCTTCAGTCCCACCTACAAGCTCTGCTAGATTGACTCTCCAATCTCTGCTTTCTACTCATAACTTAGTAGATACTTGGCGAGAACTTAATCCTTCCAGTAAACGTTTCACACACTATTCATATCCACATAACTCTTTCTCACGTATTGATCATATCTTAACCCCATCTAGCATGATACCAGAAATGATTTCCTCCAAAATAATCCCATTTCCATGGACTGACCACTGTGCTGTTTTCACAACCTTGGCTTCCACTATTCCCAGATCACACGATACTACTTGGTGTGTTAATAACTCTTTATTGACTAATCCATCCCTTAAAACTGAGATTGAAGAGGCAATTACTGATTATCTTTCCTTTAATGACACGAATGATGTCTCCCCCCTCACATTGTGGGAGGCCCACAAAGCGGTCATTCGGGGCAGATTGATACAACAAGCATCAGCAATTAAAAAAGAACGTAAACTACAGTTTGCTAAGCTTGAGGCTGTTGATAATAAATGCCATATGACCTTTCAATCTTACCCGAATGCCGCCAATAACTCAAAACTGGAGAAAGCTCGTCTTGATCTAGACCTTTTTTTAACTGATTCTGCTGATAAATTACTACGTAAATGCCAACATATCCAATATCTTAAAGTTAATAAACCAGATACCCCTATGGCGCGTAGTTTGAAGGCAATACAACACGCACAGACTTCTTTCAGATTGAAAATATCCCGTGATGGATATACTAGCAACCCAGTTAAAATATTAGAGATATTTCGCTCTAATTTAGCTAAATTATATTCCCCCGCTCACGACTTTGATAAAACAAAAGCAGATACTCTGTTTTCCAACATAAAGCTCCCTACCTTAGACCAGGAACAACAGGATACCCTCGAGTCCCAGTTCTGACTGCCATTAAACTATTAAAACCACATAAGAGACCTGGTCCTGATGGGTTCTCGGCATTATATTACAAACAGTATGCACACATTTTAGCACCGATCTTAACCAGGGCCTTCAATTCTATCCTGACAGGTTATTCATTTGGGTCTGATACACTGACCTCCATTATAGCAATGATTCCCAAACCCCGTTCCGACTCTACCTCTTGGACCAATTACCGCCCCATATCGCTCCTTAACCTAGACATTAAATTGCTAGCCAAGATCTTGGCGACTCGTTTGAATAACGTTATCGGTCAACTGATTCACAGAGACCAAACAGGTTTTATGCCAACGCGCCAGGCAGGTGATAATGTCAGGCGTGCTCTCTTACTTATTCACGCAGCTAAAGTCAGACACATCCCTACATGCCTATTATCTTTGGATATCAGAAAAGCTTTCGATTCTGTCACCTGGCCATATTTGCAGTACATGCTTCAAAAATGGGGATTTGGGAATCATTTTCTTACATGGATCTCCTCTCTGTATAATAACCCAAAGGCATACATTAAATATGCGGGATATAAATCTGCAATGTTAGACATTAGAAGAGGGACAAGGCAAGGCTGCCCTCTATCCCCATTGCTTTTTGCTCTCCTGATTGAACCACTAGCACAACTAATTAGGTCTCATCCAGATATTAAAGGTATCGAATTAGGCGGATATCAGCATAAGTTGTGTCTTTATGCAGATGATGTCCTTATTTTTTTATCTCATCCCCATATATCAGCCCCAAATTTACTAAATGTCTTGGACAAATTTGCCCAAGTATCTGGACTTTTTGTTAACCCCACAAAATCGAATGTGTTAAATATTTCTTTGCCACAAGCAGAACTTCGACACGTCCAAACCTCATTACCATTCAACTGGGTTACCCATCAGATCTCGTATTTAGGAATACAACTTACAACCTCGATTAAAGATTTATTTGCTGCTAATTATCTTCCTCTACTGAAACAAGTTACAGGCTCTATGAAACAATGGACATCTCTTCCATTATCATGGATAGGACGGATCAATGCTATAAAAATGTCTATATTACCAAAATTTTTATACTTGTTTAGGGTATTACCTATCCCGTTACCTACATATTTTTTAAGACTCACACAACGCAGAGTCATGTCTTTTATTTGGGGAAATACTAAACCCAGAATTTCCAAAACTACACTGTATCTCAAAAAATTGAATGGCGGATTAGGTCTGCCAAACTTCACTTCCTATTACTACGCTGCTCAACTATCACCCCTTCCTAAATATCACTCATTGGCAGAAACACCCCTGTGGGTTCATATTGAGTCAGTTGACAGCGACCCTATCTCTGTGGCCAATATGCTATGGCTCCAACCTAAAGATAGATCACATCTATCTAATCCCATAACGAAACATTCTTTGGCTATTTGGGATAAATTTAGCAGAGCTTGTAATCTCCAATCCCCACATAATCCTCTTCTTTCGTTCCTTAGGAACCCGGCCTTCTATCCTGCTTGGAAATTCCCGAAATCATTTGCTGCATGGTCTTCCATGAATTTAATTAGATTTTATCAATTAAGCAACAATACCGATATTCATGCATTTCCGGTGCTATGTGAAACATATGGGCTTCCTAGATCTCAAATTTTTCGTTATTTGCAAATCAAAAATTTTTATACTCCACTTCTTACCACAGGCTCAACAATGAATCAAATGTCACAATTTGAACGTATTTGTAAAAGCGACCCACATGTAAGGGGCTTGATTTCATCTTTGTACCAACAACTTACTGAGACTCATAATGGTTCACTACCCTCTTATACAGATAAATGGGCACAGGATATGAACCGAGTGTTTGACACTACTGACTGGTCCGATATATGGTTAGCCACTAAGAATTCCTCCCCGAACTGCTATGCTTTGGAAACAAATTTTAAAGTCTTAGCAAGGTGGTACTTAGTACCAGCCAGAATTGCAAAATTTATTCCGACATACCCAATTAACTGTTTTAGAGGTTGCTCTGCACCAGGTACCCACTTTCACATATGGTGGCAATACCCCATAGCTCAAGAATTTTGGAAGAATATTTTTGGAATGGCCTCTAAAGCTCTGGAAACCTCTATTTCCCCAGACCCAGCTTTGGCACTCCTAAATTTGAAACCCACTACTCTTACCCGCACCCAATTTCAGTTATTTCTCCAGCTTAGTACTGCAGCCAAGCAAACTATTGCAAAAGCTTGGAAGTCTCAAACCTTGATTGTAGCGGAAGCCAAACACAGAATGAATAAAGCCCTCATTTATGCCAAAATGACAGCTATTGAGGACAATAACATTAATAAATTTTGCAAAATCTGGCAACCATGGGTTAAACATTTCTTCTCCTACGATTTTGACCAGTCGTTACTGTTACCTTACTAGGATTCTTGATTGCTTATTGTCAAAATATTTGTTGGAGCCGGGCCACCACCTGGAGAGATTTTTCTTCTTCTTCTTTTCTTTCTCTTATTCCTTTCCTTTATTTTCTTACTTTCTCTCTTCTCTACTATGATACATATTTTTGGGATACTCTTTTACTATTAATACATTATTTGCTATTTATAAATAATAATATGATTTATTATATCTGTATATTTTTTTTGAGCAATCAAATTCTACAAATAAGCAGGTCAAGACCCTGATTTATAATTGATTTCATTTCATTTACCTCAGGATATCTTTGTAACAAATATTTTTAAATGCCCCCACCCTTCCACAGCTTGCACCCATTGGGGTGGTAGGGTGGTCTGGAGGCATGGTTTATAGGTTTCACAAATTGATCAGAGGCTCTCAGCCCGATCTTAAACTATCTATAAGAATATAGATTGCTCATACACTTTACGCTCTGTACTTTCTTTTTTTTTTTCTCTTATTTTTCATTTATTAAACCTTGATTGTATATCACAATATATTCATATATTGATCAAAAATCAAATGATTTGGACAGTATCCCTTGTAACAATGTTTAAATTCTATTGTTCTTCTTTATGTAAATCTTAATAAAAACATTGAACGAAAAAGTGTGGCGCTATGAATTACGTGAAAGAGTAATGAATAAATAAAAATTCAAATAAAAATTTTAAAGATACGGTGACTTTGAAGCAGATATTTCGGTATGAACCAGAAAAATACTGCGTGCATATATGTAATAGTGAATAAAATGGTAACACTCAAATACATGTATTAGATCAAGTATAAAGAAACCAATGTTGAACACAAAGTCCAAATAAGTGAACAAACACAAGCAAAAAGTCTGTGATAATAGTGAAAAAAATGATGATAAACAGGTATCTCCTGAGCATGCAGGGGGATGGTTCCGAACCGGCAACCTGGTGGGTAGATGAACCGTAGGGAGACCGGAAGTGCACAGAAGATTGAAATCGGTGCCAGGACCATCACCAGAAACCAAGGAGGCTTACCAGAAGTTGTGGCCTGAAATGGCGTATGCCATACAGGTCAAAAAGGCTTGATGACCAACAGGTCTAGGTATAATATCTGGTCGGATGTCATCACACAGATAGGGGGAAGAAATCAGCACGGCTTCCTCAGCAATGGGTACACCATGAGCCAAGCGAATAGTTTGTATAACATGTGAGGGATAAAAACACTCACATAGCGTGATAACGTTTGAACTTGGATTTATTTAAAATAAAGAGAAAACAAACTCACATTTTCAGAAGATAAAAAACAGCATGTAATCTTGTAGCGGTAGTCATGAGGGGTCCACCCGACATGTTTAAACTAAAAAGTCATGCAAAAATCTGACATGCTGGATGGATCGAGTTGAGTACAATCAGCCTGCTCATAGATGGTTCCAGCAGAGATTCGAACCATCTGTGGCCAGCTTATCTGAGCCATTGCCACCAGAACAAAAGCTGAGGGTAAATCTTTCAACAGGGACAATTGTCTAAGAAGTCTTTTTCCTCACCTTGGGCAGATTTTTTTTTATTATCACCACCTGTTTCATCTATGTGACAGGAAGTAAAGGTTAATGAGATGCAGACTGGCAGCAGGTTTTAACACTTCTCTACTCTATCTACAACTAATTTAAAATGTTTTTGGCTTAAATACTGTACTGTACACTTTAAACATACTTCTTGCAGACCAACTAGTAAGTAACAAATAAATGCTACTAGTATACAAACCTTCAATTTCTGTAACAGCCCTGTTTGGATAAAAAGCACCATGCTGCCAGTCTAGGTACATCTTTAGATTTAAATCTGGATGCTGTCCAACCATACATACAGTAGATGTATTCAAATCTTGATTGAGGTTGGTGGATCAGCTTCAGCTATAAAACGGAATAATACACACATTTTACCCTTCTGTGACGGAACTGTTCTAAAGGGCAATAGAGCCAATCCAACCACTCTTTGGGGATACCAGAGACAGTTTACATGTGACCCTTACAGACAGTTGTAGAGCAGACCTCTGCATGCAAGAACAATTCCCTGGCACCATCTTTAGACATGATGCTTACATTTTTATGGTACATATTATCAAGTCCAATGGAACTCAATGAATCACAGCAACCAGTGCAATTAGCAATATTGACATCAGTGAGGTGGAGACATGAATGCATCAGTCAAGGAAGAATTGGTACTCTGTAGTGCATAGAATTCAGTGCTTGCAACTTATTTGAAATTATTTTCCATTTCAGTTTGCAGCTTATGGCTTGACACAGCTGGTTTGGTTATAGCAGTAATATTTTGTATTATATGTTTCACTGGCTTGTTTTTACATTTTATATATAACTAGGTTTACTTCATTTTTTTGTAGTCATACTGAAATTGATATACAATTTTTACCCAACACACCTGGGTCTCTGTCTTGTTCTTGGCCTGGAAATCTTTAGTAAGTTTTACTTTGTTTTAATTTTAAGAAGCATTGACCCATCAAACTCCATTAACGAAAGTGCTTACTTAATTGTAAATAGCTATTGATTGTCAGCCATAGATTAGTAATGTTCTTGAACACCTTCAAGCAGCTACATTTAAACATTGTTTAGTCCCCAGATAGTGATGCATACTTACTTTTGTCCAGTCCATTTAGGGTAACCAACTTTAAATTCTCCTACGTGTTAGCAGTATAAGCATATATCAATGAAGTTTCATAGGGAAGTCTTTAAGGGACTCAAAGGAATTGTGTCATCTACTGAAATGTAATAGTAATATTACTATTAATAATACTGGCTTATTTTTGCTACATTTAAAAAGTTACATAGATCTAAAGTATAATTTTGTGAATAAAAATAAAGCTATCTCATGTAATTACAAAATGTTCTCTGTAGATTTTCAAGTAAAATGTTGTCATGTAGCAACCTCTGCATGTTTCTCAACACATATACAGGGTCCATATTATCCACAAATCTTGGTGGAATTATTAGATGTCCTACTGTGTTTGTGGTTGCCTGTTTTGGCTTTCAGACACAAAAAAAACAGTCAACCAAAAGAGGAAAGGTATTACTGATAACTAAACTAAGAACACTTACCAAGACTAGAGTTATTATAGTGAACTTAAAGATGTAGCTGCACATTGGAACAAGTGGCAAAGGTGCCTTAGCACCCATTACATACTTAGCGATCTGGGAGCAACTACATATTATTTATTGTTAAATAAAAAATGACTGGTTATTAATAAATAACGATAATGATATGAAGTGGTTTCTAACCAATAGGAACTCATTCACAAATACTTTCCCAGCCTTATGCCCTGTACACACGGTCGGAATGTCCGATCGGAGCGTGTTGACGGAAATTCCGACCGTGTGGGCTCCATCGGACATTTTCCATCGGATTTTCCGAAACACAAAGTTTGAGAGCAGGATATAAAATTTTCCGACAACAAAATCCGTTGTTGGAAATTCCGATCGTGTGTACACAAATCCGACGGACAAAGTGCCACCCATGCTCAGAATAAATAAAGAGATGAAAGCTATTGGCCACTGTACCGTTTATAGTCCCGACGTATGTGTTTTACGTCACCGCGTTCAGAACGATCAGATTTTCCGACAACTTTGTGTGACCGTGTGTATGCAAGACAAGTTTGAGCCAACATCCGTCGGAAAAAATCCTAGGATTTTGTTGTCGGAATGTCCGAACAAAGTCCGACTGTGTGTACGGGGCATTAGATTTATACTATGTGCAAAGGAAAAGGATGTGAACACTTTAAGAGCTCATATAGACAGGCATTTTTGACAAACATTGCCATTTCAATGCAACACTACTCAAATGCATGCTGATGAATGCAAATGCAGGAAAAGCCTGCAGTGTTAATGGATCTCAATAAAATGCATCAACCAAAGAAATGCTAAGCAAGTCAAAAACAGCCTCAGAATAATCATGTATATGTCACCATTAAAGTAAATGAAATGAGATACGAGATATGAGATCTCATATAAACTGGTGGTGTTGACAAATGCTGCCTTTTTAAGTGCAAGGACCTCAAAGTCCCTGAATTTTATGCTTGCAGCAGTTTTATTTAATTTTTTCCATGACAGAGGGGCTGATTTACTAAGAACAATACGCTGCGCCAGTTCATAGCTTAATCGGTGCGCTGGAAAAGTCATTAACTGAATGTGCGATCTGGTGCATTTTGAAGCACAAAACGATAATAAATATGTAGACTGCAATTGTCGCTAGGGTAACTGCGGTTTTCTCATTGATAATAGTGCATGCCCAATACAATTGGTTAATTTCATCTCATTGGATGTGTCTTGTTAGGCAATTAGTAGGCGTTCTCAGTTAAAGCAGATGTAAACCCAATGCCATCCTTTCTAAACTACTGCCATAGGGGTTATCTATAGGGATATACATGCCTCCTGCATGTATCTTTACCTGTCAAATGTGTCCCCTCTGTCTGTTATTAGACCCGAAAAACTGCAGATTCTGTGGGTGGGTCTGTTGTCTGGAGCTCGGTGGGTGGAGTCGTGATGTCAGTAGACTCCCCGCCCACCTCTACACTCCCCTTGTCAATATGCATTTTCTCCTGTGTATTGCTTACACTGAACTTCTGCTATGATCTCTAACATCCAGTGAAAAGACAGGAAAGTAACCACATGACTTCAGCATGCCAAATCATGCTGAGGTGTGGAACAGCCAATCCTTGCAGAGCTGCTGAAGAAAGGAGTGGGGGGGGGAATTAAAAAATAATGTCTGTGTCTTAGGCTGTCACTCACAGTAATGGGGCGTACACACGGTCGGACTTTTCACCTGCAAAAGTCCGACGGACGCCGCCGGACCAAGTCCGGCGGACAATCCGACTGTGTGTGGTCTCCATCGGACTTCCAACGGACCGTTTCGGTCGGAAATCCGACGTACTTTAGATTTGAAACTTGCTTCAAATCTTTACGTCGTAACTCCGCCGGACTCAGTTCCTGACGGAAAGCCCGTTCGTCTGTATGCTGGTCCGATGGACCAGATACGACGGAGGAGCAGGGTACTGCATCTTGCGCTTGCTGCAATAGGAAAAACAAATTTTCCCATTGCGGCGAGCGCGGGGGGCATCCCAGGCCCTTAGGTCTGGTATGGAACTTTTAGGGGAACCCCCTACGCCGAAAAAGCGGCGTGGGGGTCCCCCCAAAATCCATACCAGACCCCGATCCGAGCACGCAGCCCGGTCGGTCAGGAAAGGGGGTGGGGACGAGCGAGCGCCCCCCCCCCCCCTCCAGAACCGTACCAGGCCGCAAAAATCCGACCGTGTGTACGTCCCATTAGGGGGAGTATTTGACAAAGTTTTTCTCAGTTTGTCAAGATTTTTCTCACTGAACAATAAAAGATTGCTCAGAGATGGATTAACTCTGTGTGACAAGACTGGGCTCAAATGATAGCAAATCTTAGACTCTACAGTATGATATATATATATAAAAAAAAAAAATTTCAGGTTTACATCCACTTTAACCTCTTCCAATCCCACGTATAGTCAAATGATCTACATCCTGTCAGGGGAGAGGAGTCTGATCTGTGTGCTACCAGTACAGAGGAACACCGATCGGTCACCTCCCTCCACAGTTAGAATCACTCCCTAGGTAACACATTTAACCCCTTGATCATCCCCTAGTGTTAATAACTTCCCTGCCAGTGACATTTATACAGTAATCAGTGCATTTTTATAGCACTGTTCGCTGTATAAATGTGAATGGTCCCAAAATAGTGTTAAAACTGTCCGATCTGTCCGCCGCAATATCACAGTCCTGACAAAAATATATTTTATGGCCAATTTAGACAGGATCCGATTTACCTACCAGCATGTTTTTAGAGTGTAGGAGGAAACCCATGCAGGCACAGGGAGAACATGCAAACGCCAGGTCAGATGGTGACGTAGGCAGTATTTGAATCAGCTACCCTTTTTGGTGCTAGGTGAAAGTGCTAACCACTACACCACTACCTGCCCAAATATATATATATAAAATTGTATTTTTATTTTTAAAATAAAAATGTCTTAATTTACAAATAAGGATCGTCTCTTCCTCAGAGAACAGTGAGCGGGAAATGGTGGTGGGAAGAAATTAACAGCACAAGCAACTTCCTGTAGAGGCGTGATGTCCTTCCTCTGTGCTAGCCACCACTTCCGGGAACCAGATATGCCCCACGCGCACAGAAGTTGTGAATCTCATATAGGACAGCGGTCACGCATCTAGCTGCAGGAACCCAATTTTTATGTAAATTAACTAACAAATGTTTCTAGTGAAAGGCAACTGGTGTTTTCTATTAAACAAAGTCTAAATAAGCCATTGACATGCATCACAGTTAAACTTAGGAATGTGTCTTTGCAAAGTTAAACTAAATGAAATCCTTTCTTATTTTTGCTTGGGGATAGAGTGCAGAAGGATTAGAAGTCTTGTCAGTTTTTGGGGATGTCCGCACCCCTGATAGGGTGAAGACACCTCCCAAATTTTGCAACTTTCTCCTTCAAATGTATTCACTTCCTGTCACATAGCCAAACAGGAAGTGAGGGTAAAAGCCTACCAATGTCTTTCCTTGGGGACACACAGGTCAATTTAAATAGCTTCCCCATTAGGTAAAGTGCACTCTAACATTTTGCTCTGTACACCCTTAATTATTTAGGTATCTTGGACTTTGGGGTTTATTTACTAAAGGCAAACCCAATTTGCACTACAAGTACAGTTGCTGGAGATCTGAGGGGGACATGCAAGGAAAAAAAAAATCATCCAATCATGTAGAAGCAAAGATGCTGATAGAATCACCAGTGCTTTTCCTCAGATTTATAGCGAGTACACTTGTATAGCAAAGTGGATTTGCCTTTAATAAACCCCAAAATACCTAATAATGTGGGGTGTACACCACAAAGTGCTAGAATACAATTTGCCTAATGGGGACACTAGTTAGATTGATCCGTGTGTCCCCAAGGAAAGACATTGATAGGGTTTTAGCCTCACTTCCTGGTTTGGCTATGTGACAGGAAGTGAAGCCAATTTTAAAAAAGGGACACAAATCCAACCTAAAAAAAGACAAGCAGGGGTTCTAACACTCTCTGGGTTTCCCTCAAATGCCCACAATTAGAATAGGATTGTCTTGAGCTTGATTTTAGCTCAGTGCTCTAAATCAGTGCTTCTCAACCCTGTCCTCAAGTACCCCCAACAGGCCATGTTTGCAGGTTTACCTTCATCTTGCCCAGGTGCTTTAAATCACAGTCAATGGCTTTGTATTTTGGACAGCTATTTTAGCTAAAATAAATTCCCAAAACACATCCTGTCGGTGGTACTTGAGGACTGAGGCTGAGAACCACTGCGTTAAAATGGAAAATGGAATACTTACCGCTAGGGATGAGCCAAACACCCCCCTGTTCGGTTCGCACCAGAACTTGCGAACAGGCAAAAAATTTGTTCGAACACGCGAACACCGTTAAAGTCTATGGGACACAAACATGAATAATCAAAAGTGCTAATTTTAAAGGCTTATATGCAAGTTATTGTCATAAAAAGTGTTTGGGGACCTGGGTCCTGCCCCAGGGGACATGGATCAATGCAAAAAAAAGTTTTAAAAACGGACGTTTTTTCGGGAGCAGTGATTGTAATAATGCTTAAAGTGAAACAATAAAAGTGTAATATCCCTTTAAATTTCGTACCTGGGGGTGTCTATAGTATGCCTGTAAAGGGGCGCATGTTTCCTGTTTTTAGAACAGTCTGACAGCAAAATGACATTTCAAAGGAAAAAAAGTCATTTAAAACTACTCACAGCTATTAACCACTTGCCGACCTCCGCACGACGATGTACGTCCAAACTTTGAAGGAGTATATCGTTGTTATGGCAGCAGCTAGCTGCCATAACCCCGGTATCCCCATTTTTGTGCAGCGGCCGGCTTTCAGATAAAAGTGGTCCCTGTGGCGGATTCACTTTTATCGATGGCGGGAGAGCGCCTCCCTCCCGCCGCGATCCGGTGCCCTTCGCCGCTTACCGGAGCCGTCGGTAGCGGCGGAGGTGATCGCATCCGTCTCCATCCTGTGCCTGGAGACGAGTGAGGCTAAGATGGCGCCCACTCGTCTCCATGACACTGCTGGGCGGTAGCGACGTCAAAACGTCACTTCCGTCCACACCTCTTAAAGGCACATTTTTTCAAATGTCATTTTTTTAAATGACTTTTTTTATTGCATTTTAGTGTAAATATGAGATCTGAGGTCTTTTTGACCCCAGATCTCATATTTAAGAGGTCCTGTCATGCTTTTTTCTATTCAAGGGATGTTTACATTCCTTGTAATAGGAATAAAAGTGACACGATTTTTTTTTTTTTAAACAGTGTAAAAATAAATAAAATAATGTAAAATAAATAATAAAAATAAATTAAAAGGGGGGGACCCCACGCCAATTTTTTTTTTTTATTTTGGCCGGGGTTCCCCTTAATATCCATACCAGACATGAAGGGCCTAGTATGGAATTTAGGGGGACCCCCACGTCATTTTTTTGAAAAAATTTTGGTTTGGGGTTCCCCTGTGGGAAATTCCCATGCCGTTTTTATCAATGAACTTTTATGTGTATTGTCGGACCGGCAATTCATTAATAGCCGAGAGTAGTTTAAATGACTTTTTTTCCTTTGAAATGTCATTTTGCTGTCAGACTGTTTTAAACATGGGAAACATGCGCCCCTTTACAGGCATACTATAGACACCCCCCAGGTACGAAATTTAAAGGGATATTACACTTTTATTGTTTCACTTTAAGCATTATTAAAATCACTGCTCCCGAAAAAACGGCAGTTTTTAAAACTTTTTTTTGCATTGATCCATGTCCCCTGGGGCAGGACCCAGGTCTCCAAATACTTTTTATGACAATACCATGAATATAAGCCTTTAAAATTAGCACTTTTGATTCCTCCCATAGACTTTTAAAGGGTGTTCCGTGGCACTTGAATTTGCCGCGAACACCACAAATTGTTCGATGTTCGGCGAACTGGCGAACAGCCGATGTTCGAGTCGAACATGAGTTCAACTCGAACTCGAAGCTCATCCCTACTTACCGCTCTGTAATTTTCCTTTCCTGGTGACTATCCATGGCAGCATATGCACAATCCATGTATATGCTACCATGAAGGCACCAGGAAAGCAACTTTTAGACAAATCACACCTTTTTTTGTCAGCCTAGTTAAGCTGCAGCTAGGAAATCTGTTGCATGAAAATTAACAAAACACATAAAAATTTGCTACAAATTTTATTGGTCAACAAAACAGGACTTGGAAAAGAGCAAGGAAAGCAAAAAATACATGTTTGGAACACTAACTGAATATGGTTTTGAGGTCTGACCATTTTGCAGAGGAAATTAACAGGAGTGCGCCCAGAAATAGATATCTATTTAGGATTTAAACAATAATTAGTCACACAATCTTGAGGAAGATTTTGCAAAATAATGCAGCACAGACAATTAAATCAACGTGAAACAACATACAAACAAAACAGATTGACAACATAAAAAATATTTCAGGGGAAAATATCCCCCCCACCCAAAACAATACAATAAACCAAAGTAAAAAAAAGTGCTCTAAAACACATCTGTTTTGCAAAGACATAACAAACAAAATACAAAGAGAAAATACATGTGTTACAAACTCTATAAGGACACCCAAATGTACACTCTTGCCAGCCCAAACACAATCTTGACGCTTTTCAGGGCAAGGTAAGGAATGCTATCTGCAAGCTTTATATAACAAAGGTTTGCGTGCTAATGAGGCAAATGAAAACATATGCACAGTCCATGAAACACACAAAAATGCAAGTTCACCCAATGTAGAGACAGAACTTCAAAGTGGGTACACCTGTTAAGGATGTTCTTAAATTACTAACCCAAAAAACACACTCTCTGAGCATTCCCAGAAAAATCCAAGTGCTGTTCACACACAAAAAGAAGAAAAAAAAAGCAAAGTCCCTGAGCATGCCCAGACCAACCCAAATGCAGCTAGTACAAAATAAGCCCCCCCCCCATCCAAAATTAAGCACATCATTCAGCATGCTACAACATTATAGATGGGACAAACACCCCCCAGTCCACGGGGGCAAACAAAGAGCCTAACATGGGCAAAAGTTATACAAATACCATTGAAGTTTATGGGAACTGACTTGTTCATTTTGCTAGTCCCCACTTGGCTGGCTTATCTTCTAGTTATTGGCCTTAAAATGGGTATGGGGTCCCAAGGTCCACCCTAAGGAACATATATCAATGTCACCAATTTGGACAACCCCAAAAATGAAACAAGAAGTGCTTTTAAAAATGCAAAACTGCTGAAAAATTAGTAACTTGGGGGGGGGGGCTTACTCTGCCTGTAAAGTGGTGTATCTGTAGCATGTATCCAAAATGCTGCTTCAAAGATGTGCAGCTTTAGAGAAAAGTTACAAATCTACATTGCAGCTGCAAGATTTTAACACCAAAAAAAAATAGCCCCCCCCCCCCCAAATACAAGGTAATTTGGGTCTATTAAGGCTTAAAATGAGAACCCCCACGTGAAAAATCCCACCCCAAAAGAAAAAAATATTGTGTCCCTCCCAAACACTAACAAAACCCTAGTCAAGCATGCAGCAAGTTAGCCCATGGAAATCCAAGGAGGCAAGAGCATTGTAGAATAGAGTGTGGAGTTCCCCTTTGGAAGCAAAAGTTAGCCGAAAGAAATCATATGCATTAGAAGGGGGAGACAAGAGCATTGAAGAATGGAGTATGGAGTTCCCCTTTAAAAGCAAAAGCTAGCAGAAGAAATCATATGCATTAGAGAGGGAAGGTTAAATGTCCTTTTAGGAGGAGCAAGAGTCTTTTCACATAATTTTAACACGGTGCATTTCACATGTTGGCAACGTAACGTGCTAACATGACCTGTGTGCAAATCACCTTAAAAAATACATAAAGGTGAACTAGCGTAAAAAAAAAATGTCAAGTTTAGAAGTGCTCCCATTCAACCCACGCAATTGCATTTACGTTGCTTGATATTTTTTTTTTTTTTTTTTTTTTCCACATCAGTAGACAGTGTTTGGAGGGCTAAATCAGTTTGATGTTCATTAACTGTCGCCTTCTCGTATTCACATCATAGTGGATTATACTTTTTCTCATTGCTTTTTATATCGCCATAATGACCAACGGGTTCCATTACGCCTCTTTACCAACTAGTCCTCTGTCCCTTCCATCTCGTAAGCCCCACTAACTAGGACTCGATAACCAAAGGGACCCATCCTTTTCCAACTCAGTTTAGAGAAAGAGGGGACCCATAAGAAGGAAGAAAAAGGACAAAAACACCAACAAAAAATACAAGAAGAGAGGTTTGTAAAAATGATCTTGTGGGCTCCCCGTGCCCATCTTCTACTGACCCAGCCTGTATTGTGTACCAAATTACCTATGCCCTAATACCCCGATCCCCCCCCCCCACCTGCTCCCTATATGTTTATCCTATGCCCTACTAAACTATATATTTAACTAAAAAAGTTCATATCCAGAAACACTTTATTATAGCATCCTTTGCCTGCAAGGATACCAGTTGCCTATATACCTATATTAAGCCCATCCCTCAGTCTATTCCGTGTCTATGCAGATCCCACTATTAATGACTCTTCACTTTCTCTATCCACATCTTCCACATGCTTTCAAATTCCTGAAGATTGCCCCTTTTTATGTACTCCATTCTTTCCCTACCCAAGGTTTCATTCATTGTAGAGATCTCCTCCTAGTGGCTGTGATAACAGTTCCGTGTGTGTGCTTACTACACTAGACCACATATTCATTTTGGCTATATTAGCCTTACTTTGGGCATAAATTTGCCATAGACAGTGCTTGCATGTGCGTGTAGAACAACCAAAAACCTATTTACTATAAAAAGTGCCTGTATGTGCAAAAATAATCTTAAGGAAGGTCTGGATACCTCCGTTATAATTTCTAGTGGTATAAGTGTTCGTAAGGAATGATTTACCCCCCTATTTCCCCTCCCTCCCATCTTCCCACCCCTTCCCTTCCCTCCCCACCTAACCTCCCCTACCCTCCCACCCCATCCTTCCCCCCCCACCCGTACCCACCTATCTAGGTGTACCCCCTGGGGGTTTACCATGACCGTTGCCTCTTACACTAAGACCAACCTTTTACACCAAATCTTCCACACACAACCCCACACCACCCTACCCACAAATAGCTGTGTGCACCCATCCCCTCCCATCCCCTTATAACAAAAAGCATTAACAGATGGCAGAAAGGGGTGGAAAAAGAAAAAAAAAGAAAGAAAAAGCAAGAACAAGAAAAAAAACAAAAACAAAAATACAGCCCCTGTACCTCCCAATGCCTTGTCGTGCCATCCTATTGATATCCCGGCCTATTATATCTTCCCCCATTCTCTACGTAAAATTCGTGATTTTTTCCCTATTATCTTCCAGCCACTTCTCAACTTCGGCAGGGGAGTTAAAAAACAGAGTCTCCCCCAGAGCCGCAACCCGCAACCTTGCCGGATATAAAAGAGCATAGGGCAACTTAAATTTTTGTAGATTGCGTTTTGCCTGGGTAAACTCTGCCCTACGCCTCTGCAAATCCGGAGAGAAGTCGGAATAAAACGATATTTTTGCTCCTTTAAAAAAAACCTCCCCTGCTTCCCTGATCTTCCGTAATAAGGTTACTTTATCCTGGTAGCTAAGAAATCTCAGGAGGAGGGGTCTCGGGTGGCCCCCCTCCGATGGTGCCCTGAAAGGGATCCTATGAGCTCTTATGATGGAAAACGAAGCCGAGAATGATTCTTTCCCGATTAGCTCCCCCAGCCATTTTTCTAGGAATGCAATTGGGTTGGCGCCCTCACTCCTTTCGGGTAAACCTATCAGCCTCACATTATCTCTTCTACTCCTGTTCTCCATCTCATCTAACTTAGAGGCTTGTTTAGATAGCTGTTCCTTCAGCCATTTTATTTCTTTGGTTATTGGGAGCACATTATCTTCTAGCCCACTGACTCTTTCTTCCAGGGCCGTTGTTCTCTCCGCCGTTTTCTGCAGATCTTGTCTAACCAATAACAGATCTGCTTTAACACCTTTCATCTGTTCACAAAGCTCTTTAAGCGAGCCGTTACACACCCCTACAGCCATGTATACGTCCGTTATAGTTGGTTCTCTGTTCAAGGGTAAATTCGGGTCATTTATTAGCTCCGAGTTTACGTTTGTGTTTTGATCACTTAGCCCTGGGCCTTTATTACATAAAGATTTGGAAGGCTGGGTAGCCGGCACAGCCCCTAAGGGCTGTAATTGAGGCTGGCCCTGGCTTTTCCTATCCGATGCCCCCCCCTTGTTGACCCTTCTGCTGCGACCCCTTTTTTGGAGGGGTCAGAGCAGAGGCATGGGCATATTGCTCCAGTTTTGCTGCTGCTGATACTGCTGCCGCATGCTGCGGGTTTTTCTCTTTAGAGGAACGTAGATTCTGCATCATTTACACTTATAGGTATATATATACTCTAACAGCGACAAATTAGAGACCGACAGTTACCAACGTCCTCCACAAATCCAAAAGGAACTAAGGAGAGAGGGGGAGGAAAGGGAAGCCGCTGCACCCATCAGCACTCAACTACCCGCTGTACAGAGCATATTCCATAAAGTGTATAAAGCGGAGTAAATCTCTCCTCTCTACACTCTTGTACACCCCTGCAAAGAAAAAGAGAGCTCACACAGAAGGAAGCCACAGTACCTTAGATGGCAGGTGTGGGGCAACTCCCTACCCACATAAACTCCACAGCTACAACTTAAATTGGTGCAGCCCCTCACCTACACCGTAGTTTTATACAGTTGGTTAAATGCCGCTAAGGCAGTCGCCATCAAAATACGGCTAGTGGGGTTCATACGCCGAGTATCCCAACCCCTACCTAAACCTCTCTCCTTGCATCTGTTGAGGATCCCAGGGGTCCCAGGGCTTTAGCTAGTCAACAGCACACAAAAAAAAAAAAAAAAAAAAGGAGAATATACTTTGCTTGTTATATTAGCACACTCTGCACCCAGACTTAGTATTACCCAAGCAGCAGGTAGGTCAACACACTGACTCACATAAATAACTCTGTTACTACACAGATGTCATATTACCAGGATTTACTTCTAGTCCGAGGATTGTCTAACAATTTCTAAAACAGCATCTAGTTACTATACTAGTGACTCCATACTGTACCAGCTCTGGCCGACTTCTATTCCATGACTAGTGTAGAGATGGGAAAGTGAAAGTAAAGCTGCTTATCTCACAGCAGCGTGCAGGGGATGATGTCTCACCCAGAGGATTCCTCAGCACACCTTTAGCAGAGAGAGAGGAGGGGCAGCGAGGCACCGAGCGACAAGGGAGCCAGAGCCATCCAGTATGCCGTTCATACGGCCAGGGGAGAGAGAGATGAGAACGGAGGAGGGACGGAGCACACAGCGTCCATGTTCACACTCACTCCATGCTGCCTCTCAACACACACCCGCCCATCCGGTCACGCCCCCTTCCCACCACGTTGCTTGATATTTACTAAGATTTTGGCCACACAGTTAACAAACACATTTGAACGAGCGCAAGGCACAGCAGGCTTGCTCTGAAAAAGTTACTTTCTCATTCTTTTTTGGGCATATTTGTTACTTGGGCAGTTGTTACTAAACTTCCTCACATCACCCCACATCACCCCATAACATTGGCACCTCGATCTTCTGTTAATATGAAATTGAAGATGCCGTGCGCCATGTCCATAGTGTCTCACAGATTGCATTTTCCCGTCCCCCGAGATTGCTATAGTAAATGGGGGATTCACGCTCTGTTACTGGAGCACCGTTTCGTAAATATGAAAATGTGCTTTGCGCCTAGCCATGCGCCTCTACTGATGGTGCACCGCTTTCGTAAATCAGCCCCAGAGTCTCTTTAAAATAGGATATATGATCAAACTCAGAGAAATAGTGTGTCATGATCAGGGGTCAGGCTCGAAGACACGTTGCTATAGCAGTAGTGGGACTACCATCGAACAGCAGGATAGGTACACAGGCAGTCACCCTGGCACATAATGTGGGCTCACCTGAGGTGGGGAGTCTAAGTACTAACTGGTGCTCACCAGAGCTCCTGATGGTGGAGCTGGATTTTGCTACGTGTTCGTACCAGGTCGCCCCACCAGGAGGTGAGCAAGCCGGGGTCCAGTAGCAGATAAGCAGGTAAGGATCAAACAATAGCATAGTCAGTAAACAAGGCAATGGTCAGTCATGAGTAGTTGCTGGTTGGAATCAAGCAGAAAAGTTGTTGAGGAACAAGCCAAGGGTCGATAATGACTGGTAGCAAAATATGGAAGACACACACACACAGAGGAGGCTGATCAGGTGAATGAGTTTTTACAAGGCAGTGATTGGTTCTCCACCAGGGAATGTTTGGTCAAACAGCCGGCCGGCTGTTCTATGATACATGCTTTTAATAGTTTCTCTTCATGTAAGTGCAATTATTTTTCATTTTAATAAATTGTCTATACGGATTCACACTATGGAGATTGTGTCTCTCATTTCCCTGGGTTCTTCCTGTTGATCTTTGGTTTCCTCGGACGGAGAGTTCAAGGTTGTCTTTCCCTTGTGATGAGACTGATGGTGGTGTCCCTGCAGAGTGGATTTCTAATACAAGCTGGGTTAAAGCTTACCTCTGGTAAGCGTGCATCGTTATAGGTGGTGGATTTTCTCACTGGGTGTGTGTTGATCAAGTTCTCAATCACTATCTGTGGATTCATTTTAAGGACTTTTATATTTGAGTCACTATCATTCATTGATTCACTCTTCAATCACTGTCTGTGGATCCATTTACCTAAAGGACTTTTTTATTGGAGTCACCATTATTCACTGATTTATTTATTGTTTATTTTAAGTCACGTATGGTTTTCAAGCACCAAGATCTGTGTTGCATTATTTATTATGTTTTTTCAATTGTATCACTTTGTGTGAGATCATATCAATTTCTCCTAATTGTGGATTATTCACAATTCTAAATTTATTTGCTAGCGCGGTTCTGTTAATTATTTTAGTTTATGTGTTTTTGTTACCTACAATTAGAACTGCAGCTTGGGGTATTGGGAAGCGCAGTAATTTTGTATTTTCCAGCAAAATATGGAAGGCAGCAGGGAAGACAAGAGCTGGCTGAAGATAGGACTATAACCTGGCAAACAGGAAGTGCAAAAACATGGCTTAAATCAGGAAGTTCATAGGAGGAGCAAAGAGTTCAAGGTTTAGCAGAAGCCAAGGCAGGGTTTTCCAATGGATCAGACAGGGTGCTGTCCAGCATCTCAGGTAGATCAGTGAGAAGAGTCATTGCCAGACACATCATTCCCAGGTTCCAGTCCAGGACCTGACATAAAAGCCATACCAGTCCTATTATGTGAGTCAGTGCTTTCCAATCAACAGGAATCACAAGCTTTGCTGATTGCAGAGCTATATATCAACCTCAGTAGGGGGTGATTTGGTCCACTGCTTCCCCACAGAGAGCAAAGGTCCCACTCTGCAGTTGCTGGCAGAAGACGGACATTTCTTTACAGGTTGTAGTTGCTTTTAGAAGCAAAATGAACATGAACAACTTTTTGTTTTGATATACTTGGAATGGATTTAGCTGATTTAAACATAAGGATCATTAAGGTTTAAGGTATCAATATTTTATTACTACTTGGTTACTTCTCACGTACCAGTAACCATCAGACCTACCTGGAAATTTTGCTTCGGATGCAAATAATTCCAATACCTAACAATAAAAAACACATTGATACATAAAATCATAACAGCAAGAGTGTAGGGATATACCAATTAGCTTAGGTTTGGTTTGTGGGGCAATCATCAAACCCATCATAAAGTCTGAAAACTGCAAACCTAAAATGGACACTCATTTAGGTCTATGAAGGGCAAATCTTTAAAACCAGTTTTGGTCATTTTTAAAGGTAAAGGTCAAAGGATTGTTAAAAATGGCATGGAAACTGGGAACTCTAATGAGGAACATGTGCCAATGCAAAAATTTTTTTTTTAAATACTTTGAAGAGAGTAGAGGATCCACCTTTTAATGCAACTTTGAGGGTGAGATGGAGTACAAAACCAATCCTTTAAATTCCATGCTTGAGAGATACTTTTAAAGTGGTTGTAAAGCTTCCTTTTTTAATTAAAATAACAAATATGTCATACTTACCTGCTCTGTGCATTGGTTTTGCACAGAGCAGCCTTGATCCTCTAATTCTCGGGTCCCCAGCCGGCACTCTTGGCTCCCCCCCTACTGAGTGCCCTCATAGGTAGCCGCTTCCCATGGGGCACTCGTGCAGGCTTGCTCCAGAACTGGGCTGTTTGAGTCTATTTAGGCACACAGCCTGGGTAGGCCCCACCCCCCAGAGAGCTGGGATAGGGGAGAAGAGATGCTGCAGACGTGCGCAGTGCTGGACCAAGATCAAGTTCAGTTGAGTATTTAGGGGAGAGGGAGCTTCACTTAAAAAGATTTTCTACCTTAACGCAGAGAATGCATTAAGGTAAAAAAACATTTTAGCTTTACAACCACTTTAACCACTTGCCGACCTGCTGCCATCATTATACTGTGGCAGGTTGGCTCATTTCCACGAATCACCGTAGCTGTAGGTCGGTCCATGTTATAGCTATAGCAAGCACGCGCACACACCCGCTACACAGCGGGGTAGCTGATGAGCATGGCCAGGGCCACAATGTCTGCTGACCACCCGCGATTGCTCCACAGAGAGAAGGGGATGGGGATCTGTCTATGTAAACAAACAGATCCCCATTCTGACAGGAAAGTACAGAGTGATTGTATGTTCCTAGTGATTAGGAACAGCGATCTCTCTCTACTGCCTGTCAGTCCCCACCCTCACAGTTAGAAATGCCTCCCAGGAAACACTTTTACCCCTTGATCACCCCATAGTGTTAACCCCTTCCCTGACAGTGTAATTTATATAATAATCAGTGCATTTTTTTAGCACTGATCGCTGTTTAAATGTTACTCCCAAAAAAGAGTCAAAAGTGCCAGATCTGTCCACCGCAATGTCACAGCTCCGCTAAAAATCGCTGATCACCCCCATTACTAGTAAAAAAAAAAAAAAAATTATAATAAAAATGCCATAAATCTATCCCCTATTTTGTAAACGCTATAACTTTTGCGCAAACCAATCAATATACGCTTATTGTGATTTTTCTTTACCAAAAATATGTAGAAGTATACATATTGGCATAAACTGATGAAGAAATTTTGTTTTAATTTTTTTAGGGATATTTATTATAGCAAAAAGTAAAAAATATTGTTTTTTTTCAAAATTGTCGGTCTTTTTTTGTTTATAGCACAAAAAATAAAAATCGCAGAGGTGATCAAATACCACCAAAAAAAGCTCTATTTGTGGGAAAAAAAGGATGTCAACTTTGTTTGGGTACAATTGTCAGTTAAAGCGACACAGTGCCATATCGCAAAAAATGGCCTGGTCATTAGGGGGAAAATCTTCCGGTCCTTAAGTGGTTAAGTGAGCATCAGTGACACTGCATTTTGGCATCACAAGCATGTGTAATATATTTTTTTTTAATGTTACATTATTGCTTGGATTGTCTTTAAGTATTGCTGAATTATGAGGTGACTCCTATGGTCCAAAAACTTTCTCTGCTCCACATTCCTTAAATATATTATTTCATTCCAACCACAATGTATTTGGGATTTTTATGGTGCCAAAACACTGTTTTTCTTAAAAAATATATAATTTTATTTCACATACATTAAAATCATGTTACAAAAATTTTCATTTTCCATATACAACTTTTACAGTTAGTTGTTCCTTCCGTACAGGCTACAATGTTGTTTCCTCTACATGTTTCACTGACAAACTGTATGTTAAGAACACATATATGTATGTACAGTAAGAAAGCATCATACAAAAATGATATACAATTTTTTCAAAAACAGAATGCTATCACACATTAATGCTTACCCAGGTCCTTATCTATCAGTAGGAATATATACTCCTGTTTATTGTTATTTCTACTGGCATTTTTTATCCTTAGATTCCAAGGTGGCACTTAAGCAGTCATAGAAGGGGCAATATGGTCCCAGCTATAAAAACAATAGATATTCCTTTGAATCCATATTTCATACATCAACATATATCTGTCCTAGGATTGTTATAACAAAAATTGATACCTCCCAAGTGAACCAAAATAGTTGCCAACATCCCAGAAGTTCAAATCCAAGCAAAGTGGGGACCCCCCAGTACATTGGGACTTTAAGGGCTACTCAAATATACAGATATATACTAAAAAATAAAGTTTTATTCATATACATAAATAAAAAGTTGGTGCTTACATCACCATAGAACAACATATCCAATACATACTAAAATATGACTATTGGTAGAGCTAGTCTCCAATACTACCTGCCTGGAGTTTGCATGTTTTCACTGTGCCTGCGTGGGTTTTCTCTGGGTACTCCGGTTTCCTCCCACACTCCAAAAGACATGCTGGTAGGTTATTTGGCTTCTGTCCAAAATTGGCCCTAGTATATGAATGTGAGTTGGGGACCTTGGATTGTGGGCTCCTTGAGGGTAGGGACCGATGTGAGTGTGCGATGTATGTGTGGAGCGCTGCGTAAATTGACAGCGCTGTATGGGTACCTTAAATAAAAAATATAGGGATAATTGTAGACATTCACCCACACTCACTCAGGATGGACTGGTGTCTTTATTCAACCTTACTAACCATGTAATATTGATATTATCTTGGTACTATTCCAGATGCGTTTCAGGAACAGTAAATAATCATTTCTTCAGGGGCATTTCATAGAGATGATCATAAGTTTGCAATACTCTATAACAGAACATAACACACATTAACCACTTGCTGACCAGCCACCGCAGTTATGCCCCGTACACACGGTCGGATTTTCCAATGGACAATGTCCGATCGGAGCGTGTTGTCGGAAATTCCGACCGTGTGTGGGCGCCATCGGACATTTTCCATCGGATTTTCCGACACACAAAGTTGGACAGCAGGAGATAAAATTTTCCGACAACAAAATCCGATCGCGTCAATTCCGACCGTGTGTGGCCTGTTCCGACGCACAAAGTGCCACGCATGCTCAGAAGAAATTCCGACACGGGACAGCTCGTTCTGGTAAACTTAGCGTTCGCAATGGATACAGCACTTTCGTCACGCTGCAATGTTAAAAATGGTTTAATACAGCGCACTCTCTTCTTCTTTATAATGTGACAAGAATTAAGTAGTTTTGCTGCTCATATTCACACACACTGCTTACAAACTTTTATTTGTGTTTTTTTAGTGGGATTCCCTCAATATATTGTTATTAGTTGTCACATCTGACAGTTTTATATATTTTTTTTTTTTGATTTTCAGCCCTTTTTTTTATTTAATGTTTGTATTTTTTCCAAGGCTGATCTTTGTTCAATGTTATTTTTATTTTTACTCCAGAATATTTTTGTGTGTGTTTTGTGTGTCAAGTTACCCCAACACCATTGATATCTTTTATTATTTAATCTCCAGATTGTTTGTTGTTGGTGACCCTTGTTCATTTCACGTTGTATATTTGAAACTTACCTGAATCCTCACAAACAAACTGTCCTTTTTGAAGTAAAACACATAGGAGAGTATAATTCAAAACAAAAATCCTTTATTAAGGTATCAGAACCAAACAAAGAGGAAGGCAACACTGGATCAACAGGAGAAATTAGTGAAGCCTGGGACCCCCACGGCAGACAACAATTCTTCAACATCAAAATTGGTGGCCTGAGGAGTCCATATATAAGGGAGGGCAGTCTGGTCTCGGATAGCAGCAGATGACATCTGTGTCCCCAGGCTGTGGTACCACAAGAGGCTGCATTTTTTGGCCAACCAGACTGGATCCAGGGCAATCACTGTCTAGTCTTCCTTTCACGCTTCCTTCCGGGCTGTGGCTGTGCAGTTGGAGATGTGGCAGAAGGAGGAGTAGGACCTGGAGGAGGAGGAGGACTGGGAGGACCTGGAGGAGGACTGGGAGGACCTGGAGGAGAGGGAGGAGGAGGAGGAGGACCTGCAGGAGGAGGAGGAGGACCATCCCAAAGCTGTGTGTGAGGTGTAATTTGGCCTCTCACACCTTTCTCCAGAGCCTCTGATATGAGGGCCTCACACATGGCTTTTTGGCCCTCCTCCATCCTCTGCATTTTAGATGCTATGAAGGCAGCAATGTTCTCCTCCATGGTGTGGGGTGCTCCCAGGACCTCTGTAGCCCTCCAAAAGAATCTGATAGCCGCCTCCTGTAGGGTACTCCTCCTACTGCCACTTTCTGTTTTCAGGGGGGGTGGAGGGACCTTGATATCAGCCAGCCGGCTCGGCCCGGCCACCTCCTGGCTGAGACTTCCCTGTGTATGAAAAAGGGACATGGTTTTAGTTTTTGCATCATCAATCACAATCCTAAATTAGTACTCCCAACTAACATCTAGTTAACATCATTGATTGGACAAGCGGAAATATTTAGAGGAATGCTATACCTGGCTCAATCTGGGCTCCTCCACATATGGCCTGGAAGGCCCAGGTTGGGCGTCAGAAGCCTCAGCCGGACGGGAAGGAAGCGTGGAAGGAAGACTTGAGAGGGATGGCCTGGGTTCAGTCTGGCCTGCCAGAAAGTGCAGCCTGTCGTAGTACAACATTCTGGGGACATAGATGTCATCTGCTGCTCCGGATCTCTATGAATCCAGGACTTTCTTGCGCTCCCTCAGATATGTGCTCCTCAGGCCACCAATGAAAGTCTTTACATAAGTGATGTCTGCCGTGGGGATCACCTGCTTCACAATTTCCAACAATTGCACCAGTGCTGCCTTCCTCTTTGCTTGGTTCTTGTAATGGGGGTGGGTAATCTCCCACAGACAGGGCAGCTCACTTAGCATATCAATGAATAGTGACATGAAGTCAGTATCTCTCATTAAGATATCCATGTTCACTGCAAGACACAACACAAGACAAAGCCTAATGTCAGACAAATCTCTCCTAATCTTGTTACAATATAGGCCTCAATCTAGAAGCAGTATAGGCACAAGTTTGTCTCTTACCTTCGTTCTTACGATCGGCGCGTCCAATGCTCCTTCCTCCGCTCACAGATCGTACGTAATACGCACGCGTGTTACGCTTTATACACACTGCGCATGCGTGTAACTCCGCCCACCCCTGACGTTCTTTCTAGTCTATTCCCCGCCCCTTTTCGTTCGGCGCAGTGGGGGAAGAGCATGATGGCGGAGTTACAGCAGGTGCGTGATAATTATATCAACGAGGAGGAGGAGGAGGAAAGCCCGGATCCAGGCATGTCCCGATCCAGAAGGAGACGTTTTAAGGCCACAAATATGTCGTTTGGGGAGATGTTGGAGATGGTCGACATCATGAAGAAGTCTGACTATGACGGAAAATATGGGCCTTACCCCAACCCCAACATCCGAAAGGCAAAAATCATGGCGAAAGTGGTCAGGAGTCTTGAGAGGAATTTCGGGGTACGAAGATCAAAAGATCAGCTCCGGAAGCGGTGGTCGGACCTGAAGTTGAGAGAGCCAGAGCAGTACCGAAAGATCCGGAGAGTGCTGCAAAAAAGTAAGTAGTTGTGCTGAGTTCCTATTCTTTCTGTCTTTATTATGTTCATTCTGCTCCATATGCTTTTATTAATTATAAGGTTTAAAAGGGCAACTTTAATGTTCATGGGCCCATTATTCGTTCGTATCAAACATTTTTCTTTCGCCCTCTAGAACACCATTGTTTAGGCCATATGCATTTTCCCACATTTTTTCGGGCCTACTTGGATGCCAAATATTTGTTTGTGTAGATGGGTTTGTTACTAGAATGAAATGCCAACTAGATTGTGTGTAAGGAGAGGACACTGAGCAGCTGTTTTCACATCTGGACACTGGAGCACTAGTGTGGGACACAAGAACACCATTTTTATTAGGGGGGGCACACAGGTGCTCCAGTGTATACTATAGGGGGGTCTCCATCTGTGAAGCTTGTACCAAACAGGTAAAGTATTGCAGCTTGACAAAGGGCAATAAAAAATATACATCTTTGAACTCTGCTAAAATAGACAATTGTACCCCACTTCCAAGCAATGTTTCCTATTTCTAGTTCTGCCATCAAATATCATCCGAGGAGACCAGAGACCCCCCACCTCTGGAAGAAGGGGAAATACCAACACAAGAAGAAGAGCAGGAGGAAGAAGAAGATGTGGTGGAGATTGGCACCACAACAGGTGAGTGTCTGCGACCACAGACTCAGGTAAAAGAGATGGATGGTGGCAGATTTTTGAGACCTTTTTATTTGTTCTTTATCTCTTTTTAGGTGATCGTGATCCAGAACGCTTTACATCTGAAAGTGCCCAGATCCTGATCGGGGAGATCATGGGGTGTAATCTCCAATTGCAAAACATCCAGCAACAAATCAGTGATGTTATTAAAAAAAATAATAACATCATTGATGTTTTGGGGCAAATTTAAACCCCACAAAATCACCTGTTTTATCTTACTAAAATTTGTACAATGTTTAGAAAAGCCAAATTTGGAGGATGCACACAGTGTGCCAACATGTGCTATCTGCCATCACGGGAGATCAATGGACGCGTTTTGGGGGTGCAACCCCTTCCTCAATTATAAAGTAGCATTGAGGAAGGGCTTGCTCCCCCAAAACACGTCCCTTGATCCCCCCTGATGGCAGATAGCACATGTTGACATTCGTAAATTGGTGTGCATCTTCCAAATTTGGCTTTTCCAGGGGTGATTTCCCCCCATCTGAACGCTATATCAAACCCAGTTCCTAAATACTGATGTCTGATATAGCCTTCAGGTTTTACCATATGTGAACTTTGTAAGTTCAAGTTTTTTGGCTTTCTTGTTGGTTTTACACAGGCCTGTTTTATCTGAAATGGACATTTGGATTTTTGATAATGCTACTGCAAAAATTGTTATACAACAAACATGTTGGTTTGTTTTAAAAACCTTTCGTAAATGCACATGTGATTGTGCAGGTATAAAAAAGTGCCTTACTCAAGAATGTGTGGATTATTGTCTCAACACTACAACACTTTTGGGGTGATGTAATTGCAGTTTTATGCAAAAATGGGGGTTATTTCCTAAGGGCAAATACACTTTGCACTACAAGTGCAGGTTCAGTGCAGTTGCAAGTGCACTTGTAGTGAAATGTGTTTGGCCATTTAGGAAGTACCAGCCAACACTGTTTTTTATAAGGTTACCCAATCACGACATTTTATGCACTCAACACATTTCTGTCAGGGTCAGCTAAAACAAACACAAGCAGTAAATGTCTACAAAGAATTTCTTTTGGTTGTTTTTTATTTGAAAAAGGTGTCACAGATTGTCTGGCATATTGATAGCCCCCCTACCCGCAAAGAACTCCAGGTAGCGTAACCGGACATCATGGGCATTCAGGGAGGGCAAGCCAGGACGGCCACTTTCAAGCGCCGTCATTGTTGATGGATTTGGGATTCCGGCCTCAGGCCCAACTGAGCCAGCATAGTTGGCTGAATTTTTTCTTAAAAAATTGTGGAGAACACAGCACGCCAGTATAATATGGTTCAGTTTATACTCCGCCATATGGATGGGTGTCAGAAATAATTGGAAACCGGCTGGCCAGGATTCCAAATGTGTTCTCCACCACTCTTCGGGCTCTGGCCAGCCGGTAATTAAAAACCCTCTGTTCCGGGGTGAGGGTCCTCATCGGGAATGGCCGCATCAGGTGGTCCCCCAGCGCAAATGCTTCATCAGCAACGAACACAAATGGGAGACCTTCAACATTGTCCTCTGGAGGTGGCAAGTCCAAGCTGCCATTCTGGAGACGCCTGTAGAACTCCGTCTGGGCGATCACTCCACCATCGGACATCCGGCCATTCTTCCCCACGTCCACATACAAGAACTCGTAATTAGCCGACACCACCGCCAACATCACTATACTATTAAACCCCTTGTAATTATAATAGTACGACCCCGAGTTGGGTGGTGGGACGATGTGGACGTGTTTCCCATCAATTGCCCCTCTGCACTTAGGAACATACAAGTGCAGGTTCAGTGCAGTTGCAAGTGCACTTGTAGTGAAATGTGTTTGGCCATTTAGGAAGTACCAGCCAACACAGTTTTTTATGCACTCAACACATTTCTGTCAGGGTCAGCTAAAACAAACACAAGCAGTAAATGTCCACAAAGAATTTCTTTTGGTTGTTTTTTATTTGAAAAAGGTGTCACAGATTGTCTGGCATATTGATAGCCCCCCTACCCGCAAAGAACTCCAGGTAGCGTAACCGGACATCACGGGCATTCAGGGAGGGCAAGCCAGGACGGCCACTTTCAAGCGCCGTCATTGTTGATGGATTTGGGATTCCGGCCTCAGGCCCAACTGAGCCAGCATAGTTGGCTGAATGTTTTCTTAAAAAATTGTGGAGAACACAGCACGCCAGTATAATATGGTTCAGTTTATACTCCGCCATATGGATGGGTGTCAGAAATAATCGGAAACCGGCTGGCCAGGATTCCAAATGTGTTCTCCACCACTCTTCGGGCTCTGGCCAGCCGGTAATTAAAAACCCTCTGTTCCGGGGTGAGGGTCCTCATCGGGAATGGCCGCATCAGGTGGTCCCCCAGCGCAAATGCTTCATCAGCAACGAACACAAATGGGAGACCTTCAACATTGTCCTCTGGAGGTGGCAAGTCCAAGCTGCCATTCTGGAGACGCCTGTAGAACTCCGTCTGGGCGATCACTCCACCATCGGACATCCGGCCATTCTTCCCCACGTCCACATACAAGAACTCGTAATTAGCCGACACCACCGCCAACATCACTATACTATTAAACCCCTTGTAATTATAATAGTATGACCCCGAGTTGGGTGGTGGGACGATGTGGACGTGTTTCCCATCAATTGCCCCTCCGCACTTAGGAAAGTCCCACAGCTGGGCAAAGTGGGAGGCCACAGTCTGCCATTCCTATGGCGTTGAAGGAAACTGTTGAGGAAAAAACAATAAACATTACTATTTTTTCACAGAAACATGGCAAGCAGATTAGACACAAACATTCTGGGGCAACCTCCAGATAGCATTTATTAATGGGAATTTAACAAGGCCAAAGTATAAGGTACACCTATCATATTCCCCCTCCCCCCCTTATGGGCCATTTCTAACATTATAGGGGGGGGAACTCTTGGACAGGTAACCCTCTTCACTTCATTGAGAGATGAATGCCTAAATACAGGGTATTACTTGGAACAGCCCCTCCTTAGTTACACTATTGGCAGACCACTGGACAGGTAAGAAGTGTCTGAATACAAAGATATAAATACACGTTGTACACATTTGAGGACATTTTGACATTCTGCTATTACCTATCAAGATAATAATAGGATACAAAAACTTTAAACAGTACCATTGGAAAGTATACAGGTAGGCCCGTGCACTACATGCTTTGGGGAATTCATCCATAAATCTGACCAGTAAAGAGATGGGTATAGTGTGTATGGGTTTGGCAAAGTCAGCAGATAGATGATTGAGGATAAAGAATTGGGATCAGCTGACTTAGCAGTTGGGGGGAGGGAGGGTTACCAAAAATTTGGGGACACCACAAAAAAAAGCCTCTGACACTCTGCCTGAATTAAAATCAAAAATAACATTTCCAAACATTTTAGGGGGTGTTTGGGGTAAAGCACTACTATGGAGCTGATAAAATACATTGTTAAGTGACTACATGAGGTGAATATAGGGCAGGAGACACCATGCTGGAGAGGTTATTGAAGGGCAAATATGTATGAAGGGCATAAAATAATAATTACATAAAAATCCAGCATGCATGAGAACAAAGGGGACATTCACAGCATATTACAATCATGGGAATTAGGGAATGAGGAAAGAAATACAATATATTAGCAAACATTCAATACAATAAAATGTGACATTAAAGGATAAAAATCTTACCTTCATATACTCCTTCTGCAGGACCTGGATGATGGCAGAACAGGTCTCTGGGATAATGATCCCCAGAGCCTGGGGGGAGATGCCTGTCGAGAACTTGAGGTCCTGCAGGCTTCTCCCTGTGGCCAAATACCGCAAGGTAGCGACCATCCTCTGCTCCGGAGTGATGGCTTGCCTCATGCAGGTATCCTGCCTGCTAATATAGGGGGTCAGCGAAGCCAACAAACGGTGAAACACGGGGTCCGTCATCCTGAGAAAGTTCCTGAAATCATCAGGATTATTCTCACGGATCTCACGGAGCAAAGGCATGTGACAGAACTGGTCACGCTGAAGCAACCAATTCTTGGTCCATGAACTCCTCCCCACCCTGTTCATGGACTGGACTTGTGTCAAGGTCAGGACCCCAACACCAAGCCCCCGCACAGCACGAACTCTACGAGGAGTACGCATACGAAACATGGCTAGAAAACGGTCGGCTGCTCAGAACGAAGTAACAGAACGCACTGAAGAACAGCAAGGTCTGTGAAGAGCGACCTGAAAACCAGTAACGAACGAACAAGAATACAATGACTCCTTAAAGTCACGCGGAACTTGCTTGCACGCACTGAAGAGCAGATACAAACCCACAAGCACAAACTGAACGGCAGAAAACGGTCTGAAAGCCACGAGTCTGAAAAAGCGCGAATCGTCTCTCACCAAACTTTTACTAACACGAGATTAGCAAAAGGAGCCCAAAGGGTGCCGCGCTTGGTTCTGAACTGGCCTTTTCTAGTCTCGTCGTACGTGGTGTACGTGACCGCGTGGTTGTCGATCGGAAATTCCGACAACTTTGTGCGACCGTGTGTAGGCAAAACAAGTTTGAGCCAACATCCATCGGAAAAAATCCTAGGATTTTGTTGTCGGAATGTCCGATCAATGTCCGACTGTGTGTACGGGGCATTATACTGTGGCAGGTTGGCTCGGCTGCGCAAATCACCTTAGGTGTACATCGGGCTCATACACACCAATCTCGTGCGCCGATTGGCCAGCGGGGAAGCCAATCAGTAGGTCCGGTGGACTCGATGTCCGCCGGCCACCCGCGATCGTTCCCTGCAGGGACAGAACGGAGATCTGCTATAGTAAACAAAGCAGATCTCTGTTTTGACAGGGATGACACACAGATCCTGTCTTTCTGCTATGCAGGAAGATGGATCTGTGTGTTGTCCCAGGCAGCCCATCCCCCATACAGTTAGTAAATACACTGAAGGAACACATTTGACCCCTTGATTAGGGATGAGCCGAACACCCCCTGGTTCGGTTCGCACCAGAACCTGCGAACGGACCAAAAATTTGTGCGAACTTTAGAACCCCATTAAAGTCTATGGGACTCGAACGTTCAAAATCAAAAGTACTCATTTTAAAGGCTTATATCCTATAAAGGGTTTGGGGACCCGGGTCCTGCCCCAGGGGACATGTATCAATGCAAAAAAAGTTTTAAAAACTGACGTTTTTTTCGGGAGCAGTGATTTTAATGATGCTTAAAGTGAAAAAAAAGTGAAATATTCCTTTAAATATCGTACCTGGGGGGTGTCTATAGTATGCCTGTAAAGTGGCATGTGTTTCCTGTGCTTAGAACAGTCCCTGCACAAAATGAAATTTTTAAAGGAATAAAAGTCATTTAAAACTGCTTGCGGCTTTAATGTAATGTCAGGTCCCGGCAATATGGATGAAAATCAGTGTGACAAACGGTATGGGTACCCCCCCAGTCCATTACCAGACCCTTTGGGTCTTGTATGGATATTAAGGGGAACCCTGCACCCAAATTAAAAAAAGGAAAAGCGTGGGGCCCCCAGGCCCTATATACTCTGAACAGCAGTATACAGGCAGTGCAAACAAGACAGGGACTGTAGGTTTGTTGTTCAGTAGAATCTGTTTGTAATTTTGAACTGGTACATTTTTAAAGTGTAGCTCCAGCCAAAAAATCTATTTCTAAGCTTTTTGGAAAACATAGGGAAGGGTTATCACCCCTGTACCATTTGCTTTGCTGTCTGTGCACCTCTTCAGAAGATTTCACCTTTCTGTCCCAATGACAAATTATTTTTTGAAAATTTGGGGTTCTTAGTGAAACAAGGATTGGTGATAAAGCATCAAGATCAAGTGCTCTGTCCATTATTCTACGCAGCGTGTGCTCCAACAGGTGGACAAGAGGGACAGTGTCACTGATGCATGCACTGTCACTGCTCACCATCCTCGTGGCCTCCTCAAATGGTGACAGGACAGTGCATGCATCCCTGATCATAGCCCACTGGCGTGGGAAAAAAACAAGCTCCCCTTACCCTGTCCTGGTGCCATAATCGCATAGGTACTCATTGATGGCCCTCTGCTGCCTGTGCAGCCACTGCAGCATGGCCAACGTTGAGTTCCAGCTGGTGGGCATGTCACAGATTAGGCGGTTCTTGGGCAGGTTAAATTCCTTCTGGAGGTCAGCCATCTGAGCACTGGCATTATATGACCTGCGGAAATGCACACAGACTTTCCTGGCCTGCCTCAGTGTAGGCAATTACGGCTTCTAAGACCACCCAGATAGGTTCAGGTAATGCAGGAAGACCTCCGTTGACCCCCAGGCCTGGAGATATCAATAAAGTGACACAGGAGACAGGTTTGCTTAGCCACTTAATGACATCTAATTTGAGTTTCAGAAATACAGCATTTATGTCTTTTGAGGGATGGGAGGAGTTTTACTAACCTTATACATGTCATTGAAATGAAAATAGGTTCAGTTAATATTTAACTATTAGCTGGTGTTATAAGACAAAATCTTGCATCATTTCTATTAGAATATTCTTTAACAGGTGAAGGACACACTAATCTTATCAAGAACAAACATGAGCTAGGCCAAACTCCATATTCTAGCTAAAATGTATAGGTAACCTTGAGAAGGTTTTCTATAGATAACAGCTTAAAGATAATGTGGGTTTCAGTTAAAACTTCAAATATGAGTTTTCTCAATTTTCCTGTAAAACATGAGATGGTGTCTTAGAACTAAAATGGAGTCCCTCATGATATGTGCTATGTTCTTTACACTCAGGACATCCTGTAAGCCTGGGTACCTGCCCAAAACCGCTGCACCACCAAGTTAAGGACGTGAGCCAAACAGGGCACATGGGTCAGTTGTCCCTGTCGGAGGGCGGAGAGGAGGTTGGTGCAATTGTTGCAAACCACCATACCTGGCTTAAGCTGGCGTGGCGTCAACCACCTCTGAACCTGCCCCTGCAGAGCTGACAGAATCTCTGCCCCCATGTGGCTCCTGTCCCCCAAGCACACCAGCTCAAGCACCGCATGGCATCTTTTTGCCTGCATGCTTGCGTAGCCCCTTGAATGCCTACAGAGTACCACTGGTTCCGAGGACAAATCAGCACAGGAAGAGGCCATGGAGGAAGAAGAAGAGGAGGGGGTAGAGGAGAGAGGTGTGGCAGAATCACCACTAGTAGAATTTTGGAGGCGTGGTGGCAAAACAACCTCCAACACTACTGCACCCTGTCCTGCATCCTTTCCAGCTGCCAGAAGAGTCACCCAGTGCGTGGTGAAAGATAGGTAATGTCCCTGTCCATGCCTGCTGGACCATGAGTCAGCGGTAATATGCACCTTACCGCTGACCGCCCTGTCCAGCTTTAGCTTTAGCTCTAGCTTTAGGTGCACACTGTGCAGAGGACACAGTACACTAACTGTAAATACTGTAGCTGCCTGTCTGTGGTACTAATAGGATCAGAACAACAGCTATTGTCTTCAGGTAGCTTTAGGTGCACACTGTGCAGAGGATGCAGTACACTAACTGTAAATACTACAGCTGCCTGCCTGTAGTACTAATAGGATCAGAAGAACACCACCAATTTTCTTTAGGTAGCTTTAGGTGCACACTGTGCAGAGGACACAGTACACTAACTGTAAATACTGTAGCTGCCTGCCTGTGGTACTAATAGGATCAGAAGAACACCACCAATTTTCTACAGGTAGCTTTAGGTTCACACTGTGCAGAGGACGCACTACACTAACTGTAAATACTGCAGCTGCCTGCCTGTGGTATTAATAGGATCAGAAGAACACCACCAATTTTCTCCAGGTAGCTTTAGGTGCACACTATGCAGAGGATGCACTACACTAACTGTAAATCCTGCAACTGCCTGCGGTACTAATAGGATCAGAATAAACCTCAGAGGTGATCAAATACCACCAAAAGAAAGCTCTATTTGTGGGAAAAAAGGACATCAATTTTGTTTGGGTACAATGTCGCAAACCCATGCAATTGTCAGTTAAAGCGACGCAGTGCCATATCGCAAAAAATGGCCTGGTCAGGAAGTGGGTAAATCCTTCTGGGGTTGAAGTGGTTAAAAACCATGAAACAGGAATATGCAATGTAAATAATGCAAAGAATGAGTGAGCAACATACCAACAAAACAGTCCGCACCAAGCTAGTCATGGATAAAAATAGTGGTATAAATCCTGTAACACCAGAGTCGCAATGGTCCTCCTCAGAGGTGTCCACCATGGAGATACACCAAGGCCCCAGATATTCCTCACAAGGATCCCAAACTGTTGGTGTCCCCAAAATTGCAGCTGACAATGAAGTAGATATAAGTAATCTGTATGAAAAACTCCAGATTGCTGGAGAAATTGCCAACAGGGGAGAAAAGTTGGTCTCTATAGGGGGTATAAAAAGCAGACACAGACTCGTAATCATGTAAAGAAGGGAAAAGGCAAGAGGGTACATATATAACTCTCAGGCTTTACAGGACAGAAGCTCAAAGTTCTCCCCTGAAACGCATTGGGCATAGTGTCTCTTAGCATATATCGTGTGCAGGCTATCCTAGTGGCGTTTCCATGGCTCCAGCAAATAGACCGTCGGGCGCCCGGCTATATATACTTCTTCCCCCCGACCAGTGTCTGATGTCACCAGTTGTGAGTGTATGCCAAGGTGACTCATTGCGCATGTGCCCGGCTCCCAGCGGAAACAGATTCCACAATGCTCTTGGTCATAGAGTCAATCCACCGATCTAGATGTCACATTGCCATTCCCGACCGGAGGCCAAAGGAATTGTTAATAGTGGTATGGAAGCAACTTCCATCCACTATTATAGAGGTCTTGGTGGCTTCATTGACCATGGCACAGTGACACCCCCAGTGGGAGACCAGATAGTAGTAAATAGTATTACAGGAACCAGTTCCATTTATTTTAGGCTTAAATACAGCCGCAGTAGCCCAATCTGATTTATTACCACCAAAAATGGTTGTTTTGGCTGTGGCACCTATTTCTTTTCTTTTTTTTATCTAGCAGTAAAAGGTCTGAATTGAATGACCGAATTAGGAGCCACAACAAATCTAACAGCTATAGTAATGTTTACTCTTTACTCATAAGCTAAATACCCAATCTTATCAGAAAAAGGTCAGAGGCAAAGAGAATAATACTACAGTTTTAAGCTTTATTTTTGTCAGTACCACAACTTTATATTTTAAAAGTAAAAAAAATTAAACCAGTGTACACAAAAACACAAAAAAAACAACCTCACATTCTCCAAACCCCCTCCTATATCTATATCCTCAATTTTTTTCTGAAATATTACTTCAGGCTTGTGTTTGGTAGAAATTGGCTAGCATCAAGACAGTATATGAGCACTTGAGTCGGCAGCAAACTGAAAGTGACATGTCTTGCAATATAAATTTTAACCTGAAATAGCCATTGGAGTGTTTTTTTTTCATAGGTAATAGCCTCCCATATTGTGCAGTGGCCAGAAAGATGAGGCAAGTTTAATCATGCAACAAACATGATAGTGTAATATTTTAGAGACATAGGACACATCTATTGTACAGTGGCTAGACAGAATGTACTGTAAACAGCTTCTTTGGGCCACAATGTAAGAGGGAGAGAGGAGGAAATTTAAAAACCCTAGGGCGGTGGGTACACCATAATATGTAGTCTATGACACTGCAATTAACACTAATGTAGCACAATACAGCACTCTGTATAGCACTGTATAGCATGGTATAGCACTGAATATAGCAGTGTATGCTACAACTGCACCCACTGTCTGCTTTTCCTATCTACTCCAACACACAATAAAAAATTCCTGCTGGGAACCTTGCCTTTTATAGTTGGGGGACTTGAGCAAAGACATGACAACCCCGATCACTGGTCATTCTAATCCACTTGGCCACAGTTTAAAAGCAAGGAAATTAATTATTGGTAGTTGATTGCAATGGCAGTAAACAGCTCTAATAGTTAGCCATGCCCATGAACTGTGAATGAGTTGGTTTCCTCCCAAGCCCAGCCTCTTCCCAAACCCAAATGTTATGCCTACAAGAGGGGAGTGCCCAGGTGGGAGACTTTGTTGACTGTTTTTTGTACTAAAACAAAGCCACATGTTTTGCACAACTGGTAAGTAGGTGTTTATTGCAACACCTTGAGCAATTATTCTATTATGTGATAGAAACCACATACTGTATATACTCGAGTATAAGTCAACCCGAATATAAGCTGAGGCACCTAATTTTACCACAAAAAACTGAGAAAACTTATTGACTCGAGTATAAGCCTAGGGTGAGAAATGGGCAGCTACTGTAAGTCCATTTGCCCATTTGCAGCCTCACTGTAACCATTTGCATGCCTCACTGAGTCCATTTGCAGCTATAGGTCCCCTGAACTTCAAACTCTGTAGTTAAGGGTTCCTAGATGCCCCCTAGCTGCAGCCAAAATTTGGGGTCTCTGGACCCAAAGGGACCTGAAATGACATGCAGATGGACACAGTTGACCGAATTTGGGGCCCTGTACCTCGGGGCCACTTGGTACTAGGAACCCCAAATTTGGTGTGCAAACCCAGTGGAAATAGCACTATAACATATCCAAAGCTGTCATTCCTAGAACCAAGTGGCCCCGAGATACAGAGCCTCAAATTTGGTTCAGAAAATGTCAAGCACTTTTCTGCAGCACTTTTCTTTTTCCTAGAGATACGGGGCCCCGAACCTACTTTGGGGCCCCGTATCTCTAGGAACCCCCGCTTTGGATATGTTGTAGTGCTAGTTTCACTGGGTTTGCACACCAAATTTGGGGTTCCTAGCACCAAGTGGCCCTGAGATACGGGGCTCCAAAGTCAGTTTGGAAAATGTAATTTTCTCCTGCAGAAAAGTGCTTGACTCGAGTATAAGCCGAGGGGGGCACTTTCAGCACAAAAAAAATGTGCTGAAAAACTGGGCTTATACTCGAGTATATACAGTATATGTTTTTATAGAAAGGCAACAGTCACAGCTATTTCTTTAGTACACACAGAGTTAAGCTTTTTTTTCATAAAAACTGCTCCCCACCAAAAAAAATACAATGGTTTGAAGTAGCATGATGCAGCTTAGGGGTTAAGATAGAGGATATAAGTTGGTCAGAAGCATTTTACCACCAAAATGCATGTTAATGCATGCAACTAACTTCATTATGAATGGTATCTCAAGCCACTTGTGCCTTCAAGAACACTGCAAAATATAGATGTGAACCATCTTTGTGCTGTGCTGTGTTATGGTGACAAAATAAAAAATATAGGTCTATTAAAACCTGAATTGCGGAACATTGGCTGCCCAATGCACTGTACAGTAGAGTGCAACTTCCACAGGGCACCATAACATACATTATGTGCTATGTTGCTAAAAAAAGGTCATGTCTATTTTTTGGTCTGTTGTCATTGGATTAACGCAACACACGAGTTAACACACCACAATGGATTGCTAAACTGTGAATCAGTCCAAAGGAGTATACCTTTCTGATGATTGCAATCATTTATTATTAGTATTATTCTTAGGTTTTAAGACAATACAATTTTTTATTTGGTAAAGCAAACTTAAAATACAGCTTTTAAGCTATTAAAGCATGTTTGGAAATGTTCCATACACAGGAAATTATACTTTAAGCCAATACACAATCAAAGAGGCAGCAAAAAAGAAGTAATGCAAATATACCCATCTATATGGAGGATAAAATGGCTCTAGTCATTTACATCAAGTGAAAAGACTCATCAAACCCATTTGTGATATGTATTTATGTAACAAAAAAAAAAAAAAGAATAAAATAACTGTCTGGCTGTATTTAGAACCGTTTCTGACAAGGAAAATGTTCTTTAACATCAGGGGTGTTTGAATATTTGAATTTAACTGCATCATCCCTTCAGATATAATATTTTACATCTGCTTAGAAAACACAAATTGCCTTGATTGAAATGCTATAACCATCAGGAAAGTAACTGTACACTAGAAAAATATTCGTACTGTATATGATTTGTATTCATCTAAAATCTATTTACCATTTTAAAGCTAAAATGTCACCACTGTTTTTTAGTTATTTAAGATATACATTAGCGTTAAGAAGAATTTTTTTTAAAGATGTACCATGTGTGATTTTACATATGTGCATATGTTGGTTGAGGTTGAATCCAGATCTTTTTTTATGCAGTTTTCTATTTCTTGTTGACTTTTTGGTCTAGGGATAGAAATGAAGACATTTGAAGACGTAATCTGGTTATCTTTCCTTTAAATGGTGTTAGCTGCATGCTTGGAATAGCAAGTTTCAATGAGGTGTCTATTGAGCAGATGTTTGAAATAGTGATTAAATAACATTCTGTGAGATAAAATAATAAGATAGTGAAGAATACAGAAAATCCTCCAGAACAATTTTCTGGCAGTCAGCACAAAAATCTAACTAAAGTGTTACACATCTCAGGGTAAAATGAAGGGTTTTGTTGCATACACCTCTGTAAAGTGTGGTCAAAACTATCTGAGTTTGTGCACAAATAAAACAAAACAATGGTGGCACTAGCAACCATTTAGGCCAATGTATTATATCGGTACTATTAAAAAAAGGGAAAATTGCACACAGGCAGTATAAGGGTAAAATGCTTTTGATTGTATTGATTTATAATTGCTTTATTAGGGTAAACTGCTTCTGATTGATAATTGTTTCTTGATTAATAAGCAGATATATGAAAAGCTTGCATTTTAGATGAACTTGTAATTTCTGTGATATTTCAGCTAAGACTTCAACCTCTGTGGTTTTTTAGCTACGGAAGCAATAATCTATTTAGATATTAGGTGTTAAGTTAGTTAAGTTAGTTTAAGATAAGTTCTTTATTTTACATACATTTGTTCTAACCACAAGCTGTAACATTTGAATTCATAGAATGTGGTTACCACGCTTCTACTTAGGTGATATTAGAATTCTTAGAATATAGATACGCGCTTCTGTTTAAATGACGCACAAACTTAGTCTATGCGGATGAGACCCAGGGAGGTGTGATAAAGACAGCTATGTGGTAACACACAAAGAGAGGTCATGTTATGTTGCTATGATGTATAACTTTAACTTGTATTTTGATTGGTCCTTTAACTTGTATTTTGATTGGTCCACCTACGAGTGGAATACGTGACAGTTACTCTATATATTCAAATGCTCGAGAACCCATTAAATTGTATTCATGATTCACGTACAACCCGTGTATGTGTCTTGTTTACCTCACCGGTGAAGGGGTTGAAATCCACACACCCAGTGTCCGAGCCTAGGCTAAGAGGTCCAAAAGAGCCGAACCTAACAGAGCTGGTGTCAGAAGTGGGATGGTCCTGTCCGGCAGGTAAGTGGACAATATTTTACCTAATTTTTGGTGAAGTCTGTACACTTATTCTGTCGTGGCGACCGACCACAATTTTTGTTGTAGACTGTTTTATTGATATTCTGTGCTTCTGCAGAAGGCTAGGCTGGCCTCTGGGAAGTTAAAGGTCGGGTTCTCTACAGGAAAGAGATAGTTTGACTAGTGCAGGTCAAAAATTATACTTGGGAAGTAATTTTTACGCTCAAGTACAAAGGATGGGTGTTATTGTGGAGCCCCATTGATAGAAAGCGCGCATATGAATTATTGGTATATGCATATTGTTTATTTTTATTATTGCATTTTAAAATTGTGAAAAGTTATAGTTTACTGCTTATAGCATAAGTATTGTACCAATATTATTGTTGAGTAAGGAAATTTTAAAAGTCAATAGTTGTTCATAAGAATTCTTGTTATTGGATTTAGAGTATAGATACTGTTTATGTTACAGGCCACGTAAGTATCTCTTTTCAAATGTCTATGGGCTTGCATGATTATTGTGAATTACCTAACACTAGATGTGGTCAATGCAGATTAGGCTTGTTGTTTCTGTACCAAGAAGACCTTCCCATATTAATATCCACTAGACCTTACGGTTTCACTACCAGACTGGGAAAAACCCCAGTCTATCCCCAAACTGACAACTCAACTACCTCATATTTGTTGAAAATTAATATACATAATTTTATAGGTGAGGACAACTTATTGTACGGGTCTTCCTTTGACGAAGTAAAATCCCAGATCATAAGACATACTGGTTGCTACCATCCCTGTCCCTATTCTAGCCACCAAATACCACCAGAGATAAATGGGGAATTCTGCAGACAAGATAGACAAGGAAGCCCAGACCCAGATACAGACTCAGATACCCCAAACTGGTCTGGTCTGTCAGCCCACTCCATATGAGTACCTATATACCCTTGTCCCAGTTGGAAGTATGGAACCTTTCTGGACCAACGTCCGATTAAGGTGTCACCAAATAGGACTTTCAGACATAGGCACGGCTGGCCCTTGTAATGAAAGTGACTGGCAGGAAGTCCAGAAAATTTGTGGAACCCATAAAAATAGTTACCCTCCGGGATCGGGATCATGGGACCCAGATTATATGAAACAAACATGTAAATTGTGGGAGGGTCATTTAAAAACATATAAAAAAAGGTATGTGAAAGTAACTAAACAAAAGGGTCAGTTGACCAACACACTTCCCTCTGCCCCAGAACCACCTCCACCTTATGTTATGGTAAAAGATGACACAGTAACCCCAGAAAGAAAATTAGCTCTCTACCCCAATCTAGAGACAGACCTAATACCCGGTATAGACATGAATACTATGATAACCCTCATACACCAATCAGCAACCCCTAATCAAAGAGCCCAATGGAAGTTAGAAATGGATCAAAAAGGTGAGGAGGAAGGTACAAAGACAGAAGAGGAGACAGAGGATGAGTATGGTAGAGAGGAAACAGATGCAGAGTTATCCCTAAGAAAAGAAAGAGAAATGACAGAAAGAATTCATGCTGAGAAAGAGGCTGAGGGGAAGGAGAGATATGAGAGGCTTTTAAAAGAACAAGAAGAAGTTAACAGACAGCTGGAGGAAGAGATAAGACAGAAAGAATGGGAAATAGCAAATAGGAAAACGGAGATGCTCAAAGAAATGGAAACTCTAGACGCCAGAGTTTTAGAAATAAAAAAGAGAAAGGAAGACACAGAGGCAGAATTTAAGAAATTCCTCCCTGTGGAACAAGAGGAAGAAGAAGGTGAGACCCTAACTCCAGAAGAAGAAAATATAGTGAGTCAGGTCCTACACAGCCCACAAATTCTCAACCGCATACAAAGAAAACAACAACGCCTAGGTATTACTGGTACCGAAGGCATCCCCAGCCATTCCCCACCAACAGAGGTAAAAGATACACAGGAAAAGGAAGGTCCTACCTCCTCTTACCCCATGATATCTATGGGAGAAACTGTAATTCATGTACCCTTACCTCTGGGACAAATACAGAAAATTAAGGATCTATGCCCCATACCAAAAAGATACCCCCGCGAGGCCTGTAGTTTCCTCCAGAAATATTGTACCGGGGCTAGTCTGGATGGGGAAGATTTGAGGGGTCTTTTGGACATTTTGGATCCTGATCCTGCCAGTAATTTAGAGGTAAAGGACCTGTATAAAACCCATATTGTTGTAGACGGGGGAAACTGGGAAGCCTTCTGGGCAGCAGTCTGTAAACATTGGTGTGCTACCTATAAGGGTCAGAATGCTCTCCAAGAGTTAGTAATGGCCAAACAAGAGTCAAAAGAAAAATTCTTTGACTTCTGCACCCGTGTACACAAGTTGTTTAAAAATACTGATGAGGCGGGAGACTCCGTGTTCATGACCACCATCATGACTGGGGGTGATCCAAAAATAACTCAATTCCTTAAACTAGTGACTCCTAACTGGATGTCACAGAAGGCAGAAGATTTCATGAAGGAGAATAGGCTTAGGGACATAGCAGGGGTATTCAACCAGAAGGGTGGTACCTTCTATCAGGACGAACTAGGTGCAGACATCATGACCCCTCAGATAGTACCCCCAGACCAGGCTTGTTTCAGCTGTGGTCAATATGGACATTGGAAATCTCAGTGCCCTAGGAGAAAGGGGTTACAAAGGAAACAGGATAACCGGCAGAGAGGTAGAGGACAAGGAGGACAGGGATATCCCTATGGCCCCCAGCCAGCCAGGAACCAGGTTTACCAACCTAGGTACCAAGAGAATCCCCCACCTTCCAACACCTATCAAAGACCTTATCAGCCACCACAGATCTCTAACCCACCTGCCAATCCCCCACCCACCCCTCGCCACCACATTCCCATGTCTTGGCCCTCCAACAATCAAAACTCACAATATCACCAATAGGGATGCCTTGAGCAAGTTCCATCTCTCGTGCTAGTGTGTCATAATGTCTCTTGGAAACAACTACCCCAGGTTGTATTACAGGTCGAAGGGAACTGTATATCTTTTTTAATAGACACTGGGGCAAGTTCGAGCAGCTTAAATGACCCTCACTTTGACACATCGGATTGCAGCGAGGGACGCTCAATAGGTATAAATGGAACTGAACTCACCCACTCTATCACCCCCCCACTCGCTGTAGCCACCCCTCAGGGTGATTTGCTGACCTACCAAAAGTTTGCCATATTGCCAAATTGCCCAGTCTCCCTCATGGGGAGAGACTTAATGTCAGCCCTGGGGATTAAAATTGAATTTGACAAGACAGGAGCTGTAACTGCCACCTCCAGATACTGTGACTTACAGAGTCCAAAAAGAAGTGACCTGAGAGGGTACTTCCTGGTGATCCCTGTCTCGCTAGAGACACATAGAATTTGGGCAGAAAATAAAGCCAGTGTTGGTTTCATAAATTGTACACCTTACAGACCACAACTACGTCCCAACTTTTCACCTATCTTCCAGAAACAATATGCCCTACACGAAAGCAAAATCAAAGGCATTACACCACAAATCAACACTTACATCGAACAAGGCATACTTACACCCATAATCAGCCCATGGAACACCCCCATCTATCCTGTGAGGAAGGCTAATGGGGAATGGAGACTAGTACAAGATCTCAGAGCCCTAAATAAAGCTATAGAGCCCTTGCCACCACTGGTATCTGACATTTCTTTCATTTTTACCAGTATCCCTGCGGACACTGAGTACTACACAGTTATTGATTTGTCAAACGCATTCTTTAGCATCCCCATTGAGAAGGGGGCACAGCCCCTCTTTGCATTCTCCTGGACCCACCATGGGCAACCAGGGCAACCAGGGCAACCAGGGCAACTAACCTGGACTAGGCTCCCACAGGGATTTGTGGATAGTCCTGCAGCTTTCTCCATGGTTTTAAACGAGTCTGTTAGGAACTGGTCTTCGAGTCAGGGCTCTGTCCTTATACAGTATGTGGATGACATACTGCTGTGCAGCACTTCAAGGGAGGGATGTGAGGAGGACTCAACTAGTCTTCTGGATCACCTTGCAGAGCAAGGACACTTGGCCTCCAGGAAAAAGGTACAATGGGTATCCCCACGGGTCGAATACCTGGGATGTATCCTTCAGAAAGGGGAACGGTATGTTTCTCCAAACAGAGTAAAGGCCTTAACTGCCCTCACACCCCCAAAGGACAAAAGTGCTTTGCTATCCTTCCTAGGATCTATTGTGTACTGTAGACAGTGGATTCCAGACTGCTCCTACTATGACTCCATTCTCAGACCGTCCACTCTAGTGACTGCCCCTAAGGTAGTGCAATGGACGGAAGAAATGTTGCAGGCCTTCAGGACCCTGTTGGAATCTTTGACCGAGGCACCAGCCCTGGGACTGATGAATTACAAAAAGGATACACATCTATACTGTGTAGTATCCGGTCCAACATTTGCAGCGGTACTGGCTCAGAGCCATGGTAGCGGATACAGGCCAGTGGCTTACATTTCCAAGAAGTTACCAGTGCAGGTACAGGGCATGCCAGCTTGTCTCCAAAACATTGCTGCATGTGCCATGGCTGTGCAGGAAGCCAGCAAAATAGTGTTAGGACACCCCATGACACTTCACACCACCCACACAGTCACTCATCTTCTACAAAACCTTAATACACAACATATGACCACCCAGAGGGCAAGTGGGTATGAGATTCTTCTTCTCAACACTGCAGGACTTAAAATCAAATACACACCTGACACAACACCCATTGTAAGAATGTTACATTGCCTGCTCAAAATTCTTCCTCAAAGTGAACCAGAGGTGCCCCATGATTGCACCATTCGACTGGAACAAGTCACTTCACCCAGAAGGGATCTCACTGATGTACCACTTAAAGAGGCAGAGGATGTATTTGTAGATGGTAGTTGCTCCAGACCTACTGATCATACCTTTCTAACAGGGTACTCTGTTGTGCAGCTACCAGATGTAGTTCTGGAAGCTGATGTCATACCAGGAGGATCTGCACAAATTGCAGAGCTCACAGCTTTGACCCGGGCATGTACCCTCTTTAAGGACAAAGAGGTAAACATTTACACAGACAGCAAGTACGCATACGGGGTGGTACACGACTACGGCGTCATCTGGGCGAAAAGAGGGTTTAAAACGGCAGATAACAAAAATATCTCCAACAAAGAGCAAGTCCTAGCGTTGCTAGAGGCAATCAAATTACCCCGCAAAATATCCATTGTCAAGGTGAAGGCTCATACCACTGATAAAGGCACCATAGCAAGAGGGAATGCTCTGGCAGACAGAATAGCTAAAGATGTGGCTCTTAAAGCCAAAGTATCCCCAACCCCTACTTCTGTGTTCTTCCAACAAGATTTCAACTCCCCAGACTTCCCCACTGTGGCCGCTCAAATGCAGTCCTCTGCTACTGAGAAGGATGTAATACATTGGTCCAAAGAAGGATTGACCAAAGACCATAATGGTCTTTGGACAAAAGGGAGGGTGATAGGCATTCCCACAGCCAGTGCCCCCCTTCTTTTGTCATACCTTCATGGCCCTGGCCACATAGGATCAAAACCCCTTTTAAAACTTTATGAGGAACTATTTTGTACCCTAGACTCCCACAAACAAGCTGAGACACTGACCAAGAGTTGCCTAACATGTGCCCAGAACAATGTACAAGGAAAAAGATATGGCCTGCATGGGGTTCTACCTCCACCTTCGGGCCCATTGCAGGACCTCCAGGTGGACTTTACCCATATGCCTACCCAGAAGGGTAACTTAAAGTATTTACTGGTCATCTTGGACAAATGGTCAGGTTGGGTTGAGGCAATTCCCACCACAGGGGAAACCGCAAAGATAGCTGCCAGAGGTATACTTAACCATTGGATCACCAGGTTTGGGATCCCTCAGAGAATCTGGTCTGACCAAGGCCCAGCCTTTACCTCTGCTGCTACACAAGAGTTGGCCAAAATACTGGGAATTCAATGGAAACTTCACATCCCCTACCACCCCCAGAGTGCAGGAATGGTAGAGAGAATGAATAGGAACATAAAAGACAAATTAAAAAAGGCAACCCAGGGTACTTTTAAGAACTGGATAGATTTCCTACCTACTGTCCTATTCCAGATTAGAACCACACCTCACTCAAAAACACTGTTCTCCCCCTTTGAAATATTAATGGGAAAGCCATGCCAAATAGACATTCCCAAGCTAGACTCAACTGAAGACATTAACCTATATTCTTTGCAGGAAAAGTACGTGAAAGAACTGGTAAGTAGCATTGAAGGAATCAATGAGCATGTGTCTGTCACCCATCTTCCTCTTTCCACAGAACCTACCCATCCCTTCATTCCGGGTGACAAGGTCCTGATCAAGCAGCTGGCTGGAAGGAAAACTACTGGACCCATCTTCACTAGACCATGGGACATCGAGAAAGTTTCCAGGACGGCTGTACTGACTACTTACTCACCCCAATGGATCCATGCGAGTCGACTAAAGAAGAGCCCCAACTATCCGAACACTCCGGATCCACCGGTACCATCACCTCATCCCAACCCGGACTATCTGGAGGAACCAACACTCTCAGATCAGGAGATAGAACTGATGGAGGAAATGGAGAACCTTGCCTTGCAGGACCAGGAGAACAATCAGGAGAAGGAAGAAGGAGACGAATCCAATTGACCAAGAACAGAAAATTCATATACTTCATATGCCTAGCTGCCCTGATTTTTACTGTTTTTGCAGGCATCTGTGTTTTCATAATATGCTATGATCACAAATCATGTGGGTGGGAGAGCATGGGAACCAATGAAACACACCATAGAAATAAGAGAGCCATTAAACCCATTTATTGGTCTAATAGAGATGCCCCTAGGGATCCCAAATGTTGTTACCCCCGCGACATGTCAAAGCGAATGCCTGTCCAAAATCTCATACTGGGATATTACATAACCCCTGATAACTGTCCCATATCAGCATTAAAATTACTCCTTAAAGCATCTACAAAGAATAATAGATCCCAAATGGTAATGTGTGTTCCATCCAAACACCCCTTCGTAGTTAAAACCATATTGCAGGCAAACAGCACCAAAACAAATATCACCCAATTGACGGTAGACAAGGTATCAAAAATTGCAATTGTCAGGAACGAGGACATTAAAGTAGTCAACAAGAGATCCAAATTAGGTTCAGGAATAAAAGTTAATAGGCCCCCACCCCCTTTGCAAGACAGTAAAACTTATAGTTTATTGTCAGACATTCCACATCACTTTAAGCTACAATATCAATTTGGGAGATCTTTTAGTAGACATGAGAATGTACCCTGCTGGGTATGTTCCCATATGGGAACGGGTAGGACTCAAATGCCCATGGTAGGAAAACCTGTTGATCTGGAACTACTGACCAAGCAAACAGATATACATGAAACGGCTAATATCACTATTAGGCCTAACCCCATCATCTTTTCAGGTTACACTGATGAGCCAGATTTTTGTTTCTTAAATGGCGCATCACTGACAGAAGGAGGAATTCCTAATGGGGAATTTTGCAGGAACACAAAGGTAAATTTTACACTTCGAGATGTACAAAGGTTCATGGCAGATAGGTCATTTGATATCGTAGGGTTAAATACTGCCATGATTGCTGATGCGGATGAAAGAGTAGGTAATTATACACTCTACAATATTTCTGACTGTGTTCATGCCAGGTCTGGAATGGATAAAACACCCTTGCAGAATTGGTTGCATACTTATCACATGAATGACCTTTTCATTAACACTGATTCCACTCCTAGTTTGGGTGATTGGCTCTGTTTGGTAGGACTACGCTCAGTGCGTAGTGCCCAAGAGGAGGTTTCTTCTGCCCCACATTTGCCCAGGGGATGGATGGTGTGTTGTGGTCTCACCTGTCATACCTCCATCCCCATCCCCATAGACTCTGAGACAGGAGGTTGGTGCACCCTAGCCCGAATGATTCCATACATGGGTATATCTGGTGATACTCAAACTGTCCACATGGTTCCAGCCCATGGGACACTTTCATTCTCACGCCCTAAGAGAGCAATTACTGCCTGGTGGGAGAAATTATTAGCCTCCATAGGAGGAATAGGAATGTGGTCTGCACTGGAGGATATTGATAGATACTCTGATATCATACTTGGTTTGATAAACTCCTCATCCAGAGATATCAACTTATTAAATGAGGAGACTCTTAAACTAAGAATGCAACAAGAACTTATCATCATACATCAGGAACAAATGTTAGCTGCTATTACTGGTCTATGTAATCTTATGGATAATAAGGAAATGTGTTGTACTTATATCCATAACTTTACTACCCCAATTGAACATTTGACTGTACCTGATTATCATGATATAATACAGAACCATGCCACTCAAAGAAGTAAACTATTAGAACAGGCCAGGACGTTCACAGATGACTGGAATCCTCTTTCAGGTGTGGGAGGTTGGTTCGGAGGAGCTTGGTCCAACATTACAGGATTCTTTAAAAAGATAGGCATAGTGTTGCTCTTGGTAATTGTTTTGTTTTTCGCCATATACCTGGTTGTTAAATTAGTGTTCTGTATCCTGGGTAAAATGGGGAAACTGGAGGTGACTAAGGAGGCTACCCCGGACCCTAACTTGCTCCTTTCTTCTCTTCCCTCAAAGGGAGAAGGGAGATGGTATGATACTGCTATGTAAAAGTGATCAATGACATCTGGACAGATGACATGATCAAAGGGAGGTTTATAAGGGTAAAATGCTTTTGATTGTATTGATTTATAATTGCTTTATTAGGGTAAACTGCTTCTGATTGATAATTGTTTCTTGATTAATAAGCAGATATATGAAAAGCTTGCATTTTAGATGAACTTGTAATTTCTGTGATATTTCAGCTAAGACTTCAACCTCTGTGGTTTTTTAGCTACGGAAGCAATAATCTATTTAGATATTAGGTGTTAAGTTAGTTAAGTTAGTTTAAGATAAGTTCTTTATTTTACATACATTTGTTCTAACCACAAGCTGTAACATTTGAATTCATAGAATGTGGTTACCACGCTTCTACTTAGGTGATATTAGAATTCTTAGAATATAGATACGCGCTTCTGTTTAAATGACGCACAAACTTAGTCTATGCGGATGAGACCCAGGGAGGTGTGATAAAGACAGCTATGTGGTAACACACAAAGAGAGGTCATGTTATGTTGCTATGATGTATAACTTTAACTTGTATTTTGATTGGTCCTTTAACTTGTATTTTGATTGGTCCACCTACGAGTGGAATACGTGACAGTTACTCTATATATTCAAATGCTCGAGAACCCATTAAATTGTATTCATGATTCACGTACAACCCGTGTATGTGTCTTGTTTACCTCACCGGTGAAGGGGTTGAAATCCACACACCCAGTGTCCGAGCCTAGGCTAAGAGGTCCAAAAGAACCGAACCTAACAGGCAGGGCAATATACAGACCAATACTAAAAAAAAAAAAAAAAAAACACAACATATTTTCCAGCTAATCAGCACAAAACGGTTACAACTTCTCATGTTAGAAACAAAGGTTTGCTTTGCATACATTTGCAAACAAAGGTGAATTCACACATTTATTGTGTGATAAAAAACACACACTTTTTTTTTTCTTAGAAAGGCACAGCAATTTTTTTTTAGTACACATAGGAGTTGATTTACTAAAACTAAAACTGGAGAGTGCAAAATCTGGTGCAGCTCTGAGAAACCAGTCAGTTTCCAATTTTATTGTCAAAGCTTATTTTAACAAGTTGAAGTTAGAAGTTGATTAGCTATCATGCACAGCTGCACCAAACTTTGCACTTTTCAGTTTTAGTAAATCGATCCCATTGAGCAGGGATCTTCAAACTATGGCCCTCCAGCTGTTGTGGAACTACATTTCCCATGAGGCATTGTAAAAGTCTGACATTTACAGACATGACTAGGCATGATGGGAATTGTAGTTCCTGAACAACTGGAGGGCCATAATTTGAAGTCCCCTGCCATAGAGGTAAACTTTTGTTTGCATAATAACTGCTTACCCCATAAAATGTAATGGTTTGAAGTAGCCTAATGCAGCGTAGGCGTTCAGATAGAGGATACAAGCTAGACAGAAGTTGGTCAGAAGCATTTTAACACTATTGTAGCACCCTTTAGTGTGCTAGAAGTGTACAGTAGTGAGATTTTTTGTTAGTATAGGCTTTGATCTGGGTTGGGAGTGACTCAGGAGAGCTGGGTGACCCACAGGCAGCATCACTGGGACCTCCCACTTCTTTCCAGAACATTTTAGAATCTACTGGAAAGGAAGGAGGAGAGGAAAGGTAGAGCTGCCTGGGGTGTTCTATGGAAGCCCTGACCAATCCCCAGCTTGGATTGGTAGGGGGCAGGCCTCCTTAAATACCCAGGGTCAGCCCAGCTGAGGAGGAGTTGTTTGGAGTGGAAGCTGGAGATGGAGTGCTAGGCTGTCGTGGCTTTGGAGGGAGCTCCCCAGTCGGGGGGGGGGTGACCTAGGGCCTGGGCTCGGGTGCGGACGGGACCCTCCTACAACACACAGAGGTGTTCTGACCAGGAGGCACAGGAGGAGCAAGTGAGGACAGCAGGAGAAGCACTGCCAGGCAAAGGGAGGTTTCAGGGAGGAACCACAAGTCACAGCTAGGAGGGCTGGTGAGTGTTATACAGTCAGGAGGTCTGAGAGGCACGCCTGAGAGGACTGGGAGCATCAGTCTGGGGTGGGTGCAGACAGTGGCATAACTAGAACCTTCAGGGCCTCGGTGCAAGAAACAATGAAGGGCCCCCCTGACCCCCGGCCAGGGCCCTTCTCTCTAAACCCAGTGAGGAACACCAGGGCCCAGTTGAAGTACAAATTTTGTGACCCTGGTAGTTCCACCACTGGTGTCAGTAGATTTTAATTTTTTATATTTTTTATTTTTTTTATTTTTCTACATACAGTCATGGCCAAATATATTGGCACCCCTGCATTTCTGTCAGATAATGCACCACAAATTGTTGCAATTACAAATGTTTGAGCATTCTCATGTTTATTTCTTTTATTTGTATTGGTATGACACAAAAAAGTGAGAAACAAAAAGCCAAATCAGACACATTCCACGCAAAACGCCAAAAATGGATTGGACAAAATTATTGGCACCCTCAATTTAATAGTTGGTAGCACAGGCCCTGGAAAAAAACCTGAAATCAATCACTTCCTGTTTACATCAATGAGTTTCTTACACCTCTTTACTGGAATTTTGGACCACTCATCTTTAACCAACTGCTCCAGGTCTCTCAGATTGGAAGGGTTCCTTCTCCCAACTGCTGTTTTGAGATCTCTCCACAGGTGCTCTATGAGATTTAGTTCTGGACTGGCCAGTTCAGTACTCTCCAGCACTTTGTCTTAAACCATTTCTGGGTGTTTTTTGACGTGTGCTTTGGGTCATTGTCCTGCTGTAAGACTCATGACCTCTGACAGAGACCCAACTTTCTGACACTGGGCCCTACACTGTACCCCCAGAATTCTTTGGTAGTCTTCAGATTTCATAATGCCATGCACACGGTCAAGACATTCAGTGCCTGCAGCAGCAAAGCAAACCAAAAACATCAGTGAACCTCTACCATGTTTAACTGTAGGGACTGTATTCTTTTCTTTGAAAGCCTCATTTTTTTCTGAAAACACTAGACTGACAGCTTTACCAAAAAGCTGTAAATTTTGTTTTGTCTGTTCACAGCACATACTCCCAAAAGGAATTTGCGCGGAATTTGCGCAATAATTTTTCAAACGCCTTTTTTTTGGAAAAAAAACTGTTTCATGAATTAAAAAATAACAAAATAGTAAAGTTAGCCCAATTTTTTTGTATACTGTGAAAGATGATGTTACACCGAGTAAATAGATACCTAACATGTCACGCTTTAAAATTGCGCACAATCATGGAATGGCACCAAACTTCATTACTTAAAAATCTCCATAGGCAACTCTTTAAAATTTTTTACAGATTACCAGTTTAGAGTTACAAGGGAGATCTAGTGCTAGAATTGTTGCACACACTCTACTGCACACGGCGATACCTCACATGTGTGGTTTGAGCAGCATTTACATATGTGGGCGGGACTTACATGTCCTTTCGCTTCTGAGCGCGAGCTACCGGGGACAGGGGCGTTTTACTTTTTTTTTTTTATTCTACTTAATTTTTTTTATTTTTACATTTTTTTTAATCACTTTTATTCCTATTACAAGGAATGTAAACATCCCTTTTAATAGGAATATATGTGACAGGTCCTCTTTATGGAGAGATATGGGGTCAATAAGACCCAACATCTCTCCTTCAGGCTGGAAAGCATGAGATCTCATGCTGACAGCTGCGATCGCGGCTTAGTTTATTTCCGGGTACCCGGGCGTGACGTCATAACGTTGTGCCCGGGCCTCCGACGGTCATGGAGATGACTGGTGACCATCTGGTCACCGGAAATCTCTACCTTCTTCATCCGGGACCGGCCGATTCTTTCTCCAGGCCCCCGATGGCACGGGAGAGCCCGGAGAAGCACCAGATGGCGGCGGGAGGGGGGGATGTCTCCTCCCATCATCTATAAGAACAATCAAGTGGTGGAACTGCCGCTATGATCATTCTTATTGTGCACAGAATCGCCGGCTGTAAAGAATGATATTTGAATGATGCCTCTAGCTGCATGTATCATTCAGATATCCCCCCTAAAAGTCAAGGATGTCATTTTACTATGGCCGGGTATTGAAGTGGGTTTTGGCAAACTCTAAATATGTCTTTTTTATGTTTCTGTGTAGCAGTGGGGACTTCCTGAGTCTCCTACCATACTGTCCCTCTTCATTCAGATGGAGAAGTATAGTGTGTGCTGACACAGTTGTACCCTGTGATTAAAGGTCAGCTTGAATTTGTCTGGAAAGTGGTCAAGGTTTTTTATCCACCATTCGAACAATCCTTTGTTGCAATCTTTGATCATTTTTTCTCTTTCATCCACGTCCAGGGAGATTAGCTACAGTGCCATGGGCTGTAAATTTTTTCACAATGGTGCACCCAGTGGACACAGGAACATTAGGATCTCTGGAGATGGACTTTTTACCTTGAGATTGTCCATGCTTTTCCACATTTTTTTATCTCAAATGCTCAAGACAATTCTTTGCTGCTCTTTTTCTTCTCCATTCTTCGTTTGGCACACGGAGACACACAACAGAAAGGTTGAGTGAATTTTTCACCATTTTAACTGGTTGCTGGTGTGATTTCTATATTGTCAGCACGTGTTACCGGATACAGGTGACTTTGATTACAAATTACAGGAGCATCACAAACTTGGAATGCAATTATTTCTTACAACTTTGAGAAGGTGACAATAATTTTGTCCAGTCCATTTTGGAGTTTTGCCTAGAATGTGTCAGATTTGGCTTTTTGCTTTTCCACTTTTTTGTATCATACCAATACAAACAAAAGAAATAAACATGAGAATGCCTAAACATTTGTAATTGCAACAATTTTCTGAGCGAAGTGGTGCATTATCTGACAGAAATGCAGGGGTGCCAATATTTTTGGCCATGACTGTATACTGTACACAGACGGCAGAGCCAGTCAGTAGGATATTCCCACAGGCATATTGATCTCCCCACTGCCACAGTGAAAGAGAAGTACAGAAGCACTTCTTATATATGAAAGATGGCCAGAGGGAAATCTTTCCCATCTCTATGTCGACACACAGAGCGATAATTCCAGGGCTTTTTTTCTCAGAGAATGGGTGCAGGAGAACATCCTCCATTGTGGGGCGGTGTGAAGAGAGAGCGTGCTGCAACAAATGGTGAATGTAACCAAACGGCACTAACAGTGGGAGGGTGGCATTTTTAGATACCAGGAGTGAGCTACGTACATGTGGGGGGGGGGGGGGCAATAATTTAAGTATGGTGTGAATAGTGGTATTTTCAGGAAAGGAGTGCAATGTGTTTAATGGTGTGTGCAAGAAAGGAGTGCAGTGTGTATGACAATTTGTTACCAAAATGAGCATAGAGGATGTGATGGTCGGTAGTATGTGCAGGGGCGGAGTAAGAAGTGTGTAACACTGGCCAGTATATGCACATGAGAAGTGTATGACGGTGGGTAGGATGTACAGGGAGAGGAGTACAGAAGGTATGACAGTGGGTAGGATGTGCAGGGAGAGGAGTGCATAAGGTATGACTGTGGGTAGGATGTACAGAGAGAGGAGTGCGGAATGTATGGTGGCAGGTAGGATGTACAGGGAGAGGAACAACACATCTGAAGCCCAGGCGGATGAAGACCCCCCAGCATGTTTCTGCACCAAATCCAGTAAAGCAACTATGGCAGCGTCAGTTTAAAATGTGCAAAAAAGGAAAAGGTGTACAAAGGCAAAGGGATTTTTGCAATGAATTACCTCTACCTACCAACTGTCCCTTAATTGGAGGGACTTTATCTCTTTCGGAACCAAATATCCCTCTTTCCTTCTTAGTCTCTCTTTTAAGTCTGATGTACAGAATGTATGAAAATGTACCATTTAACTAACAAAAGTGTTATGCTGCATTAAAATTTTCTTACTTTCTGTTCTGTCATGTGGATTTATTCATGCAATTTTCTTTGTTAAAACCCATGCATGACAGATATTGTTTAATTATTTGTCCTCTTTAAGGAAATTCAATAAAAATTATTGAGCTTAAAATCTTTCTCCTATTGCTTGATTATCTCACTATTTTAAAAAGCCACTAAAGAAAGTAATTTTGGAAAATACAAATTCTGGGTTTATCCAATCATTTTTGGTATATATAAATTCCTAACAGTTTGCATAATTGAAGGCATGGCAAAGGTGAGTCCATTGCCTTAATACATTGTGCTGTAAGGTGTCCCTCTTACTCATCTCAGAAAGTCAAGAGGTATTAATTATCTATTTCAAGAGAAAAACAGCACCAAAACACATTTAATGATCACATGCAAAAGCAGATGCATTTGTTGAAAAACCACATATACTGTATAATCATATAAGTTCTTTATCCACCCACAAATGATTTTCAAAAGTGCATTATATTTGATATGATAACAGAAACAGGAAGGTGTTGATCAGTGGTGGCCGCTCATGCAGGACACATGGGCGCTGCCCCCTTTATCCATGCACCCAGCCCCCTAATCTACTTGCAGGGCATGCATGGATTTCAATGGGGTTTTTTTTTTTTTTTTTTGAAGCACATGATTTTTTTTGGAAGCACATAACTCTAATTGGCTTCAAAAAAGGGTGGGCTCAGGGCACAGAGGACTGCGCCCTGAACTCACCCAGTTGTGTGACATTAGCAAATTAATATTCGCAAATGTCTTCCTGTTTCTCCTCCTAGCCAATCAGAACCCGATTGGCCGGGAGTCCTAACACCAGATTAGTCAGATTCCAGGACTCCTGATTGCCCCGGAAGGAGACCGCTGGGACTCAGGGAGAGAGACCAAGGGATGAAGGTAAGTGTGGAGCTGGCGAGGGGCCTGGCGGGCGACGGGCAAGCCAGCAAAGCGGTGATGGGGGGTGGTTGGTGGAAGGTTAGCGGTCATGGTGGGGAGGGGGTTTTGTGGTGGTTGGATGGCTGGCTGGTCGGATGGCTGTCGTGGCTGGCTGGGGGGTGGCCATGGGCCATCCCCCTCCCCCAGGAAATTTGAGCACCAGCCGCAACTGTTGTTGATTACAACAAATATAGGTATTTTTGAAAAGATTATAGGTCCTAATCTCAGGCTGGAAAAAAACCTTTGCATTACTCAAACCATGCTTCTAGCCCCAGGGTGGACACAGAAAGCATGGTGTGTACTAGTAATTTGGTCATACAAGCGTATTACCTGATTTGATTTGATAGCTATAGCTTTTCATTTGGATACGCTAGCCATATTCGCTGATGCTGTGTTTACCATTTAAGTCATGTTGGTATCAAGGATAATTAAATAACCCGGCTTTACCAACCATCTCCACCTTATTTAAAAAACTAGAAACTAGTCATACACTGACCAAATTCAGTGGTGTTGCATAAACCTTTCACACCATGTTGATATCTCTTTTAACAAGATTATCCAGCTTTACCGATCATCTCCACACCATTTTAGACCTAATCTGCTTGATTACTCTGCCGTATTTGCACACGTTTATAAACCTACACTTGGAAAAAGAAAAGAAGGATATGAGAAGTTATTTAAATGCAGCTCTTATCTAGTCTCTGGATCTGTTCTGTTGATAGAGCCTCTAGCTACGGCTCTGCTAATTGCAATGCTTTTGTAATTTGAAATAAGACTTGTGTCCCTTGATTTCTTTATGGATTGGTGTTAATAAAGACGTGTTCCTCTGAATAGGGAATTCAGCCTTGTGCAAAATGAGGTTAAATAAATAGCTTATAGGAGCACTCAATAATTCACAGCAAGGGATGCATCCCATTAAGCAAAGAAATCTCAGCTCACAAAATGCAATGTGTATTATATCACAGAATGTAATTAAGTAATATTCACTCTGGAATAAATGTTGGATTTTTAATTCTATTCATGTCTCTCTCACGCTCTGTGTGGCTCTATAATGTGAACCAGGCAATATTTAGGAGTCTTATGACATCACTAGTGCAGCACAACACTGAGCAAGACACTGTACTGAATATAAATACCAGTACATTAACTAAAGCATAGACATTAAATAATAAGGTTAAATGCTTTATCTGAATGACAACTTCAGCATTTAAAGTGAATAATAGCAGCATCAAAGGTACATTACTATTCAGTCTAATATGACAATATAGCATTTAAAATTACTTAAGGAACATAGCCAGCTGACAGAGTGTCTCAACGTTGCAGCTAGCTACATTTTTTTAAAAATCCCTATGACTGAATGTAGGCTTATTTTCTGAGTCTCCTGGTGCTCCAAGTCTGTGAAAAATATAGGCCAAGTGTTCCTAGGTTCAGAGTACTGCCCTCTGTAGTTTGCAGATAGGGAGGCTGCATAGCAATGAGGAAGGAGGCTGAAGACTGATGTTCAGCTCAAAAACACTAAAAAGCTTGGTGCAAACTCAAATTAAAGTAACTTTTTATAATATTTTTTGGATAAAAATGTCAGTTTTCCTATTTTAGTTGTTAGTTGCTCATTAATGATGAGATAAGGAAAGAAATTAACATTATTATTATTATTATTATGGATTTATATAGCGCCAACAGTTTGAGCAGTGCTTTACAATGTTAGGGCAGACAGTACAATTACAATACAATCCAATACAGGAGAAATCAGAGGGCCCTGCTCATTAGAGCTTACAATCTAGGAGGGAGGGTCAAGTGATACAAAAGGGTAAAAACTGTTGGGAATGAGCTGATGAAGAAAATTAAAGTACAGTTTTTAGGTGGAGGCAGGATAGGCTTCTTTTAAGAGAAAAGTTTTCAGGGATCGCCTAAAAGTGGATATATTTGGAGATAGTCTGACAGATTGGGGTAGGAATACCAAAGGATGGGAGATGCTCAGGAGAAGTCCTGGAAGGGAGTATGGGAGGAGGTGATGAGGGAGCTAGAGAGCAGGAGGTCTTGGGAAGAACAAAGAGGATGATTAGGTTGGTATTTTTAAACTAGGCTAGTGATGTAGCTGGAGGCAGAGTTGTGCATGGTTGTGTAAGTTATTGTTAGCATGTTGAATTTAATTTGTTGGATGAGTGGCAGCCAATGGAGGAATTGGCAGAAAGGGGTAGCAGATGCTGAGCAGTTTGTAGGGTGGATGAGTCTGGCAGCAGCATTTATGGCCTTAAAGGTAAGCCAATGAGGAGGAAGTTGCAGTAGCCGAGGCGAGAGATAACCAGGGAGTGAATCAGGAGATTTGCAGTTTTGTTGGTTAGGAAGGGACGTAGTTTGGAGATGTTCTGGAGGTTGAGGCGGCAAGCTTTGGAAAGGGATTGAGTGTGGGGCCAAAAGGAAAGTTCAGAGTCCAGGATAACACCTAGCACCCTGGCATGTGGGGATGGGTGGATGGTTGTGCCATTGCTCTTGACAGAGAAGTCAGGGGAAGAGGCATGTGGAGGAGGAAATATTATGAGTTTGGTTTTGGATAAGTTGAGTTTGAGGAAGTGGTGTGACATCCACACAGATATGTCTGTTAGTAAGTTAGTGATGCATGCAGAGACTGATGGAGTGAGCTGAGGGGTGGAGAGATAGATTTGGCTGTCATCAGCGTAGAAATTATATTGGAAGCCATGGGAGGCTATCAGCTGACCCAGGGAAGAGGTGTAGATTGAAAATAGTAGTGGTCCAAGAACAGAACCTTGGGGGACCCCGACGGTGAAAGGAAGAGGAGAGGAGGAAGTTGAATTGTAAGTGACACAGAAGGTGCAGTGGAATAGGTAGAATGAGAGCCAGTGAAGAGCACAGTCATGGAAACCGAGGGAATTTATTATTAACATAATATAAAGTAAATAAAGACAGCACAATTCAAAATAACCACTGGGTATGTTATAGTTGACAGTGAAACATGGTACTGCTGCTGGCAATCACTTAATCTCCCTTCTGTCCCAGAAGAGCAGCAACACCATTGTACATCATACCCATACCCATTCATCAAAAAAGTGTCAAAAAGTAAGAAAAACAGGAGACAGTTTTTGACAAATCCTTTATTAAAAAAGAAAAAAAAAAGAAAAAAAAAGTTCCCCTTGATGTAAATCCACCGTCACTCACGATGCTCGACGGTCCCGAAAAATAGAAAAAAAGAAAACGCTTCTGCCTTTTGGGAGGCCTCCCGCCGACTGCTTGCCCTGCATGTTGACAGCTCTTATATAGGCAGGGGGCAGGGCAACCCGGGTACGTCACCCGGTGGAACCACCCCCTTCTGATGTAACGTGACATCAGAAGGGCAGTACCAAGACCCCCATACCCCTTTTATGGCCAATTAATTGCATATAAGCCTTCAAAATTATTTTGATCAAGATTTTCCCTGTTTGGCTCCCATACACTTCAATGGGGTTCGCTGTTCAGGTTAGAACATTTCCCCTATTTGGGAGTTCTACTACGAACTGAACAGGGGGGGTGTGCAGCCCATCTCTAGTCCTGACTGAGTTGGTGGGCTGATACTATTTGCTGAATTTAAAGTTTAATGTTTCACTATTAGGGCCTATGGGCTATTAGGGCCTATTAGGGTATATGCAGGAAGCCTTCTCCACTCAAAGCATCACCTATTTTTACAGAAAATGTTTTATTTTTACAAATGGGGGGTGTGGTCAATGACTATACAGGGGAAGCCACCTTTAGGGCTTGTTTACACCATTTGCATATGAAAACTGAAAGAAACTGATGGGAAAATCAATATCAGTTTCACATCAGTTTCCATCAGTTTTCATGCACGCTGACATCAGTTTTCATGTGTGTCAGTTATGTGCCCTATTCACACCAATGTTGATGTCATGTCAGTTTTTTCCTGTCCAGACAAAAATCTGCACATAATACCAGTGTTGTGGTATGAACAGGTCACATAGAGAACATTTTTTTTTGTTTTTTAGTGCCCTTGCAGAAAAACTGATATCTCTGCACCATGGTGTGAATGAGGCCTTAGCCTTTGTTACTTATAGATATCTACGTTGTATTGGCTCAGACACAGCAACAGAAGCCATTGGCTCCCACCACTTTCAATCACAGCCAATTGGGAGGGAGCAGGGGGCTGGGCTGAGCCATACTCTGTGTCTTATAAAAACAAGCATTTACGATCAGTTTAATAGTAAATCTGGCACTTCTGCCAAATACACCTTCACAGTGGCCATGCACATGTTGCCCTGTTAAAGTCAGTGCATACCCTACCTCCATATTTTGTCCCCCACAAAGCAATAGTTATGCCCTTTTTCTTGCTCTGGCAAGAAGCATTGCTAGGTGGGATGGGGTATTCCAATGTTACTTGGATACTTCTGTATTCTTGCCAACTTGCTCTACATTAGAACATTTAACCTCATAAATGTTTTACTATGAGCAAAATCTGAATACACAATAGCTCTTTCATGACTATAGTCAGGTAATTCTTTATAACACATCAGAAACAGGAGCTTACAACCACTTGGGAAATATAGGTAGCATAACCTTTATAAAATGCCCCAATTAATTTCCCATTGTTGGATAAATTCTGAAAACAAAGACCTCCTGACAGCAAGAGTCACATATTAGGGCCAAACTGGGGGATTATATCAAAACAAAATGGAGCTATTAAATGTCCTTTTATGAAGTTGCCACACAAAGAAAGATCTATAATGCCGCGTACACACGGTCGTACTTTTCGTCTACAAAAGTCGGACAGCCTTTCCGACAGACTTCCGGCAGACTTTCGGTGGACTTGCGGCGGACTTGCGGCCTACTTTCTAACGAACGGACTTGCCTACACACGACCACACAAAAGTCGGTCGGATTCGTACGTGATGACGTACACCGGACTAAAATAAGGAAGTTCATAGCCAGTAGCCAATAGGTGCCCTAGCGTGGCTTTTTGTCCGTCGGACTAGCACACAGACGAGCGGATTTCGGGGTCCGTCGTAGTTACGAAGTAAAGTTTTGAAGCATGTTTCAAATCTAAAGTACGTCGGATTTGAGGCTAAAAAAGTCAGTTGAAAGTCCGGAGAAGCCCACACACGATCGGATTACCAGCCAGCTTTAGTCCATCAGCGTCTGTTGGACTTTTGTAGACGAAAAGTACGACCGTGTGTACGCGGCATAAGGTTCACATTTAAATTTGATTACCATCACCCATATATTATGTACAAGAATGGAAATGCTCTGCTGTTCTTTTCAACACTTAAAATGCCTGGTATTCCTATTGGGACACATTAATAAAGATGTAATATAATGTATCAGCACAGCACAGTGATACAGCATACCTGTCTGACCTCTTTTTAATCCTTCTTTTCTTTCAAGCATACTCTTTCAAATTATTTCTTTCAGTCTCAGTAGAAACAGATTAAAGCTGAAAAACACAACACAGCTTAATCTGACTTCCAAACTAAAATGAGAGCACCATAAAATCAACTTTAAGTGTCAGATCTATGTCCACTTGACAGGTAAGAGGGCCTTGAAAACATAAAGAAGCTTTCATTGTTCATTGTTCATTTTACATCTGCATATCGTCTTTTTGACCTTTCCAAAATAATATGTTGATTGTCAGTTCCTGCCAAAGTTATATACGTACTATACACTTCATACAGTATATAATAGATAAAAGAAAAGTTATTATCAAATTAACAAATTAAAAATCTCATAGTTGGAAGAAATGCAGTATTACCTGGAAACAATGCTTGTTTTCTCAGAGATCTGATTTAAAAAACAGAGATGGAGAAGTGTGGAGAAGAGGGGTAGGAAAGGTGTTTTATCAAGAGAACCTGTCTCTTGATAGATATATATATATATATATATATATATATATATATATATATATATATATATATATACAGTATGTCGGCCATAACTTTATGATCACAAACAGTTTAGGTGAATAACTTTGACTATCTAAAAGTCAGTGGGATATTTTAAGCAGCAATCAAACATACAGTCCACATGAAATTGATGTGTTTAGATAAATATAAATGGTTTAAATATTCCTAATTAGATTGTATCTTCTCTAATATGACACTAGTCAAAGTTTTATTCAAAAATTATATATATATATATATATATATATATATATATATATATATATATATATATATATATATATGTACAGTTGCAATAAAAAGTATGTGAACCCTTCTGAAATGATATGGATTTTTGCACAAATTGGTCATAAAAATGTGATCTAATCTTCATCTAAGTTACAACAATAGACAATCACAGTCTGCTTAAACTAATAACACACAAAGAATTAAATGTTACCATGTTTTTATTGATCACACCATGTAAACATTCACAGTGCAGGTGGAAAAAGTATGTGAACCCTTGGATTTAATAACTGGTTGAACCTCCTTTGGCAGCAATAACTTCAAACAAACGTTTCCTGTAGTTGCAGATCAGACGTGCACAGCGGTCAGGAGCAATTCTTGACCATTCCTCTTTACAGGACTGTTTCAGTTCAGCAATATTCTTGGGATGTCTGGTGTGAATCGCTTTCTTGAGGTCATGCCACAGCATCTCAATCGGGTTGAGGTCAGGACTCTGACTGGGCCACACCAGAAGGCGTATTTTCTTCTGTTTAAGCCATTCTGTTGTTGATTTACTTCTATGCTTTGGGTCGTTGTCCTGTTGTAACACCCATCTTCTGTTGAGCTTCAGCTGGTGGACAGATGGCCTTAATTCTCCTGCAAAATGTCTTGATAAACTTGGGAATTCATTTTTCCTTCGGTGATAGCAATCCCTCCAGGCCCTGATGCAGCAAAGCAGCTCCAAACCTTGATGCCCCCACCACCATACTTTACAGTTGGGATGAGGTTTTGATCTTGGTGTGCTGTGCCTCTTTTTCTCCACACATAGTGTTGTGTGTTTCTTCCAAACAACTCAACTTTGGTTTCATCTGTCCACAGAATATTTTGCCAGTACTGCTGTGGAACATCCAGGTGCTCTTGTGCAAACTGTAAACATGCAGCAATGGTTTTTTTTGGACAGCAGTGGCTTCCTCTGTGGTATCATCCCATGAAATCCATTCTTGTTTAGTGTTTTACGTATCGTAGATTCGCTAACAGGGATGTTAGCATATGCCAGAGACTTTTGTAAGTCTTTAGCTGACACTCTAGGATTCTTCTTCACCTCATTGAGCAGTCTGCGCTGTGCTCTTGCAGTCATCTTTATAGGACGCCCACTCCTAGGGAGAGTAGCAGCAGTGCTGAACTTTCTCCATTTATAGACAATTTGTCTTACCATGGACTGATGAACAGCAAGGCTTTTGGAGATACTTTTATAACCCTTTCCAGCTTTATGCAAGTCAACAATTCTTAATCATAGGTCTTCTGAGAGCTCTTTTGTGTGAGGTTTAATTCACATCAGGCAATGCTTCTTGTGAAAAGCAAACCCAGAACTGGTGTGTATTTTTTATAGGGCAGGGCAGCTGTAGCCAACACCTCCAATCTCATCTCATTGATTGGACTCCAGTTGGCTGACACCTCACTCCAATTAGCTCTTGGAGATCTCATTAGTCTAAGGGTTCACATACTTTTTCCACTGTGAATGTTTACATGGTGTGTTCAATAAAAACATGGTAATATTTAATTCTTTGTGTGTTATTAGTTTAAGCAGACTGTGATTGTCTATTGTGATGTATATGAAGATCAGATCACATTTTATGACCAATTTGTGCAGAAATCCATATCATTCCAAAAGGGTTCACATACTTTTTATTGCAACTATATATATATATATATATATATATATATATATATATATATATATATATATATATATATATATACAAACAGATTTTTACATTATTTTTTCCCAATTGCTATATCTAAAACCAAAAAGCAGACTCAAAAATATGTTTTCATTTTAACATGTTTATTTCTATGCATTGCCTGGAGTCCTTTTTTAAAGACTTTAGTATGTAGACATTTTTGAATAAAACTGTGACTAGTGCCATATCAGAAAAGATAAAATCAAATTAAGAATATTTAAACCATTTATCTTTATCTAAAAAAAAAATATCTTCAGTTGGCTTTTCCACTCAGCCACATAAGCAAATAAATCATGAATTTATTGACCCACGATCAAAGTTATGAAACCATTATCTCTATATTTTAAATGGCCTTGGTCTCAACCATTGCTCATTATCATTTTCAAACAAACGCTCAGACAAAAGAAAAATTAACTATGACATCATGCTACCATGTCTATTGTCCTGTGATGTAATGAGAGACAGCAATGCTCTTACTGTTTAATTAGATGTATCTGGCATGCAACTTACAGTATGATTATTTGTGTATTAGCTATTCAGTCCCAGAATGTTCAGCTGCAAATAATTACACGAAATGATGCTATTTGGATGGACTAAAAGGTCATTCCTATAACAGCATAGTCAGAACAAAATGAATGCAACAAATCAAAGCTTTCTGATGCTGTTATTAGAAAATTACTGTTAGTGGTGCCACTGCAAAGTTTAACAATCATTCATTTTTTTATATTAAATTTACCTCATCTACTGCTGCTCAGTCTGTATGAGATCCAGCGTTGTAGGCTTAATGGGAACACTGACATCTGAGCGACCATCTTGTGCTGTCTGTGTTACGGTAATACCAAGCTGTTTTACTGCAATAATGTTTAGACACCTAATTTTTTGGAACTATAGACAAGTCGATATGCTTATCTATCACTTTTCCCTCAATATCACTATGTTAGTTAAACTTACCTTATAATACATCCCAAGCTATGGCATTAACATTTTGGTGGGGTAACAGTTATTATAGCTTGTCAAAATCATAAACTATGATCACTGATCAAGTGTACATGATTGACAATTTTCCTAGGTGGGCAGAAAGCCCTCTTGATTCAGAATTCCATCAACAGACTGCTATGTTCTCTCCCAGCATGTGATGTCCTCCTACAGTACAGCTTTCTGGTAACAGGCCACCAATGTACTTGGAATGAAGTTGTAGATAAGTTGGCAATCTAAACCACCATACTGTGGGAATAGCAATAATTATCAAGAGAGTGCAGAATAAAATCACAATTGCCTCCTTTAACAAAACAAATGATCTCAACAGTAATCATTGTTTTGTACATAAATATAATTGAATCGTTAAAATATATATTTCTGATGCATATGGAATTCACCACAAACTGCTATAATATATTAACCTTTAAAGAGGATCTGAACTCTTGAAGCTGCACCCCCCTAAAAATTGGCAGATGGTAATGAACTAGTCACCAGAATTGTCTGTACTTTCTCTGCAGCTGATCTTTTGACCATTACTGACCTACAATGCCTTTTTCTGTACTGTGGTTCAGTGTGGAGGTGGCATCTTGGTAGACACGGAGAACAGTGAGCCACAAAGTAGTAACATTATCAAATCTCAATCCAGATCCCTTGAAGCTAACATTTAGAAGCAGCAGTGACTGCGATCTCGCATGGCACATATACAACTATGGCACTACCAGGAGTGCCTAGGCACCCTTATACCAGGAAATACATTGCTATTTATCAGGAAGAAATCCAGAGAAAAATTTACCTTTTCAGGGTACTGTTCAGGCATTAAAATGTATAGCCCTATCAATTAACATTTCCATATTTTCCCTATAACATATCAAATCTTTTGAGGTAAGTTCCACTAACGTGTTGAACTTTCACATGCAAGCAGTGTGCATCACAAGGTCTGTAAAAACTTCATTGTCAATCTGATAGTGTGGTCTATAAGGTACGTGAGTGCAGGGTAGTGGATTTATAATCAATAATTTTCTGGTAAGAATCTTTATAGCTAAGAAATTGATTTAAAATCTGTGTTTCCTCATCCTGCTCATGAGAAGTTGCATATTCATGTATTCGAGAAATGTACTAAATAGTTTAATTTTTATTTTTATTCCACTTTGACATGTTATTATTACTTTACAGTTTTTAATGTAGTGCTATCCCTGGTGGAGCTGTTGGATTATTTGAGCCCTCCTGCTCCAGTGATGACGTGCCCTGTACCTGGACCCAAATGACAAACACACCTTTGTAGCAGTTTGCAGTGGGCTTTATTGAACAGGCAAAAGCCCTTAAAAGGAAAGATGGGTTAGACAGTAGTATAACAGCAATGTAAAAATAATTTAAAATAATTTAAAAAGTGACACAGGTTATCAAGTGTCCACAGCTGCCTCTGAAGTAACTAGCCCAAAACAGAATAACACTGGCCTGTAAAGTAGTACAAGGGTAATATCAAATATGGCAGTGCAAACAACAGGCACTGTACAAATGAATGACAACTTTAAGACCTATCTAGAAAGTGAGGGCCCTGACTAGACTACTGGACAGTGGCATATACAGTTCTGCTAGCATTGACACCCTTAACTCAAAGGGTAATCATGGCCAAATAATACAATAAGGTGGAGAATAGCCCTGCCACCACTCCTATGTGCGGGTGAGGTCCTCCTAGATATAATTCAGACTTGGATCACCGTTCCCACATTCAGGATGAATATGGATTGGAAATAGGCTCCAGCTCCTGAGGGATGTCATGTGTAAAGCTCTCCATAGCAATACACTCCCCACCTAGCACTTTCCTGAGGCTCACTGCAGACTAATGCCCCGTACGCATGAACGGACATTCCGACAACAAAATCCATGGATTTTTTCAGACGGATGTTGGCTCAAACTTGTTTTGCATAAACACGGTCACACAAAGTTGTCGGAAAATCCGATCGTTCTGAACGTGGTGATGTAAAACATGTACGTCGGGACTATAAACAGGGCACTAGCCAATAGCTTTTGTCTCTTAATTTATTCTGAGCATGCGTGGCACTTTGTGCGTCGGATATGTGTACACACGATCGGAGTTTCTGACAATGGATTTTGTTGTCAGAAAATTTTATAGCAAGCTCTCAAACTTTGTGTGTCGGAAATTCCGATGGAAAATGTGTGATGGAGCCCACACACGGTCGGATTTTCCGACAACACGCTCCGATCGCACATTTTCCGTCAGAAAATCCGACCGTGTGTACGGGGCATTAGAGTTGCAACTCTCGCAACCGGCCCAGGCCACTCTTTCAGGGCTCCCAGGTGCTCTCTTCTGTCTCTCTCTGGGCTCTCTCCTACAGCATGGGTCTGGTGGTAGAATTTAACATTCTGGCCCTGTGACAGACAATTTAACTTTTTCATTGTTCTGTGGCTAGAGAAGAGCAGACTGCAGCAGCAGCCAATGGAGGTCCTTTTTGAGCTTTCTCTTCCTGTGCTTTCCATCATTAGAGCAGAGAGGGAGAAATGAGCTTAAAGGGGTGAGGGCCATGGTTCTCAACCACCTGGGTGTATCTCACTGCTAGGCCAAGGACTCCTTTCCATCTGCAGATTCTTTAGCCTCCCACAGTGCCCTCCAGCCTGCTGCAGACCCTCCAGTCCTACATACCTTCCAGTCCTACACAGTGCCTCCAGATGAGTATAATCATTATTCCATCATTGACCATTCTGTAGTGTGTATACACAATCCCATCAGTCTGCAGTGTTTATGCATTAACCCTTCAGTAATCAGAACTGACCCTTTTGTCTCCCAATTTATAAGCATTTTATTTATAAGAAAGATTTCATTTTGATTGCTTCAAAGTTTTCATAAACCTTAAACTGCATGGTATTAGAAATTTTATTAACAGTACTAAATATTCCAGTTACAGTACAGATATGATTCAGCATCCTGAAAAATTGACACTCTTAATTGTATACAAATGTTAACTTGTATTTACTAACTGTTGTGAACTTTCCAAGAACCAAAGAGGATAAGTTGGCAAAAAGGGATTTTTTGTGGCTTTAATTGTAAATGTATACAGTTACTGGACTATAGTAGACTCTCTGTAGGTCCAATGTGTCCTCACTGTAGGCTTTACAATAATTTTAGCTGTAGTACACTTTTAGTGCATTTATCCTTTACTGCCACCATTCCCCTCTCCAGTTTGATCAAAGAATACATTTACAGTAATGCCGTCTATAAGATCTTCCTTGTGAGGTCACACAGCTTCTCAATGACATCTGAGATATATTCCAACTATCACTAAAGTGTTTGTGTGTGTGTGTGTGTGTGTGTGTAGTGTCCACCATTTACCTCAATAGGAAGCCTCTTCATCAGACTACAGAGGGGCTTTTCATTAAAAAGAATGACAAATGAAAAGATGTGAGTTAAAGAGTAACTTCACTTTTGTTGAAAAAAAAAAAAAAACATTCACTCTGGGTGATCTATGTACATTGCAAGGGTTATAACAAGCTTTGTTGCAGATGCCTACCTTTTGTTATTCTGAAGAAATCCCTGTGTGTTTGACTGTGTCCATGTGGTATGTGAATCTAATGGGAGTGGTTTCAATTATCAATCAGCTGCTGCACTTGCAGGGCTCTAATGAGTGAAATTGCAGGGTCTGCATCCATTTAGATGTGATTTCCTATTGGAAGTATCTCATGGGATGCCTGATATCTGACTTGTATCTTAGTGCAGACTTCTGGGAAAATCAGTGAGCCAATCATACAAGCAGGAAATTATGTTTCTGAGGAGCATCTGTACACATTCTGTGTACAGAACACCTCAAGGTTAGGGATGAGCCGAACACCCCCCTGTTCGGTTCGCACCAGAACATGCGAACAGGAAAAAAGTTTGTTCGAACACGCGAACACCGTTAAAGTCTATGGGACACGAACATGAATAATCAAAATTGCTAATTTTAAAGGCTTATATGCAAGTTATTGTCATAAAAAGTGTTTGGGGACCTGGGTCCTGCCCCAGGGGACATGGATCAATGCAAAAAAAGTTTAAAAAACGGCCGATTTTTCAGGAGCAGTGATTTTAATAATGCTTAAAGTCAAACAATAAAAGTGTAATATCCCTTTAAATTTCGTAGCTGGGGGGTGTCTATAGTATGCCTGTAAAGGGGCGCATGTTTCCTGTGTTTAGAACAGTCTGACAGCAAAATGACATTTTGAAGGAAAAAACCCATTTAAAACAACTCGCGGCTATTGCATTGCCGTCCGACAATACACATAAAAGTTAAAAAAAAAATGACGTGGGGTCCCCCTAAATTCCATACCAGGCCCTTCAGGTCTGGTATGGATATTAAGGGGAACCCCAGCCAAAATTAAAAAGAAAAATGATGGGGGGGTCCTCCTAAATTCCATACCAGACCCGTCAGGTCTGGTATGGATTTTAAGGGGAACCCCGCGCCAAAAAAAAAAAAAAAATGGCGTGGGGTCCCCCCAAAAATCCATACCAGACCCTTATCCGAGCACGCAACCTGGCAGGCCGCAGGAAAAGAGGGGGGACGAGAGTGCGCCCCCCCCTCCTGAACTGTACCAGGCCACATGCCCTCAACATTGGCAGGGTGCTTTGGGGTAGCCCCCCAAAACACCTTGTCCCCATGTTGATGAGGACAATGGCCTCATCCCCACAACCCTGGCCAGTGGTTGTGGGGGTCTGCGGGCGGGGGGCTTATCGGAATCTGGAATCCCCCTTTAACAAGGGGACCCCCAGATCCCAGCCCCCCCTGTGTGAAATGGTAAGGGGGTACTTACCCCTACCATTTCACTAAAAAACTGTCAAAAATGTTAAAAATGATAAGAGACAGTTTTTGACAATTCTTTTATTTAAATGCTTCTTCTTTCTTCTATCTTCCTTCATCTTCTTCTTCTGGTTCTTCTGGTTCTTCCTCCGCCGTTCTCGTCCAGCATCTCCTCCGCAGCGTTTTCTATCTTCTTCTCCTCGGGCCGCTCAGCACCCATGGCATGGGGGGAGGCTCCCGCTCTTCTCTTCTTCTTCTTCTCTTCTTCTTTTCTTCTCTTCTTCTCTTCTTCTCTTCTTCATTTTCTTCTCCGGGCCGCTCCGCACCCATGCTGGCATGGAGGGAGGCTCCCGCTGTGTGATGGCGTCTCCTCATCTGACGGTTCTTAAATAACAGGGGGCGGGGCCACCCGGTGACCCCGCCCCCCTCTGACGCATGGGACATGACGGGACTTCCCTGTGGCATTCCCCGTGACGTCACAGGGAGGTCCCGTCAAGTCACCGTGCGTCAGAGGGGGGCGGGGTCACCGGGTGGCCCTGCCCCCCGTTATTTAAGAACTGTCAAATGAGGAGACGCCGTCACACAGTGGGAGCCTCCCTCCATGCCAGCATGAATGCGGAGCGGCCCGGAGAAGAAAATGAAGAAGAGAAGAAAAGAAGAAGAGAAGATGAAGAGAAGAGCGGGAGCCTCCCCCCATGCCATGGGTGCGGAGCGGCCCGAGGAGAAGAAGATAGAAGACGCCGCGGAGGAGATGCTGGATGAGAACACCGGAGGTGGAACCAGAACCAGAAGAAGAAGATGAAGGAAGATAGAAGAAAGAAGAAGCATTTAAATAAAAGAATTGTCAAAAACTGTCTCTTGTCATTTTTAACATTTTTGACAGTTTTTAAGTGAAATGTTAGGGGTAAGTACCCTCTTACCATTTCACACGGGGGGGCAGAATCTGGGGGTCCCCTTGTTAAAGGGGGCTTCGAGATTCCGATAAGCCCCCCGCCCGCAGACCCCCACAACCACCGGCCAGGGTTGTGGGGATGAGGCCCTTGTCCTCATCAACATGGGGACAAGGTGTTTTGGGGGGCTACCCCAAAGCACCCTCCCAATGTTGAGGGCATGTGGCCTGGTACGGTTCAGGAGGGGGGGCCGCACTCTCGTCCCCCCCTCTTTTCCTGCGGCCTGTCAGGTTGTGTGCTCGGATAAGGGTCTGGTATAGATTTTGGGGGGGGCCCCACCCTGTTTTTTTTTTTTTTTTTGGTGCGGGGTTCCCCTTAAAATCCATACCAGACCTGAAGGGTCTGGTATGGAATTTAGGGGGACCCCCACGTCATTTTTTTTAAAATTTTGGCCGGGGTTCCTCTTAATATCCATACCAGACCTGAAGGGCCTGGTATGGAATTTAGGGGGACCCCCACGTCATTTTTTTTTTAAATTTTGGTTCGGGGTTCCCTTGTGGGGAATTCCCATGCCGTTTTTATCAATGAACTTTTATGTGTATTGTCGGACGGCAATGCAATAGCCGCGAGTAGTTTTAAATGGGTTTTTTCCTTCGAAATGTCATTTTGCTGTCAGACTGTTCTAAACAGAGGAAACATGCGCCCCTTTACAGGCATACTAAAGACACCCCCCAGCTACGAAATTTAAAGGGATATTACACTTTTATTGTTTGACTTTAAGCATTATTAAAATCACTGCTCCTGAAAAAACGTTAGTTTTTAAAACTTTTTTTTGCATTGATCCGTGTCCCCTGGGGCAGGACCCAGGTCCCCAAACACTTTTTATGACAATAACTTGCATATAAGCCTTTAAAATTAGCACTTTTGATTTCTCCCATAGACTTTTAAAGGGTTTTCCGTGGCATTCGAACACCCCAAATTGTTTGCTGTTCGGCGAACTTGCGAACAGCCAATGTTCGAGTCGAACGTGAGTTCGACTCGAACTCGAAGCTCATCCCTACTCCAGGTAGTCATTATGCTTTGCATTTTACAGAAAATTGCAGAGCTGCAGATTAAAAAGGAAAGGTAATTTTTAATAACATTTAATTACAATATGACTTGTGTCGCAATTGTATACGCAATTTTATTTTTTTCTTATTTGCTATTTTTTTTGCCACAAAAGTGGAGTTACCATTTTAACCACTTTCTGCCTGGACTATAGCAGAATTACAGTTGGGCGGTGGTTCTGTTATCCTGACAGGGTGTTATATGACGTTCAGCAGGATAAGTCGCGAGCAGCGCGGCGATCGGTGTTGTAGTGTGTCACTCTGACACACCGCAACTCCGATCTAGGTAAAGAGCCCCTGATGTAGGCTCTTTACCATGTGATCAGCTGTGACCGATCACAGCTGATCACAGCGTGTAACCAGGAAGTGCCGGTAAACTGTTTTCCTCTGTTCATGCTGACAGGGAGAGCTGATCGGTGGCTCTCCTGTTAGAGGTGGGGTCTGAGCTGATAATCAGCGCATTGATTATCAGCCCAGCCCCCATCAGAGGTGCCACCACAGCTGTGCCCATAAAAGTGCCAATCAGTGCCCCTCAGTAACACATGTCAGTGCCCATGTCAGATGCCAATCAGTGCCCATGTCAGATGCCAATCAGTACCTCATCATTAGGGATGAGCCGAACACCCCCTGTTCGGTTCGCACCAGAGCCTGCAAATGGACTGAAAATTCGCACAAACGTTAGAACCCCATTGACGTCTATGGGACTCAAACGTTCGAAATCAAAAGTGCTCATTTTAAAGGCTAATTTGCATGGTATTGTCCTAAAAAGGGTTTGGGGACCCGGGTCCTGCCCCAGGGGACATGTATCAATGCAAAAAAAACTTTTTAAAACAGCTGTTTTTTCGGAAGCAGTGATTTTAATGATGCTTCAAGTCAAAAAAAAAATGGAAAGATTCCTTTAAATATCGTACCTGGGGTGTGTCTATAGTATGCCTGTAAAGTGGTGCGTGTTTCCCGTATTTAGAACAGTCCCTGCACAAAAGGTCATTTTTAAAGGAAAAAATCTCATTTAAAACTGCTTGCGGGTTTAATGTAATGTCGGGTCCTGGCAATATGGATGAAAATCAGTGAGACAAACGGCATGGGTACCCCCCAGTCCATTACCAGGCCCTTTGGGTCTTGTATGGATATTAAGGGGAACCCCGCACCCAAATTAAAATAAGGAAAGGTGTGGGGCAACCAGGCCCTATATACTCTGAACAGCAGTATACAGGCGGTGCAAACAAGACAGGGACTGTAGGTTTGTTGTTAAGTAGAATCTGTTTGTAATTTTGAACGGGTACATTTTTAACGTGTTTAGCTCCAGCCAAAAAATCTTTTTTAAGCTTTTTGGAAAACATAGGGAAGAGTTATCACCCATGTGACATTTGTTTTGCTGTCTGTCCTCCTCTTCAGAAGATTTCACCTCACTTTTTGTCCCAATGACAAATGTTTTTTGAAAATTTGTTTTTTTTTGTGGAACAAGGATTGGAAAGCATCAGTGGAAAGGAGAAATGAATTGATTTAAAAACAGAACAGAAAATTTGGGACTTTAAATGAGGTTTGGTAGGGGGCGTTCAACTCCCCTCCTCCATCCCGGTTCAATATATATACCAAAGAAAAAGGAGCAAAGGGCGGGACTTTAAATGAGGCACACGGGGGCAGGTACAAAAAGTCAGGTATAAAACAGATTTTATTATATTCAAAATTGTCATATATTCACATGATTTTAAATGTACATAGCTACTATTCTAATGCCGCGTACACACGGTCGTACTTTTCGTCTACAAAAGTCCAACGGACGCTGACGGACTAAAGCTGGCTGGTAATCCGATCGTGTGTGGGCTTCTCCGGACTTTCAACGTACTTTTTTAGCCTCAAATCCGACGTACTTTAGATTTGAAACATGCTTTAAAACTTTACGACGGACTCGAGTCTGGTCGAAAAATCCGCTCGTCTGTATGCTAGTCCGACGGACAAAAAGCCACGCTAGGGCAGCTATTGGCTACTGGCTATGAACTTCCTTATTTTAGTCCGGTGTACGTCATCACGTAAGAATTCGACTGACTTTTGTGTGATCGTGTGTAGGCAAGTCTGTTCGTTAGAAAGTCCGCCGCAAGTCCGTCGAAAGTCTGCCGGAAGTCTGTCGGAAGTCTGTCGAACAGGCTGTCTGACTTTTGTAGACGAAAAGTACGACCGTGTGTACGCGGCATTACTCTATATTTCATCAAAGTATACATTCCAAAAAGGACTTATAATTACATTGCATGAACAATTTAATAGCTAAAATCACGAGTAGAGGATATGTGACACATTAAAGTGTCAGATAGACAGGTTACAAAAAAAAGGGGGAAAGCAATGAGTGGAAATGGAACGTTCATACATAATTGTTGGTGAGGTACGCCTATAGGTAGATGTAAGCTCTACACGTTTCGGGACTTAATCGCCACTCTTCAGGAGCAAAAACCAAAGGTAACCTAGGAATATGAAAACAGTTGTATTTAAAGGGAGAAAAATGCTGTGGGAGAAAATAGTGGATAAATGTGGAGTGTGTTCCCCACATAGTACACCTAACCCATCAAACTTACATACATATACTTGCGCACAAGTGGCGGGGCCCCGCAAGTCAGGTCAGCCAATGATGTCACGCTCCGGAGCTGAGGGGGCCCCCTGGGGCGGCACACCACCAACCCAAGCACCACCCCAGATGGGTCACAGAGGGAAAGCATGATGATGATTGGTGAGATGAAGGAAGGTTGTGTTAAAATAGATGGGACAGTGATCCCCAGAGAAATGGAGAGCCTTTTTCCCCTCAGCCCCCCATTTATCCAGATGATCCTTTGCAAATGTATCCCCAAATTAGCAATTTGATGACGCATCTTCCCATTATCTTTGGTCAAGCTATGCACGCTGTATTTGTGCCTGGTAGGTCGGGGTGTCGTTTGTTTTGGTTGAGCCTTGTTTCACGTTCCGGAGCTGCGACGCGCACTGGGGGTTTCCCCGCCCCCTCGATGTAAGAATAGTAGCTATGTACACTACCGTTCAAAAGTTTGGGGTCACCCAAACAATTTTGTGTTTTCCATGAAAAGTCGCACTTATTCACCACCATACGTTGTGAAATGAATAGAAAATAGAGTCAAGACATTGACAAGGTTAGAAATAATGATTTGTATTTGAAATAACATTGTTTTTACATCAAACTTTGCTTTCATCAAAGAATCCTCCTTTTGCAGCAATTACAGCATTGCACACCTTTGGCATTCTAGCTGTTAATTTATTGAGGTAAGCTGGAGAAATTGCACCCCACGCTTCTAGAAGCAGCTCCCACAAGTTGGATTGGTTGGATGGGCACTTCTGGCGTACCATACGGTCAAGCTGCTCCCACAACAGCTCAATGGGGTTCAGATCTGGTGACTGTGCTGGCCACTCCATTACCGATAGAATACCAGCTGCCTGCTTCTGCTGTAAATAGTTCTTGCACAATTTGGAGGTGTGTTTAGGGTCATTGTCCTGTTGTAGGATGAAATTGGCTCCAATCAAGCGCTGTCCACTGGGTATGGCATGGCGTTGCAAAATGGAGTGATAGCCTTCCTTATTCAGAATCCCTTTTACCCTGTACAAAGCTCCCACCTTACCAGCACCAAAGCAACCCCAGACCATCACATTACCTCCACCATGCTTAACAGATGGCGTCAGGCATTCTTCCAGCATCTTTTCATTTGTTCTGCGTCTCACAAACGTTCTTCTTTGTGATTCAAACACCTCAAACTTGGATTCATCCGTCCACAACACTTTTTTCCAGTCTTCCTCTGTCCAATGTCTGTGTTCTTTTGCCCATCTTAATCTTTTTCTTTTATTGGCCAGTCTCAGATATGGCTTTTTCTTTGCCACTCTGCCCTGAAGCCCAAAATCCCGCAGCCGCCTCTTCACTGTAGATGTTGACACTGGTGTTTTGCGGGTACTATTTAATGAAGATGCCAGTTGGGGACCTGTGAGGCGTCTGTTTCTCAAACTAGAGACTCTAATGTGCTTATCTTCTTGCTTAGTTGTGCAACGCGGCCTCCCACTTCTTTTTCTACTCTGGTTAGAGCCTGTTTGTGCTGTCCTCTGAAGGGAGTAGTACACACCGTTGTAGGAAATCTTCAATTTCTTTGCAATTTCTCGCATGGAATAGCCTTCATTTCTAAGAACAAGAATAGACTGTCGAGTTTCAGATGAAAGTTCTCTTTTTCTGGCCATTTTGAGCGTTTAATTGACCCCACAAATGTGATGCTCCAGAAACTCAATCTGCTCACAGGAAGGTCAGTTTTGTAGCTTCTGGAAGGAGCTAGACTGTTTTTAGATGTGTGAACATGATTGCACAAGGGTTTGCTAATCATCAATTAGCCTTCTGAGCCAATGAGCAAACACATTGTACCATTAGAACACTGGAGTGATAGTTGCTGGAAATGGGCCTCTATACACCTATGTAGATATTGCACCAAAAACTAGACATTTGCAGTTAGAATAGTCATTTACCACATTAGCAATGTATAGAGTATATTTGTTTAAAGTTAGGACTAGTTTAAAGTTAGCTTCATTTAAAAGTACAGTGCTTTTCCTTCAAAAATAAGGACATTTCAATGTGACCCCAAACTTTTGAACGGTAGTGTACATTTAAAATCATGTGAATATATGACAATTTTGAATATAATAAAATCTGTTTTATACCTGACTTTTTGTACCTGCCCCCGTGTGCCTCATTTAAAGTCCCGCCCTTTGCTCCTTTTTCTTTGGTATATATATGGAAAGGAGAAATGTTTTTCCCATATTAACTCTTACAGGAGAGAATTTCCCTTCCTAGGGGTAGATTTCATCTCACTTTCTGTTGTCTCCTTCCGTTTGCAAGTAGGAGTCGTTTGTAAGTTGGATGTTTGAAAGTATATATTCAGCAAAAATTTGGACCTTAGGTGTTGTTGTGGCCACAACACTGTAAGCCCTCACAGGGCCCTGCTGTGAAAAATTAGCTCAAGAATTGTAACTACATGCCCCTGTTGAACAGGGGCAGAAAAATTGGGCCTTTGGTGTTGGTGGTGGTGCTGGTGCCACACCACTGTAAGTCCTCACTCGCTCTTGGTGGGCGCAGAAATGGGCCCTGCTGTGAAATATTAGATCAAGAATTGTAAGTACATGCCCCTGTTGAACAAGGGCAGAAAAATTGGGCCTTTGGTGGTGGTGGTGCCACAACACTGTAAGTCCTCACTCGCTTTTGGTGGGTGCAGAAATGGGCCCTGCTGTGAAATATTAGATCAAGAATTGTAATTACATGCCCCTGTTTAACAAGGGCAGAAAAATTGGGCCTTTGGTGGTGGTGCTGGTGCCACAACACTGTAAGTCCTCACTCGCTCTTGGTGGGTGCAGAAATGGGCCCTGCTGTGAAATATTAGATCAAGAATTGTAATTACATGCCCCTGTTGAACAAGGGCAGAAAAATTGGGCCTTTGGTGGTGGTGCTGGTGCCACAACACTGTAAGTCCTCACTCACTCTTGGTGGGTGTAGAAATGGGCCCTGCTGTGAAATATTAGATCAAGAATTGTAATTACATGCCCCTGTTGAACAGGGGCTGAAAAATTAGGCCTTAGGCACTGGTGCTGGTGCCACAACACTGCAACCCCTCACAGACACTCTAGTTGGAACGCAGGAACGAGCCCTGCTGCAAAGTATTGCATCAAAAATTGTAATTACACGCACCTGTTAAACAGGGTCTGAAAAATTGGGCCTTAGGCACTGGTGCTGGTGCCACAACACTGCAACCCCTCACAGATACTCTAGTTGGAATGCAGAAATGAGCCCTGCTGCAAAGTATTGCATCAAAAATTGTAATTACACGCCCCTGTTAAACAAGGGCTGAAAAAATGGGCCTTAGACACTGGAGGTGGTGCCCAGAACCAAAAATGTTCTTACAAGCTATCAGCGTGATCATTGAGGAGGAAGAGGATAATTACTCAGGGATAGTCACTCAGCATCAGCATAGGCAGTCTTTGAAGGGATCTGAGATTTCAAAAAAAATTATTCGGTTACATCAGCATCAGGTGCTTGGTAGCTGGTGGTGATCCAAGACTGATTCATTTTTATGAAGGTCAGTCGATCGACCGAGTCGGTGGACAGACGCACCCTGTGATCGGTTACAAAGCCTCTAGCAGCACTGAATGTGCGTTCCGAAAGAACGCTGGATGCAGGACAGGCCAGTAGCTCAATTGCATACTGTGCAAGCTCTGGTCAGTGATCCATCCTCAAGACCCAGTAACCCAGAGGATTTTCGGTGGGAAAGGTGTCCAAGTCTGATCTTGCCCCTAGGTATTCCTGCACCATGTAAAACAGACGCTGGCGATGGTTGCTGGAACCGATCATACCTTGGGGCTGCGGACCAAAAAATTGTCTGAACGCATCGGTCAGACGGCCACCTTCTCCACCGCTCCTTCTTTGACTGACTGAAGCCTCAGCAACACGTTGTCCAGAAACAGGAGTTTGTAACCTCCCAGTCTCTGGGAACGCGTTGCACAGACCTTTCTGCAAGGCCTCCCAAAGATGTTTCATCCTCTGCTCCCTCTGCGATGGCAAGATAAGGTCCACAACCTTACCCTTGTAACGTGGATCAAGGAGGGTTGCCAGCCAGTATTGGTCCTTCTCCTTGATACTACGAATATGAGGATCCTTACGCAGGCTTTGCAGGATCAGGGAGGCCATGCAGCGTAGGTTTGCTGAGGCATTCGGTCCGGAGTCCTCTGGGTCACTAAGGACGACAAGGTCCGCAGCCACCTCCTCCCAGTCCCAAGTCCATGTGTTTCTTGGGACTGATCCCTTAAAGACTGCTGCTGATGCTGAGTGCCAGGCTCCACCTCCATACTGACACAATCTTCCTCCTCCTCCTCCTCCTCCTCCTGCTCGTCCTCTTCCTGTGTGATCGGCGGGCACGCAGGAACACTGTCTGGATAAAGGGGGCCTTGAGAGCTAAGGAAGTCCTCCTCTTCCTGCCTCTGTTCTGCCTCAAGTGCCCTGTCCATTATTCCACGCAGCGTGTGCTCCAACAGGTGGACAAGGGGGACAGTGTCACTGATGCATGCACTGTCACTGCTCACCATCCTCGTGGCTTCCTCAAATGGTGACAGGACAGTGCATGCATCCCTGATCATGGCCCACTGGCGTGAGGAAAAAAAACATGCTCCCCTGACCCTGTCCTGGTGCCATAGTCGCCCAGGTACTCATTGATGGCCCTCTGCTGCGTGTGCAGCTGCTGCAACATGGCCAACGTTGAGTTCCACCTGGTGGGCATGTCACAGATTAGGCGGTTCTTGGCAGGTTAAACTCCTTTTGGAGGTCTGCCAGCCGAGCACTGGCATTATATGACCGGCGGAAATGCACACAGACTTTCCTGGCCTGCCTCAGGACATCCTGTAAGCCCGGGTACCTGCCCAAGAACCGCTGCACCACCAAGTTAAGAACGTGAGCCAAACAGGGCACATGGGTCATTTGTCCCTGTCGGAGGGCAGAGAGGAGGTTGGTGCCATTGTCGCAAACCACCATTCCTGCCTTAAGTTGGCGTGGCGTCAACCACCTCTGAACCTGCCCCTGCAGAGCTGACAGAACCTCTGCCCCAGTGTGGCTCCTGTCCCCCAAGCACACCAGCTCAAGCACCGCATGGCATCTTTTGGCCTGCGTACTTGCCTAGCCCCTTGAACGGCTACGGAGCACCGCTGGTTCTGAGGACAAAGCACAGGAAGAGGCCATGGAGGAAGAAGAAGAGGAGGGGTTGGAGGAGACAGGTGTGAGGTGTGTCACAATCATTAGCATTTTGGAGGCGTGGTGGCGGAACAACCTCGAACACTACTGCACCTTGTCCTGCATCCTTCCCAGCTGCCAGCAGAGTCAAACACTGCGCTGTGAAACTTAGGTAACGTCCCTCTCCATGCCTGCTGGACCATGAGTCAGCGGTAATATGCACCTTATCGCTGACCGCCCTGTCCAGCGAGGCATGGACATTGCCTTCCACATGCCGGTAGAGAGCCGGAATCGCCTTCCGCGAGAAAAAGTGACGTTTGGGTACCTGCCACTGAGGAACCGCACATTCCACAAACTCACGGAAGGGGGCAGAGTCTACCAACTGAAAAGGCAGCAGTTGAAGTGCTAGCAATTTTGCCAAGCTAGCATTCAACCGCTGGGCATGTGGATGGCTGGGAGCAAACTTCTTTTGGTGGTGCAGCAGCTGGGGCATGGAAATTTGCCTGGTACAATCTGACGTCGGTGTACCAAAAGCAGATTGCCCACAAATACTTGGCTGTGACACACCTAATTCTACACCTTCATTCCTCTCAGTGCAGGTCTCAGAGAGGAATGAAGGTATAGTGGGGTTGGAGATCTCAGCTGATGAGGAGCAAGGAGAGGTCCTCTTTTTGTTCTTTGGTGTGGGTCTTTTAGATACGCTTGCCAACGAACTGCATGGCAGGTCAACATATGTCTGGTCAAGCATGTGGTACCCAAGCTAGAGATGTTTTGGCCACGCGAGATACGCTTGAGACATATGTTGCAAATAGCAGCGGTGCGATCTGATGCACTCGTCTCAAAAAAGGCCGACACCAAAGAACTTTTTGAATAACGCGCAGAGACTGCAGCGCCCTGCACATGTGGAGCTTTGGGGTGTGATGCAGTCAATGTGCTGCCCTTAGGCTGGCCCCTGGAGGGCATCCTGCCTCGTTGGTGATGTGCCGCCTCCTCCTCCTCCTCCTCCTCCTCTCTCCTATCAGGCACCCACGTTGAGTCAGTTACCTCATCATCCCCTCCCTCCTCATCACTGGAGCAAATCTGGAAGTATTCTGCAGCAGGGGGGGCATGACTGCCAGATTGCTGTCCTTCTTGGGTACCCCCTCTGTCCGTGCTCACATTACTGCCTTCATCAAGCTCAGTATCATCATCAGAGCCTTCCAAATGCTGGGCATCCTCCTGGAGCATGTACCCAACACTGTGGTCAAACATTTCGAGGGACTCCTCAGGAGGACATGGTGGGGCTAGGGAAGGAGTCATTGATGACATTGAGCCAAGGGAAGAGACTGCTGCTTTGCCAGACAAAGTACCCTGGGCATGGGTGAGAGGAGATGAGGAGGATGAGCACGGCTTGGTCATCCACTCGACCAAGTCTTCCGCACGTTGCGGCTCAACACGGCCAGCTGCCGAAAAAAAGGCCAAGCGTGTCCCACGGCCACGTGCTGATGAGGATGCACCGTCTCCACGACCAGCACTAGACACAGAGCCTGCTTTCCCTCTCTTATTGGCTTGTGACTGTCTGCCTCTCCTTCTTGGCCTTCCAGACATACTAATGGCCTGTAGCTGCACTAAGCTGGGATATATATATATATATATATATATATATATATATATATATATATATATGCGCTGATACTGCAGCTAGCAAAATCAACTGCCTGCCTGTAGTATGAGAACACCACCAACCTTCTACAGGTAGCTTTAGCTGAACACTGTGCAGAGCTCACAAAAAACTAACTTGTAGCTTTTTTAGCTGCCTGCGGTAGTGATAGGATCAGGAAAACACCACCAACCCTCTACAGGTAGCTTTAGCTGAACACTGTGCAGAGCTCGCAAAAAAATAACGTGTAGGTTTAGCTGGACACTGTGAGGAGGACGCACCACACTAACTTGTAGTTTTAGCTGAACACTGTGAGCAGGACTCACTGCACTAACTTGTAGCTTTAGATGAACACTGTGCAGAGGTCTCACTACACTAACTTGTAGGTTTAGCTGAACACTGTGAGGTGGACGCACCACACTAACTTGTAGTTTTAGCTGAACACTGTGAGTAGGACGCACAGCACTAACTTGTAGTTTTAGCTGAACACTGTGAGCAGGACGCACCGCACTAACTTGTAGTTTTAGCTGAACACTGTGAGCAGAACGCACCCCACTAACTTGTAGTTTTATCTGAATACTGTGAGCAGGATGCACCGCACTAACTTGTAGTTTTAGCTGAACACTGTGAGCAGGACGCACCGCACTAACTTGTAGTTTTAGCTGAACACTATGAGCAGGACGCACCCCACTAACCTGTAGTTTTAGCTGAACACTGTGAGCAGGACGCACTGCACTAACTTGTAGCTTTAGATGAACACTGTGCAGAGGTCTCACTACACTAACTTGTAGGTTTAGCTGAACACTGTGAGGTGGACGCACCACACTAACTTGTAGTTTTAGCTGAACACTGTGAGCAGGACGCACCCCACTAACTTGTAGTTTTAGCTGAACACTGTGAGCAGGACGCACCCCACTAACTTGTAGTTTTAGCTGAACGCTGTGAGCAGGACGCACCGCACTAACTTGTAGTTTTAGCTGAACACTGTGATCAGGACGCACCACACTAACTTGTAGTTTTAGCTGAACACTGTGAGCAGGACGCACCGCACTAACTTGTAGTTTTAGCTGAACACTGTGAGCAGGACGCACCGCATTAACTTGTAGTTTTAGCTGAACACTGTGAGCAGGACGCACCACACTAACTTGTAGTTTTAGCTGAACACTGTGAGCAGGACGCACAGCACTAACTTGTAGTTTTAGCTGAACACTGTGAGCAGGACGCACCCCACTAACTTGTAGTTTTAGCTGAACACTGTGAGCAGGACGCACCCCACTAACTTGTAGTTTTAGCTGAACACTGTGAGCAGGACGCACCCCACTAACTTTTAGTTTTAGCTGAACACTGTGAGCAGGACGCACCCCACTAACTTGTAGTTTTAGCTGAACACTGTGAGCAGGACGCGCTGCACTAACTTGTAGCTTTAGATGAACACTGTGCAGAGGTCTCACTACACTAACTTGTAGGTTTAGCTGAACACTGTGAGGTGGACGCACCACACTAACTTGTAGTTTTAGCTGAACACTGTGAGCAGGACGCACCGCACTAACTTGTAGTTTTAGCTGAACACTATGAGCAGGATGCACCGCACTAACTTGTAGTTTTAGCTGAACACTGTGAGCAGGACACACCGCACTAACTTGTAGTTTTAGCTGAACACTGTGAGCAGGACGCACCCCACTAACTTGTAGTTTTAGCTGAACACTGTGAGCAGGACGCACTGCACTAACTTGTATCTTTAGATGAACACTGTTCAGAGGTCTCACTACACTAACTTGTAGGTTTAGCTGAACACTGTGAGGTGGACGCACCACACTAACTTGTAGTTTTAGCTGAACACTGTGAGCAGGACGCACCGCACTAACTTGTAGTTTTAGCTGAACACTGTGAGCAGGACGCACTGCACTAACTTGTAGCTTTAGCTGAACACTGTGAGCAGGACGCACCGGACTAACTTGTAGTTTTAGCTGAACACTGTGAGCAGGACGCACTGCACTAACTTGTAGCTTTAGATGAACACTGTGCAGAGGTCTCACTACACTAACTTGTAGGTTTAGCTGAACCCTGTGAGGTGGACGCACCACACTAACTTGTAGGTTTAGCTGAACACTGTGAGCAGGACGCACAGCACTAACTTGTAGTTTTAGCTGAACACTGTGAGCAGGACGCACCGCACTAACTTGTAGTTTTAGCTGAACACTGTGAGCAGGACGCACCGCACTAACTTGTAGTTTTAGCTGAACACTGTGAGCAGGACGCACCCCACTAACTTGTAGTTTTAGCTGAACACTGTGAGCAGGACGCACTGCACTAACTTGTAGCTTTAGCTGAACACTGTGAGCAGGACGCACCCCACTAACTTTTAGTTTTAGCTGAACACTGTGAGCAGGACGCACCCCACTAACTTGTAGTTTTAGCTGAACACTGTGAGCAGGACGCGCTGCACTAACTTGTAGCTTTAGATGAACACTGTGCAGAGGTCTCACTACACTAACTTGTAGGTTTAGCTGAACACTGTGAGGTGGACGCACCACACTAACTTGTAGTTTTAGCTGAACACTGTGAGCAGGACGCACCGCACTAACTTGTAGTTTTAGCTGAACACTATGAGCAGGATGCACCGCACTAACTTGTAGTTTTAGCTGAACACTGTGAGCAGGACACACCGCACTAACTTGTAGTTTTAGCTGAACACTGTGAGCAGGACGCACCCCACTAACTTGTAGTTTTAGCTGAACACTGTGAGCAGGAAGCACTGCACTAACTTGTATCTTTAGATGAACACTGTTCAGAGGTCTCACTACACTAACTTGTAGGTTTAGCTGAACACTGTGAGGTGGACGCACCACACTAACTTGTAGTTTTAGCTGAACACTGTGAGCAGGACGCACCGCACTAACTTGTAGTTTTAGCTGAACACTGTGAGCAGGACGCACTGCACTAACTTGTAGCTTTAGCTGAACACTGTGAGCAGGACGCACCGGACTAACTTGTAGTTTTAGCTGAACACTGTGAGCAGGACGCACTGCACTAACTTGTAGCTTTAGATGAACACTGTGCAGAGGTCTCACTACACTAACTTGTAGGTTTAGCTGAACCCTGTGAGGTGGACGCACCACACTAACTTGTAGGTTTAGCTGAACACTGTGAGCAGGACGCACAGCACTAACTTGTAGTTTTAGCTGAACACTGTGAGCAGGACGCACCGCACTAACTTGTAGTTTTAGCTGAACACTGTGAGCAGGACGCACCGCACTAACTTGTAGTTTTAGCTGAACACTGTGAGCAGGACGCACCCCACTAACTTGTAGTTTTAGCTGAACACTGTGAGCAGGACGCACTGCACTAACTTGTAGCTTTAGATGAACACTGTGCAGAGGTCTCACTACACTAACTTGTAGGTTTAGCTGAACACTGTGAGCAGGACACACCCCACTAACTTGTAGGTTTAGCTGAACACTGTGAGCAGGACGCACTGCACTAACTGTATATAGTCTAGCTGCCTGACTGTGGTACTAATAGGATCAAAAGAACACCAGCAATTTTCTTCAGGTAGCTGTAAATACTGTAACAAGCCACTGCCCCGTTTATAGTCCCGACGTACGTGTTTTACGTCACCGCGTTTAGAACGATCGGATTTTCCGACAACTTTGTGTGACCGTGTGTATGGAAGACAAGTTTGAGCCAACATCCGTTGGAAAAAATCCTAGGATTTTGTTGTCGGAATGTCCGAACAAAGTCCGACTGTGTGTACGGGGCATTAGACTGGGATCCCATTAAAGTTCATGTGTGTGTAAAGGCAGGTTTCCCAATACTTTTGGAAATATAGTGTATATTGAAATGTTTTCACTGCCAGAGATTAGTGTAAATCCCCAAGTGACAGTGACAAGCAGCTTTCGTATATATTTGCCAATTAATCAGACCTCTTTTTCTCTTATGATTCTAAAGCTTTACATGTTTCTTCTTTTACAAATCAATAGGAAAGTCAGCTCAGAAAACGGTTTAGAAGCAACAGAAAAGAACTCAGAACTCAACACTCCAAATACATTTACAACAGAGAGAGAGGAAATCTTCACAAAGTAAAGGGAAATTCCCTCTTTGACAGTCACCGAAAAAGGTATCCTCCATGAACGATTTACTCTCAAGAATCTGTAATTTTAGATTCCCCATCACTTTCCATTCTGGGTACAATGTTCACCAGGACAAATAGAAAGGGTGAACCTCTCCAATGGAAAGACAAGCAACAGTAAAGACCTCACAGATGATTCACAAATTGTACGATTATTTGAGGATTGCTCAAATCTACATGTGTATGGTTAGGCAAATCAACCAATTTCTACTTTGCCAGGTTCATCCAATTTGTGAAGCAATTCACTCAGGAGTCATACCAGTTGGTCATAATATAATTTCCATTGTTATGAGTCATTAAAAAAGTACCTTGACACCATTCATCGGGGCGTGACCGGATGTCCAAGTGAGTGGACGTGTGCAGGCTATCTCCCTGCTCTGTCTCCAAGATACCTGTCAGCTGTGCCCCGTGATAAGAGTGGAGACGGCTGCTGGAAGTGAGCAGAGGTGACAGCTCCCTATTGCAGGCTTAGAGTGGGGGGAAGATACCGCTGAACATCCCTGAGAGCACCCGCGAGTATTCTCGTGAGACCTGGCGAGATCTGGCGAGTCAGGTGTAGGATAGCCCTGATCCATACAGCTGGAAGTGGCTCTCTGGCAGGAATTTTAAAAGTGGAGTGGAGCGTGCGACCCACCGAAGGTGAGAACCAGAGAGCTGGACTCAGGCCAGGCTTTGTATCATCACTATACCAGCCATTACACGAAAAAGGGGAGAGGAGCAGGCACATCAGGAGAACACTGGGGTACAACCACAGCGTGCAGCCAAAGACAAATGGAATCAGACGGCGGCAGCATCTAAGCTGGAGCGGCTTACTCATACCCCTGCTCAGACACCAACAATGGGGGGGCAGCAGCCGCAAGCCAGAGCTCAGCTGGGAGCTCCCTCTGATAGAAAGAGCCAAGGACAGATGGCAACAGTGGCAGGGATAAAATCTGCAAGCAATAGTATGACAGATGGAGAAACCCCTGAGCCTGAGCCATCCTCTGAAGTTGGACCAATAATTAATAGAGGGAGAACTGACACTGAAAGATGTCCTGCAAGCAGTGAACGCATGTAAGTTTTCCCTATGTGAACTATGTGATCAATTGAAGGGCATTAAGGAAGAGTTATCTTTGGTAAGCCATGATTTACAAAAAACATGTGGAAGGACAACAGCTTTAGAGGGGAGGCTTAGCTCAGTAGAGGAAAATTTAAACCTGATTAAACAAGAGCTTAAAACAATGAGAGAACAAATGGATATACATGCGTTAAACATGGACGACATGGAAAATAGACTGCGTAGGAACAATGTGAGGGTGGTGGGCCTCCCCGAGTGGAACAAGGGCTCCAACACAGCGTTCCTGGAGAAATGGCTTAAGGAAACCTTTGGAAAAGATATTTTCTCACCACTTTTTTCAATTGAAAGAGCATATAGAGTGCCTTTTAGATCACAGCCACCAGGAGGATACCCCAGGCCACTACTTCTGAAGTTTCCTAATTACAAGGATAAAGTTACCTTACTCCAAAAAGGTAGAAAAATGGGAACTATCCTTTACAATGGAGTAAGAATCTCTATGTATCCAGACTTCTCACCAGGGTTGCAGAAGCGAAGGGCCAAGTTCACAGAACTTAAACATAGCTTACAAAAGTTTAAAGTTACATATGCCCTGTTGTACCCAGCACGATTATGGTAACAGCCCTGGGGGAAACCCAGTTTTTTGATGCACCAGATGGGGCAACAACATGGCTGGAAGACAACAAGAAGAGACTGCAGGCAAACTGAAAATTGACATTTAGATTGTATAGTTGATTATTGAAAGTATAATACACTTAAGGGAGATGGAGCAGGGAGCCACAATAGGTTGAACGGAATAATGAATGAAGGGTATTTTTTTCTTAAAGTATTTTTTTATTACACATTCATTGTTTTTTTGGGTGGGGGGGAGTGAGAGGGTTTGTAAATTAAAAATAAGAATGTGCATCACTTGGGTGGTATAGGTTGTATGGAATGGTCACAATAAATGTGGTGGTAAATATAGGAGGGCAGAGGTGTAACTAGAACCTTCAGGGCCCTGGTTCAAGAAACCATGATGGGCCCCAGGCTTCCAATTTTGGGAGGGTGTCCATGGAGGGTGTCCTAAATAAGTGTTTTTGGTGCATAGAGCCTATTACACTCCTAAAAGATTATTTATGTTTGGTTGGAGACCAGATGCCAAGTGCCCCAGATGCCAGGAGACGGGCGACCTTATACACATGGTATGGAAATGCCCAAAGTTATTTTGGTATTGGGAAGAAGTTCTCGATATTATAAATTCAACTTTTGGGACCACCTTAGAATTAGAGGCAAGGCTTGGATATATGGAGATAAATAGAGGTTTGGATAACACATCAGCAGCAGTGTTGGGGTGTTTATTCCAAGCAAGAAAATGAATTACGCAGAGATGGGAGTCGGTGAGGTCTCCATCTTCTGTGGAATGGGTTAAGGCTATAAATGAGAGAGTGTGGAAGGAAAAAGCAGCATACACTAAACAAGGTAACGTTAAGAAATTTGAAAAGATGTGAAAACCATGGTTGGAAGTGAAGGGATACCCTCCTTAGAGAGATTGGAAAAGAAGATAAGTGTAGTAGCCCGAAGCAATCTTTTATGTGTAGGGCAATAGTAACTATAGAGAGATTTCAAACATTGGATAAAGAGTAAAGAAAAATAAATTTAGGGTACAATAGATTGCATCTAGGTTGAGTTGGGTAGTAGTCTGGGAGGGAGTTAAAGTGTATGAAAGAATGGTGGTAAATATAGGAGGTGAAACTAAATGGAGGAATGTGAGTGTTCAGCTATGGACTAGAGAGCGAGAAAAAGGGCGGGGGGGAGGTGGTGAATGAATGTGGTACGAGAGGTGAGCTGTCTATCTTTAAAATTATAAAATTATATGCTGAAGGGGGAAGGGAGGGGGGAAGATAGAATGGAATGTTTTAAATGTATGTTTTATAAATGTAAGAAAGCTGTAATAAAGAATATATAAATAAATTTAAAAAAGTACCTTCATAAAAATAATACAAATTGCTGTTGATTCTTTTAAAATGTTTCTTTGAACTGAAGTCCTGTATACTTTTATAAGTATGTCACCTTATTCAGCATTTTGAATAAATCATTCTGCCAAAAAAGTGTCAGGATTTTCCTACATTTGACATGCAAACTTTTTTGTCATTGTAAATGCTGTCTGCCAAATGGTCGATAGTGGGAGTTCTGTTGTTAAAATTCAAGAAAATTGAAGGAAATTGAATACTACTTTAGAAATTGTTGACAAAAAATTCACTTGAATTTGCCAAGTCTTTTTTTCACTCCAGATATTCTTTACAAAAAAGCTAAAAACAGCTATTGAATGACAGATAATTAAAAACAAACAGCCATATCTGCTGTTTTCCCAATTAGCTATTATTATTATTGTTTTTATTTTCTGGTGAAATATTCTTATATTTATCAGATAACCTCCATTGTTACAATTGTGTAGCCTGTGGCGTGTGTGGTGGTCTACATTGCCGCCCGTGACTCATCATGGTTGGCAGTTGCGATGCGCACTGCGGGGGTCCCTCCCTCCGCCCCTTGTGACGTTCGGACGATGGACGCCCAGTCGCTGCGCATCGATGCCACTTATTGCGTGCTGGATATGTGGCGTCCCTCTTGGCGCTGCTTCCCCAGTGGGCATCTTTTGGGCCCGAGTGCGACTGTTTTGATGCCGGGGCCGGACGGTTATTCGCCCGGGTACTGGCACCTCCCTCTCCTCATGGCGTTTGTGCACGTAACGTTGGGGGTGGTCTGATGGCGGTGCATTGGTACTCATGGTTGGCTGCACTGGTGGGACCGGGACACTCATGGCTCTCATACACAACATATCCCTTGCTTATCCCGGATCATGACCCATCTCCTCCTTTTCTCAGCACCAGGTAATTCCCCACATGCAGTAGTCACTCTGTTTTTTGTTTTTTTTCACAGCAGTCTCTCTCAGGGGTCTTGGTGGCAACCTTTCACCATGGCTGTCCAACCTTACTCCTATCCATCTACCCGCGCTACCACCCCCCCCCCCCCCTCACTTGCACCAGTTTCACCATTCAGCACTGTCCTCACTGTCATGATATCCCCCTTCACTTAGTTTCTATATACTCACACACTTATTTGGTCAATCACTAAATTTGTTTTCACTTAGTCACCTTAGGAGTGCTCTGTGTGCCTGGCTCCGCCTGGGTTGCTCCCCGTGAGGTGTGTCTCCGCTGGATGTGCCTCCTCAGCTCTGATCCTGGTGTATTTTTGGGTGGCCAGTGACCTTTGACACCATGCCTATGACTGTATACTTACTTGTAAGTGATTTATGGGTGGGTTTTTTTCTAATCTCCCTTCCCCTCTATTGATACAAGTTATTTAATTAGATATTATACCCTACTTTCAGAAAAACCATATGCTTGATCCTGATGACCAAGCCGTGAAACAGGTCAAGCTACCAGATGCCATGTATCCCAGCATTTTAGCCCCAATAATATATGCCATTCATTATACCTTGTGACAGGATCAGGAAGGTCATAGGCCATGCAGTCGTTACCTGTATTATATGTGTACCCCATTATGACCATTGGTGGACTCTTTGGACAATTTTATTATGGTATTCATTTATAACCATGTTCATTATCAGTTACCACTGCTGTGGAAATCGACACTATGAATAGTATGTATTTCTATATATATGGCATAAATGTATGTAATCATGTTTTTACAGATCATTAAACTTCTTTTTTTTTTTTTTTACATTGAACAAAGGTTTTATAAATCAACTGGTGCATGCATGTTATGTTTGCTTTAACATATAAACTTGGTAACTAGTACATTGATTGTTATACAGTCTGTACATAGGATAATTGATACATTGTTCTTGTCATGTGAGAATATTCTACATGTACACATTTAGCACATAAAAAACTACACATCGAGGCGCGCACCCAGGTAATCATTCCATACTAATTTGGTTTCATTATACACAGGTATCAGACTCTTGGAGCCAACAATCCCATATCTTGTTGTACTTGGCAGGGAAGCCTCTATTAATATATATGCATTTCTTATACGGCAAGGTATTATTCACTTCTATTTTCCATTCTACTATTTTGGGAGGCGTTTGTCTCATCCATTTTTTAGCTATGATCTTTCTTGCTGCAAAGAGTGTCTCATGGAGAAATGTTTTTGTATATTTGTCAATTGTGTCTGGAATTAAACCCAGGAGGCATTGTTTTGGGTCTAGAGCTAGAGGTGAGCCCATTGTATCGTGTAGAAATGTCACAATTTGTTCCCACAAGTCTTGAATCTTAGGACATGTCCAGATCAAGTGGAAAAAAGTGCCTGTCTCTTTCCCACACATCAGGCATGTGGTAGATTGTGTGCATTTGTATCGTGCCACTCTAAGGGGTGTGAGGTATGCCCTATGAAGAATGTAAAGCTGTGACAGACGGTCTGATAATTTGGGGGACACAGCCTTACAAGACTCCAGTGCCTCCCCCTACTCCTCATTCTCTATTGGTCCCACTTCTCTTTCCCATCTTGGTTTGAGATCATATGCTATTCTCGTAGAGATGGGGGTTGAGAGCATGTTATAGAAAGCTGAAATCAGTTTGTGGGGGTCCATGTTCTTAATTACTGCCATAAGGACATTAGGTGTAGGGTTTGGGAGGGAATCAGGAAATTGCGATTGTGCCGCATGACGGATTTGTAGAAATCTAAAGAACATTTGATTCTGAATTGTAAATTCTTCTTTAAGTGAATCAAAAGTTTTAAGATGCCCGTCTTTTAGTAAGTGATGCAGATAAAATATTCCCTGCATTGACCATAAGTTTGTGTTATGAATTTTTTTGAATTCAGGAAGATTCTTGTTGTGCCATACCGGCGTGTAATCATTGAATTGTGGGATTTCAAGTTTGGAGGCAGCTAAGTCCCATATTTTCCTGTAGTGATATAGCATGGTATGTCTATTTTCCCCTAGTTCCATCCCCCCCAAGCCCGATGCTATTGCATATATCGAGTCCTTGGTGTGTTGTGCCCATTTTGAACATAGGAGCGTGAGAAATCTCTCGCCGTCCGTTTTATCTAAGTGGAAGAGCTGTGACAGTTGTGATGCAATGTATTATAGGTTAAAGTCAGGGAGAGCTGTGCCACCAAGGTCAGTCGGGTTCTTGAAAGTTTGCCATGCCAGTTTGTGTCTGTTGGTGCCCCGCACAAATAGCTTGAGAAGGGACTCTAAAGATTTGAAATGTTTCAGGGGTAAGTAAACTGGAGTATGCCAGAGAACATACAGTATTTTAGGGAGTAAGATCATTTTAATTAAATTTATGCGGCCCCAGGTCCCAAGTGGGAGTCTGGACCAAACCCGTACTTTATTTTAAACCATGGAAAGGAGAGGGTCTATATTGAGGGATACATAATCTGCAGGGGATCTGGATATATGGATCCCAAGATATTTAATAACAGCAACTCTCTGAAGCGGTAGTCTGGCTTGGGATTCTTGGGGTGGGAAGCTATCAATTGGTAGAATTTGGGACTTATCCCAATTGACTTTCAGTCCTGAAAATATTCAGAATTGTTTGATCTTGTGGAGTGCGGTACGTAAAGATGGGCCCCAATCCGCTAAATATAGCAGCGTGTCATCTGCATACATACTGATTTTTTCAATTAAAGAGCCCAGTCTTAGTCCTTTAATCTCCGGGTTCGCTCGGATAGATATCGCAAGGGGTTCTGCCACAAGGGCATACAAAAGTGGGGATAAGGGGCATCCCTGCCTCGTGCCTCTACTGAGGTCAAACATCTGAGACAACCACCCATTAGCCACCACCCTGGCCCTGGGTGCCTGGTATAGCAATTGAACCCACTTAATAAATTTCAGACCGAAGCCATAGCCCTCCAAGCATCTCCAGAGATACCTCCACTCCACCGAGTCGAAGGCTTTTGCTGTGTCCAAAGTCACCACAACTCGTGAACCAACCTCCTCATGTGTAGCCTGTATATTCATATATAATTTCCGGAGATTAAACGAGGTGTTGTGACCAGGCATAAAACCTGCCTGGTCTGTATGTATTAGTGATAAGATGACCTGATTAAGCCTAATGGATAGTACTGGCCAATATTTTGATGTCAACCTGTAGAAGGGATATTGGACGATAGGATTCTGGGTATCCCGGGTCCTTTCCTGGTTTGGGGATGAGGACTATTGTTGCCTCTGTCATGGATGGGGGTAAAGTCCCAGTCTCAAAAAGATGATTGTATAAAGCTAGCAGTTTAGGGGTTAGTATTTCACTGAATTGGGAATAAAACTCAATTGGAAGTCCGTTCGTTCCTGGGGATTTAGACCTGGCAAAACTGGCAATAGCAATTGTAATTTCGTCTGTGGTGAGGGGTGCCTCTAGTAGGTCTATCTGTTCTTTTGTCAGCTGTGGGAAAGTCACCTTCTCAAGAAAAAGGGACATTGATTGTGTCTCAGTGGGAGCTGTCGTTTTGTACAAGTCAGCAAAGAAATCTCTAAACATAGAGGTTACCCTGGGTGGGTCTGTTATTTGTTGTCCTCCAGGGCCATGTAGTGTGATAACCACCGGGGGCCTATCTTCACTGTGCATCAAGTATGCCAATAACTTGCCTGCTTTTTCCCCATATTCAAACATTTTTTGTTTGGAGAAAAAAAAAGTTTTTGTCTTGCTTTCTGATAACAAAAGTTTGTAGAATTCACCTCCGTAACATCTCTAAAATTCGCCCCTTTTTAACAAATGTAACCACCAAGCTCCTCATTCACACACTTGTTATCTCTCGCCTTGACTATTGCAACTCCCTTCTCATTGGCTTACCTCTCCATAGGCTATCCCCTCTTCAGTCTATCATGAATGCTGCTGCCAGACTTATCCACCCCACCAACCGCTCAGTGTCTGCCAACCCTCTACTCCAATCCCTACACTGGCTCCCAATCACCCAGCAAATTAATTTCAAAATACTAACCACAACATACAAAGCCATTCACAACTCTGCCCCGAGCTACATCGCTAATCTTGTCTCCAAATATCATCCAAATCGACCTCTCCGCTCCTCTCAAGACCTCCTGCTTTCAAGCTCTCTCTTCTCCTCGTCCCATGCTCGTCTCAAGGATTTCTCCAGAGCCTCTCCCATCCTCTGGAACTCGCTACCTCAATCTATCCGGCTATCCCCTACTCTTTCTACCTTCAGGCGATCCCTGAAAACTCATCTCTTCAGGAAAGCCTATCACGTCTCCAACTAATCTCCTACCACTTCCACCAGCTCATTCCCCACAGTTACAACCTTTTGTACCACCTGCCCCACCCTTTTAGATTGTAAGCTCTTCTGAGCAGGGCCCTCTTAATCCTCTTGTATTTTATTGTATTATAACTGTATTGTCTCCCTTTTATATTGTAAAGCGCTGCGTAAACTGTTGGCGCTATATAAATCCTGAATAATAATAATAATAATAATATTGTAGCTGGGTAACTACTCTAGTTTGTAGTTTAAGCAGGTTCGCATTTGCGGGGGTTGGGGTGGTGGCGAAGTCTCTTTTAGCAGAGGATAGGTCCTCCAGCGCCTTACCGAGGGCACTGGAGGAATTTGTCTTGATTTTTTTGATAGCAATAATTAACGTGGAGAGAGCGAATAGCTTAAAGGAGTCCCATACTGCGGAGGGCGATGCTGACTTGTCATTCTCCACAAAGTACAGTCTCCACTTATCCGTGAGCTTATCATCCCCCGGTAGAAGAGAGAGCCAAAATGGGTTCAAACACCAGGACTGTGGTGGTTTGGTCATAGGGATGCTTAATGTAATCCAGTAGGGACTATGATCCGAGAGTATTCTGGGGCAAAATGCAGCCTCTGACAGTCGTGGTGTCAATCTGTGGGAAATGAGTATGAAGTCTATGCGGGACATGGAGTTATGAGAAGATGAGAAGCACAAGTACGATTTAGTTTGTGGGAACCTGTGGCGCCACGTATCTGTTAAATGGAAGGTGGAAATGAGCTTAGAGAACCTAGTTTCGTTGCGAGTATTTAGGGTAGGCGGAGTAAGTTGTAGCCTGTCCAAAGTCGAATTTAGTGTGGTATTAAAGTCGCCTAGCCAAACTGCAGATATAGCAGAGTGGTGGGCCATGAATGACAGTCCCTCTTTAATTATGGTGATGTTAAGAGGGGGTGGTACATAAAAGGCCAATATGAGTAAGGGTTTTCCATATAATTTAGCTAGGATAAATACGTATCGTCCCTGTGGGTCAGTGGATAGTTCACATAACTCAAAATGTACCGATTTAGCTATCAAGACTGAGACTCCCCTGGAATGGGATGTGTGGGTAGAATGATACGCTCACCCGACCCATGGCCGGCAAAGTGCCATCTGGGTGCTCCCCTCAACATGCGTCTCCACCAAGGCTATTACATCAGCATGCTGTTTCTTGAGGAATGTGAAGACTGCTGCACGCTTAAATTTCTCACGCATGCCCCTCACATTCCACGTAAGAAATTTTAGAGATGCCATGAATAGAACCTTTTGAGATCTAATGAATCAGTTATGTTAAGCAATTTGCTCTTTAGGCACATAGGTTCCTAATATTCAGACTTGGATGCATCAATATTGTATCATACAACATATATAAATACTCACATGAGCATAGCATTCGGAGTGTTACCTGTTTTGATCATTAAACTTCTTAAACATCCACCATTGTATTCTATTGAACTCCATGCTTCACTCAAAGTACCACCCCCCTTTTTTTGTCCTCAACTTTTCATGTTGACAGGGATGGAGGCGCATAACCTCACCAGGTCATGACCTCATTTAAAGTCCCAATATTTCCCATTCCCCTTTTCCCAATTAATTATTTACTTCATATCTGCTGTATGTTAAAGCAAATACCTACAAAATTTGGCTATTCAAACTGAGCATTTGATGTAAACATCCATAAGTAGAAGTTATCTTCAGTGAAATACCAAATGTCAAAAAGATCAGTAATAGAGGCATTTCAATCAGGCATAAATAAATGCGTGCATCACATGCCCTGCTTCAATCCCACATAAAAATGTATTGACTAGAAGTTATCGAACGCTCACCTGGAAGGAGACCTAGTGCATTGAGCATCAATTTCTACTCAATAAAACTGAATGCAAGACTAAAGCCTGGTATGTGGTTCATGGGTTTTAATATGCTCACCCTTTTGATGATGTCTTTAAATTGTAAAGGTTTTTTTTTTTTTTTAAATGGGTAATGGGTGATTGTTATTTTTAAAAAAAAACCTTTACAATCACCTTTTACCCATTTAAAAAAAAAAAAACCTCTTTACAAACATGTTATACTATCCTGCTTTGTGTAATGGTTTTGCACAGAGCAGCCCCAATCTTCCTCTTCTTGGGTCCCCCGCCGGCGCTCTTGGCCCTTCCCCCTTGCCGAGTGCCCCCATAGTAAGCAACTTGCTATGGGGGCACTCGGTCGTGCTCATTACTGAGCCAGCTGTCTGTGTCCATAAGACACAGAGAGCACAGCTCAGCCCTGCCCCCACTCCCGCCTCACTGGCAGTAATTCACAGCAAAAACAAAAAATGTAGCAGCGCTAAGGAGTGAATAAACAACACTTGTGCTAAATAATGAACATATAACCAAACATATAACCAAATGATAAATGGTATAATATAAAAACCACCAAAAACAATTAATCCGACCAAATACTAAAAAGGACTATAGTGAAAAAATATTCAAAATATTATAAGTAATTCCATAAAAATAAAATTAAATGTGAATGTGAAAACGTGTAGATAGGAATCTTGAATTGGAGAGTGTATAATGGATTCATCCACCGTGACGACAGTTCAAATTCATAAGCCAAGTGTTCATAAAATCTTAATCAATTTCGTGACAAATCCACCACCACAACAAAATTGTGACCACCGTGTGAAATGCAAGCTTACCAAGTAGCAAGCTAGCCAAGCTTGTGACCTGTACCCGGTCGGGCCTTTTTCACAAAAGTAAACCAGGTATCTCTAATCAGGTCTCGTATCCTGGAAACAGGCCAGATACCTCGGAGGGATCCACACTCCAGCGGATGTTTGCTGGCAACTCAGTAGGCTCTCCTGATCCAGGAATCTCCAATAAGTGGTCATATAAAACCCAGGCTCACCATAGCATAATTCCGTCTGAACATATTTATTAAAGGATTAAAAATACACTTACAGTGTTTAGGAATGAATAGCAGCAAATAGCCGGCTGGCTGTACATGGACATGAGTGGGAGTAGGAGTTGGGGAAAGACACCTGTTTGGAGTGCTGCACATTTGCTGGAAGCTGCCAGATAGCCAGACTGGGACTGTTCTAACCCTGGGGTGGAGTTGATGTGCTGACGTCACCGCGTACCAGTGTTCTAGTGGACGGGCGTCCATGTACAGCCGGCCGGCTATTTGCTGCTATTCATTCCTAATCACTGTAAGTGTATTTTTAATCCTTTAATAAAATGTTTAGACGGAATTATGCTATGGTGAGCCTTTTTTTTGGGGGTTTCGTATGGCCACCTTTTACCTTAATGCAAAGAATGCATGAAGGTAAAAAACCTTCAGCCTTTACAACCACCTTAAAGTGTTCATAAACCCACAACAGTAAAATAAGTCTGTATATGCAGTAAAGCAGGGGTCTTCAAACTTTCTAAACAAAGGACCAATTTATTGTCCTTCAGATTGGAGCCAGATTGGAGCCAGCAGGTGTAGAAATTTTCCTGGCATTAGTGTGAGAAAAAATTGCCACATTTGGTATCAGAGGGAGGAATAGTGCCCTGTTGTTGGTATTATTGGGAGGAATAGTGCCCCATTGCTGGTGTCAGTGTGAGAAATGGTGCCCCATTGTTGGTGCCAGTATGCAGAATACTGTCTCGTATCAGTGGAAAGAATAGTGCTCCAAGGGTGGGATAAAGGCAAGCAGTGGGCCCCATCTGTCCCCTGGGCCGCAGTTTGGAGACCACTGCAGTAAAGCATGCTTGTTATACTCACTGTGAAACCCAAGGGATTAATCTTGAACTTTGTGTAAAAAGGCTATTTGAATCTGTCTTCTCTGATCCTCCCCTTCTTCCACAGTCCCCAATCCATTTCCTGATAGAACAGAGCCTTGGGGAAACTCTGCAAATGCTCAGCTTGGTGTGTATTGCTAGAGAGATTTTTTTTTTTGTTGGAGGGGGAGGGTGCATGTGATTGGCACAGGGCCAATCAGCACTGTCCAGACAGAGGGTCAGGGATCCTGCAGCCTTATAGAACAATCAGGGGAGAATTAAAACTCCTCCTACAAGCTTTAACAAGTGCTCGGCTGGACACTAACAGAACTCACAAGACAGATATATACTGCTTAAGAGAAAAGGTATTTATCAGTTTATATTTACTAAAATAATTGCATTTCCATGTTCTGTGTACTGTGGGAGACCAGATATAGTGAATGCATGGCCCTGGGTTTAGAAACACTTTAAGGTGAAATATGTGGGTACAGTAGCTGCAGTTTTTTGCACTGCCTGCTTTTCCCATGTGGCTTGACTGTCCTACTTAGTATGGCTGGGCATAGCCCAAAGAATATATGGCCAGCTGTCAATATCTCCACCCATATTGTCTGCAAACAGCATAGTTTTTCATTGTTTAGTGGAATTTATTGTATGGGCACTTTACTGTTAATCAGGTGAGACTGTTCCTACTTTATTATAATAGACTGCACTCAAGTTGTCGCCAGCATGTGGTCAGCAACATTTTATTTATGGACACCATATAGAGCATTTATGACAGCATACAGTATGTTGCTATATAAGAGTGATTTTCACATGATATATTCAGTGATCTAAATGCTTTGACACTATACATATCTTTGATTAGGACATTATTATATATGCTTGAGTGAACGCATAGACACCACCAGGAATCCTGTCCTGAGGGTTCATTTATTTGCTTTGCAGTTGAGCAATCTATTAATACAGTGTGCATATATGTGGATGCTTCTTCTGACTCAATAGTCAAAAGGTTATGGTCAAGACAGTCCAGGTTCAAACAACTGTGGTTATTTTTATTGGCCTGGCAACATTAGCAATTGCTTGTGCAGCGAATGTGGATGGATTTGAATACATACTTCTTATTTACAGGATAGTTACCACCGCTCTAGGTGATCGGGTTCAAGCTTCCCCTCCTCCGCTGTGTGGATGATTGTGAGAGCCCCAGATGCCGGCAATTGCTATTCCAATGGTATGTGTGTGATGGAAAAATCTGGACAGCCGCACTCCGGATTGGAAAAGTGAGAAATAAAATCCTCTTTATTGAAAAAGTAATAACATGATTAAAATCCGTACATGGCTTTGTTGGGTTGATGCAGCATAACCGCTAACGCGTTTCACGCTCCCATAGAGCGCTTACTCATAGCTCATGAGTAAGCGCTCTATGGGAGCGTGAAACGCGTTAGCGGTTATGCTGCATCATCCCAACAAAGCCATGTACCGATTTTAATCATGTTATTACTTTTTCAATAAAGAGGATTTTATTTTTCACTTTTCCAATCCGGAGTGCGGCTGTCCAGATTTTTCCATCACACACATACTTCTTATTTAGTCACATTCAAAATTTCTAAGCCTTAATGTAGGAGTTTTATGGCATCCAAAACGTGATGGCTCTATTCTGCTATAAATCAATATTATCATTAAATTACTTTAGACTCTTGGGTGTTTGGCACTCATTGGACTGTATGAGATTGGTTGCTAAAATGGCTATGATAATATGTGGTCCATGATGTTGACTGGATTGTTTACAAACAAGGAGGCCATGGATCAGAAATGTCATTTAGTGGCAAATAGTATTTTTTTTAACAATTGTCACTTTTGTTTTTGAACATCCTATAGGTGTGCTACGTCACAGGCAGGTTTTAGGCATCCTCCAACCATGTTTTTTAAAGGTATTATGCATTTTCAATGTTTTACTGCAAGCCTTATTAAAAAAAAAAAAAAAAAAACTTTTACCTACTTTATTTTTTTTTAAGTGTTTTTGCATTTGTACATTTCTCCCCTGGCTGTGCCCAGCTCTCCATGGTGTTTGTTTGACAATATATTGCGTATTAGCCTTACAAAATGGACATAATTGATTTCAAGATTTGCCTCCAATTGACTTCAGTGGGATTCACATTAAAGTTCAAAATGTATGTATTTTGATAATGATGAAGGCTCATTTAACTCTGGTAAGTGGTGAGAATTATACACCTGATTGTTATAGGGAAGATCCACAATTCCCTAAGATTCATATATTGGATATACAGTATACAGATTTTTTTAATCTTAATATTTTTGTTTTCTATTTCTGGAATGGTACAATATCAGGAAATATCCACAACTTAATTTCATACATCTCAATTGCTCTTACATTATGATACTTACTTAACCATTCCTTTTAACATAGATAGAAAAAAATACATAATGTTTAGCATACTGTATACCAAGTATATTACAGATACCAAAAATTATAATTTAAACAAAACATCTACTAACAAATGTAAGTGATAATTGTTATCCACATCCGACAGCAACCCTTAAAGTGTTACCTAACCCACAACAGTAACATCATTCTATATATGCAGTATAGCATGCTTGTTATACTCACTGTGAAACCTAAGGGGTTAATCCTCCGCATTGTGTATAAAGGCTGTTTGATCCTGTATGCACAGATCCTTCTCTTCTTCCACTGACTCAAAACAGGTTTGGATAAGACAGAGTCTATGGAGCCAGGCTGCACAAGCTCAGTTTGGTGTGTATTGCTAGAGAGTTGTTTTTTTCTCGGGAGGGTGACTGTGATCAGCACAAGGCCAATCAGCACTGACCAGACAGAGGGTCAGGGGTCCTGCATCCTGATAGGACAGCTTGGTGCAGTATAATAACATATCCTACAAGCTTTAACTAGGCACTGGTAGAAGTCACAAGACTACTGGCTTTTGTTTACATACAATGGGAGTCAAACCTCATTGTATTACACATACACACATACACACTCACTTCAAAGGATACCATGCTGGGATATGCAATGAAGGGAGGCCAATACTTAACTATCCGGGAAAGTTCAAGTCAATCTCCTGCCTTAGTAGTCACAAGGATTTGCAATAAAGAGGGCTCACTTATGCAAAGTATAGGGAAGCTCACCAATCAGAAGCCACACTATGCCAACCAATGAGGCATCAGCCTGTATTGATATACACCGACTAGATTAGAATGGAACCTTGGTGGAACGGGTAATTATGGGAAAGGTCTGCCCTTTACTTAACTAAATATATTTGTAGATTAATGTTTTAAGGAATATACTCTGTATTTCTTTATGTAATTCTCTGATTTTACCTAATATTTTCTTCCTTGGTGTAAACTATAAATAGATGGTTGTGTATTAGATATTAAAAATAAATGTTGTTATTGTGTTAAAGCTTTCACTCTTGGTCAAAGAACTCTCATTTAACCCACATCATAACTTTGAGATATTAAATCTTGAATATAATAAATGGGTGACACTACCTACCAGTTCATTGCCCATCCACAAAAATTATTACACAATTATATCTATCAGGTTTAGAATTGTATTTTATGCTATGAAAATTATCTTCTGTAATAACAAGATGCGTGTATTCTGTAGACAATTATACACTACACAGGGCACTCTCTAAAGTCTGTCTGGGGGCCTCACCCCATTTAAAACCAGCCTAAGCAAATGTTATTACTCAGCAGGTCTAAGAAAATTATACACGATATTATTCAGCAGTGATGGAAAGTTTTATAAATACATAATAAAATATTTGGAACCTATAAGAACACCCATTTTACAAGAATGTAAAAGCTAGCAAAATAAATAAAGTGCTTTGAAAGTAAAAAAAAAATGACCCATATTCAAAATCAATGCCTTCTAGGTACCCACACACTATCTAAAGATTCCAGACACTTTGGAGACTTTTTATTTCTTTAAAGTTTTCTCCCTGGTACCTCCAGCAATGACAGAGTTTTTCCAAGTCTCTTTCACAGCATAACATTTCGTTCCATTTCACTACCTCTCCCAATGCCATCTCATTCCGAGTAGCACTGCTGACATATGCAGTGACAACTTGCCTTTTCTTGAGCCTTACAACCCATTTCAATTCACAGGCATTTCAATCCTCTGCCTGTCGCCTCCACTTGCTCTCTATGCTCTTTTTCCTTCATAATGTCTTCTTATTTGTAATTATTGTAACCATAAAGGCAAAAAAAATATGTTCTTCCCTGAAGCTGTTGCTACCCAAAACATACCTATTTTCAAGAAGTTCCTATTATTCCTGAATCTCTATATACATATATTTTATTTGTGAGTGTCACTCTTTTTATCGCATCATTTTTAATTACATTTTCATTATTTTATTTTTTTGCACAGGTATTCAAATAAATGCTTTGGTTTAAACAACACCCTGTCCTGTAATAGAAGTCTCTCTGTTTACCTTACTATAACTTATGCATGCTTTTTTCTCTTTGATTTTCTATATCAGCATAACAAGTGAATAAAATAACAAATCTACAAATACCTTGTATATATAAGTTGTAGAGTAGTTGTAAACACTTACTGACTGACATTTAGTTTGTGAAAGCACTGTGTATCATAAACAAATGCCATTTAATAAAATAATAATAATACTTTTTACTGACACCAATGATGGGGCAATATTCCTCCCACTGACAGCAACCATGGGGCCTAATCACAACAATGACACTAATGATGGGGCACTATTTTTTCCACTGACACCAATGAGACACTACTCCTCCCACTGAAACCATTGATGAGGCACTATTCCTCCTCCTATTTACCACAGGCCAAACCAAACCTGAGGCATTTTTCATACCAGTGATACCAGAACATTTTCTACTCCCATTGGACACAGTCTGACCCCCCCCCCCCCCCCAGGTCTGAAAGACAGTAAATTGGCCTTTTTTTTTAAACGTTTGGAGACCCCTGGGGTCATTTGCAACCCTGTGGTGACATTGGCTAACAAAATTCATACCTGAAGGTAAAAAGTAAAAGTAGGGAGGTGCTCTACAAATTAAGCGATGGATTGAGATTTATTTTAGGTGCTACATGAAGATGGACTTGAACAGAAAGTATTCCCCCATGTTTTAAAAAATTGGCAATATAAGGCAGGACAGTTAACGTAGACTTGTAGATGGATGTTTTTGATCTGATATGTTACTTAGCTTGTGTTACCTATATGCTGCTCAAGGCTTCATTTTCAATTTCATTTGGAGTGCTCTTTTAAAGAGGTTTATGAGAACCTGCAGGGATGCACATATACCCCCCTTAACCATGAACCTTTGCTTGGTTCAATTTAACCTAACAATTAAAATACAAACGTGACCCTCCCTGGATTAATAACCAAGCACACAAGGCTTTGGCCACAAGCATGCAATTATTGTGCTTCATTAAACTTGCCCATGTCTTTCACTGTCAAATGGGTGTTGTAAGAGGGGGCTAAAAAAATAGAACCCACTCTTATGACATCAACTGACAGGTATCATACTCTTCTGCCCCCCAGTAACCCAGAACAGCAGAATGAGGTACATATTTGCCATTTAGCAGATACATTTGGACAGCTTTATTTTAAAGCGGAGTTCCACCCAAAAGTGGAACTTCCGTTTTAAGTACTCCTCGCCCCCTGACATGCCACATTTGGAATGTCATTTTTTTGGGGGGGAGTGTGTACCTAGTTTAGAGTGTCACAGGGCCTATCCATGGCAGCATACCTGTGACAAGCTCCGCCTTGGGTCCTTCCTCAGGACTAGTGAATATCATAAAAGAAATGGTTAGCACAACCCCAGCATTCTCCTTTTTTCCTCATACCTCATGGCAGTGAATTTTGGTTGACCGTCCTTAGCTTCTGCATTCAGCAGCTTTCGTCCTGACTCAGCCTCTCTTGGATGCGGTCCCTTCTCTTGGGCAGCTAAATGCGCTTATAAGGATGGGAGTCCTTTGGGGACAAGCAGTTTGTCTCTTAGCCAAGAGCTTCACCTGCACTAGTGTTTTAGGCATTTGTTCAGGCTTGGCAACAGAGGTAACAGCTACTTTCTTTTTTCTTTTCTTTTTTTCTCTCCCTAGGTTACTTTCTACATTCTTTCTCCTACTGATCCTCCTGTGTGCTCCCTTCACCCTCATAGCCTCCTTAGGAGTGGCATGCACTTCGCGCCGTCTTTTTCATCTGTCCCTGGCATCTTCCATCGCCATTTTAGGGAAGGGCAGGAATCGCCTGTCTTTGCCCTCATGCACTGAAGTCAGGACAGAGGCGTTTCCTCTGCCTCTGCCCCTCGTGTTTTCCCTACTTATTTCTCCGGTATCCTCAGTGGGACACCTGACGCTGCCTGAAGAGGTTGTCCTGCTGAGAGCTCCAGGGAGGGGAAAATATTCACAAAAGGTGGGTAAAAAAAATAAAAATAAAACATCTTTAAAAAAAAAAGGGGGTAGAAGGGAAAAGGGGGGACATTAAAAAAAATACATTAATTAATAAAAGAAAGGGGAAAATAAGAGAAAAAAACAATAGGAAAATATCCCTATAGTCAAAACAGAACCTAGCCTATTAACCCTTTCTTATTCCTTCTTAGCTACTTCTTCTGCTAGCCGCCTAAGATGAGCCATTCGCTGTCCTAAAAAGATCCTACTCTACATTTAAGGTAAGTACCTACATCCAGGTAAGTTTACACATGTTAAAAAAAAAGAGTGCACTGAGGCTGGTACTCTTTTGTATTTCAGCCCTGTACTGCAGAAGACATCCAAGAGGACCTCAAGGTGACATGAAGACTCTGAAAAAGGAGAAAGGTCATCTAGGCCCGGACACCATAAGAGTGGCAGGAAATCATTGGCCAAAAGATGCAGACATTCACGTTCTCTGAGACTCAGATCCCCAAGATGTCGGGCCTGTGCAGCCACCCCACTACCAGACAAATTGGTCTGCCGAAATTGTCTCAGGGACTATGCAGCAGACAGAGAGTCTGAAGGACTGCAGGTGGTGGACCTACTTAAGAAAGCAGTCAAAGATTCCCTAGCAGAGTTAGTGGCAACAATGCCATCGCAAAGGTCACCCTCTCCTCCTCAAGAAGAAATGACTAATGTGTCTCTTCCCGGTACGTCCACAGGCGAAACCTCTCACCGGACGGCTGCTTCCTCCGCTAAACATATGGAGGAGAGCGCCATTTCTGGAGACTCCTCGGATGACCTAGATGTCTCAGGTTTTGCTTTCTCCATTGTCCAGCCTTACATGCAAGCGGTGAAACAAGTGATCGGCTGGTAATAAACTGACACATAGGCCAAGAAGTCAAAAACATACTTTCCTTTTCTAAAATGTCAGATTTCTTTCTTCCCGCTCATGGACAAAATCAAAGATGTGATGGAGGAGGAGTGGAAAAAGATGGAGAAAAGATTCCCCCTTAATCGTCTGGGAAAGTTAGACCCGCTCTCAGATACAGACTCTGCAATGTTGGACGGCCCACCAATAGATGCAGCCATAGTGTGGTTGGCACAGAATATCACGTTACCCATGGAAGACTCAACTTCGTTTAAGGATCCACTAGACAAAAGAATGGATCTCAACCTCAAAAAAGCTTACCAGATGACGGGCAATGCCTGTAAACCTGCAATAGCTCTGACTTCAGTATCCAATGCCCTTTGCGTTTGGACAGATAACATAGAAACCGCAGTCCGGCAGGATATTCCAAATGAAGACATCATAAAGGCTTTGGATGAGCTAAAGCTCTTGGCAGACTTCATTGGGGAAGCCACAATTGACTCATTCCGATGCGCTGCAAGGTCAATTCTCTACACAGTGATGGCCAAGCGGGCCTTATGGCTGAAGCCATGGTCGGCTGATGTTGCCTCAAAACAAAACTGATGTAAAATACCATTTGAGGGCAAAGCCTTGTTTGGAGAGTAATTGGATAAGGCCATCTCTCGTGTCACAGGTGGAAAATCAGCCCTGTTACCCCAAGACAGATGACCCAGGCGCACCAGGGCATTCACGCCCAGATTTCAACACTTCAAAAACAATGACTACAGGCAGTCCAGACAGGGGAAAGGCTTTAGACAGAATTGGAGAAGCACACAGTCCACCTTCCTCAAGACTCGTAGACAGAGACTCTTGCCTACCCCACAGGATCCTACAAAATCCTTTTGACGCCAGGCCAACCCAGGCAATCCCAGTGGATGCCAGACTCAAGCACTTCTCAAAAATCTGGGGCCAAAAATGCAGAGATCCCTGGGTGGTCTCCACAGTCAAATACAACCACGTTTGGACATTTCTAGACAAACCCCCCCAAGGACTTCTTTACTGTAACAAAGGTATTAAAGTCCCCTCAAAAAGCGGAAGCTCTATATCAATTTATTCTCTCCCTGCAGGAACAGCAAGCAGCGGTGCCAGTGCCAGTGCTTCCAAGGGTTTTTTAGGTTTCTACACTATCCTGTTTCTAGTTCCCAAGAAAAATGGAGGTTGGGGGACTGGATGCTGTCGATAGATTTGCAGGATGCCTACTTGCACATACCTATACTCCCACCATTTCAGAAATATCTGAGGTTTGCGGTGGGGCAGGTACACCCTCAATTACAGAGCCTCCCGTTCGGCCTTTGTACATCGCTCAGAGTCTAAACGAAGACCCTAATCGCTATCATAGCCCCCTAAGAGAATTAGGCCTCAGAGTATATCACTACTTGGATGATATTCTCCTACTGGCGAATCCAGTCCAGTTAGTGGACCACAAGAGCATTTTGTTTTCAACACTAGCAGAATTCTGCTGGAAGATAAACCAGGAGAAGAGTCACCTTTCTCCGACTCGGGAGATAATTTATCTAGGCGCGATATTCAATACAATGAATGGAACGGTATCCCCCCACCTCAGAAGGTGACATGCATCATTAGAAAGATGAAAAAAGTGAATGTGAGGTCCTGCGTGACAGCTTTGAATTGCCTGAGCCTGATAGGACTGATGTCATCGTGTATCCCCACTGTCCCTTGGGCCCATTGGCACCTGAGACATTTTCAGTTGGAATTCTTAAGACTTTGGAACAGACACCATCTATCCCAACCCATACACCTGACATGTCTAATGCTCAGGAGTCTACATTGGTGGATGAAGAAACACACGCTTATAAAATTGCATCCATTAGGGCATATCAACTGGATCACAATTACCACAGATGCCAGTGAAGCAGGCTGGGGGGCACACTGCAACTAGATTTCAGTCCAGGGAAGATGGTCCGTCTGCACAACAGGCCTGGTATCAAACATCCTGGAAATCCGGGCAGCCTACCTTGTGTTACTAGCCCTAAAATTTGAGATTACGGAGAAACCAGTACTACTTTGAATGGACAACAAAGCTGTGGTATCACACATACAATGACAAGGGGGGACACACAGCAACTCCCTACTGAGGGAGGTGGAACCCATTATGGGCAGAAAGGAATCTAAGAGACCTAAGAGCGGTTTATCTTCCCAGTCATCTAAACTCAAGAGCCCACCGTCTATCTCGCAGGTTCGTGGATGCCAACGGATGGTCTCTGCACTTGAAGATTTTCTATTGGATTGTAGACCAGGTGGGTCTCACCAAGCTGGACCAATTGACAACAGCGACCCAGATGAAGCTGTCAAGATTCCTCTCGAAGCTCCCTCACCCTCAGGCGGAGGTGATAGATGCTCTCTCAGCCCCCCGGACATGTGGTCTGGCTTATGCCTTCCCTCCCCGGCCTCTTATCCAGAAATTTCTGAGGAGACTTATGTTAGAAACCATAATGGTAATAACAGTCCTGCCGTACTGACCGAGATGCCCTTGGTTCCCCACGGTAATGTACCTAAGTATCCAGCCTCCAGCCTCAAAATTTCAATAATACCTTTTCTTCTGCCACAGGGATGTCACAAACATCCGGATCCCCAGAAATTGAATCTTCACATCTGGTGGCTGAGAGGCAAAGGTTACAATCCTTAGGGTGCTCAGCTAAAGTTATTTCAACCCTGCTCAGAGCAAGAAAGCCATCAACAAACAGTATGTATGACAAGGTGTAGAACAAAATCAGGGCTTTCGCAGTTGGCAGAAGCTTCAATATGGATTTACCATCCTCCCCTCAACTTCTCAAATGTTTGCAGGCAGGCCTAGACTTAGGTCTAGGGCTAAGTACTCTAAAGGTACAGGTAGCGGCAATTTCAGCAGCAACCAGTAAGAGATGGGCCAAGGATTCCTTTATAATCCAATTCTTTAAAGACATCATAAAAGATCCACCCACCAACTAAACAAATTTTTCCCACCTGGGACCTTTCTATCACCCCAGAATCTTTAGCTAACCAACCATTTGCCCCTTCAGAGTCAGCGTCACTATGGAATCTAACTTTAAAACTGACTTTTCTAATAGCCATAGCATCTGGCAAAAGAGTTTCAGAGGTTCAAGCTTTGGGAGCAGATCATAATCATATCATCTTTTATCCCGACAGAGTGGAACTCAGAACGGTACGAGGATTTATCCCCAAAGTCGCATCTTTCTCAAGTATGTCGGAACCTTCGGCACTTCCAACATTTTCAGAGCAGGACTCAGATTCACTTCACTAGCTGGATATTGCTTGCACTTTGAGATACTATCTGCAAGCCACGGCGTCCTTCAGGGATTCATCTAGGCTGTTTATAATCCCCTGGGGCAAGAACAAAGGCAAGAAGGCATCAGCAAGAACAATTGCCTCATGGACAGTGGCGTCTCCAGCTTTCATATTTAGGGGGGGCACATGGGGGGACCGGGACAAAAATAGGGGGGCAATATAAAATGCAAATATATATATAGATAGATAGATAGATAGATAGATAGATAGATAGATAGATAGATAGATAGATAGATAGATAGATAGATAGATAGATAGATAGATAGATCTATCTATCCTGGGGCCCTTTACCCCTTTACTACGATCCCACAACGGCCCTTTCACATGTTCTGCAATGAGCTCCCTTCCTACTGTATTGGACCCCCCCCCCAGGGTGACAGAGAACAAGAGATATATGTCACCAGCATACCAAGAAAATATAAGGGTCCAAAGCAGTGGGAGAACTATCAGGGTTGCAAAGGTTGTCTTGCCACCGGGCCCTGGTGTTCTGCCACTGTGGGGTTCCCCAGCCTCCTCTTGCTGTCCTGCCCCTGCCCTCAGTCTGTTTTTTCAGTAACTGAGAGTCCTGGTGGAGTCCTTCTTGCAACTCGCTCTTCTCCCTGCCAATGAGGATACAGGGGAAGGAGCAGATCGGGCGGCCGTGGTTGTGTGAGCGCTCGCATTATGCAGTGTCAGCGAGCAGAGGGAGTGGGGAGGAATCACCCATTGGGGACCTTCTCCCTCTCAATAGAGACTGTGTTACCCCAGCGGTGGCCCGAGTAAGATGCGGCACATCCGATATGAATACAAACAAAAAGAAATTGCCTTTTTGTAAAAAAAAAAAAAATTAAAAAAAAAATATATATATTTTTTTTGGGGGGGCACATGGTGGGGCCCAGCATAATGTTGGGGGGGTCAGGGCCCCCTCTGGCCCCCCCTAGGGTCGCCATTGCTCATGGATTGTTAAACTCATCCAGAAGGTGTACAGGGCTAAGGGACTGGAACCCCCTTCAGCTGTCAGGGCGCACTCCACCAGATCGGTTTCTGCCTCTTGGGCGGCAAGAACCAATGTGTCAATTGAAACTATATGTAGGGCAGCGACTTGATCGTCCCAACATACGTTTCTAAAACATTACAGGGTGAATCCAGGAGCTCTCTCATCGGTGGAGTTTGGCAGACAGGCTATAAAATCAGCCTTCTTCTTCTAAATAATAACCCTTTCAAATAAACATCTTTCTAAGCATCATCCCACCCATCTCAGCTAGTTATTTGTCACAGGTATGCTGCCATGGAGGCACAAGGAAAACAGAAAATTGTTCCATGCTTACCGTAATTTTCTTTTCCTGGTGCCTATCCATGTCAGCATACAACCCCACCCTCGGTATTCTATATTACGGAGAATGCTGGGGTTGTGCTAACCATTTCTTTTAGGATATTCACTAGTCCTGAGGGAGGAGCCAAGGTGGAGCTTGTCACAGGTATGCTGCCATGGATAGGCACCAGGAAAAGAAAATTACGGTAAGTATGGTAAAATGTTCTGTTTTTTTTTGGGGGGGGGATGTGTATCTAGTTTAGAGTGAGACTTCCTGTCCCACTTCCTTCTTCTTGCTCTTGGCCGCCTAGGTGACTCCTCCTCTCCCCCTAAGTGGCCCTCCCTCTCTGAAATCTTCTGGGACACATCACAGGTCCCAGAAGATTGTCTGGCCACTAGCAAATCTCAGCACGACTCGCGCATGTACAATGCGCGTCCGGCTGTGAAGCCGAAAGCTGTCACGGCCGGGTGCCCACAGTTGCTATGATGGTGCCAGCGGAGAGGAGGGGGGGAGTGGGGCTCCCGGCACCCGCATTGCTGGACCATGGGACAGGTAAGTGTCTGTTTATTAATAGTCAGCAGCTACACTTTTTGTAGCTGGTGACTTTAGTAAATGAAAAAAGTGTGGAACTCCACTTTAAGCTCTTCCTACAACTGGTTTCTATGCTGTACTGTAGTTAAGAAGTTACTTTTGCTAATAAAGCAGTGTTGCTCCCTTTGGCTCATAAATAGAAATGGGACAGATTTTCTACTTGCCAGAAGCTACAATGCAATCTTTTTTTTTATTTTAATAGCTTTATTTTACTGGTGAATTTTAGTGCTCATAAAATTGTACAGATTGACAATGTTAATAAAGAAGAAATTTTAAAACTATGGGGAGTAAGTTACAATGTTGTTGTTGGTACTTCCTCTGGGCTGCTTAAATATGCATTTTATCAAAGGGAGATTATAGCTGTGACCTCTGGGGAAATCAGGTTGTCGTGGGAAAACTGCTAAGTCAAAATTATTACATAGTCACATACTTTAAAAAATACAAGGTAGCTTTTGCCGACATTTTTCTCTATCAATGTGTAGCACAATAAAATGAGGAATGCAAGTGTGTACCTTTTATTCTTTTGGGTTAGCTGCAAAATGGTGGAAAAAGAAAGAGCGCAGCAGAAACAGGAAAGCAAAAGGTGTTTGCATGTATTAAAAAAACGTAGTTGGGATGCATTGACACCTAATGTAAGAACATTTTCACATGTGCCAATATGATCAGGGCCGTCTTTATTATGGATTGGACCCTGGGCAAACATTTTCTTGGTCCCCCCCTCCATGCAATTTCGTTCTCCACCTGCTCTGAGACATACAAAAAAAAATGCAGTTTACTGATACAAATCAGGCAGCAATTGTGATTGGTTGCCAGAGGTTACAGTGTATCACTACCACTCACTGGCTGCTTGAGGTTACAGCACACATTATGGCTCACTTTTATTTTTATTGGTTGCTAGAGGTTATTGTACATCAATACTGCTCACTGATTGGTTGCTAGAGGTTACTGGACATCCTTACCACTCACTGATTGGTTGCCAGAGGTTACTGCATATCCTTACTGCTCAATGATTGTCTGCAAGAGGTTCGTGCACATCATTACTGCTCACTGATTGGTTGCTAAAGGTTAAAGCACATCATCTCCTTACTGCCTGCACACCATGAACTGGGGAGGTGAGGGGACCCTTCAATAGACAGAAAACTCCTAGAGATCCTAGGACTCCTGGAATCAGTGGCAGTGCTGGAGGAAGGGGGGTGATCAGTGGCAGTGCTGGGGGGTTGATGGGATCAGTGGCAGTGGTGGGAAATTAGTTAGAAGGCAGTACACTGTGGCAAATTCTGACTCATGTAGCGCAAAGCTGGAAATCTTTGGGGAATTTGCAATGACCACCAATGTGAGAAGGGATTTACACTGACTCCCATGAAACAGGGGATTTTACGCCACCCACCAATATAAAGACGGATTTCTACACTGACACTGATGTAATAAGAGCATTTAAACCAACCACCAGTTTAAGGGGGAATATACAATGACCTCCCTGTAAGAGGTTTGTACTGACCACCAATGTAAGGTGACACTTCTACACCGACCACCAATGTTAGGGGGGATTTACCATGACTACCAATGTAAAGGGGGATTTACACTGACCACCAGTGTAAGGGCAATTCTGCACTTACCACCAACGAAAAGGGGAATGTACACTGATTATCAATGTAATGAAGAATTTACACTGACAACCAATGTAATGGGGGATTTTACATCAACAATCAATAAAGGGGGGTTTCTACACTGGTCACCAATGTAAGAGGGGATTTACACTCCCCACCAATTTAAAGGGGGCTTCTACATGGACCACTAATGTAAGTGGGAATTAAAAACTGACCACAAATGCAAGTTTGGATTTTTTTACCGATTACCAATATAAAGAGGATTTTCCACACTGGCCACCAATGTAATGGGGATTTACACTGATCAGTGACCACCAATGTAAGGGGAACCCTTACACTGGCCACTAGTGTGAATGAAAGGATTGTACACCAAGCCACAATGTAATGAGAAGATTGACACTGACCACCAATGTAACTGAAACATTTAGCCTGCATTCACATTTGTGTGTGTCGGGAACGCATGCAAAATCGCTTTCCTGGCACCACAGAAACATGCTGCCCCTTAGCAGATACACAGAAGTTCCATTAATTGACACCCTCATGCATCTGCTGAGATGTGCTTATTCACATGCACCAAAATTCACCGCGCTGTGGCACCATGTTATTTTGAAAAAGGGTTCCACCTCCAATTTGCTTATCTTTGCACAACATGCTTAATAACCACAGTTGTAGGCAAGATTTGCAAGTATGCCCCTTTACCTCCCCAGTGGATAGCATTCAGCAGAAGTGATGGTGGATATGACCTCAGGGGGGCATGATATACATATGAACGCCACCTCTATCTATTTACAAATTAATGCCGCTGGTCCGCAACTATTTACATATTAATGCTGCTGCTATTTACATAACGATGCAGGTTATTTACATGTAAACACAGGGTCTGCAGGTGATTCATCTGTACACAGCAATAGGGCAGAGCTAAGCAGCATTAGTAACAGAACTTCACACTGAGATTTCAGGACACAGCATGGGACTAAAACTTAAAGAGACAAGGGAATTTGCCCTACCTTAAAGACGGCCCTGAATATGATTCAAAGCTGTGCACATCCTGTCACCAATATAATGTTTCCTATAGTCCCACAGAAAAAAACAGTGTTCCTAAAGCAGTGTCTCTCAACTCCTGTCTTCAGAACCCACTAACAGGCCAGATGTTAAGTATTACCTTGGAGAGATGCAGACTAGAATACTGCAATCACTGAGCAGCAAATTATATCACCTGTGATGTTTTTCAATGATCTTGCAAACCTGGCCTGTTAGTGGGTCCTGAGGACAGGAGTTCAGAACCACTGTCCTAAAGGGTCATTGCTAGACTTTTAAATGATGCAGCTGGGCAAGTTGATAGCAGGCAAGGTAAGTGGGAGTATCCTGTATTAGAGGGGTTTCAAACTCAATTTCATCATGGGTCGCATCAGCATTATGATTGTCCTCAAAAGGGCCGGTTGTATCTGTAAGATTAGATGTCCAGCGCATCCCCTCCCCTTACATTAGATGTCAAGAGCCACCCCACCATCAGAAGTTGAGTCCCCTACTCTCCCTAACATCACAGTGCACCCCCTTTCCTTATGCTGCTGCTGGGAAGAAGCTGGATGCATTGCTTGAAAGCAGAACGTAGGGGTCTGGAGGAGGACCAGAGGAGGGCTGGAGCTCTCCTGCAGCTGCAGGAGAGGTGTGAGGGCCACATGAAATGTCCTGGAGGGCCGGATTCGGCCCGCAGGCCTTGTGTTTGACATCTGTGCTGTATTACCTGCCAAGCACAGTAAAATAAAGGAGAAGTAAATTTGGAACATCAATGACGTGTTTTTTTTAACAGAGATTTAAGAAGTTAAAAAATAATAATGTAAAAATGTTTTACATTTTGCATACAAAAAAGGCATGACTGTGGGGTTGCTTTACTAAAAATGGAGAGTGCAAAATCTGGTGCAGCTCTGCATGGTAGCCAGTCAGCTTCTAACTTCAGTTTGTTCAATTAAGCTTTGACCAAAAAATAACTGGAAGCTGATTGCTTTCCTTACAAAGCTGAATACAGATTTTGCATACTCCACTTTTAGTAAATCAACCCCTGTATGTCCATGCTGCAAAGGTCCCTTCTTTAGCTTGGACTACATGGAATATAACACCCCCCCCCCCCCCCCATTTATTTCAGTAAATTACATACCGGTACATTTAGGAACATTTTAAATCATTATAATAATGAACATTTGTTGGAAAAAAAAAAACTACAAAGAACACATCCTCCTGGCCATTAAAATGCTTCCTAAATTTCCAGAAAAGGCTACATATCACTTGCCAGCAGCAAAATATGACTTACTTTCAGCAAGATAAAGTATCTGTTATACATTTAAAATGGTTTCATCACTAATAGATTAATCAGCCACAAATGTGTATGGCAAATGTGCACTTTCTATATGCTAATTCACAAATTCTTATATTTTTCAACGTCCATGCTGCATGTGCAAAAAAAATTGTATATATGTCATCTGTGTGCTAATCAAACAAAAAGTTATCATAATTAAATTTTGACTGAATCGTACATTTAAATATGCAAATACTGTGGACAAGTGTTGCTGTGTGTAGTTGATCTGAATTGTGGCAGAATCTCTGATATACAGTATGCACAGGTGTTTGTTTGCACGGCAATGGATGATTTGCAAGATTCTACGTGGTGCCAAAGAAATGATCATGGCATAGATCGATTAAAAGATTGGTTTTAATCTATTATTTAGATTTATCACTGAATTATCTATTTTCAATCAATCAATCAATCAATCAATATTTTATGATGGCTGGCAGCACATAAAAATAAAACAATACAGCTAAAAATAAATTGAAAAGATGTTCCAAGAGATACCTGTATATTGTATTTTTTGTAAGTAAGAATGTCCCCAAAATGAAACTGTTGTAAGGCCATCAATATGCAAACAGGTACTCTCAGCTGCAATTCAAGGCTCTGCCAAGTCCCATGCAATGTGTACATCTCTCCATAGGTAACTAATAATCAGGGCCGGTGCTACCACTAGGCAAACTAGCCAGCCACCTATGGCCCACTCCTGCCTAGGGCACCTGGCCACTGGTGTTTATACTCTCTTCTCTATGCAGTAAGCAACTAAGTCTCAGCATCAGCATGCAGCCACCGCTCCGTTCGCACATAGTGTCAGACTGTATCTGTGCCCCGACTCCCAAGCGAATAAAAGCAAGCAAACATTCATTGATGGGCACTGGTAGGCTGCATTGATGGGCACTGGTGAGGCTGCATTAGATGTGCGCTGGTGAGGCTGCATTGATGGGCGCTGGTAGGCTGCATTAATGGGCTCTGTGAGGCTGCATTTGATGGGTGCTGATGGGCTGCATTTGATGGGCGCTTCATTAAAAAGGTGGGGTATACATGGGCAGGGCAAAGTGGTGGAGTCAGGGGTGGAACCAGGGGGGCAGCAAAATGAGGTTTCGCCCTGGGTTTCAAAAATCCTTGCACCAGCCCTGGTAATAATAACTCTGTCATACAATGCAACTGAACTGAGCAAATCAAATAAAAGTTACAAACTCAGGATCCTTCCCTTGACTGTGATCAAGGGTGATTTTAAAGATTCTACACATATACAAAATAACCGATCGTGGGATAAATCATTTATATTTACTACTGATTGATCATATTTTCAATTAATATTCTCAGCTGATCAAAAGCATGTAACAATAACATGCATGTTACATCATTCATTATTTACATTTTTGGGATCATCCATTTCTAAATCTCAAATCGCTACATGTGTGCATATTTTAGTGCATTTTCAGTTTTGCAAAAATACACTACAGTCCATTTAACATGGTTTCCTATGGGTCACGTTTACATCTGTGCATTTTATGAAAAGGGCCAGAGATTTTTTCTGGTTTTTCGTTCCATAGACTTCAATGGATGATTTATGTGTATTGAAAAACGCAAAATGCGCCTAGAATATGCAAACTGCAACCTGCATAGGTGTGAATCAGGCCTTAGGCAGGATCAGGGGTCTGGAGGCATGCCAAAGTTCCATCTTTGAGGCAAAAGTTATTTACATATTTAGTACCCTGGTTTGCAATGTGGATCCTAGGGTGCAAGCCAACAAAAACAAAATAACTACATTGAGTGGACCTATAGTCTGTTGCTATATGTAATTTGTGCTAATAAAATTAAATGCATCTTTTAAAAAGTTAGTATATGAAAGCATGTCAAAATGTGAAATATGCTCAGTTCGCCACTCAAGATGTATCTAAACTGAAGAACAAAAGGTATTGCAGCTTACCAGTACTTGGATGCGGTGGCTGCAATTGTTTTCTTTTTCACACTTTATTTTAACCTGGTAATCCTGCTATTAACTCCTGCCCTCTCCTAAAGTGACAATCGTACTGAGCAGCATTGTCATTCTAGGACAGGGAGTGTGTTAGGACTACATAACACTATAGTATTTTTTTTTTTTTTGTTTCAATGTTTTTATTAACATTTTCAAGTTAACAAGTTAACAATCCGTTCAAAGAAAATCAAAACACAATACAACGAATACAATGTAACGAATACAAGGTTGCAAACCGGAAAGAAGTACTTTTCAACATGAAAATGATTTAACACTCAAGTCTAATCAAAAGATGTATTACTGTTGAGTGCATATAAGTGGTTTTACAAGTGACAGAGCTAAAGGGTCTCGTGATTTATTATTTGAGGTGACCGATACCGGAAATGGGAGGAGAACCTCAGTGCCATCCTTGGACCCAAACACCTCTGTTGGGAGCTTATTGTGAATGGGTGGGGGCACTGGCTGGGGTCATGTGAAGTCGATGTTTGTTGTCCCTACGGTACGTGGTAACGGAGAAAATAAAAATGTGATTGATAGATGGGGGGAGGGGAGGCAGGGGGATGGGGGTAACTGCCTGCATATGATAAGAACAGGTTTGTACAATTTGTCCTGGTAGTTTCAGGGGTCCGGTGTATATGTACTTTGGTATATGGTTTGAAATTCCGTGGATTCTCTAAAGTGGATCCAACATGTCCAAGTTTTTGGTATTTGGTTGGTGTCTCATTTGCTTGGTGAAATAAGTTCTCCATCTCCGCTATTCTGTCTATGCGACGGAACCAATCGTCAATAGTGGGGGGATTGGGGCTTTTCCAGTGTACCGGTATACATTGTTTGGCCGCATTGATGAGGTGGAGGGTAAGGGATTTTTTGTAGGCTGAGTGGGGTATGGATGTGTGGTGGAGCAGATACTGGGCCGGGGTGAAGTTTGGGGTGTAGGTCGTTATTCTGGTTATCAGTCGGTGGACTTTTTGCCAAAAGGGTTGTAAGATTGTGCAGTCCCACCAGATATGTACCAAGGAGCCTATTGCTGCATCGCTTCTCCAGCATTGCGGAGAGACCTGTGGGTGATACTTGTGAATCTTGTCAGGCGTTCTCTCACCATCTAGAGTATATTTTATAACCATTTTTTTGTGTCGAAACGTTAATCGATCCCTTATGGATGTGGTTGTACAATCACTCCCACTCTTCCTTAGGTAAGTCCATGGAGAGCTCCCCTTCCCATTGCTGGCTGATTTTGTTCTCCTTAGGATTGCAATCACTAATAGGAGCGAGTATACCACTGAAATCAAGTGTCTTATGCCGCGTACACATGACCGGACTTTACGGCATACTTTGCCCGGCGGACTTTTCGACGGACTTTAAGACGGACTTTCCGAATGAATGGACTTGCCTATACATGATCAACCAAAGACCGACGGATTTATACGTGATGAAGTATGACCGGACTAAAACAAGGAAGTTCATAGCCAGTAGCCAATAGCTGCCCTAGCGTCAGTTTTTGTCCGTCGGACTAGCATACAGACGAGCAGACTTTTCGACCGGACTCAAGTCCGTCGGATAGATATGAAACATGTTTCAAATCTAAGTCCGTCAAACTTTTGAGAAAGCAAAGTCCGCTGGAGCCCACACACGATCGAATTGTCCGTCGAAATCCGGTACGCCGGACCAAGTATGCCGTAAAGTCTGATCGTGTGTACGCGGCATCAGTGGCACTGTACTGGTACACATTGCTTTAAAGGGAGTGTAGTCTCTATACCATTTATAGAGGGGTTTTATCCTATTAAGAAAGTGCCTGATTTGTAAGTAGTGGAAGAATTGAATAGTACGATTAGGAAATCGTGAGGCGATGTTCTGAAATGGTATCAGCTGGCCATCAAGAAAAAGTTGCTCTGCTCTAAGTAATGAAGCACAGCCTGAGCTGATTAGGTTGTGAGCCATAAGGCCGGCAGGAAATTCTGGGTTTTGGGCTAGCGGGGTCAGAGGCCCGGGGGCCGGGGTCAGGGTGAATTTTTTACATGCCGTCCAAAATGCCACTAAGGTAGGGCCTATTAACGGGTGATCTACTTGTTCTGAAGGGATCGATTTTTGTTTGATCCATGGCGTATGTGCTATCGGCACCAGTGAGAAAGAGTCCTCCAAGTTGATCCAGTCTTTGGTCTTTGCGTGTATGTGCCAGCCTATGATTCTGGTTAGTTGGCAAGCCCATTGATATTTTTATACATCTGGAAGTCCAATCCTCCCCTTCATCTTAGGAAGGACCAATCTATCCCAATTTAATCTAGGGGTGTTGGCAGACCAGATGAAGTTTCTGCACAGCTTTTTGTAAAAAGTAAGGAACGATGGGGGGATTTTGATTGACAATGTTTGAAATAAGTATAGGAGTCTAGGTAGGATGTTCATTTTAATAATGGAACTAAAATATATATGAGAACAGGAGGCTTGAATAACCATGTATAAACTGTATACCAAATATTGTAGTGACTGCAATTCAGCCCCAAAAAAAACTATTGCCACAAGTATCCCAAACAGAAGGGGACAGAAAAAGATTGGGGCTAACCAAATGGCAGTAAAAACTAGAAATGTAGTATCAAAATATATAATAATTTATTAGTATATATTTAAAAAACATGGAGATACATACGACCAATGACAGACTGGCCCTGGCTCAGGTTGGTGACGAGCCACAGTGGGCTGGTCAAGAACAAACACAGATGGGAGGGACAAGACAACATATAACAAATAATAAACAAGAAAAAAACAAAAACGTCTGGACGCCAGGTAAATTGGTGTCAGACTAACCAACCACCGAAGGGTGGAATGTTTAGCAGATGCTGAGTTTAGGGTAGACTAATGCCGCGTACACATGAGCGGACTTTTGACTGGACTGGTCTGACGGACCGAGTCCGGCGGACAATTCGACCGTGTGTGGGCTTCATCGGACCTGCAGCGGACTTTTTCAGTCGAAAATCCGACAGATTTAGATTTGGAACATGTTACGTCGGAACTCCACCGGACCCAGTTCCTATTGAAAATTCCGCTCATCTGTATGCTAGTCCGACAGACGAAAACCGACGCTAGGACAGCTATTGGCTACTGGCTTCCTTATTTTAGTCCGGTCGTATGTCATCACGTAAGAATCCGTCGGACTGATCGTGATCATGTGTAGACAAGTCCGTTTGTTCGGAAAGTCTGTCGGAAGTCCGACGAAAGTCCGTCGGATAGACTGTCGGACCAGTCCGGTCGAAAAGTCCGCCCGTGTGCACGCTGTATAACACCAAGCCCCCTGGGAGGCTCGGGCTCGAGCTAGCGGAGAGAAAAGGGACAGGGATGGAAGGAAAGGAATCAATCAAGGTCCTGTAATGGCTATGTGTAGGGACAGTCCTGTGATGTAGCCTCTTGAAACAAGTTGACTTGAAACAAGTTGATTGCCAAGATAGCTGAAAAGTCCAGAGGGGAGAAAAAGTCCATCATTACATGAAAATTCAGGGGTATGGATATGCATCCTGCGTGAAATGAAACTTTCAGGATAAGTCCCCAGTAGACTGTAATAATTCAGCAATGGGCATGCACAGTTACTGTACTGGCACAGTACTAGAATATTAGCAGAGGCAATACATAACCGCTCCTGAAGACGAATAATGCCGTCAGTCTATGAGATGTATTCTCCTCAAGTGGTGCACCCTTATTCGTTTATTCATCTACAGGGAAATCAGTGGACCATCGGGGAGGTATCGCATGACAGAGTGCTGTATTGCGGAGGCTACTGCTTACAAACTATTCCCACATGCATCAGATAAGGTCCACAGATGGACACGCCAGAATGGCTCCTACCATTCGCCGTGAACCAGCAATCATAGCCCCTCCCTCGGTGCGCGGGCTCACGAGCACCACGGGGGATGTTGCCATAGCGTGATGTCTGAGAGGAAGTGACGTCAATGCGTTTCACAATAAACAATGTGTAGCTTCATCTGGACCAGCTCACTGTGGCTCGTCACCAACCTGAGCCAGGGCCAGTCTGTCTTTGGTCGTATCCATGTACCTCCATGTTTTTTAAATATATACCAATAAATTATTATATATTTTGATACTACATTTCTAGTGTTTCCTGCCATTTGGTTAGCCCCAATCTTTTTCTGTCCCCTTCTGTTTGGGATACTTGTGGCAATCATTTTAATAATGGCAGCTCTCCCAAACCACGAGAAAGTGCCTAAGGTCCATTTGCGGAGGTCTTGCTGTATGGATTGGAGTATAGGTGGGAAGTTTCTAGAGAATATCTCGGTCAAGTTTTCAGGGATTTTTATACCCAGGTAGGTAATGGCAAATCTTTCCCAAATAAAGGGGAAGTTGGATTGGCGTTGTGCTACAACGTGTGTGTGGATGAATATGTTCAGTGCCTTGGACTTTGAAAAGTTAATTTGGAGGTTGGAGATATCTTTGAAAAGGGTAAAGTCTTTTAGCAGGTTTGGTATGGTGGTTATGGGGTCTGATAGAAATAGCAGAATATCATCTGCGTATGCCGCAACTTTGTATTGTTTGTTTTTGATGGAAATGCCCTTGATGTCTGGGTTGGCTCTCAATCTGCGTAGGAGGGGTTCCATGGTGAGTAGAAAAATAAGGGGGGAGAGGGGGCATCCCTGGCGTGTACCATCTGACACGGAGAAGGCATCCGACAGATGGCCATTGACCCGGATTCTGGCTGTGGGTGACGTATAAAGCGCCAATATCAGTTGGAGTAGGTCATCTGGAAAACCCATCGCTTGTAATGCCGCCGTCATATAGTCCCAGGCTACTCTGTCGAACGCCTTCTCCGCATCAAGGGATAGCATAAAACATGGTTTGGACATTGTTGTTAGCCAGTGATGTATGTTAATAGCATTTATGGTGTTATCCCTGGCTTCTCGTCCAGGGATAAATCCAACCTGGTCCAGAGAGATCAGTTTGGGGAGCAAGGGGAGTATCCGATTTGCGAGAACCTTGGCATAGAGCTTCACGTCTGCGTTTAGGAGTGAGATGGGCCGGTAATTAGACACTATAGTGTTATCCTTGCCGGGCTTTGGCATTAACGTCACGTGGGCTTCTACATAGTTACATAGTTACATAATAGGTGAAGTTGAAAAAAGACACAAGTCCATTAAGTCCAACCTATGTGTGTGATTATATGTCAGTATTACATTGTATATCCCTGTATGTTGCGGTCGTTCAGGTGCTTATCTAATAGTTTCTTGAAACTATCAATGCCCCCCGCTGAGACGACCGCCTGTGGAAGGAAATTCCACATCCTTGCCGCTCTAGCAGTAAAGAACCCTCTACGTAGTTTAAGGTTAAACCTCTTTTCTTCTAATTTTAATGAGTGACCACGAGTCTTGTTAAACTCCCTTCTGCGAAAATTTTTTATCCCTATTGTGGGGTCACCAGTATGGCATTCGTATATTGAAATCATATCCCCTCTCAAGCATCTCTTCTCCAGAGAGAATAAGTTCCGTGCTCGCAACCTTTCCTCATAACTAATATCCTCCAGACCCTGTATTAGCTTTGTTGCCATTCTTTGTACTCGTTCCAATTCCAGTACATCCTTCCCGAGGACTGGTGCCCAGAACTGGATAGCATACTCTAGGTGCGGCCGGACCAGAGTGTTGTAGACCAGGAGAATTATCGTTTTATCTCTGGAGTTGATCCCCTTTTTAATGCATACCAATATTCTGTTTGCTTTGTTAGCAGCATGCCATCGCTGAGTCTATCATCTACTAGGACCCCCAGGTCCTTTTCCATCCTAGATTCCCCCAGAGGTTCTCCCCCCAGTGCATAGATTGCATTCATATTTTTGCCACCCAAATGCATTATTTTACATTTTTCTACATTGAACCTTATTTGCCATGTAGTTTCCCACCCCATTAATTTGTTCAGATCTTTTTGCAAGGTTTCCACATCTTGTGGAAAAGTTATTGCCCTGCTTAGCTTAGTGTCGCCCGCAAATACAGAGATTGAACTGTTTACTCCATCCTCCAGGTCGTTTATGAACAAATTAAATAGGATTGGTCCCAGCACAGAACCCTGGGGAACCCCACTACCCACCCCTGACCATTCCGAGCACTCCCCATTTATCACCACACTCTGAACACGCCCTTGTAGCCAGTTTTCAATCCATGTACTCACCCTATGGTCCATGCCAACGGACCTTATTTTGTAGAGTTAACGTTTATGGAGAACTGTGTCAAATGCTTTTGCAAAATCCAGATACATCATGTCTACGGGCCTTCCTTTATCTAGATGGCAACTCACCTCCTCATAGAAGGTTAATAGATTTGTTTGGCAAGAACGATTCTTCATGAATCCATGCTGATTACTGCTAATGATACTGTTCTCAGTACTAAAATCTTGTATAGTCCCTTATCATCCCCTCCAAGAGTTTACATACTATTGATGTTAGGCTAACTGGTCTGTAATTCCCAGGGATGTATTTTGGGCCTTTTTTAAATATTGGTGCTACACTGGCTTTTCTAGGATGTCTTTGTGGGCATGTGGTGATGAGGATAATGAGTTGAAGGCTTTCGTGAAGTAAGGGATTAGTAGCTTTTGCTCAGTGACAGATGTTTTAGGGCGGCTAAGCATAACACTATAATATGACCTGTGGTGGATTTATACGTCGGAGCAATGCATTTAGAGGCCAATTATGCAACCTCTTGAATGCATGGTTGCTTTTTTGGCAGGGTTTTTTTTTTACCAGCCGAACAGAGATTTTGTATAAAATATTGTGCTATAATACATGTGCCAAGCATTTGGCTTGCGGTTGTGTCATGGCCCTATTGTCTTCAATGGACGAGTTTGACAGGCAGTCTTGCCTGTTAAACTCGACAGGCCGAGTTAAATTTACCCCAACCATGAAACAAAGCATTGTACTTGCGGCTTGTGTACAATCGTCTCTGACGTCCATGTCCGCTTGTAGGTTTAAACAGCCTGTTTTTAATACCCCCTGGCATGTGAAAGAGACCTAAGTGAGTAGAACATGTCCATTTTCTCTTTGCAAAAGAGATTTTCACTTAGTGAATGAGGTAAAACAAAATAAAAAATCACTCAGCAGATAATAATCACTAGCAAGGAAAAAAAAACTGAATATTTCACCTCGATAAGTACCGGTAAATATTTTCTAAGTAAACATGTTCCACTTCATTAGTAAATTCATGTCATTGTGTCAGTCAAAAGCAGTCAGTCAAAAGCAGTCAGTCAACTAGTATTTTAGGAGGGGGGGTCAGCAATGACAACCCCATATTTAATCATAAATAGAGTTAACTTAAAAAACAACCACAAATACTTTACAGCCAGTTTTTGTGAACAGCATTTTTTTGGCATGAGGGGTATATAACCAGAGCTCTTCTCAAAGCAAAAGTCCAGCTTCAAAACCGAAAAAAATTATATTACTGTAGCATGCTTTGGTGATATATTGTCTGTTGAGAACACAGTGGTTTGCTGGAAGACAGTTCCTTCAGGCATCCATTCACATGAGGAAAAAAAAAATCCTAAGACAGATGCCAGTGACTCATTATGCAGTTCTGTTCTTGGAGCAGCAAACAAACTTTTATCTCGCTCTGCAGGAATGGAACTTTTGGCACAAAGGGAACAGGTGTTCTGAGTACCTGCTTAGCACAGCCAGCCTCTTAGGAACAAAAATGGATCAAACTAAATTTTTGTTTTCCCTGTATGCTGAATATTCAGCAAAGATCACCTGGATGTTTGGAACAACTTGGATCATTTAAGCAAAAATAAACATTCTGCTTGGGAATAAAGGAGAATTTTGTGCGACCTAACAGCTTAAAGCCCAACTCTGGCTAAAAATCATATTTGTTTTTTTTTAGGGAAGAGAGTACATATTTATTGCTGTCTGTGTATAGGGATGAGCCGAACACCCCCCTGTTCGGTTCGCACCAGAACATGCGAACAGGAAAAAAGTTTGTTCGAACACGCGAACACCGTTAAAGTCTATGGGACACGAACATGAATAATCAAAAGTGCTAATTTTAAAGGCTTATATGCAAGTTATTGTCATAAAAAGTGTTTGGGGACCCGGGTCCTGCCCCAGGGGACATGGATCAATGCAAAAAAAAGTTTTAAAAACGGCCGTTTTTTCAGGAGCAGTGATTTTAATAATGCTTAAAGTCAAACAATAAAAGTGTAATATCCCTTTAAATTTCATAGCTGGGGGGTGTCTATAGTATGCCTGTAAAGGGGCGCATGTTTTCCGTGTTTAGAACAGTCTGACAGCAAAATGACATTTTGAAGGAAAAAACACATTTAAAACTACCCGCGGCTATTGCATTGCCGACAATACACATAGAAGTTCATTGATAAAAACGGCATGGGAATTCCCCACAGGGCAACCCCGAACCAAAATTAAAAAAAAAAAATGATGTGGGAGTCCCCCTAAATTCCATACAAGGCCCTTCAGGTCTGGTATGGATATTAAGGGGAACCCCAGCCAAAATTTTTAAAAAAATGACGTGGGGTTCCCCCTAAATTCCATACCAGACCCTTCAGGTCTGGTATGGATTTTAAGGGGAACCCCGCGCTAAAAAAAAGAAAAAAAACGGCGTAGGGTCCCCCCCAAAAATCCATACCAGACCCTTATCCGAGCACGCAACCTGGCAGGCCGCAGGAAAAGAGGGGGGGACGAGAGTGCGGCCCCCCCCTCCTGAACCGTACCAGGCCACATGCCCTCAACATTGGGAGGGTGCTTTGGGGTAGCCCCCCAAAACACCTTGTCCCCATGTTGATGAGGACAAGGGCCTCATCCCCACAACCCTGGCCGGTGGTTGTGGGGGTCTGCGGGCGGGGGGCTTATCAGAATCTGGAAGCCCCCTTTAACATGGGGACCCCCAGATCCCGGCACCCCCCTGTGTGAAATGGTAAGGGGGTACTTACCCCTACCATTTCACTAAAAAAGTGTCAAAATAGTTAAAAATGACAAGAGACAGTTTTTGACAATTCCTTTATTTAAATGCTTCTTCTATCTTCTATCTTCCTTTATCTTCTGGTTCTTCTGGTTCTTCTGGCTCTTCTGGTTCTTCCTCCGGCGTTCTCATCCAGTATCTCCTCTGCGGCGTCTTCTATCTTCTTCTCCTCGGGCAGCTCCGCACCCATGGCATGGGGGGAGGCTCCCACTCTTCTCTTCATCTTCTTCTTCATCTCTTCTTCCTTCTTCCTTCTTCTCTTCTTCTCTTCTTCTCTTCTTCATTTTCTTCTCCGGGCCGCTCCACAGCCATGCTGGAATGGAGGGAGGCTCCCGCTGTGTGACGACGTCTCTTCGTCTGACGGTTCTTAAATAACAGGGGGCGGGGCCACCCGGTGACCCCGTCCCCCTTTGACGCACGGTGACTTGACGGGACTTCCCTGTGACGTCATGGGGAATGCCATAGGGAAGTCCCGCCCCCCGTTATTTAAGAACCGTCAGACGAAGAGACGCCATCACACAGCGGGAGCCTCCCTCCATGCCAGCATGGCTGCGGAGGGGCCCGGAGAAGAAAATGAAGAAGAAAGAAGAGAAGAAGGAAGAAGAGATGAAGAAGAAGAAGAAGATGAAGAGAAGAGCGGGAGCCTCCCCCCCATGCCATGGGTGCGGAGCAGCCCGAGGAGAAGAAGATAGAAGACGCCGCAGAGGAGATGCTGGACGAGAATGCCGGAGGAAGAACCAGAAGAGCCAGAAGAACCAGAAGAAGATGAAGGAAGATAGAAGAAGCATTTAAATAAAGGAATTGTCAAAAACTGTCTCCTGTCATTTTTAACATTTTTGACAGTTTTTTAGTGAAATGGTAGGGGTAAGTACCCCCTTACCATTTCACACAGGGGGGGGCCGGGATCTGGGGGTCCCCTTGTTAAAGGGGGCTTCCAGATTCCAATAAGCCCCCCGCCCGCAGACCCCCACAACCACCGGCCAGGGTTGTGGGGATGAGGCCCTTGTCCTCATCAACATGGGGACAAGGTGTTTTGGGGGGCTACCCCAAAGCACCCTCTCAATGTTGAGGGCATGTGGCCTGGTACGGTTCAGGAGGAGGGGGTGCACTCTCGTCCCCCCCTCTTTTCCTGCGGCCTGCCAGGTTGCGTGCTCGGATAAGGGTCTGGTATGGATTTTTGGGGGGACCCCACGCCATTTTTTTTTAAATTTTGGCCGGGGTTCCCCTTAATATCCATACCAGACCTGAAGGGCCTTGTATGGAATTTAGGGGGATTCCCACGTCATTTTTTTTTTAAATTTTGGTTCGGGGTTGCCCTGTGGGGAATTCCCATGCCGTTTTTATCAATGAACTTCTATGTGTATTGTCGGCAAAGCAATAGCCGCGGGTAGTTTTAAATGTGTTTTTTCCTTTGAAATGTCATTTTGCTGTCAGACTGTTCTAAACACAGGAAACATGCGCCCCTTTACAGGCATACTATAGACACCCCCCAGGTACGAAATTTAAAGGGATATTACACTTTTATTGTTTGACTTTAAGCATTATTAAAATCACTGCTCCTGAAAAAACGGCCGTTTTTAAAACTTTTTTTTGCATTGATCCATGTCCCCTGGGGCAGGACCCAGGTCCCCAAACACTTTTTATGACAATAACTTGCATATAAGCCTTTAAAATTAGCACTTTTGATTTCTCTCATAGACTTTTAAAGGGTGTTCCGCGGCATTCGAATTTGCCGCGAACACCCCAAATTGTTCGTTGTTCGGCGAACTTGCGAACAGCCAATGTTCGAGTCAAACATGAGTTCGACTCGAATTCGAAGCTCATCCCTATCTGTGTATATGCAAAGTGGGTGAGAGTCAGATTTAAGGCTAGGATTACACTGTTGCGGGTGTGGGGCAGCACATAAATTGCATCTGTTCCTACACCTGAAACCACCCACAGCCAAACCATGCTGTTGCTTTGCAGACACGCTTGTTGGCAGATAGTGGTTAACGCTGACCAGGTTGAGAAGGCTGGGATTAATTGTGTTTCCAAACGCTTTCTTGGAGGGTTTTCTTGGGTCTGACTCCCAGGTGCTGTGTGCTATAAAAGGGATGGAGGCCTGGACCCTGGGGTTCTGTCTTACCATGCGCTCTGTCTTACTCAGGGACTCGAACTAAGAGGAGAGAGCAGACTTTGCTCATTGCAATTGCTGGAGTCTGTATTTCCAGTGCTATGTTAAGGTCAGAGTTCCCACTATCTAGGGGGATTGATGGGACCTGCAGTTTATTCTGAAGATGTTAATCCTGGATACTACCATTTTAGACTCTGCCTGGTCTGAAGTTACTAAAGGGGTGTAATGCAAATTACCGGCACACATAGCTAGAGTTCTGGTCACCAAAAACACATTGGGGTATGAAGAAGATAATGGAACAAGAGTTCATACAGTTTGAAAAAAGTGGTTACCAAGGGTAACAAAGGTTTTTCTAGCTGCCTGTCGTAAGAGTGTATATGTGACAGGCAAGATAGCCTCTTGAAGCGTGGAAGATATTGTTGGCACTCCTTCTGCAGCAATCTGTCTCCCATAGCAACGGAGCAGATCTGCACCGCCAAAGTCCTCATCCTGTACACAGGTACAGAAGAGCAAGAGTTAAGTAAAGTGCACACATGGAGTCTACGCTAGGTGCACATCGGGACCATATAAAGTTGCTGGGAGTTAGGTAACAGTGATAAGCTGGACAGGTGGAGAAGACAAGGGTTCTGCATGCCCCTCCCAAATGCACAAGTGACTGTTGTGCTGTACCCCTTAGTGTAAGGCAAGTGACCCTATCTAAGGTGCCTAGCGAAGCCCAAAAGAACCCACCCCAGGGCAGGCCTCTCATGTGACCCTTGTTTGGCACCCAATGAGGAGGGGAACATGAAGAATGCACCACACCCCCACCACACCACAACCTGCCCACATGCTGGGCTACCATTCATTCATAATGGCAGCACCCCATGCATCTAAAAAACAGTGCATTTTTAGTTACAGAAAGTCACCTGGTGCAAAAGCACCATGCAATTTCCCTTTCATTGTGGTTTCAAAACCAGGAATCTTTTTCCTGCATGAAATGCATTCAAATAAATGGACTGCCTGTACCTTGCTGTTCCTCAGCACACCCTAATCACTCCTTGTGTATTAGTGTACTTGAGTGCCAGCTGTCTCCTCAGGAGAAAGGCGGCTGTGCTGTGGGTTGTCTTCTTCTCTCTCCCCATTGGCACTGCTGCGCTCACAGTATCTTCTTCTCCCCCTCACCGCCACTGCTGAACAGAGTACAGCTGCAGCCAGCTATGTGTCTTTGTGAGAGTCCACTCACCCCTTTCCTTCTGCAGCTGCCACTCAGCCAATTAGCAGCAAAGGGGGACACAGGACTGCCACAAGGGACACTGTGAAATGAGTTAGCGAGTATATTTGTTAAAGGCTAAGTTCACCTTCTGCAGGTAAAAAAATAGTGGATTTTTTTTTTTTTTTGGAGCCTGCAGAACATTGAACCTGCGATCAGTAGATTGCAGGTGTAATGCCAGGCTCCTCTCAGGATAGCTGTCTGCCTGTACCTCCAATACAAACAGGCAGTTACTTGAGAGCGGGAAGCTCACCAGCGCCCTCGTAGTTTATTGAGAACTACAAGCCATCAGCTGAAATGGATGACAGTACTTGTAGTCTATTCATTCACAGGAAACTGTGATTGAATGAAACGGATGTGTGTGGGCAGAGCCCTGCATGGACATGTTGTTTTCAAATTGTGACAGCGAGTGTGGGGAGAGTATCGCCCGCCTTCTGTCATGGGGAGGGGGATCAGGAGGAGAGGGTGCATGCTGAACATGTTACTTGTTACACCCTAAATACAAATGGAACATTTAGCATCTTCAGAAAGGTGAACTTAGCCTTTAAACTGCCAAGCTCGGGGCTTATGTGCCCAGGATCTGGAAGGGAGAGGGCCTTTGCTTATAGGCTCCTGTTCACCAGAGCACTGGCCTGGCCAAGAGAACCCGACCCTTCTAGGGCAATATGAATGTATGTTGCAGTACAGCATCGGCTACACAAACAACACCCACGCCGCTGTCACAAGAATACCAGAGCGTGCATCCAACGTCCGCACACACTGCTGTTCGCAGAGGGCTTCAGGGAGAGAAGAGGCGGCCCCTTCTACCACAGATGCTTACAGCTGTACCCTTGGGACTAGTGAGAGGGCTATTGGCCCATCATTATCAATAAGGTGGTTCTAGGTTCTGAACTGTTCAGCAATGCCATGAGAAAGGGGGCACCAGCAAAAACAATGCTAATGGTACATGTGCAATAATATTTATTATTGATAATAATTAATAATAATTATTTAGATAAAAAAATATTTGATACATTTTTTGTTTGTTTACATTTATTTAGAAGAGAGTGAGTGTGTGTGTGTATCTAGCTATCTATCATCTATCTACACACACACACGTGTGTGTGTGTGTTTGAGCTTTGCTGTGCACACCCTAATGCAATAGACTGCGCACACCTATGGGGTGATCCTGTTCTTGTGCTCATCATTTTAAGCCATGGCTGTTATGACTACTTCAGCTTTTGTCATGGCTCCTAAATTTACTTTTCCATGCTTGAGCTAATACTAGTACTACTGGTAATAAACATCCCTAACCATTGTTTGTACTGTATACTGTATTTCACTTCAGTCTCCCATCTACAGCAATCAAGGTAAATTTCAGGAACATCACAAAGACTTCTTTCTAAACGCTATTTAGGAACTTTGGGACAGAATACCCCTAGTGCCAGTGATACATTTGTGTATTTCACATGGTTACGAATGTTTGACCATTTTTCCAGAAGCGCATTTCTGAGGTCAGGCAGTGATGTTGGACGACAAGGCCTTCCTCGCAGTCTCTGCTCTAATTCATCTTAAAGGTGTTGTTTCGAGTTGAGGTCAGGACACTGTGCAGGCCAGTCAAGTTCCACCAACCCAAACTCACTCATCCATGTCTTTATGGATCTTGCTTTGTGCACTGGTGCGCAGTCATGTTGGAACAGAAAGGGGCCATCCCCAAATTGTTCCAACAAAGTTGGGAGCATGAAACTGTCCAAAATTACTTGGTATGTTGACACCTTAGGAGTTCCCTTAACTGGAACTAAGGGGCCAGGCCCAACCCCTGAAAAACAACTCCACACCATAAACCCCCCTCCACTAAATAATTTGGACCAGTGCACAATGCAGGGTTTGTCTAAAAAATTTGGTGAATGGTATCAGAAAACAAACAAAATGGAGGATACAAACAAATTACCTTTATTGGCCTTCAAAATAATCGCCATCCTTTACAACACACTTTTGGCAATGTTCAAAAAGCTTCTAGGAACTGTCAGCAAAGGCCTCCTTAGGAATCGATCACAAAACCACTGTCACACATTCTTGGATTGCTGCCACGTCCGCAAAACGTGCGCCTTTCATGGCGCTCTTCAAGGAATTTCTGGGCCATGAGGAAGACCGTGAACGCCATTCCATCAATTGCCGCATGGATTCCGGATCGAACTGCTGGCACCACGTCTCATCCACTTTGACAATGGTTCACAGAAAGGATGGATCCTGGTCACATGTGGTAATGAAATCCCCAGAGGTTTTGCTTTCTATTCGTTTGTCAGCTTGTGCTGCACAAACTGGGAACAGATCAGACGATGGGGCGCACTGTGTCCTTGCTAAGTATGAGCTGAACACCTCCCGGTTCGGTTCATACCAGAACAGGGACCCGGGTCCTGCTCCAGGGGACATGTATCAATGCAAAAAAAAGGTTTAAAAACATCAGTTTTTTCGGGAGCAGTGATTTTAATAATGCTTAAAGTGAAACAATAAAAATGAAATAATGCTTTTAAATATCGTGCCTGGGAGGTGTCTATAGTATGCCTGTAAAGTGGCACAGTTTTCCCGTGTTTAGAACAATACTACAGCAAAATAACATTTCTAAAGAAAAAAAGTCATTCAAAGCTGATCGTGGCTGTAATGAATTGTCGGGTCTCGGCAATATAGATAAAACTCATTGAAAAAAACGGCATGGGTCCCCCTCCAGTCCATTACCAGGCCCTTTGGGTCTGGTATGAATATTGAGGGGAACCCCAAACCAAAAATTAAAAAAAACAATTGTGTGGGGGTCCTCCCAAAATCCATACCAGGCCCTTCAGGTTACGTAACGGGTGACCCAGCCCCCCTCTGATGTCACCGGGAAACCCATAGGGAAGTCCCCGTCAAGTCCCCGTGCCTCACAGGGGGGCAGGGTCACCAGGTGGCCCCGCCCTCCGTTATTTAAGAAGTGTCAGAAGAAGAGAAGCATCACACAGCTGGATACAGGTGATGTGACCAGCCAGTCCTCTGTAACTGGCGTTGGTTTATCCTCTTTGTGAAAAGTGGAGGTGTCTTCCCTTGGGGGTGCCTTTTGTGGAGCTCTTGTACCTACTGGGGTCTACTGCTTACTCTGGGACCAAGCACCTATCCCAGGTGTTCCTCCCATCTCTATGGTTCTTGTCTTCTCTACCCCTCCCCGCCCCCCAGTCCTTGGCCTCTGTGGAGCTGTGGTTGATCGATCTCTTCCTACTGGATGCTGGGGATGTCCTGGAGAATTTATTGATAACATACGTGGTCAGTATTTGTATATATACGTTATTGTAATACATTTATTATTGTATATTGCATTAGCTAGGCTATGCCTTGGAAGTTTTAACAACTCTTTACTTACTGCATATGTCTATGAATGCGTTTTCTTTTTGTTTGCTTATTTCTGTTCTGCTCTATAATTTTTAGATGTAAAATTCATTGTGACCAAACCTGCTACCCCTGAAGAAGAGGTCTACCTATTATACCTTGAAACGTTGGGTCATTCTTCTATTGTTGTAAATCAATTTTCTCAATAGAATTGGTTATTGTCCTATGTTTATTATTCACCCTTATTCATCAATGTGCATCCATTTTAATGATGCATTATTGTCATATGTCATGGTGACCTCTTTTTAAACTTTTTCTAATAAATATGATATATTTTAATATCTTTTTACACTTTTGTACTTACATTGTGAGTGACCCATTCCAAAAGTCCCATTAGAGAAGCCACACTTCTTGTGAGTGTTTTTGTGTTTTGTACTATATAGGGATGTGGGTTCATTTAACAATTCAAATTCATATTGGGGTGACACAATTTACTCATAAATGTTCCAAACAGTGCACACGAAATGGAGCAACCCATTGGCAAGCACCGATCAACATAAAATTCCTCTTGCCAACAGCATCTGAACAGCCAAAAACTGTCCGGATGAACCGGGAGCAAGGGGAAAGTCGATTCAATATCAGCTTTTGCCATCGGTGGCCCCTTTCCACAGTGGCGAACCCAGCCCACTGCTGCATCGAAGGAAGTGTAAGAAACTGTGCATGAGTCAGGGTCAATCGCATCGTTGACAGATCCCCCCTTTGGAAAAGACAGGTGGTGTATAAGCCTAAACTTGTTTGGCTCCTTTTTGGGCACCACTCCCAGAGGGGAAATCACCAATTCCTCCATAGGCCGATCACAGAAAGGCCCCGCCATGGTGCCTAGCACCATTTCCTTACCCAATTTATCTCTCACTACCCCAGGGTGGAGCAACGCCGATCACAAATTCTTAGCTACCGGCGGAACGGCCGATAAAGAGCAAGGGATATGGAAACCTTCGGAAAGTCCCTCCCTCAAGAGCCTAGCGGCCTCCCGATATGGATATCTATTTAGAAAAATTTGCATCCTTTCCACCCTCACCGGCGTCATCCCTTTTGTTGTTAAAATCCCTGTCTCTTCCCTTGCCTTTTTTGAAACAGTGTGAAACGGGATGGGATCCCCTGCAGCCGGAGCACTCGTGTTTAAAACGACATGCTCCCCCAAACTTGCAGGTTCCCTCATTGAAAAAAAACTGATTCGGGGCCCTCGCCAACAACATTAGCTTCATATCTAGAAAACCCGCAAGCAAAAGCCAGTGGGTAAGGAGGAGGAGGTGGGACTTTATATGAAGCCAATGGTTTGCAAGCCGACACAAACGGTGGGTCAATAAAATTCTTTATTTGCATGTTCATACAAACAATGGTATCAGACAATATCAATATAACACTTGGTAAAATGTTAGCAATGATAACCAGAGATCAACATAAGGACCAGTAGTATAGTTATCAAGGATATAAAAGATATACAGGTAACATGGATAATAACATGAGTATAAGCAATATTATTGAAGATAGACCAGGGATCACCAGGTGTCAGAATGCGTACATGGTTAAAACAAAGTAATGCCTGCCTGATAGCTGGCCTCAAGTTCCTGTTAAGGGGTAAAACTCGGTATAACATGGGTTGGGACAGTAAATGACAACCGGTAGCTCGACGCGTTTCGTGGTTCAAGACCACTCATCAGGAGCAGACATGTCATGTTTCTGGAAATAAAAATGATAATAATATCAAGGGCCAAGGTAAAAATGGGTACAGAGGGCTAAATAATCCTCCAAAAATTGAAAAGTACTCACGGCAATTGTGGGTAAATGGTGAATGGCCAGGTACGGCAACCATCCGGAACTAATGCCGGGTCGGGAGCTGAGGCGGGCCCCCCCGCCGCGGCGACCAAAACAGGCAATCCCCCCCAGGGCGATGCAGAGCCATGAGGCACCCTAGAGTTGAGAGTGGAAGATGAGTGATAATGCAGGGAGTGTATGTGCAGCGGGGGGAAGAGGGAGGGGGAAAAAAAGGGGGGGAAAAAGGTAAGGGTTGGTAGGGGGGGGAAAGGGGGTAAAAAAAGAGGGGGGGGGGGGGAAAGTGGAGAGTGAGCGTGATGTAGAAGTGAGTGAGTGAGTGGAGTGAGTAATGGAGTGAGGGAAAGAGGGATAGGAAAGCTGGAGGATGACATGTGCACGAACAGGGGTAAGGAGTGAGCTTACCTGTGTGACAAGGTGGTGTAGAGCAACCACCACCATGGTGAAGTGTAGCGGTAGTGTACCTCGAGCGCCGCACCACCCCAGGTGAACAAGACGCCCATATATAGACGCCGCCGCGGGGAGGCCCGCCAACGTCACGTCCGCATGGCCGAAGGTGGGAGGAGCCAGAGCGGGAGGCCGACCATTGGTCGGCGGCCGCTGAGACCAACCCACCAAGCCTGCGAGCATGAAAACCAGCGTGAGGGGCGCGGCGGCGCCAGGAGGCGCGGCGTACGTCCACCGCTGGTGACGTGACGTCGATGGGCAGTGGCGGCAAGCCCCGCCCCCACACACACGCCCACCAGATATTGTGTGATAGGGATGGAAACGTGCGACCTCTACCCGGCGCAGTTTCATATAAAGTCCCACTTCCCCTCCCCCTTGCTGTTGTTAACATTAGCTTCATCCAGAGGCTAATGTCCTTGTGATCCCATCTTAGGGACGGCCCTGCTCTGTCTGAATTGTTTGTCATACCTCCATAGCCAGGCCGAACCTCCATAAACTCTGTATGCTTCCCCCACCGCGTCCATGTAACAGAAAAGTGCCGAACATTGTTCAGGGTTCTTTTCGCCTATCATGCTTGCCATAATTTGCAGCCAATTTGTGACGGTGCGCAGGATCAAACGGTATCTCTGTTTCTCCTCATCCTCCTTCTTGCTATCGTCTGGTTTAACCCTATTCAAATTAAACTTTTCCAGAGGCAATGGAGAAAATATCTCCATGTACTCACCCTTCACTATCTTGTCTCTGACATTGGGCTTCAAGTGAGAGCCTAGCGGGCCCACAAAACAGACGTATACCTCGCATTTAGCTGCATCCGCAATGCGAACCACTTCTGTCTTGCCCCACTTTCCTGCGATGTACCAGCTTTTTCCCCCTTCACAGCTGTTGGCAGCCCAGGAGCCGTGGACCCAGACAAACCCACGACACTATGAGGCTCTGCAAAAACCGCTAAAGGGGAAGTGACCGACCCAGGGGACCCCTGCACCACCACAGCAGAGGGAGACCCGCCACTCGGCCCCGTTTTGCGGCCCTGGAACCCCCTGCAACCTTTACTCCCGACAACCCCTGCATATTGTTAGACCTATACATAGAGACAGACATGGAGACTTTTACCAGGCTGACCAGGGGAGGGTGTCTCCGCCGCCGTCCACTGCTGCCTAATGCTCCTGGACATCCTCCACATCCGACACGGACAGCTCCCCTTCTGATCGTGCGCCCGGTGGCTCCTGGATGTCCGGATCGCTCACCACTAGGGACACTGGCCTGGACACCTTGATGACCTGGCTCTGATGGCCCTGCCCCCCGGTTGTTCTTCCTGTGTTTCTTGGCCCTGGCCACTGCTGGTGTGTCCCTGTGGATGGGGCCATGTTAACCATGCTGCCTGGCGGTGGAAGGTGCCGATCTGAGGCCGCTGGCCAAGGCCGGAGAGGGCCCAACAGCCATGACAGTTCTTCTCCCTCACTGGGACCTCCCCCTGGCTGTAACATCCAGCAAGGGGATGTCCGTGTGCATCGGTTGGCCCCACCGCACAGACAGGGGTGATGTGTGTGTGCGCACCGAGGCCCCGCCAACGGAGCTCCGGCCCTGGCCCTGATGAGGATTCCGCCCCAGCCCTGGCCCAGCTAAAAACCGTCTGGTGTTTCGCTGGTGGGCCGGACGGGTCCCGGTCCGGGGGGCTCCTACTGTGGTGCGAAGCTCTAGGGGAGGCTCCTGGAGAAAAACGCTCCGGAGGCCGTGACCTCCTAGTGAAAGGGAGGTCCCCCCCCCCTGCCGCCGATCCAGATGCCTGCTCAGTAAGGAGGGGGGCCAATAGGCTCTGCAGCCATATAGGGCCCCTGGAGGTGGCAGCTGCCCGCAGCTGACCAGCCCTGGCCCAGCTGAAACTGGCTGGTGTTTTGCTGGTGGGCCGGACGGGTCCCAGTCCGGGGGGCTCCTACTGTGGCGCGAAGCTCTGGGGGAGGCTCCTGGAGAAAAATGCTCTGGAGGCTGTGACCTCCGAGCGCGTGGGAGGTCCTCCCCCCTGCCACCGATCTGGAACCCTGCTCAGTAAGGAGGGGGGCCAATAGGCTCTGCAACCATTCAGGGCCCCTGGAGGCGGCAGCCACCCGCATCTGAGCCAAAAGCAGGTGGATGTCTGCCATTGCTGTGCAGGGAGAGGAGCACAAACTGTTCCTCTGACAAGATGCCCTGCAGTGTTGCCTGTGTCACCCCCCTCGCTCCTTAAATAAATGAAACGCCACCTATTCCCCTTTCTCCTCCAATCATTAATCACCCACCTTTTCACTATTTTGTTAACCCCATGCTGTTCCCTTATCACCTTGTCATGCCGGCCCTCTGCCTTTCCTTTTCATTCCTTAGCTCCAGGCCTCTCTATCTGAGAGGAGAAACAACACTGGGGCAGGTCATCACTATACTGATCACTATGATTGGCTAATCACAGTGATCACATGATCAGGAGCCATTTCTCCCACCTGATCATTAGAATGAGCCCCAGAGCTGTCAATATAATGGACCACGCTTCCAGCACAAACATAGTAGCACATATATGTGACACCCAGGAATAAAGCCTATTTCCTGGATGCCACATATACAGTGGGGACGGAAAGTATTTAGACCCCCTTACATTTTTTACTCTTTGCTATATTGCAGCCATTTGCTAAAAACATTTAAGTTCATTTTTTTTCCTCATAATGTACACACAGTACCCCATATTGACAGAAAAACACAGTTGTTGACATTTTTGCAGATTTATTAAAAAAGAAAAACTGAAATATCACATGGTCCTAAGTAGGTAAGTAGGGATGAGCCGAACACCCCCGGTTCGGTTCGCACCAGAACCTGCGAACGGAAGGAAAATTTGTGCGAACTTTAAAACCCCATTAAAGTCTATGGGACGCAAACGTTCAAAATCAAAAGTGCTAATTTTAAAGGCTAATATGCAAGTTATTGTGCTAAAAAGGGTTTGAGGACCCGGGTCCTGCCCCAGGGGACATGTATCAATGCAAAAAAAGTTTTAAAAACGGACGTTTTTTCGGGAGCAGTGATTTTAATGATGCTTAAAGTGAAAAAAAAGTGAAATATTCCTTTAAATATCATACCTGGGGGGTGTCTATAGTATGCCTGTAAAGTGGCACGTGTTTCCCGTGCTTAGAACAGTCCCTGCACAAAATGACATTTGTAAAGGAATAAAAGTCATTTAAAACTGCTTGCGGCTTTAATGTAATGTCAGGTCCCGGCAATATGGAAGAAAATCAGTGAGACAAACGGCATGGGTGCCCCCCACCCCCCCAGTCCATTACCAGGCCCTTTGGGTCTTGTATAGATATTAAGGGGAACCCTGCACCCAAATTAAAAAAAGGAAAGGCGTGGGGCCCCCAGGCCCTATATACTCTGAACAGCAGTATACAGGCGGTGCAAACAAGACAGGGACTGTAGGTTTGTTGTTAAGTAGAATGTGTTTGTAAGTTTAAACTGGTACATTTTTAAACAGTAGCTCCAGACAAAAAATCTATTTTTAAGCTTTTTGGAAAACATAGGGAAGGGTTATCACCGCTGTAACATTTGTTTTGCTGTCTGTGCACCTCTTCAGAAGATTTCACCTCACATTCTGTCCCAATGACAAATGTTTTTTTGAAAATTTGGGGTTTTTAGTGAAACAAGGATTGGTGTGAAAGTGGAGAGGAGACACATTTTTCCCATATTAACTCTTACAGGAGAGAATTTCCCTTCCTAGGGGTAGATTTCATCACACTTCCAGTTGTCTCCTTCCATTTGCAAGTAGGAGTCGTTTGTAAGTTTGATGTTTGAAAGTAGGGGCCTGTCTTATATACTCTGCAGAAATCGGGGCCTTGGGTTTTGCTGTTGCCACAACACTGTAAGCCCTCACAGTTACTCTTGGTGGGTGCAGGAACGGGCCCTGCTGTGAAATGTTAGATCAAGAATTGTAATTACATGCCATTGTTGAACAGTGGTAGACAAATTGGGCCTTTGGTGGTGGTGGTGGTGGTGCTGGTGCCACAACACTGTAAGTCCTCACAGTTACTCTTGGTTGGCGTTGGAACGGGCCCTGCTATGAAATATTATATCAAGAATTGTAATTACATGTCCCTATTGAACAGGGGCAGAAAAATTGGGCCTTAAGCCACAACACTGAAACCCCTCACAGATGCTATAGTTGGAGTGAAGGAATGAGCCCTGCTGCAAAATATTGCATCAAAAATTGTAATTATACACCCCTGTCAAACAGGGGCTGAAAAAGTGGGCCTTGGGCACTGGTGCTGGTGCCACAACACTGCAACTTCTCACAGACACTCTAGTTGGAGTGCAGGAATGAGCCCTGCTGCAAAGTATTGCATCAACAATTGTAATTAAACGCCTCTGTTAAACAGGGGCAGAAAAATTGGGCCTTAGCCACTGCTGGCGGTGCCCAGAACCAAAAATGTTCTTACAAGCTATCAGCATGAAAATTGAGGAGGAAGAGGATTGTCACTCAGCATAACAGGATAGTCACTCTGCATCAGCATAGGCAGTCTTGAAGGGATCTCACATTAAAAAAAAAAATATTCGGTTACATCAGCATCAGGTACTTGGTAGCTGGTGACCCAAGACTGATTAATTTTTATGAAGGTCAGCCCATCGACCGATTCGGTGGACAGGCGCACCCTGTGATCGGTTACAAAGCCTCCAGCAGCACTGAATGTGCGTTCCGAAAGAACGCTGGATGCAGGACAGGCCAGTTGCTCAATTGCATATTGTGCAAGCTCTGGCCAGTGATCCATCCTCAAAACCCAGTAATCTAGAGGATTTTCAGTGGGAAAGGTGTCCAAGTCTGATCTTGTCCCTAGGTATTCCTGCACCATGTGAATCAGACGCTGGCGATGGTTGCTGGAACCGATCATACCTTGGGGCTGCGGACTAAAAAATTGTCTGAACGCATTGATCAGACGGCCACCATCTCCACCGCTCCTTCTGTGACTGACCGAAGCCTCAGCAACACGTTGTCCAGGAGGACCAGGACATTGTAACCTCCCAGGCTCTGGAAACACGTTGCACAAACCTTTCTGCAAGGCCTCCCGAAGATGTTTCATCCTCTGCTCCCTCTGCGACAGCAAGATAAGGTCCACAACCTTACCCTTGTAACGTGGATCAAGGAGGGTTGCCAGCCAGTAATGATCCCTCCCCTTGATACCATGAATACGAGGATTCTTCCGCAGGCTTTGCAGGATCAGGGAGGACATGCAGCATAGGTTTGCTGAGGCATTCGGTCCAGAGTCCTCTGGGTCACTAAGGATGACATGATCCGCAGCCACCTCCTCCCAGCCACGTACAAGTCCATGGGTTTCTTCGGACTGTAAATGATCCCTTAAAGACTGCTGCTGATGCTGAGTGCCAGGCTCCACCTCCATGCTGACACAATCCTCCTCCTCCTCGTCCTCTTCCTGTGTGATCGATGGGCATGCAGGAACACTGTCTGGATAAAGGGGGCCTTGAGAGGTAAGGACGTCCTCCTGTTCCTCCCTCTGTTCTGCCTCAAGTGCTCTGTCCATTATTCCACGCAGCGTGTGCTTCAACAGGTGGACAAGAGGGACAGTGTCACTGATGCATGCACTGTCACTGCTCACCATCCTTGTGGCCTCCTCAAATGGTGACAGGACAGTGCATGCATCCCTGATCATAGCCCACTGGCGTGGGGAAAAAAAACAAGCTCCCCGGACCCTGTCCTGGTGCCATAGTCACATAGGTACTCATTGATGGCCCTCTGCTGCGTGTGCAGCTGCTGCAGCAAGGCCAACGTTGAGTTCCACCTGGTGGGCATGTCACAGAGGGAGTGGATGAGAGAGGTGTGGCAAAATCACCACTAGTAGAATTTTGGAGGCGTGGTGGCGGAACAACTTCCAACACTACTGCACCCTGTCCTGCATCCTTCCCAACTGCCAGAAGAGTCACCCAGTGCGCGGTGAAAGAAAGGTAACGTCCCTGTCCATGCCTGCTGGACCATGAGTCAGCGGTAATATGCACCTTAACGTTGACCGCCCTGTCCAGCAAGGCCAAGACATTGCCTTTCACATGCCGGTAGAGAGCCGGAATCGCCTTCCATGAGAAAAAAAGTGGCATTTGGGAACCTGTCACTGAGGAACCGCATATTCCACAAACTCACGGAAGGGGGCAGAGTCTACCAACTGAAAAGGCAGCAGTTGAATTGCTAGCAATTTCAGCCAAGCTAGCATTTAACCGCTGGGCATGTGGATGGCTGGGAGCGAACTTTCGGCTGTGCAGCAGCTGGGGCAGGGAAATTTGCCTGGTACAATCTGACGTTGGTGTACCGATAGCAGTTTGCCCGCAAGTACTTGGCTGTGACACATCTAATTGTACACCTTCATTCCTCTCAGTGCAGGTTTCAGAGAGGACTGAAGGTATAGTGGGGTTGGAGATTCCAGCTGATGAGGAGCAAGGAGAGGTCCGCTTTGTCCTTTGGTGTGGGTCTTTTAGGTACGCTTGTTAATGAACTGCATGGCAGGTCGACATATGTCTGGTCAAGCATGTGGTGACCAAGCGGGTGATGTTTTGGCCACGCTGGATACGCTTGAGACATATGTTGCAAATAGCAGCAGTGCGATCTGATGCACTCGTCTAAAAAAAGGCAATCACCAAAGAACTTTTGGAATAACGCGCAGAGACAGCAGCGCCCTGCACATGCGAAGCTCTGTGGTGTAATGCAGTCGGTGAGCTGCCCTTAAGCTGACCCCTGGAGGGCATCCTGCCTCATTGGAGATGTGCCTCCTCCTCCTTGTCTCTCCTATAAGGCACCCACATGGAGTCAGTGACTTCCTTATCATCCCCTCCCTCCTAATCACTGGAGCAAACCTGGCAGTATGCTGCAGCTGGGGGAACATGACTGCCAGATTGCTGTCCTTCTTGGGCACCCTCTCTCTCTGGGCTCACGTTAGTGCCTTCCTATAGCTGGGTATCATCATTGGAGCCTTCAAAACGCTGGGCGTCCTCCTGGAGTATGTACCTAACACTGTGGTCAAACAGTTTGGGGGACTCCTCAGGAGGACATGGTGGGGCTAGGGAAGGAGTGACTGATGCCATTGAGCCGAGGGAAGAGGCCGCGTTGGCAGCTGCTTTGCCAGACAAAGTACCCTGAGCCTGGGTGAGAGAGGATTAGGAGGATGAGGACGGCTTGGTCATCCACTCTACCAAGTCTTCGGCATGTTGCGGCTCAACGCGGCCAGCTGTTAAAAAAAAGGACAAGTGTGTCCCACAGCCACGTGTTGATGAGGATGCACAGTGTCCACGACTAGCACTGTTGCCTCTAGACGCGGAGCCTGCTTGCCCTCTTTTATTGGCTTGTGACTGTCTGCCTCTCCTTGTTGGCCTTCCAGACATACTGTACTAATGGCCTGCAGTGAGATGTAGCTGCACAAAGCTGGATTGTGTATATATATATACTGAATATACTGCAGCTAGCAGAATCAACTGCCTGCCTGTAGTATTATTAGTATGAGAACACCAGCAATTGTGTTCAGGTAGCTTTAGGTGCACACCGTGCAGAGGACACAGTACACTAACTGTAAATACTGCAGCTGCCTGCCTGTGGTACTAATAGGATCAAAAGAACACCAGTAATTTTCTTCAGGTAGCTTTAGGTGCATACTGTGCAAAGGACACAGTACACTAACTATAAATACTGTAAAAACACCTGCCTGCCTGTCAGTATATTAGGAAGAGAATAACAGGAACTGATCTAGCTAAACTGAATACAGTGTGTGTGTATATATATATATATATATATATATATATATATATATATATATATATATATATATATATATATATATATACACACAACACCTAGGATGCATATATATACTAGGGATGAGCTTCGAGTTCGAGTCAAATTTCAAACGTTATGGGCCATTCGCGCCAAATTCGAGTGGCGCGTCATGGCCCATAATTCACTGCGGCATTGCAGTGCATTGCTGGCTGATGATTGACCAAGCATGCACTATGAACCGCATGCTTGACCAATCACAGAGAGCCATAATTGGCCAAAGCCAGGGTGGCTCAGGGGGTTTAGTACACACCCCACACTATATAAGGCCGCCTGTGTGGCGGCCTTGTGTAATGTGTTGCGGCGGCGGCGGCGGCGGTGGCGGCGGCGGCGGCGGAGAGATAGACAGAGAGACAGTGTCATTTGATTTAAGTTAGATAGAGTAGGCAGGCGAGTCAGTTAGCTGCACTTACAGTGTATTGTGTATATATATGCATCCTAGGTGTTGTATATATATATATATACACTGTATTCAGTTTAGCTAGATCCGTTCCTGTTATTCTCTTCCTACTGACAGGCAGGCAGGTGTATTTACAGTATTTACAGCTACCTGAAGAAAATTGCTGGTGTTCTTCTGATCCTATTAGTACCGCAGGCAGGCAGCTGCAGTATTTACAGTTAGTGTAGTGCGTCCTCTGCACAGTGTGCACCTAAAGCTACCTGAAGAAAATTGGTGGTGTTCTTCTGATCCTATTAGTTCTGCAGGCAGCTGCAGTATATACAGTTAGTGTAGTACGTCCTCTGCACAGTGTGCACCTAAAGCTACCTGAAGAAAATTGGTGGTGTTTTTTCTGATCCTTTTAGTACCGCAGGCAGCTGCAGTATTTACAGTTAGTGTAGTGCGTCCTCTGCACAGTGTGCACCTAAAGCTACCTGAAGAAAATTGGTGGTGTTCTTCTGATCCTATTAGTACCGCAGCCAGCTGCAGTATTTACAGTTAGTGTAGTGCATCCTCTGCACAGTGTGCACCTAAAGCTACCTGAAGACAATTACTGTTGTTCTGATCCTATTAATACCACAGGCAGGCAGCTACATTATTTACAGTTAGTGTACTTTATCCTCTGCACAGTGTGCACCTAAAGCTACCTGAAGAAAATTAGTGGTGTTCTTCTGATCCTATTAGTACCGCAGGCAGCTGCAGTATATAAAGTTAGTGTAGTGCCTCCTCTGCACAGTGTGCACCTAAAGCTACCTTAAGAAATTTGGTGGTGTTTTCTCTGATCCTATTAGTACCACAGGCAGCTGCAGTATTTACAGTTAGTGTAGTGCATCCTCTGCACAGTGTGCACCTAAAGCTACCTGAAGAAAATTGGTGGTGTTCTTCTGATCCTATTAGTATCACAGGCAGTCAGCTGCAGTATTTACAGTTAGTGTACTGCGTCTTCTGCACAGTGTGCACCTAAAGCTACCTGAAGAAAATTGGTGGTGTTCTTCTGATCCCATTAATACCACAGGCAGGCAGCTGCAGTATTTACAGTTAGTGTACTGCATCCTCTGCACAGTGTGCTTTTAAAGCTACCTGAAGACAAATGCTGTTGTTCTGATTCTATTAATACCACAGGCAGGCAGCTACAGTATTTATAGTCAGTGTACTGTGTCCTCTGCACAATGTGCACCTAAAGCTACCTGAAGAAAATTGGTGGTGTTCTTCTGATCCTATTAATACCACAGGCAGGCAGCTGCAGTATTTACAGTTAGTGTACTGTGTCCTCTGCACAGTGTGCACCTAAAGCTACCTGAAAACAAATGCTGTTGTTCTGATCCTATTAATACCACAGGCAGGCAGCTACAGTATTTACAGTCAGTGTACTATGTCCTCTGCACAGTGTGCACCTAAAGCTACCTGAAGAAAATTGGTGGTGTTCTTCTGATCCTATTAGTACTACAGGCAGCTGCAGTATTTACAGTTAGTGTACTGCATCCTTTGCACAGTGTGCACCTAAAGCTACCTGAAGACAATTGCTGTTGTTCTGATCCTATTATTACCACAAGCAGGCAGCTACAGTATTTACAGTTAGTGTACTGTGTCCTCTGCACAGTGTGCACCTAAAGCTACCTGAAGACAATTGCTGGTGTTCTCATACTAATAATACTACAGGCAGGCAATTGATTCTGCTAGCTGCAGTATCAGTATATATATACATTCTTATGGGGCGTACACACGGTCGGACTTTTCAGCTACAAAAGTCCAACGGACGCTGATGGACTAAAGCTGGCTGGTAATCCGATCGTGTGTGGGCTTCTCTGGACTTTCAACTGACTTTTTCAGCCTCAAATCCGACGGACTTTAGATTTGAAACATGCTTCAAATCTTTCCGACGGACTCGAGTCCGGTCGAAAAATCCGCTCGTCTGTATGCTAGTCCGACGGACAAAAACCCACACTAGGGCAGCTATTGGCTACTGGCTATGAACTTCCTTATTTTAGTCCGGTGTACGTCATCACGTAAGAATTCGACGGACTTTTGTGTGATCGTGTGTAGGCAAGTCTGTTCGTTAGAAAGTCCGCCGCAAGTCCGTCGAAAGTCCGCCAAAAGTCAGTCGAAAGTCTGTCGGACAGGCTGTCGGACTTTTGCAGCTGAAAAGTCCGACCGTGTGTACGCCCCATTAGCTTTGTGCAGCTACATCTCACTGCAGGCCATTAGTATACCTGGAAGGCCAACAAGGAGAGGCAGACAGTCACAAGGCAATAAAAGAGGGCAAGCAGGCTCTGTGTCTAGAGGCAACAGTGCTGGTCGTAGACACGGTGCATCCTCATCAGCACGTGGCCGTGGGACACGCTTGTGCTTTTTTTCGACAGCTGGCCCTGTTGAGCCCTAGCATGCGGAAGACTTGGTAGAGTGGATGACCAAGCCGTGCTCATCCTCCTCATCCTCTCTCACCCAAGCTCAGGGTTCTTTGTCTGGCAAAGCAGCTGCCAATGCGGCCTCTTCCCGCGGCTCAATGGCATCAGTCACTCCTTCTCTAGCCCCACCATGTCCTCCTGAGGAGTCCCCTGAACTGTTTGACCACAGTGTTGGGTACATGCTCCATGAGGATGCCCAGCGTTTTGAAGGCTCCAATGATGGTACCCAGCTAGAGGAAGGCAGTAACGTGAGCCCAGAGAGAGGGGGTGCCCAAGAAGGACAGCAATCTGGCAGTCATGTTCCTCCAGCTGCAGCATACTGCCAGGTTTGCTCCAGTGATGAGGAGGGAGGGGATGATGAGAAAGTCACTGACTCCACGTGGGTGCCTTATAGGAGAGAGGAGGAGGAGGCACATCTCCAACGAGGCAGGATGCCCTCCAGGGGCCAGCTTAAGGGCAGCACAATGACTGCATCACACCGCAGTGCTCTGCATGTGCAGGGCGCTGCTGTCTCTGCACGTTATTCCAAAAGGAATTGGTGTGGGCCTTTTTTGAGACAAGTGCATCAGATCCCACTGCTGCTATTTGCAACATATGTCTCAAGCGTATCTCGCGTGGCTAAAACATCACCCGCTTGGGCACCACATGCTTGACCAGACATATGTCAACCTGCCATGCAGTTCGTTGGCAAGCGTACCTAAAATACCCACACCAAAGAACAAAGCTCACCTCTCCTTGCTCCTCATCAGCTGGGATCTCCCACCCCACTATACTTTCAGTCCTCTCTGAAACCTGCACTGAGAGGAATGAAGGTGTAGAATTAGGTCTGTCACAGCCAAGTACTTGCGGGCAATCTGCTATCGGTACAGATTGTACCAGGCAAATTTCATTGCCCCAGCTGCTGCACCACCGAAAGAAGTTCGCTCCCAGCCATCCACATGCCCAGTGGTTGAAGGCTAGCTTGGCTAAATTGCTAGCACTTCAGCTGCTGCCTTTTCAGTTTTTAGACTCTGCCCCCTTCCGTGAGTTTGTGGAATGTGCGGTTCCTCAGTGGCAGGTTCCCAAACGTCACTTTTTCTCACGGAAGGTGATTCCGGCTCTCTACCGGTATGTGGAAGGCAATGCCTTGGCCTCGCTGGACAGGGCGGTCAGCGGTAAGGTGCATATTACCGCTGACTCATGGTCCAGGGTCAGGGACGTTACCTATGTTTCACCGCTCACTTCTGGCAGCTGGGAAGGATGCAGGACAGGGTGCAGTAATGTTGGACTTTGTTCCGCCACCTCGCCTCCAAAATTCTACTAGTGGTGATTCTGCCACACCTCTCTCCTCCACCCCCTCCTTTTCTTCTTCCTCCATGGCCTCTTCCTGTGCTGATTTGTCCTTGGAACCAGCGATGCTCTGTAGGCGTTCAAGGGGCTATGCAAGCACACAGGCAAAAAGATGCCATGCGGTGCTTGAGCTGGTGTGCTTGGGGGACAGCCACGCTGGGGCAGAGATTCTGGTTTGAGAGATTGGTTGACGCCACGCCAGCTTAAGGCAGGTATGGTAGTTTGAGACAATGGCACCAACCTCCTCTCCGCCGTCCGACAGGGACAACTGACCCATGTGCCCTATTTGGCTCTCGTCCTTAACTTGGTGGTGCAGCGATTCTTGGGCAGGCACCCGGGCTTACAGGATGTCTTAATGTAGGCCAGGAAAGTCTGTGTGCATTTCCGCAGGTCATCTAATGCCAGTGCTCTCCTGGCTGACCTCCAAAAGGAATTTAACCTGCCCAAGAACCGCCTAATCTGTGACATGCCCACCAGTTGGAACTCAACGTTGGCCATGCTGCAGCGGCTGCACACGCAGCAGAGGGCAATCAATTAGTACCTATGCGACTATGGCACCAGGACAGGGTAAGGGGAGCTTGTTTTTTTTTCCCCACGCCAGTGGGCTATGATCAGGGATGCATGCACTGTCCTGTCACCATTTGAGGAGGCCACAAGGATGGTGAGCAGTGACAGTGCATGCATCAGTGACACTGTCCCTCTTGTCCACCTGTTGGAGCACACGCTGTGTGGAATAATGGACAGGGCACTTGAGGCAGAACAGAGGGAGGAAGAGGAGGACTTTCTTACCTCTCAAGGCTCCCTTTATCCAGACAGTGTTCCTGCGTGCCTGCCGATCACACAGGAAGAGGACGAGGAGGAGGATTGTGTCAGCACTCAGCATCAGCAGCAGTCTTTAAGGGATCATTTACAGTTCGAAGAAACCCTTGTACTTGTACGTGACTGGGAGGAGGTGGCTGCAGATCATGTCATTCTTAGTGACCCAGAGGACTCTGGACCGAATGCCTCAGCAAACCTACACTGCTTGGCCTCCCTGATCCTGTAAAGCCTGCGGAAGGATCCTCGTATTCGTGGTATCAAGGGGAGGGATGATTACTGGCTGGCAACCCTCCTTGATCCACGTTACATCCTTATCTTGCCATCACAGATGGAGCAGAGGATGAAACATCTTCAGGAGGCCTTGCAGAAAGGTTTGTGCAATGCGTTTCCAGAGCCTGGGAGGTTACAATTTCCTGGTCCTCCAGGACAACGTGTTGCTGAGGCTTCGGTCAGTCACAGAAGGAGTCGTGGAGAAGGTGGCCGTCTGACCAATACGTTCAAACTATTTTTTAGTCCGCAGCCCCAAGGTCTGATCGGTTCCCGCAACCATTGCCAGTGTCTGATTCGCATGGTGCAGGATTACCTAGGGGCAAGATCAGACTTGGACACCTTTCCCACCGAAAATCCTCTGGGTTACTGGGTCTTGAGGATGGATCACTGGCCAGAGCTTGCACAGTATGCAATTAACTTACTGGCCTGTCCTGCATCCAGCGTTCTTTCGGAACGCACATTCAGTAATGCTAGAGGCTTTGTAACAGATCACAGGGTGCGCCTGTCCACTGAATCGGTCGATCGGCTGACCTTCATAAAAATCAATCAGTCTTGGATTACCAGCTACCAAGCACCTCATGCTGATGTAACCGATTGATTTTTTTTTTAATGTCAGATCCTTTCAAGACTGCCTATGCTGATGCTGAGTGACTATCCTGTTATGCTGAGTAGGGATGAGCCGAACACCCCCCGGTTCGGTTCGCACCAGAACCTACGAACGGACCGAAAATTCGCACGAACGTTAGAACCCCATTGACGTCTATGGGACTCGACCGTTCAAAATCAAAAGTGCTCATTTTAAAGGCTAATTTGCACGGTATTGTCCTAAAAAGGGTTTGGGGACCCGGGTCCTGCCCCAGGGGACATGTATCAATGCAAAAAAACTTTTAAAAACAGACGTTTTTTCGGGAGCAGTGATTTTAATGATGCTTAACCGGTTCAATACAGGGCAATTTCACCCCCTTCCTTCCCAGGCCAATTTTTAGTTTTCAGCGCTGTCGCACTTCAAACGTCAATTGCGCGGTCGTGCGACGTTGTACCCAAAAAAAATTGACGTACTTTTTTCCCCACAAATAGAGCTTTCTTTTGGTGGTATTTGATCGCCTCTGCGGTTTTTATTTTTTGCGCTATAAACAAAAGAAGAGCGACAATTTTGAAAAAAACACAATATTTTTTACTTTTTGCTATAATAAATATCCCAATTTTTTTTTTTAAAAACTAATTTTTTCCTCAGTTTCGGCCGATACGTATTCTTCTACATATTTTTGGTAAAAAAAATCGCAATAAGCGTATATTGATTGGTTTGCGCAAAAGTTATAGCGTCTACAAAATACGGGATAGATTTATGGCGTTTTTAAAAAAAAATATTTATTTATTTTTTTAGCGCCGATCGCGATTTTTTTTCATGACTGCGACATTATGGCGGACACATCGGACACTTTTGACACATTTTTGGGACCATTCACATTTATACAGCGATCAATGCTATAAAATTGCATTGATTACTGTGTAAATGTGACAGGCAGTGAAGGGGTTAACCACTAGGGGGCGGGGAGGGGTTAATGTGTTTCCTAGGGAGTGATTACTAACTGAAGGGGGAGGGGACGTACAAGGGGAGGAGACCGATCAGTGTTCCTCCGTTCTGGGAACACAGATCGCTCTCCTCAGAGCTGACAGGCTGTGGATCTGTGTGTTTACACACACAGATCCACATGCCGGTCCGGTTAACCGGCAATCGCGGGTGCCCGGCGGACATCGCGGCCGCCGGGCACACGCACCGGGTCCCGAGGAACGCGGCGGGCACGCGCGCGCGCTCCCGGCGGCGCGCGCGCGCCCCCTAGGCGGCCGGGAATCCCAGGGCGTCATATGACGCCCACCCAGGATGGGAGATCCCATCTGTGGACGTCATATGACTATGGGCGGGTAGGGAAGTGGTTAAAGTAAAAAAAAAAAAAGTGAAATATTCCTTTAAATATCATACCTAGGGGGTGTCTATAGTATGCCTGTAAAGTGGCGCGTGTTTCCCGTGCTTAGAACAGTCTCTGCACAAAATGTCATTTTTAAAGGAAAAAAAGTCATTTAAAAACTGCTTGCGGCTTTAATGTAATGTCGGGTCCTGGCAATATGGATGAAAATCAGTGAGACAAACGGCATGGGTACCCCCCAGTCCATTACCAGACCCTTTGGGTCTTGTATGGATATTAAGGGGAACCCCGCACCCAAATTAAAAAAAGGAAAGGCGTGGGGCCCCCAGGCCCTATATACTCTGAACAGCAGTATACAGGCGGTGCAAACAAGACAGGGACTGTAGGTTTGTTGTTAAGTAGAATCTGTTTGTCATTTTGAACGGGTACATTTTTAACGTGTTTAGCTCCAGCCAAAAAATCTTTTTTAAGCTTTTTGGAAAACATAGGGAAGGGTTATCACCCCTGTGACATTTGTTTTGCTGTCTGCCCTCCTCTTCAGAAGATTTCACCTCACTTTTTGTCCCAATGACAAATGTTTTTTGAAAATTTGGGGTTTTTTGTGGAACAAGGATTGGAAAGCATGAGTGGAAAGGAGAAATGTTTTTCCCATATTAACTCTTACAGGAGAGAATTTCCCTTCCTAGGGGTAGATTTCATCTCACTTCCTGTTGTCTCCTTCCGTTTGCAAGTAGGAGTCGTTTGTAAGTTAGATGTTTGAAAGTAGGGGCCTGCCCTATATACTCAGCAGAAATTTGGGCCTTAGGTGTTGTTGTGTCCACAACACTGTAAGCCCTCACAGGGCCCTGCTATGAAATATTAGATCAAGAATTGTAATTACATGCCCCTGTTGAACAGGTGCAGAAAAATTGGGCCTTTGGTGGTGGTGGTGGTGGTGGTGGTGCTGGTGCCACAACACTGTAAGTCCTCACTTGCTCTTGGTGGGCGCAGAAATGGGCCCTGCTGTGAAATATTAGATCAAGAATTATAATTACATGCCCCTGTTGAACAAGGGCAGAAAAATTGGGCCTTTGGTGATGGTGGTGGTGCTGGTGCCACAACACTGTAAGTCCTCACTCGCTCTTGGCGGGTGCAGAAAGGGGCCCTGCTGTGAAATATTAGATCAAGAATTGTAATTACATGCCCCTGTTGAACAAGGGCAGAAAAATTGGGCCTTTGGTGGTGGTGGTGGTGCTGGTGCCACAACACTGTAAGCCCTCACTCGCTCTTAGTGGGTGCAGAAATGGGCCCTGCTGTGAAATATTTGATCAAGAATTGTAATTACATGCTCCTGTTGAACAGGGGCTTAAAAATTAGGCCTTAGGCACTGGTGCTGGTGCCACAACACTGCAACCCCTCACTGACACTCTAGTTGGAACGCAGGAACGAGCCCTGCTGCAAAGTATTGCATCAAAAATTGTAATTACACACCCCTGTTAAACAGGGGCTGAAAAATTGGGCCTTAGGCACTGGTGGCGGCGCCCAGAACCAAAAATGTTCTTATAAGCTATCAGCATGATCATTGAGGAGGAAGAGGATAATTATATAGGATAGTCACTCAGCATCAGCATAGGCAGTCTTTGAAGGGATCTGAGATTTCAAAAAAAAAAATATTCGGTTACATCAGCATCAGGTGCTTGGTAGCTGGTGGTGATCCAAGACTGATTCATTTTTATGAAGGTCAGTCGATCGACCGAGTCGGTGGACAGACGCACCCTGTGATCGGTTACAAAGCCTCCAGCAGCACTGAATGTGCGTTCCTGAAAGAACGCTGGATGCAGGACAGGCCAGTAGCTCAATTGCATACTGTGCAAGCTCTGGCCAGTGATCCATCCTCAAGACCCAGTAACCCAGAGGATTTTTGGTGGGAAAGGTGTCCAAGTCTGATCTTGCCCCTAGGTATTCCTGCACCATGTAAAACAGACGCTGGCGATGGTTGCTGGAATCGATCCTACCTTGGGGCTGCGGAGCAAAAAATTGTCTGAACGCATCGGTCAGACGGCCACCTTCTCCACCGCTCCTTCTTTGACTGACCGAAGCCTCAGCAACACGTTGTCCAGAAACAGGAGTTTGTAACCTCCCAGTCTCTGGGAACGCGTTGCACAGACCTTTCTGCAAGGCCTCCCAAAGATGTTTCATCCTCTGCTCCCTCTGCGATGGCAAGATAAGGTCCGCAACCTTACCCTTGTAACGTGGATCAAGGAGGGTTGCCAGCCAGTATTGGTCCTTCTCCTTGATACCACGAATACGAGGATCCTTACGCAGGCTTTGCAGGATCAGGGAGGCCATGCAGCGTAGGTTTGCTGAGGCATTCAGTCCGGAGTCCTCTGGGTCACTAAGGATGACATGGTCCGCAGCCACCTCCTCCCAGCCACGTACAAGTCCATGTGTTTCTTGGGACTGATCCCTTAAAGACTGCTGCTGATGCTGAGTGCCAGGCTCCACCTCCATACTGACACAATCTTCCTCCTCCTCCTCCTCCTCCTCGTCCTCTTCCTGTGTGATCGGCGGGCACGCAGGAACACTGTCTGCATAAAGGGGGCCTTGAGAGCTAAGGAAGTCCTCCTCTTCCTGCCTCTGTTCTGCCTCAATTGCCCTGTCCATTATTCCACGCAGCGTGTGCTCCAACAGGTGGACAAGGGGGACAGTGTCACTGATGCATGCACTGTCACTGCTCACCATCCTCGTGGCCTCCTCAAATGGTGAAAGGACAGTGCATGCATCCCTGATCATGGCCCACTGGCGTGGGGAAAAAAAAACAAGCTCCCCTGACCCTGTCCTGGTGCCATAGTCGCACAGTTACTCATTGATGGCCCTCTGCTGCGTGTGCAGCCGCTGCAGCATGGCCAACGTTGAGTTCCACCTGGTGGGCATGTCACAGATTAGGCGGTTCTTGGGCAGGTTAAACTCCTTTTGGAGGTCCGTCAGCCGAGCACTGGCATTATATGACTGGCGGAAATGCACACAGACTTTCCTCGCCTGCCTCAGGACATCCTGTAAGCCCGGGTACCTGCCCAAGAACCGCTGCACCACCAAGTTAAGAACGTGAGCCAAACAGGGCACATGGGTCATTTGTCCCTGTCGGAGGGCAAAGAGGAGGTTGGTGGCATTATCGCAAACCACCATTCCTGCCTTAAGTTGGCGTGGCGTCAACCACCTCTGAACCTGCCCCTGCAGAGCTGACAGAACCTCTGCCCCAGTGTGGCTCCTGTCTCCCAAGCACACCAGCTCAAGCACCGCATGGCATCTTTTGGCCTGCGTACTTGCGTAGCCCCTTGAACGGCTACGGAGCACCGCTGGTTCCGAGGACAAAGCACAGGAAGAGGCCATGGAGGAAGAAGAAGAGGAGGGGGTGGAGGAGAGAGGTGTGTCACAATCATTAGCATTTTGGATGCGTGGTTGCGGAACAACCTCCAACACAACTGCACCTTGTCCTGCATCCTTCCCAGCTGCCAGCAGAGTTACCCAATGCGCCGTGAAACTTAGGTAACGTCCCTGTCCATGCCTGCTGGACCATGAGTCAGCGGTAATATGCACCTTACCGCTGACCGCCCTGTCCAGCGAGGCATGGACATTGTCTTCCACATGCCAGTAGAGAGCCGGAATCGCCTTCTGTGAGAAAAAGTGGCATTTGGGTACCTGCCACTGAGGAACCGCACATTCCACAAACTCACAGAATGGGGCAGAGTCTACCAACTGAAAAGGCAGCAGTTGAAGTGTTAGCAATTTTGCCAAGCTAGCATTTAACCACTGGGCATGTGGATGGCTGGGAGCAAACTTCTTTCGGCGGTGCAGCAGCTGGGGTAGGGAAATTTGCCTGGTACAATCTGACGTCGGTGTACCAAAAGCAGATTGCCCACAAGTACTTGGCAGTGACACACCTAATTCTACACCTTCATTCCTCTCAGTGCAGGTCTCAGAGAGGACTGAAGGTCTAGTGGGGTTGGAAATCTCAGCTGATGAGGAGCAAGGAGAGGTCCTCTTTGTTCTTTGGTGTGGGTCTTTTAGATACGCTTGCCAACAAACTGCATGGCAGGTCAACATATGTCTGGTCAAGCATGTGGTACCCAAGCGGGAGATGTTTTGGCCACGCGAGATACGCTTGAGACATATGTTGCAAACAGCAGCGGTGCGATCTGATGCACTCGTCTCAAAAAAGGCCCACACCAAAGAACTTTTTGAATAACGCGCAGAAAATGCAGCGCCCTGCACATGTGGAGCTTTGGGGTGTGATGCAGTCAATGTGCTGCCCTTAGGCTGGCCCCTGGAGGTCATCCTGCCTCGTTGGTGATGTGCCGCCTCCTCCTCCTCCTCCTCTCTCCTATCAGGCACCCACGTTGAGTCAGTGACCTCATCATCCCCTCCCTCCTCATCACTGGAGCAAACCTGGCAGTATGCTGCAGTAGGGGGAGCATGACTGCCAGATTGCTGTCCTTCTTGGGCACCCCCTCTGTCCATGCTCATGTTACTGCCTTCATCGAGCTCAGTATCATCATCAGAGCCTTCCAAACGCTGGGCATCCTCCTGGAGCATTTACCCAACACTGTGGTCAAACAGGTCGAGGGACTCCTCAGAAGGACATGGTGGGGCTAGGGAAGGAGTCACTGATGACATTGCCAGACAAAGTACCCTGGGCATGGGTGAGAGAGGATGAGGAGGATGAGGACGGCGTGGTCATCCACTCGACCAAGTCTTCCGCATGTTGCGGCTCAACACGGCCAGCTGCCGAAAAAATGGCCAAGCGTGTCCCACGGCCACGTGCTGATGAGGATGCACCGTCTCCATGAACAGCACTAGACACAGAGCCTGCTTGCCCTCTCTTATTGGCTTGTGACTGTCTGCCTCTCCTTCTTGGCCTTCCAGACATACTAATGGCCTGTAGCTGCACTAAGCTGGGATATATATATATATATATATATATATATATATATATATATATATATATGTATGTACTGATACTGCAGCTAGCAAAATCAACTGCCTGCCTGTAGTATGAGGACACCACCAAGCTTCTACAGGTAGCTTTAGCTGAACACTGTGAGGTGGACGCACCCCACTAACTTGTAGGTTTAGCTGAACACTGTGAGCAGGACGCACTGCACTAACTGTAAATAGTCTAGCTGCCTGACTGTGGTACTAATAGGATCAAAAGAACACCAGCAATTTTCTTCAGGTAGCTGTATTTACTGTAACAAGACAAGCCTGCCTGTCAGTAAGAAGATAACAGGAACGGATCTAGCTGAACACTGTGAGCAGGACGCACCCCACTAGCTTGTAGGTTTAGCTGAACACTGTGAGGTGGACGCACCCCACTAACTTGTAGGTTTAGCTGAACACTGTGAGCAGGACGCACCCCACTAACTTGTAGGTTTAGCAGAACACTGTGAGCAGGACGCACTGCACTAACTGTAAATAGTCTAGCTGCCTGACTGTGGTACTAATAGGATCAAAAGAACACCAGCAATTTTCTTCAGGTATCTTTATATACTGTAACAAGACAAGCCTGCCTGTCAGTAAGAAGATAACAGGATCGGATCTAGCTGAACACTGTGAGCAGGACGCACTGCACTAACTGTAAATAGTCTAGCTGCCTGACTGTGGTACTAATAGGATCAAAAGAACACCAGTAATTTTCTTCAGGTAGCTGTAAATACTGTAACAAGACAAGCCTGCCTGTCAGTAAGAAGATAACAGGAACGGATCTAGCTGAACACTGTGAGCAGGACGCACTGCACTAACTGTAAATAGTCTAGCTGCCTGACTGTGGTACTAATAGGATCAAAAGAACACCAGTAATTGTCTTCAGGTAGCTGTAAATACTGTAACAAGACAAGCCTGCCTGTCAGTAGGAAGATAACAGGAACAGATCTAGCTAAACTGAATACAGTGTATATATATATATATATATATATGCAACACCTGGGATGCATATATATACACAATACACTGTAAGTTCAGCTAACTGACTGACTGTCCTGCCTAATCTATCTAACTCAAATGAAATGACACTGTTTCTCTCTCTCTCTATCTCTCAGCACACCGGAACACACTGCACAGGGCCGCCGTGCAGGCGGCCTTATATAGTGTGGGGCGTGTACTAAATCCCCTGAGCCATAATTGGCCAAAGCCTCTTTGGCTTTGGCCAATTACGGCTCTCTGTTCAGGTGGCACTGTGATTGGCCAAGCATGCGGGTCATAGTGCATGCTTGGCCAATCATCAGCCAGCAATGCACTGCGATGCCGCAGTGAATTATGGGCCGTGACGCGCCACACGAATTTGGCGCGAACGGCCCATATCGTTCGCAATTCGGCGAACGACCGAACAACCGATGTTCGAGTCGAACATGGGTTTGACTCGAACACGAAGCTCATCCCTACTTGTGGGTTTAGCTGAACACTGTGAGGAGGACGCACCACACTAACTTGTAGTTTTAGCTGAACACTGTGAGCAGGACGCACTACACTAACTTGTAGTTTTAGATGAACACTGTGCAGAGGTCTCACTACACTAACTTGTAGTTTTAGCTAAACACTGTGAGCAGGACGCACTACACTAACTTGTAGCTTTAGATGAACACTGTGCAGAGCTCGCAAAAAAAATAACTTGTAGGTTTAGCTGAACACTGTGAGGAGGACGCACCACACTAACTTGTAGTTTTAGCTAAACACTGTGAGCAGGACGCACTACACTAACTTGTAGTTTTAAATAAACACAGTGCAGAGGTTTCACTACACTAACTTGTAGTTTTAGCTGAACACTGTGAGCAGGACGCACTACACTAACTTGTAGCTTTAGATGAACACTGTGCAGAGCTTGCAAAAAAATAACTTGTAGTTTTAGCTGAACACTGTGAGCAGGACGCACTACACTAACTTGTAGTTTTAGCTGAACACTGTGCAGAGGTCTCACTACACTAACTTGTAGTTTTAGCTGAACACTGTGAGCAGGACGCACTGCACTAACTTGTAGCTTTAGATGAACACTGTGCAGAGGTCTCACTACACTAACTTGTAGTTTTAGCTGAACACTGTGAGCAGGATGCACTACACTAACTTGTAGTTTTAGATGAACGCTGTGCAGAGGTCTCACTACACTAACTTGTAGTTTTAGCTGAACACTGTGCAGAGGTCTCACTACACTAACTTGTAATTTTAGCTGAACACTGTGAGCAGGATGCACTACACTAACTTGTAGCTTTAGATGAACACTGTGCAGAGCTCGCAAAAAAAATTGTAGGTTTAGCTGAACACTGTGAGGAGGACGCACCACACTAACTTGTAGTTTTAGCTGAACACTGTGAGCAGGACGCACTGCACTAACTTGTAGCTTTAGATGAACACTGTGCACAGGTCTCACTACACTAACTTGTAGTTTTAGCTGAACACTGTGCAGAGGTCTCACTACACTAACTTGTAATTTTAGCTGAACACTGTGAGCAGGATGCACTACACTAACTTGTAGCTTTAGATGAACACTGTGCAGAGAACGCGAAAAAAAAAATTGTAGCTTTTTTAGCTGCCTGCGGTAGTGATAGGATCAGGAAAACACCACCAACCTTCTACAGGTAGCTTTAGCTGAACACTGTGCAGGGCTCTCAAAAAACGAACTTGTAGCTTTTTTAGCTGCCTGCGGTAGTGATAGGATCAGGAAAACACCACCAACCTTCTACAGGCAGCTTTAGGTGAACACTGTGCAGAGCTCGCCAAAAAATAACTTGCAGCTTATTTAGCTGCCTGCGGTAGTAATAGGATCAGGAAAACACCACCAACCTTCTACTGGTAGCTTTAGCTGAACACTGTGCAGAGCTCGCAAAAAAATAACTTGCAGCTTATTTAGCTGCCTGTGGTAGTGATAGGATCAGGAAAACACCACCAACCTTCTACAGGTAGCTTTAGCTAAACACTGTACAGAGCTCGCAAAAAAATAACTTGTAGGTTTAGCTGAACACTGTGAGGAGGACGTACCACACTAACTTGTAGTTTTAGCTGAACACTGTGAGCAGGATGCACTGCACTAACTTGTAGCTTTAGATGAACACTGTGCAGAGGTCTCACTACACTAACTTGTAGTTTTAGCTGAACACTGTGTGCAGGACGCACTACACTAACTTGTAGTTTTAGATGAACACTGTGCAGAGGTCTCACTACACTAACTTGTAGCTTTAGCTGAACACTGAGCAGGACGCACTACACTAACTTGTAGCTTTAGATGAACACTGTGCAGAGCTCGCAAAAAAATAACTTGTAGGTTTAGCTGAACACTGTGAGGAGGACGCACCACACTAACTTGTAGTTTTAGCTGAACACTGTGAGCAGGACGCACTGCACTAACTTGTAGCTTTAGATGAACACTGTGCAGAGGTCTCACTACACTAACTTGTAGTTTTAGCTGAACACTGTGAGCAGGACGCACTACACTAACTTGTAGCTTTAGATGAACACTGTGCAGAGCTCGCAAAAAAATAACTTGTAGGTTTAGCTGAACACTGTGAGGAGGACGCACCACACTAACTTGTAGTTTTAGCTGAACACTGTGAGCAGGACGCACTGCACTAACTTGTAGCTTTAGATGAACACTGTGCAGAGGTCTCACTACACTAACTTGTAGTTTTAGCTGAACACTGTGAGCAGGACGCACTACACTAACTTGTAGCTTTAGATGAACACTGTGCAGAGCTCGCAAAAAAATAACTTGTAGGTTTAGCTGAACACTGTGAGGAGGACGCACCACACTAACTTGTAGTTTTAGCTGAACACTGTGAGCAGGATGCACTGCACTAACTTGTAGCTTTAGATGAACACTGCGCAGAGGTCTCACTACACTAACTTGTAGTTTTAGCTGAACACTGTGCAGAGCTCGCAAAAAAATAACTTGTAGGTTTAGCTGAACACTGTGAGGAGGACGCACCACACTAAGTTGTAGTTTTAGCTGAACACTGTGAGCAGGACGCACTACACTAACATGTAGCTTTAGATGAACACTGTGCAGAGGTCTCACTACACTAACTTGTAATTTTAGCTGAACACTGTGAGCAGGACGCACTACACTAACTGTAAATAGTCTAGCTGCCTGACTGTGGTACTAATAGGATCAAAAGAACACCAGCAATTTTCTTCAGGTAGCTGTAAATACTGTAACAAGACAAGCCTGCCTGTCAGTAGGAAGATAACAGGAACGGATCTAGCTAAACTGAATACAGTGTATATATATATATATATATATATATATATATATATATATATATATGCAACACCTGGGATGCATATATTTATACACAATACACTTTAAGCACAGCTAACTCACTGATTGTCCTGCCTAATCTTGCTAACTCAAATGAAATGACACTGTTTCTCTGTCTATCTATGTATCTCAACGCAGGAACACACACTACACAGGGCCGCCATGCAGGCGGCCTTATATAGTGTGGGGCGTGTTCTAAACCCCCTGAGCCATAGTTGGCCAAAGCCAACTCTCTACCGACGGCGCTGTGATTGGCCAAGCATGCGGGTCATAGTGCATGCTTGGCCAATCATCAGCAAGCAATGCACTGCGATGCCGCAGTGAATTATGTTCCGTGATGCACCACACGAATTTGGCGCGAACGGCCCATAACGTTCAGAATTCAGCGAATGACCGAACAGCCAATGTTCGAGTCGAACATGGGTTCGACTCGAACACGAAGCTCATCCCTAATGCTGAGTCACAATCCTCTTCCTCCTCAATTTTCATGCTGATAACTTGTAAGAACATTTTTGGTTCTGGGCACTACCACCAGTGGCCAAGGCCCAATTTTTCTGCCCCTGTTTAACAGGGGCGTGTAATTACAATTTTTGATGCAATACTTTGCAGCAGGGCTCATTCCTGCGCTCCAACTAGAGTATCTGTGAGGGGTTGCAGTGTTGTGGCACCAGCACCAGTGCCCAAGGCCCAATTTTTCAGCCCCTGTTTAACAGGGGAGTGTATTCACAGCAGGGCCCATTCCTGCACCCACCAAGAGTAACTGTGAGGGCTTACAGTGTTGTGGCAACAGCACCACCACCATCACCACCAAAGGCCCAATTTTTCTGCCCCTGTTCAACAGGTGCATGTAATTAAAATTGTTGATCAAATATTTCACAGCAGGGCCCATTCCTGCGCCCACCAAGAGTAACTCTGAGGGCTTACAGTGTTGTGGCAACACTACCACCACCACCACCACCAAAGGTCCAATTTTTCTGCCCCTGTTCAATAGGTGCATGTAATTACAATTCTTGATATAATATTTCATAGCAGGGCCCGTTCCAGCGCCCACCAAGAGTAACTGTGAGGACTTACAGTGTTGTGGCACCAGCACCAAAGGCCCAATTTTTCTACCACTGTTCAACAATGGCATGTAATTACAATTCTTGATCTAATATTTCACAGCAGGGCCCGTTCCTGCGCCCACCAAGAGTAAATGTGAGGGCTTACAGTGTTGTGGCAACACCAACACCTAAGGCCTCAATTTCTGCAGAGTATATAGGGTAGGCCCCTACTTTCAAACATCCAACTTACAAACGGAAGGAGACAACAGGAACTGAGATGAAATCTACCCCTAGGAAGGGAAATTCTCTCCTGTAAGAGTTAATATGGGAAAAACGTGTCTCCTCTTCACTGATGCTTTATCACCAATCCTTGTTTCACTATAAACCCCAAATTTTCAAAAAACATTTGTCATTGGGACAGAAAGCAAGGTGAAATCTTCTGAAGAGGTGCACAGACAGCAAAATTAAATGTTACAGGGGTGATAACCCTTTCCCATGTTTTCCAAAAAGCTTAAAAATAGATTTTTTGGCTGGAGCTACACTTTAAAAATGTACCAGTTCAAAATGACAAACAGATTCTACTTAACAACAAACCTACAGTCCCTGTCTTGTTTGCACTGCTTGTATACTGTTGTTCAGAGTATAAAGGCCTAGGGGCCCCCCACGCCTTTCCTTTTTTTAATTTGGGTGCGAGGTTTCCTTTTATATCCATACAAGACCCAAAGGGCCTGGTAATGGACTGGGGGGTGGGGGGTACCCATGCCGTTTGTCTCACTGATTTTCATCCATATTGCCGGGACCCGACATTACATTAAAGCCGCAAGCGGTTTTAAATGACTTTTATGCCCCGTACACACGGTCGGATTTTCCGACAGAAAATGTGTGATAGGACCTTGTTGTCGGAAATTCCGACCGTGTGTAGGCTCCATCACACATTTTCCATTGGATTTTCTGACACACAAAGTTTGAGAGCAGGCTATTAAATTTTCCAACAACAAAATCGATTGTTGGAATTTCCGATCGTGTGTACACAAATCCAACGCACAAAGTGCCACGCATGCTCAGAATAAATAAAGAGATGATAGCTATTGGCTACTTCCCCGTTTATATTCCCGTCGTACGTGTTTTACGTCACCGCGTTCAGAATGATCGGATTTTCCGTCAACTTTGTGTGACCGTGTGTATGCAAGACAAGTTTGAGCCAACATCTGTTGGAAAAAATCCATGGATTTTGTTGTTGGAATGTCTGATCAATGTCCGACCGTGTGTACGAGGCATTATTCCTTTACAAATGTCATTTTGTGCAGGGACTGTTCTAAGCAAAGTAAACATGTGCCACTTTACAGGCATACAATAGACACCCCCCCCCCCAGGTACGAAATTTAAAGGAATATTTTACTTTTTTTTCACTTTAAGCATCAGTAAAATCACTGCTCCCGAAAAATCGGACGTTTTTAAAACTTTTTTTTGCATTGATACATGTCCCCTGGGGCAGGACCCGGGTCCCTAAATCCTTTTTAGGTCAATAACTTGCATATTAGCCTTTAAAATTAGCACTTTTGATTTCAAACGTTCGAGTCCCATAGCCTTTAATGGGATTCTAAAGTTCGAGCAAACTTTCGGTCCTTTCACAGGTTCTGATGCAAACCGAACCGGGGGGTGTTCGGCTCATCCCTAATATATACACAATACACTGTAAGTGCAACTAACTGACTCACCTGCCTACTCTAACTGATCTAACTTAAATCAAATGACATTGTCTCTCTGTCTATCTCTCTCCACCACCGCAACACACTACACAAGGCTGCCACGCAGACGGCCTTATATAGTGTGGGGCGTGTACTAAACCCCCTGAGCCATAATTGGCCAAAGCCACCCTGGCTTTGGCCAATTATGGCTCTCTGTACAGACGGCACGGTGATTGGCCAAGCATGCGGGTCATAGTGCATGCTTGGCCAATCATCAGCCAGCAATGCACTGCGATGCCGCAGTGAATTATGGGCCGTAACGCGCCACTCGAATTTGGCGCGAATGGCCTATAACGAACAATGTGCCCATAACGAACAGGTGATGTTCGAGTCGAACATGGGTTCGACTCAAACTCAAAGCTCATCCCTAGTCCTAAGTATTCAGACTCTTTGCTCAGTATTTCGTAGAAGCACCCTTTGATCTAATACAACCATGAGTCTTTTTGGGAAAGATGCACCAATTTTTAACACACCTGGCTTTGGGGATCCTCTGCCATTCCTCCTTGCAGATCCTCTCCAGTACTGTCAGGTTGGATGGTAAACGTTGGTGGACAGCCATTTTTAGGTCTCTCCAGAGATGCTCAATTGGGTTTAAGTCAGGGCTCTGGCTGGGCCATTTAAGAACAGTGACGGAGTTGTTGTGAAGCCACTCCTTCGTTATTTTAGCTGTGTGCTTAGGGTCATTGTCTTGTTGGAAGGTAAACCTTCGGCCCAGTCTGAGGTCCTGAGCACTCTGGAGAAGGTTTTCGTCCAGGATATCCCTGTACTTGGCCGCATTCATCTTTCCCTCGATTGCAACCAGTCGTCCTGTCCCTGCAGCTGAAAAACACCCCCACAGCATGATGCTGCCACCACCATGCTTCACTGTTGGGACTATATTGGACAGGTGAGCAGTGCCTGGTTTTCTCCACACATACCGCTTAGAATTAAGGCCAAAAAGTTCTATCTTGTTCTCATCAGACCAAAGAATCTTATTTCTCACCATCTTGGAGTCCTTCAGGTGTTTTTTTAGCAAACTCCATGCGGGCTTTCATGTGTCTTGCACTGAGGAGAGGCTTTTGTCGGGCCACTCTGCCATAAAGCCCCGACTGGTGGAGGGCTGCAGTGATGGTTGACTTTCTACAACTTTCTCCCATCTCCCGACTGCATCTCTGGAGCTCAACCACAGTGATCTTTGGATTCTTCTTTACCTCTCTCACCAAGGCTCTTCTCCCCCGATAGCTCAGTTTGGCCGGATGGCCAACTCTAGGACGGGTTCTGGTCATCCCAAATGTCTTCCATTCAAGGATTATGGAGGCCACTGTGCTCTTAGGAACCTTAAGTGCAGCAGAATTTTTTTGTAACCTTGGCCAGACCTGTGCCTTGCCACAATTCTGTCTCTGAGCTCTTCAGGCAGTTCCTTTGACCTCATGATTCTCATTTGCTCTGACATGCACTGTGAGCTGTAAGGTCTTATATAGACAGGTGTGTGACTTTCCTAATCAAGTCCAATCAGTATAATCAAACACAGCTGGACTCAAATGAAGGTGTAGAACCATCTCAAGGATGATCAGAAGATAAATATATGAGTTAAATATATGAGTGTCACAGCAAAGGGTCTGAATACTTAGGACCATGTGATATTTCAGTTTTTCTTTTTTAATAAATCTGCAAAAATGTCAACAATTCTGTGTTTTTCTGTCAATATGGGGTGCTGTGTGTACATTAATGGGGAAAAAAATGAACTTTAATGATTTTAGCAAATGGCAGCAATATAACAAAGAGTGAAAATTTTAAGGGGGTCTGAATACTTTCCGTCCCCACTGTATATTGCTACACGGTCGTAAACCGTTAGTGTGCATTGTGTTAATGAAGTCCATTCATTATAAATGGGTTGCCAATGCACCATAGTGGATCAAAAAGCACACATGGACCCTCTTGCACAGCATGTGCATTCAGTGTTAAAGACAGTTCCTAACTTTTAAGTGCTCTATATTGAATATGACAGCAAAAAGGCAAACAATTGGACATTTTTATTAATGAGCTTTGTGATGTGTCTAGATTTCTTACAAACACAGAGAACAAATAAAAAAAAGTCATACAGAATAAACCCGAATGAAATATGGAGTGGCTACTACTTTATAATAATTGTCAGAATTCATTGTTAAAGTATGCGCTTCTAGATTTTAAAAAAATGCAACCTTTGTTATTTTAACCATAGTGATCTGCTATGCCAGCCTCTCCTGTGGTTTCATAATCTGCTTGACCAAAAACTATTCTGCACAGTCTATGAAGCAGCAGGATATGTAACTCACAGTGACACAGTACCTAAGAGTCTAGGACAGCTGTCACTGCTTCTCAGCCCCTGACCTACGGCACTCCCAGCATCTGCCATTTAATGGGATCCCAAGAGGAGGGTCACCTACAATGAATGAGAAGATAGGGTGACAAGGGGCTAAAAAGAGGAGAGAACATTAACAGCAACATCAGGATTTTAAGCAGATGAGGAATGTGACTTCTGTCCCCATGTCTATAAGTATTAATGTCAATAGAATCAGATAGAGCAGAAACAATGGGAAGCAGATGATAAGCATGACAGGCAGTGGCATTTTTTTTTAATATTCCTATTAAAATTCAGCAGAGAGAACAGTCAAATGTGCATAAAACTTTGCCTAAAAGATCTGCTCCTTAAAGCTGAAGTATGGTAAGGTATAAAATAGACATATTAATGTAGCTCTGCACTAATTAAATATTAAATGTATATTTAATGTACCTTATATTCTCGAGTATAAGCCGACTTTTTCAGCACATTTTTTATGCTAAAAAAGCCCCAATCGGCTTATACTCGAGTGAGGATCTCGAGTGAGGGTGCAGCCTCACTGTGCCCATCTGCAGCTATACCTTTGATAACCAAAAGAGTGGGTGTCTCCTGCTATGTCATGCAGTCTGTTCGGTGGCCATCCACTGTAACAAAGCCCCGCCTCCTCCTCGTCCATGATAGACGGAACACTGGTTCAATGCTGGGAAACTGTTTCAGTGCTCCGTCTATGATGGATGAGGAGGCGGGGCTTTGTTACAGTGGATGGTAAAACAGACTGCATGACACAGTGGGAGACACCTGCTGTGTTTTGGTTATCAAAGGTACAGCTGTAGATAGGCACAGTGAGGCTGCAGATGGGCACAATGAGGCTGCAAATGGGCACAGCAAGGCTGCAAATGGGCACAGTGAGGCTTAAATGGGCACAGTGAGGCTGCAGATGGCCACTGATGATGCAGGTGGGCACATGGAGGCTGCAGATGGGCACAATGAGGCTGCAGTTGAGCACAGTGAGGCTGAAAATGGGCACAGTGAGGCTGCAGGTGGGCACAGTGAGGCTGCAGATGGGCACAGTGAGGCTGCAGTTGGGCATTGTTTACCCAGTAGCTGCTGCATTTCCCACCCTAGGCCTATACTCGAGTCAATAAGTTTTCCCAGTTTTTTGTGGTAAAATTGTGGTAAAATTAGGTGCCTCAGCTTATATTCGGGTTTGCTTATACTCGAGTATATAATTTTAGCATCACATACACTTAAAGGATACGTTTATCTTTGATAAAATGCTACACATATTTGGGGTTAGGTGAAATATATAACATGTTACCAAAGAGCACTTGCCTGCACTCCCTAAATCTCCAGCCATGACAGTGGGCAGGGAGATCTTCTCTCTGCTCCCACTGTCAAAATTTAAGAAGAGTGCAGCCATGCGGGGCTCTGCCCACACAGTTGTGTCATTTATTCACAGTGATCTGTAATGAACAGATCACAGTGGCAGACGGGTCATAGTTCTCAATGGACAATTGGGTAATAGGGGGCACTTATGTGATTCTATTATGTACCCTAATTTAGGACCATATGCATGGAATAAAGTGACAAGTGCAAAAAAAAGTGCAAAGATATTACTAATGAATACCTGAAATAATGCAAAATTGTGTAAACTGAACCTTAAAGTGCACCATAAAGTGCACCAATATCTGACCAATGATGACATACATATGATGTGATTAATAATTGATTGATATAAAAATGGTAAAGTTCATAACACATACCTGTATTGGTAAATCTTGATAGCAAAGAAGAATTCCTTCACCGTTTACATAAGAAACACACCTAAAGTGCTCTGATATAAAAACTGCTCACCAAATGGATATAACCTCTTTACTGAAAAAGAAGGTCTAATGCACTGTAGGAAAATCCTAATTGGATACCCTTGGTTAATGGATATATCCTCTGTGCTGTGTCCTCCTCTACTCCAAGTTATCTCATAAGGAAACAAAGGGACAATTCATAGCGCAATACTGAATACTGTATTTTTATTAAAACAATACAAACAAAGAAGGGGTACCTGCTTACATTAGTAGGTACCTTAGCTTCCTGATGACGTATTAACTACGAAACGTACGTCGAGGAGCCTCCGGTCATGTCACTTCCAGATCCGAGCTTACGGTTTTCTCCCATGCACGAGTGGAACGTAAGCCAGCTTCGGACGTGAGCCCAGCGGCGAGCAGCATTCACATTGCAATTTCTGCAGGCTATCCTCAGTGCCAGGCTAAGGCACCTACTAATGTAAGCAGGCACTGCTTCTTTGTTTGTATTATACAGTATTGCGCTATGGATTGTCCCTTTGTTTCCTTATGAGATAACTTGGAGAAGAGGAGGACACAGCACAGAGGATATATCTATTAACCAAGGGTATCCATTAGGATTTCTCTACAGCGCCTTAGACCTTCTTTTTAAATAAAGAGGTCATATCCATTTGGTGAGCAGTTTGGGTGTGTTTCTTAGGTAAACAGTGAAGGAATTCTTCTCTGCTATCAATATATATGTTATGGACTTTACCATTTTTATACCAATCAATTATTAATCACATCATATGTATATCACCATTGGTCAATTATTGGTGCACTTTATGGTATAACAGTTCAGTTCACGCTATTTAGCATTATTTCAGGTATTCACTAATAATATCTTTGCACTTTTTTTGCACTTGTCACTTTATTCCATGATTATGGTTCTAAATTAAGGTACATAATAGAATCACATAAGTGCCCCCATCACCCAATTGTCCAATTTACACAGTGTTTAGTTTATTGTTTTGGGGAGCAGCTGTATATATTTTTTATATATTATTATTTGGAGCAAGGCCCCCCCCCCCCCCCACACCATTTTTGTAGTTCTCAATGAACTTTGAGGGCACTGGTGATTAATTAATCTTCCTGCTCTGTCTGCTCATACAGGAGATACGGGTAGGCAGCTGTACTGAGATTCTGCACAAGCCTGACATTGATCGCGGTTGCAATTTTCTGCAGGTTCCAGAAAAAAATAAAAATAAATGCACATTTTTTACCTGCAAAAACATGTGCATTTCTTTTAAGGTGAATTTAGCCTTTAAAAAAGAAAGAAGGACGGTGCCCTCTAAGTGCAGCATGTATGTTAAAAATATTTATTACAATAGATAAAAACACTCACATTTGAGTTGCTAAAAAACAGCATGTAAAGTAGTTTCATCCGCGTGCTCTCGGGGGATGTGGGTGTCACGGGCCAGTGGGGGGGTTCCTGGGAAGTGAGTCCTGTGACCTGGGTCCTGGTAGCTGTTCCAGTGGTGCCAAGGGTCCTCAGAGCCTCCGGGCGGCCAGGATGTTGGTCATGGATCCTCCGTGGAGCGTCGTGCTGACCTGCGTCTTTGCTTCCGAGAGCGGGGTGAGGCGGGCGGTGCTTCGCGTTCGAAGCATGCGTGCTCCTTCATCAGGCTTATTCTAGCTTTTATAGACTGGCTGCCTTCCATTTATTCAGCATCATTTTATCCTTACATGGACTAATACCTGAACTTGTTGTGAAACATTAACTACCACCACCAAGTTCCCCCTCTCAGGAATCCCCAACCCACCCCCTTCCCCCACCATTTTTAGTTATATGTACTCGGCTACCTCCATTGTGCGCCATATTAACCCCTTGATCATGGATTTAGCCTTTAAAGCAGCTATTGTTGTAGGATTGATCTCTTGTCTGATAATGCCTGAATAGGTCTAGCACCATCATTCAGCAGAACTGGGAATGGTACTCTAATCTCTGCTGATACCAATTATCTTTGCAACTGTCTGGCCCTCTCCACTGATCCCCGCTGAGCAAGTGGTTGACAGGTCCATGTCCACTCCGCTATGCAGAGCGGACATGGACACAGCCGGCTGTTCTCTTTGGGTTGGTCAGATGGAAAATAACTGCTTATTCATTTCCATTCAGCTGTCATCCGATCCACCAGACATCTGTTTTTAGTGGACCAGATCGGATGCCGCGGGGGTCAGCCGACACATGTCCACTGATATCTGCCACTCCATAGAGAACAGTGGGTGGTCTGATAGGGTCCCCTTGAAAAGCATACAGGCAAATCCGATCGGTACACTGGTCTGAAAGGGGCCTCTGTCAGGGGGACATCATTATTTCAACTAATAATCAGTGTAAAGGGGCATTCACTAATCACCAATTTATGTGGTCATTACACTGACCACTAAAGTAATGGGAAAATGCTATTTATTTTTATTATTATATTTCATTAATATTACTGAAGAATAATATTTTCATATAAGGTGGAGGGGTGATAAAAAAAATGACTCTCGATTTCAAATACACTGGACACATCACACACTTTAGGGCTCATTCAAATTTGTCCATTCTGGTGCATCTCATTTTTTGTACCTTAGCATTCATTGCACCTAGACAACCCATTCAAATAACTGCCCATTGTGACCTGTTGATGCCAGAGCATTGCTTTACAACACAAGCATTAATGCACTTTTTTCAGATCACTTACATTCAGTTCAGTGGATCAAAATTCTGACATGCACCATTTTTTCTAGTGCAGTGCACCACAATGCACCGTAGAGCTTAATCATACATTGTGGTGTACTGCAATGCATGTGAGTCAAAGGTGCATTTAGTTGGGGTGCCATTAAAAATGAATTACAACTTATTGATTATGCTAATGTACTGTGAGCTATAAAAAAAAATACTTGTTATTTACAGCTTGTTCTCTAAAGCCCCGTAAACACGAGCGGAATTTTCATCGGAAAAATCTTAGATGGTTTTTCTGACGGAATTACGCTCAAGCTTGGCTTGCATACACATGGTCACACAAACATTCTCTGACCTTTCGACCGTCAAGAACGCGGTGACGTACAACACTACGACGAGCCGAGAAAATGAAGTTCAATCCTTCCGAGCATGCGTTTTTTTTGCGCATTGGGAATTGCATACAGACAAACGGAATTTGCGATAGGAACTTTTTCCGTCTGAAAAATAGAGAACCAGCTCTCAATCTATTGCTGGCGGAAATTCAGACAGAAAAAGTTGGATGGAGCATACACATGGTCGGAATATCCGACCAAAAGCTTCCATCACACTTTTTTTGACAGAAATTCCGACCGTGTGTATGCAGCATAAGGCTTAAAAATTCTTACAAAGGTTCTTACCTGATGAAAAAGTTTAGAACAGCTACACTAAAGTAACTCTAGGTGGCCCAGTTCTATCCTGACAATAGTGGCAATGTAATGGTATGGCTGCCCTAAGATGAGATGTTCCGAATTGGTACAAAGTTAGAAAAGGCTAGTAAATATCTTGAAGAAACATGGCTCTTTTAAAATATGGATTTAATTAACAGATTAGAAGAGTAAATTAAATTGCAGCTTGGCTCGTGAAACAAACAAATTTGTGATACTTTGCAAATGATTTCACTTTCCTGAATTAAAAAGCAAGATGTTGGTTGAAAATGAGGAAATTCAAAATCATTAACTATTACTAATTAACACTTTTTGCTTGAAATTGAGCTGATTCTGCCTAAATGCAATCTATCACATTTATTTTTTCCAATACCTCCTGCAAGAATCATACAAAAGCCAATCAGAATTTAGGTTAATATTTTATTTCATTAGCATGAGCATTTGTAGATTTGTTTCCTAGCTTTTTCCTCTGTCTGTGCTGTCTCAGTGAGTTGGTGAACTTTCAAAACAGAAGCCCCCTTTTACATTAGCACCTGTTTCACATCAAAGCCCCCTCTTTTACATCAGACGCCCTCTTCACATTAGAGTTCCCCCTTTGCATCAGAGGCCCCTTTTCAGCTCAGGAACCCCCCTTCACATCAGGTGTCCCTTTTACATCAGAGTCCTCATAGCTCCCTTTGCATCAAAGCCCCCTCACATGTGCGTCCTCAGGGCCCCCTCATATCAGAATCCTCAGTGCCCCATTCACATCAGTGTCATTAGAGCCCCCTTCACATCAATGTCCTAAGAGGTCCCCCTCAACGAAGAGTTCCCTGAGCCCCCTCATATGAAAGTCCCCAGAGCCCCTTACCTACTGTATGTGTCCTACCTTTGAATTAGTACACCGCTAGCATTTCAGAGGATGGGAGATGGAACAGGTCTGGATTGAGGGGGACTTCCATGTTCTGAATGCTGGGAGCAGTACGGTTTGCCATCTGCCCTTGATCATTATCGTGCAGTGGCCTGACCCACTTGCACCAATGACATTTATGACGCTGCATATTGCCATTAAATAGTGGACTCTGGGAAATCCGAGATTTCACATAAAAATAAAGGTGTTTTGATCTGCTAATCTAATGGCACAGATGCCATACCCTAGATACACCACTGGTCACAGGGTCAGAAAGTGATGGAAATCATCCCTAATGGAGTCACAAACAGAAATTTGAATCAAAAACTGCATTTCTTCTTCACTCCGGCCACAAAAATGACTGCAGGCTTTAATAAATATAATTAAATAGTGGCAGGCTTGTTTGTCTTTCACAGTCTAAAAACAACATCATAATAAAAAGTTAATAGACAAAAATTTCAACTTTAAGACTGTTTCAACAAAGTCTGACTTTTTTTTATTGTTTTCCCAGAGGCTCTGTGTAAATCATTACTGAAACCTATCCTTCTCTCTCCTACCCTTTCTGAACCAGCGTAAAAGGAACAAGGCTTGGTGTCGAACGGACCTCTGTGAATAGGTCACTCACATCAACTTGTGACATGTAAAGAAACGAGATGGACGCAGAGTTCTGTTTTATTAAACCTTGCTGTGACTCCCTGAGGGACCACAACACAAAAAAAAAAAAGCAAAGAAAGAAAAATCGATGGTAGCTACTTGACACAAGATAAAGGAAGTGGAAAGGAACAAGAAAAAGAAAAAAACTGAAGGGTAAATTTGGAATGTACAGTGTGGATCTGCTCTGTACACATAAAAAACACAATCTTTAGATACTGCCAATTCGGATGGGAAGGATATCCACTAGTTGCTACAGAGTATACTGTCATTTATTATTGTGTATTGTTTTGGTCATTACCCATCTATATCCTTCAATCCTTTGTGAGCACTGCCAACTCCTCATAATTAATAATCCCTCTGGGCAGTTAGGACATTGTTAAAATTGTCTAGTTCCTACTGAAGAAAGATCTAGTGCTAAAATTTTTATGGGATGGGTAACACACGCTAATATCTTAATCCACATTTTCACGATCTTCTTACCTGTTAGTTTTGGTTGTGACTACTGGTCCCCTAAAGCCATCCCTAATGTCATCATGTACAGTGTAGGACCAGTGGCCATATTAGCAGAATGGGATTTGGCCACTCTTATAGGGCATACACACGGTCGGACTTTGTTCGGACATTCCGACAACAAAATCCTAGGATTTTTTCCGACGGATGTTGGCTCAAACTTGTTTTACGTACACACGGTCGCACAAAGTTGTCGGAATTTCCGATCGCCAACCACGCGGTCACGTACACCACGTACGATGAGACTAGAAAAGGCCGGTTCAGAACCAAGCGCGGCACCCTTTGGGCTCCTTTTGCTAATATCGTGTTAGTAAAAGTTTGGTGAGAGACGATTTGCGCTTTTTCAGACTCGTGGCTTTCAGATCGTTTTCTGCCGTTCAGTTTGTGCTTGTGGGTTTGTATCTGCTCTTCAGTGCGTGCAAGCAAGTTCCGCGTGACTTTAGGTAGTCATTGTATTCTTGTTCATTCGTTACTGTTTTTCAGGTCGCTCTTCACAGGCCTTGCTGTTCTTCAGTGCGTTCTGTTACTTCGTTCTGAGCAGCCGACCGTTTTCTAGCCATGTTTCGTATGCGTACTCCTCGTAGAGTTCGTGCTGTGCGGGGGCTTGGTGTTGGGGTCCTGACCTTGACACAAGACCAGTTCTCTCATATGCCTTTGCTCCGTGAGATCCGTGAGAATAATCCTGATGATTTCAGGAACTTTCTCCGGATGACAGACCCCGTATTTCACAGTTTGTTGGCTTCGCTGACCCCCTATATTAGCAGGCAGGATACCTGCATGAGGCAAGCCATCACTCCGGAGCAGAGGTTGGTCGCTGCCTTGCGGTATTTGGCCACAGGGAGAAGTCTGCAGGACTTGAAGTTCTCGACAGGCATCTCCCCCCAGGCTCTGGGGATCATTATCCCAGAGACCTGTTCTGCCATCATCCAGGTCCTGCAGAAGGAGTATATGAAGGTAAGATTTTTATCCTTTAATATCACATTTTATTGTATTTAATGTGTATTTCTTTCCTCATTACCTAATTACCATGATTGTAATATGCTGTGAATGTCCCCTTTGTCCTCATGCATGCTGGATTTTTATGTAATTATTATTTTAGGTCCTTCATACATATTTGCCCTTCAATAACCTCCCCAGCATGGTCTCTCCTGGCCCTATATTCACCTCATGTAGTCACTTAACAATGTATTTTATCAGCTCCATAGTAGTGCTTTACCCCAAACACCCCCTAAAATGTTTGGTAATGTTATTTTTGATTTAAATTCAGGCAGAGTGCCAGAGGCTTTTTTTTGTGGTGTCCCCAAATAATTTTTAGTAACCCTCCCTCCCCCAACTGCTAAGTCAGCTGATCCCAATTCTCTATCTATCCTCAATCATCTATCTGCTGACTTTGCCAAACCCATACACACTATACCCACCTCTTTACTGGTCAGATTTATGGATGAATTCCCCAAAGCATGTAGTGCAAGGGCCTGCCTGTATACTTTACAATGGTACTGTTTAAAGTTTTTGTATCCTATTATTATCTTGATAGGTAATAGCAGAATGTCCAAATGTCCTCAAATGTGTACAGTGTGTATTTATATCTTTGTATTATGACACTTCTTACCTGTCCAGTGGGCTGCCAATAGCGTAACTAAGGAGAGGCTGTTCCAAGTAATACCCTGTATTTAGGCATTCATCTCTTAATGAAGTGAAGAGGGTTACCTGTCCAAGATTTACACACACCCCCTATAATGTTAGAAATGGCCCATGAGAGGGGGGGGGGGGGATATGATAGGTGTACCTTATACTTTGGTGTTGTTAAATTCCCCTTAATAAATGCTATCTGGAGGTTGCCCCATAATGTTTGTGTCTAATCTGCTTGCCATGTTTCTGTGAAAAAATAGTAATGTTTATTGTTTTTTCCTCAACAGTTTCCTTCCACGCCACAGGAATGGCAGGCTGTGGCCTCCCACTTTGCCCAGCGGTGGGACTTTCCTAACTACGGAGGGGCAATTGATGGGAAACACGTCCACATCGTCCCACCACCCAACTCGGGGTCATACTATTATAATTACAAGGGGCTCAATAGTATAGTGATGTTGGCGGTGGTGTCGGCTAATTACGACTTCTTGTATGTGGACATGGGGAAGAATGGCTGGATGTCCGATGGTGGAGTCATCGCCCAGACGGAGTTCTACAGGCATCTCCAGAATGGCAGCTTGGACTTGCCAGCTCCAGAGGACAATGTGGAAGGACTCCCATTTGTGTTCGTTGCTGATGAAGCGTTTGCGCTGGGGGACCACCTGATGCGGCCATTCCCAATGAGGACCCTCACCCCGGAACAGAGGGTTTTTAATTACCGGCTGGCCAGAGCTCGAAGAGTGGTGGAGAACACATTTGGAATCCTGGCCAGCCGGTTCCGCCTATTTATGACATATCCATATGGCGGAGTATAAACTGAACCATATAATAATTGCGTGCTGTGTTCTCCATAACTTTTTAAGGAAACATTCGGCAAACTATGCTGGCTCAGTTGGGCCTGAGGCCGGAATGATACATCAAACAACACTGACGGCGCTTGAAAGCGGCCGTCCTGGCTTGCCCTCCCTGAGTGCCCGTGATGTCCGGTTATGATACCTGGAGTTCTTTGCGGGTAGGGGGGCTATCAATATGCCTGAAAATCTGTGAAGCCTTTTTATAATAAAAAAATAAAAATAAAATCTTTGTGGACATTTACTGCTTGTGTTTGTTTGAGCTGACCCTGACAGAAATGTGTGGAGTCCAGAAAATGGCGTGATTGGGTAACCTTATACAAAGCACTGTTGTCTGTTATTTACTAAATGCAAAAACACATTCCACTACAAGTGTACTTGCAACTGCACTGAAACTGCACTTGTAGTGCAAAGTGGATTTGCCCTTAGGAAATAACCCCCATTTTCTCATAAAACAACAATTACATCACCCCAAAAGTGTTGTAGCGTTGAGACAATAATCCACACATTCTTGATTACCAATCTTTTTAATACCTGCACAATCACATGTGCATATACCAAAGGTTTTTCAGACAAACCAACATGTTTGTTGTATAACAATTTTTGTGGTGGCATTATCCAAAATCAAAATGTCCATTTAAGATAAAACAGGCCTGTGTAAAACCAACAAGAAAGACACAAATCTTGATCTTACAAAGTTCACATTTGGTAGAACTTGAAGGCAATATCAGACATGAGTATTTAGGAACTGTGTTTGATATAGCGTTCAGATGGGGGAAATCACCCCTGGAAAAGCCAAATTCGGAAGATGCACACAAATTTCCCAATGTCAACATGTGCTACCTGCCATCAGGGGGGATCAAGGGATGTGTTTTGGGGGAGCAAGCCCTTCCTCACCGCTACTTTATTATTGAGGAAGGGGTTGCACCCCCAAAACGCGTCCATTGATCTCCCGTGATGGCAGATAGCACATGTTGACACACTGTGTGCATCCTCCAAATTTGGCTTTGGGAAAAATCACAAAAACATTTAGCACATTGTAGCACACAAAAGAAGAAAGTGATTTTGAGGGGTTTTAAACTTGCTCCAAAACATCAATGAGGTTTTTATATTTTGGAATAACATCATCGATGTTTTGCTTGATGATTTCCAATTGTAAATTACACCCCATGATCTCCCCGATCAGGATCTGGGCACTTTCGGATGTGAAAGGATCTGGATCCACAACCTCACGGTCACCTAAAAAGAGAGGAACCCCAAAATAAATTTGGTTTCCAAAAAAAGCCGCCATCCATCTCTTATCTGAGCCTGTGGTCGCAGACACTCACCTGTTGTGGTGACTAGTTCCACCACGTCTTCTTCCTCCTGCTCAGATTGTGTTGGGGGGATTTCACCTTCTTCCAGAGGGGGGGGGGGGCTCCGGTCTCCTCAGATGAAGGGTGTCCTCAGAGTCTTTGCTCCCCTATGTAAAACAAAATGGTATAATTAGCACACAGATATTTAATGTCAGAACTATAAATAGGAAACATTGGTTGGAAGTGGGGTACAATTATCTATTTTAGCAGAGTTCCAAGATGTAATTTTTTAAATGCCCTTTGTCAACCTGCAATACTTTACCTGTTTTGTACAAGCTTCACAGATGGAGACCCCCCTATAGTATACACTGGAGCACCTGTGTGGGGCCCCCTAATAAAAATGGTGTTCTTGTGTCCCACACTAGTGCTCCAGTGTCCAGATGTGAAAACAGCTGCTGAGTGTCCTCTCCTTACACAGAATCTAGTTTGCATTTCATTCTAGTAACAAAGCCATCTACACAACCCAATTCTTTTAAGACAAGTATAGGGCGTCAAAATGGTGGCCAAATGCATATGGGCTAAACAATGGTATTTTATATTTGGAACGAAAAATGTTTGATCCGAACGAATAATGTGCCCATGAACATGAAAGTTTCCATTTTAAACTGTACAACAGTTCCTAAAAGCACAAGGAGCAGCACGAACGTAATAAACATCAAAAGAATAGGAACACAGCACAACTACTTACTTTTTTGCAGCACTCTCTGGATCTTTCTGTACTGCTCATGTTCTCTTAATTTGAGGTCCGACCACCGCTTCCTGAGCTGATCTCTCGATCGTCGTACCCTGAAATTCCGGTGCAGACTCCTGACCACTTTCGCCATGATCTTGGCCTTTCTGACATTGGGGTTGGGGTAAGGCCCATACTTTCCATCATAGTCGGCCTTCTTCAGGATGACCACCATCTCCAACATCTCCCCAAAGGACATATTTGAGTCATTAAATCTCCTTCTGGATCGGGACGTTTCAGGCTCCGGCCTCTCCTCCTCCTCCTCCTCCTCGTTGCTACAATTAGCACGCACCTGCTGTCTATCCGCCATGTGCTCTTCCCCCACTGCGCCGAACGAAAAGGGGCGGAGAATAGACTAGAAAGAATGTCAGGGGCGGGCGGAGTTATACGCATGCGCAGTGTGTATAAAGCGTAACACACGTGCGTCTTACGTACGATCTGTGAGCGGAGGAAGGAGCATCGGAGACGCCGATCGTGATAACGAAGGTAAGATCTAAACTTGCGCCTATACTGCTTCGAAATGGAAGCCTATATTGTAACAAGATTAGGGGAGTTACATTAGGGTTTGTCTTGTGTTGTGTCTTGCAGAGAAAATGGATGGGTTCAACGACCACAATTTCCTGCCCCTGTTCATAGACAAATACAGGGAGCTGCCCTGTCTGTGGCAGGTGAGACATCCTCATTATAATCACAAACAGAAGAGGCAAGCAGCGCTGGAGAAACTGCTGGAGTTGGTGAAGCCGTTGGTCCCCACAGCAACCATCCCTTATTTAAAAGCCAAAATTGGTGGCCTGCGGAGCACATATCTGAGGGAGCGCAAGAAGGTCACAGATTCCCAGAGGTCCGGAGCTGCAGGAGATGACGTTTATGTCCCCAGGCTGTGGTACTACGAGAGACTGCGATTTCTGTCAGACCACACTGAAGTCAGGGAATCCCTCTCTACTCTTCCTTCCACGCTTCCTTCCATACCAGCTGAGGCTTCCGATGTCCAACCTGGGCCTTCCAGCCAGGAAGAAGTGGAGGAGCCCAGCTGGAGTCAGGTATAGCATTGTTCTACTGATTTCTGGTCAATAAATAAATGATGTTTACTAGATGTTATTATTGATCACTAATTGCTGCTTGAAAGTGTTTTATATATCAATAGACAGTAGTGGGCACCCAAATTTGGGACAAGAATGAAAAATGCTGGGCTCAGAATGATAGTCTGTTATATTTGTTAACATTCAATTTGCAGCAGTCAGGAGGTGAAAATTGTGTGTGATTGATGAAAAAAATACTAAAACGATGTCCTTTTTTCGTACACAGGAAGACCTCAGCCAGGAGGAGGCTGTGGAATGTGGCAGTCAGGAGGAGGCGGGGATTAGTGGCAGCCAGGAGGAGGCGGGGCTAAGTGTCAGCCAAGAGAAGCCTGGGACCAGTCGCAGCCTGACTGAGTCTCAGGTCCCTCCCCTCCGCCTTCCATACAAAAGGGCCAGGAAGGCCACTCCAAGTCCCATGCAGGATTCAGCGTACAGGCTGATCCAGGAGGCTTCTGCGTCCCTCAGAGCCTTACCAACTCCTGAAGAGGCCTTTGCCTGCATGGCTGCCACCAAATTGCAGGGCATGCAGGAGGGCCAACGCAGGCTCTCTGAGGACCTGATTTATAAAGTCCTACGTAAGGGGTTGAGTGGGGAACTAACACCCAAGACGGATGTCATTGAGATGGACGATCCTCCTCCTCCTTCTCCTGCTGCCACAACTCAACCACCACAGCCACCGCTTGTAAGGAAGCGTGGAAGGAAGACCAAAGAGTGATGGCCCTGGGTTCAGTCTGGTCTGACAGAAGATGCAGTCTCTCGTATGACCACAGCCTGGGGACACAGATGTCATCTGCTGCTTTCCGGATCTCTGGGACTTCTGGACCAGACTGCACTCCCTAAGATATGGACTCCTCAGGCCACCAATTTTGCTTTTAAATAATTGATGTCTGCCCTGGGGGTCCAAGGCTTCGCCCACTTCTGCAGTTTCTCCAGCGTTGCCTCCCTCTTTGTTTATAGTTGTGAGCCCTTTATTAAATTTTTTGGGTAAATTATACTCTCCTGTGTGTGTTTTCATCCAAAAAGGACAGTTTGTTGGTGAGGATTCAGGTACATTTCTAAAACATAAAATGTGAAATTAACAAGGGACAACAACACCAAACAATCTCCTACAGATTAAATAGAACAACATATCAATGGTGTTGTGGGAACTTGTCACAAAAAACACACACAAACATTTTCGGGAGTACAAATAAAAATCGCAAAAAAAATTAAAAAAAAGAAACACAAAAAAAGATACTACATTAAAGCCAAAAAAAACCTAAAAAATATACAAAAATATGTTGTCAGATGTGAGAAATCAAAATATATTGAGGGAATCCCGATAAATAGTAACGAAATAAGTTTGTGAGAAGTGTGTGTGAATATGAGCAGCAAAACTACTATATTCTTGTCACATTATAAAGAAGAAGAGAGTGCGCTGTATTAAACCATTTTTAACATTGCAGCGTGACGAAAGTGCTGTATCCATTGCGAACGCTAAGTTTACCAGAACGAGCTGTCCCGTCTCGGAATTTCTTCTGAGCATGCGTGGCACTTTGTGCGTCGGAACAGGCCACACACGGTCGGAATTGACGCGATCGGATTTTGTTGTCGGAAAATTTTATCTCCTGCTGTCCAACTTTGTGTGTCGGAAAATCCGATGGAAAATGTCCGATGGAGCCCACACACGGTCGGAATTTCTGACAACACGCTCCGATTGGACATTTTTCATCGGAAAATCCGACCGTGTGTACGGGGCATTAGAAGTGTCACTGCTTACTCACATTCCAGCTCTGAAGAAAAGGGGATTGGATCACAGGATGGAGAGTGGGGGAAGGGGCCAGTAAATATGTCATTTTCCAACCCCTTCCTTTTCTGAATGAACACACATAGGTTGGACTTGATGGGCTTGTGTCTTATTTCAACCTCACCAACTATGTAACACAATGAGTGATCAGTACTGATCATGCACTGTGTTAATTCATAACTGAAGCATAGTAAACCATGTTTACTATGCTTCAGTTTGTGAGTGAGCATGAAGCCACTCAGCACAGAGCACTTCCCATTCATTCACTGTCCAATGCAGCTAAGGCTACAGAGAAAGAGACAGAGGAATCTCTGACCTCAGCCCCTTTCTCTGTGTCAAAAATGAGACATCAGGGTTCTGTTTAGACCCCTTATATTTCACCAAAGCCTTCCCACAGGCTTCCCACAGACTGTAAAAAAAAAAGAATATAAAAAACTACTGACACCATCCACTGCTCTACTGACACCAATCTCTGCCCTACTGACACACCCACTGCTCTACTGACTGACACCATCCACTGTCCTACTGGCACCAACCTCTGCCCCCTGACAAGTCCACTGTTCTACTAACACCATCCACTTCTCTACTCTAACATTTTGTTTACATTTCTTTATAATGCCCCGTACACACGGTCGGACTTTGTTCGGACATTCCGACAACAAAATCCTAGGATTTTTTCCGACGGATGTTGGCTAAAACTTGTTTTGCCTACACACGGTCGCACAAAGTTGTCGGAATTTCCGATCGCCAAGAACGCGGTGACGTCAAGCACGTACGACGAGACTAGAAAAGGCCAGTTCAGAACCAAGCGCAGCACCCTTTGGGCTCCTTTTGCTAATCTCGTGTTAGTAAAAGTTTGGTGAGAGACGATTCGCGCTTTTTCAGACTCGTGGCTTTCAGATCGTTTTCTGCCGTTCAGTTTGTGCTTGTGGGTTTGTATCTGCTCTTCAGTGCGTGCAGTCAGTTCGTATTGGAGTTTTCTGTGCGATCTTGTCCGCTCGTTGCTGTTTTTCAGGTCGCTCTTCACAGGCCTTGCTGTTCTTCAGTGCGTTCTGTTACTTCGTTCTGAGCAGCCGACCGTTTTCTAGCCATGTTTCGTATGCGTACTCCTCGTAGAGTTCGTGCTGTGCGGGGGCTTGGTGTTGGGGTCCTGACCTTGACACAAGTCCAGTCCATGAACAGGGTGGGGAGGAGTTCATGGACCAAGAATTGGTTGCTTCAGCGTGACCAGTTCTCTCATATGCCTTTGCTCCGTGAGATCCGTGAGAATAATCCTGATGATTTCAGGAACTTTCTCCGGATGACGGACCCCGTATTTCACCGTTTGTTGGCTTCGCTGACCCCCTATATCAGCAGGCAGGATACCTGCATGAGGCAAGCCATCACTCCGGAGCAGAGGTTGGTCGCTACCTTGCGGTATTTGGCCACAGGGAGAAGCCTGCAGGACCTCAAGTTCTCGACAGGCATCTCCCCCCAGGCTCTGGGGATCATTATCCCAGAGACCTGTTCTGCCATCATCCAGGTCCTGCAGAAGGAGTATATGAAGGTAAGATTTTTATCCTTTAATATCACATTTTATTGTATTGAATGTTTGCTAATATATTGTATTTCTTTCCTCATTCCCTAATTACCATGATTGTAATATGCTGTGAATGTCCCCTTTGTCCTCATGCATGCTGGAATTTTATGTAATTATTATTTTAGGTCCTTCATACATATTTGACCTTCAATAACCTCTCCAGCATGGTGTCTCCTGCCCTATATTCACCTCATGTAGTCACTTAACAATGTATTTTATCAGCTCCATAGTAGTGCTTTACCCCAAACACCCCCTAAAATGTTTGGAAATGTTATTTTTGATTTAAATTCAGGCAGAGTGCCAGAGGCTTTTTTTTGTGGTGTCCCCAAATTTTTTGTAACCCTCCCTCCCCCAACTGCTAAGTCAGCTGATCCCAATTCTCTATCCTCAATCATCTATCTGCTGACTTTGCCAAACCCATACACACTATACCCATCTCTTTTGTGGTCAGATTTATGGATGAATTCCCCAAAGCATGTAGTGCAAGGGTCTGCCTGTATACTTTCCAATGGTACTGTTTAAAGTTCTTGTATCCTATTATGATCTTGATAGGTAATAGCAGAATGTCCAAATGTGCTCAAATGTGTACAGTGTGTATTTATATCTTTGTATTATGACACTTCTTACCTGTCCAGTGGGCTGCCAATAGTGTAACTAAGGAGGGGCTGTTCCAAGTAATACCCTGTATTTAGGCATTCATCTCTCAATGAAGTGAAGAGGGTTACCTGTCCAAGAGTTCCCCCCCCCCCTATAATGTTAGAAATGGCCCATGAGAGGGGGGGGGGGGATATGATAGGTGTACCTTATACTTTGTTGTTGTTAAATTCCCCTTAATAAATGCTATCTGGAGGTTGACCCATAATGTTTGTGTCTAATCTGCTTGCCAGGTTTCTATGAAAAAATAGTAATGTTTATTGTTTTTTCCTCAACAGTTTCCTTCCACGCCACAGGAATGGCAGACTGTGGCCTCCCACTTTGCCCAGCGGTGGGACTTTCCTAACTGCGGAGGGGCAATTGATGGGAAACACGTCCACATCGTCCCACCACCCAACTCGGGGTCGTACTATTATAATTACAAGGGGTTTAATAGTATAGTGATGTTGGCGGTGGTGTCGGCTAATTACGACTTCTTGTATGTGGACGTGGGGAAGAATGGCCGGATGTCCGATGGTGGAGTGATCGCCCAGACGGAGTTCTACAGGCGTCTCCAGAATGGCAGCTTGGACTTGCCACCTCCAGAGGACAATGTTGAAGGTCTCCCATTTGTGTTCGTTGCTGATGAAGCATTTGCGCTGGGGGACCACCTGATGCGGCCATTCCCGATGAGGACCCTCACCCCGGAACAGAGGGTTTTTAATTACCGGCTGGCCAGAGCCCGAAGAGTGGTGGAGAACACATTTGGAATCCTGGCCAGCCGGTTCAGATTATTTCTGACACCCATCCATATGGCAGAGTATAAACTGAACCATATAATACTTGCCTGCTGTGTTCTCCATAATTTTTTAAGAAAACATTCAGCAAACTATGCTGGCTCAGTTGGGCCTGAGGCCGGAAATCCAAATCCATCAACACTGACGGCGCTTGAAAGTGGCCGTCCTGGCTTGCCCTCCCTGAGTGCCCGTGATGTCCGGTTACGCTACCTGGAGTTCTTTGCGGGTAGGGGGGCTATCAATATGCCAGACAATCTGTGAAAACTTTTTAAAATAAAAACCAACCCAAAAAAATTCTTTGTGGACATTTACTGCTTGTGTTTCTTTTAGCTGACCCTGACAGAAATGTGTTGAGTGCAGAAAATGTCGTGATTGGGTAACCTTAGAAAAAACTGTGTTGGCTGGTAATTCCTAAATGCAAAAACACATTTCACTACAAGTGCACTTGCAACTGCACTGAACCTGCACTTGTAGTGCAAAGTGTATTTTCCCTTAGGAAATAACCCCCATTTTTGCATAAAAGAGCAATTACATCACCCCAAAAGTGTTGTAGTGTTGAGACAATAATCCACACATTCTTGATTAAGCCACTTTTTTATAGCTGCACAATCACATGTGCATTTACGAAAGGTTTTTAAAACAAACCAACATGTTTGTTGTATAACAATGTTTGCAGTAGCATTATGAAAATTCGAAATATCCATTTCAGATAAAACAGGCCTGTGTAAAACCAACAAGAAAGCCAAAAAACTTGAACTTACAAAGTTCACATTAGGTAAAACCTGAATGCTATATCAGACATCAGTATTTAGGAACTGGGTTTGATATAGCGTTCAGATGGGGGGAAATCACCCCTGGAAAAGCCAAATTTTGAAGATGCACACCAATTTACAAATGTCCACATGTGCTATCTGCCATCATGGGGGATCAAGGGACGTGTTTGGGGGGAGCAAGCCCTTCCTCAACGCTACTTTATAATTGAGGAAGGGGTTGCCCCCCCCAAAACGCGTCCATTGATCTCCCGTGATGGCAGATAGCACATGTTGGCACACTGTGTGCATCCTCCAAATTTGGCTTTTCAAAACATAGAAAAAAAATTTAAAAGATTGGACCACACTAAAACAAGTGATTTTGTGGGGTTTAAATTCGCCCCAAAACATCAATGATGTTATTATTTTTTTTAATAACATCACTGATTTGTTGCTGTATGTTGTGCAATTCGAGATTACATCCCATGATCTCCCCGATCAGGATCTGGGCACTTTCAGAAGTAAAGCGTTCTCTCTCCCTCACATCACGATCACCTAAAAAGAGATAAAGAACAAAAAAAAAGGTCTCAAAAATCTGCCACCAGCCATCTCTTTTACCTGAGTCTGTGGTCGCAGACACTCACCTGTTGTGGTGCCAATCTCCACCACATCTTCTTCTTCCTCCTGCTCTTCTTCTTGGGTTGGTGTTATTTCTCCTTCTTCCAGAGGTGGGGGGTTTCTGGTCTCCTCGGATGAGGGGTGTCCTCCGAGTCTTTTCTCCCCTATGTAAAACAAAAATGGTATACTTAGCACACAGATATTTGATGGCAGAACTATAGAAATAGGAAACATTGCTTGGAAGTGGGGTACAATTGTCTATTTTAGCCGAGTTCCAAGATGTATATTTTTTATTGCCCTTTGTCAAGCTGCAATACTTTACCTGTTTGGTACAAGCTTCACAGATGGAGACCCCCCTATAGTATACACTGGAGCACCTGTGTGGCCCCCCTAATAAAAATGTTGTTCTTGTGTCCCACACTAGTGCTCCAGTGTCCAGATGTGAAAACAGCTGCTCAGTGTCCTCTCCTTACACACAATCTAGTTTGCATTTCATTCTAGTAACAAACCCATCTACACAAACAAATATTTGGCATCCAAGTAGGCCCCCAAAAATGTGTGAAAATGCATATGGCCTAAACAATGGTGTTCTAGAGGCCGAAAGAAAAATGTTTGATACGAACTAATAATGTGCCCATGAACATTAAAGTTGACCTATGGAAACGTTACAACTAATCAAAGCATATGGAGCAGAACGAACGTAATAAAGACAGAAAGAATAGGAACACAGCACAACTACTTACTTTTTGCAGCACTCTCCGGATCTTTCGGTACTGCTCTGGCTCTCTCAACTTCAGGTCCGACCACCGCTTCCTGAGCTGATCTTTAGACCTTCGTACCCCGAAATTCCGCTCTAGACTCCTGACCACTTTCGCCATGATTTTGGCCTTTCGGATATTGGGGTTGGGGTAAGGCCCATATTTTCCGTCATAGTCGGACTTCCTCATGATGTCGACCATCTCCAACATCTCCCCAAACGACATATTTGTGGCCTTAAAACGTCTCCTTCTGGATCGGGACGTGCCTGGATCCGCCCTTTCCTCCTCCTCCTCCTCCTCGTTGCTACAATTAGCCCGCACCTGCTGTATGTCCGCCATCATGCTTTTCACCCACTGCGCCGAACGAAAAGGGGCGGGGAATACACTAGAAAGAACGTCAGGGGCGGGCGGAGTTACACGCATGCGCAGTGTATATAAAGCGTAACACACGTGCGTATTACGTTTGATCTGTGAGCGGAGGAAGGAGCATTGAACGCGGCGATCGTAAGAATGAAGGTAAGAGACAAACTTGGGCCTATACTGCTTCTATAGATTGAGGCCTATATTGTAACAAGATTAGGAGAGTTTGGTCTGACATTAGGCTTTGTCTTGTGTTGTGTCTTGCAGTGAACATGGATATGGTACTGAAAGAAGATACTGACTTCATGTCACTATTCATTGATATGCTAAGGGAGCTGCCCTGTCTGTGGAAGATTACCCACCCCCATTACAAGAACCAAGCAAAGAGGAAGGCAGCACTGGAGCAATTGTGTGAAATTGTGAAGCAGGTGATCCCCACGGCAGACATCACTTATTTAAAGATCTTCATTGGTGGCCTGAGGAGCACATATCTGAGGGAGCGCAATAAAGTCCTGGATTCACAGAGATCCGGAGCAGCAGATGACATCTATGTCCCCAGGATGTTGTACTACGACAGGCTGCATTTTCTGGCAGGCCAGACTGAACCCAGGCCATCCCTCTCAAGTCTTCCTTCCACACTTCCTTCCCCCCTGGCTGAGGCTTCTGACGCCCAACCTGGGCCTTCCAGGCCACATGTGGAGGAGCCCAGATTGAGCCAGGTATAGCATTCCTCTAAATATTTCTGCTTGTACAATCAATGATGTTAACTAGATGTTAGTTTGGAAGTAATAATTTATGATTGTGATTGATGATGCAAAAACGAAAACCATGTCCCTTTTTCATACACAGGGAAGTCTCAGCCAGGAGGTGGCCGGGCCGAGCCGGCTGGCTGATGTGCAGGTCCCTCCACCCCCGGTGAAAACAGAAAGTGGCAGTAGGAGGAGTACCCTAGAGGAGGCGGCTATCAGATTTTTTTGGAGGGCTACAGAGGTCCTGGGAGCACCACAGACCAGGCAGGAGAACATTGGTGCATTCATTGCATATAAAATGCAGAGGATGGAGGAGGGCCAACAAGCCATGTGTGAGGCCCTCATATCAGAGGCTCTGGAGAAAGGTATGAGGGGCCAAATTACACCTGACACACATCTTTGGGATGGTCCTCCTCCTCCTCCTGCAGGTCCTCCTCCTCCTCCTCCCTCTCCTCCAGGTCCCCCCAGTCCTCCTCCAGGTCCCCCCAGTCCTCCTCCTCCTCCAGGTCCTACTCCTCCTCCTGCCACATCTCCAACTGCACAGTCACAGCCCGGAAGGAAGTGTGAAAGGAAGACTAGAGAGTGATTGGACCCTGGATCCAGTCTGGTCGGCCAAAAAATGCAGCCTCTTGTGGTACCACAGCCTGGGGACACTGATGTCATCTGCTGCTATCCCGATCTCTGTGAATCCCGGACCAGACTGCCCTCCCTTATATATGGACTCCTCAGGCCACCAATTTTGAGGTTGAAGAATTGTTGTCTGCCGTGGGGGTCCCAGGCTTCACTAATTTCTCATGTTGATCCAGTGTTGCCTTCCTCTTTGTTTGGTTCTGATACCTTAATAAAGGATTTTTGTTTTGAATTATACTCTCCTATGTGTTTTACTTCAAAAATGATGGTTTGTTTGTGAGGATTCAGGTACATTTCTAATATACAATGTGAAATGAACAAGGGACACCAACAACAAACAATCTCATGGAGATTAAATAATAAAAGATATCAATGGTGTTGGGGTAACTTGACACACAAAACACACACAAAAATATTCTGGAGTAAAAATAAAAATAACAAAAAATCCAAACATTAAAGAAAAAAAAAGGCTTAAAAACAAAAAAAAAAAACATAAAAAATATAAAACTGTCAGATGTGACAACTAATAACAATATATTGAGGGAATCCCACTAAAAAAAGACAAATAAAACTTTGTGAGAAGTGTGTGTGAATATGAGCAGCAAAACTACTTCATTCTAAAGAAGAAGAGAGTGCGCTGTATTAAACCATTTTTTACATTGCAGCGTGACGAAAGTGCTGTATCCATTCCGAACGCTAAGTTTACCAGAACGAGCTGTCCCGTGTCGGAATTTCTTCTGAGCATGCGTGGCACTTTGTGCGTCGGAACAGGCCACACACGGTCGGAATTGACGCGATCGGATTTTGTTGTCGGAAAATTTTATCTCCTGCTGTCCAACTTTGTGTGTCGGAAAATCCGATGGAAAATGTCCGATGGCGCCCACACACGGTCGGAATTTCCAACAACACGCTCCGATCGGACAATGTCCATCGGAAAATCCGACCGTGTGTATGGGGCATAAGAGTGCGTGTCTGTGTGTGTGTATAATATATATAGTGTAAAATTTGGTAGCACAGGCTCTATCATAGCACTTTATTTGGAAAATAGTGATTATATTTGGCACATCACTGTTGGAGAAAGAACTGTTATATATTATCATTTAATGATACACCTTTGCAATGGACTGCACCATACGATGCACTTTACATGTCTATGTTGATTTTGCACATTATATATGTATTTTATGGTATATATTCCAGGATTTGTATACATATTTTATTGGTGATACACTACACATGATAGAGCCTGCGCAACACCAACTTTTACATTTTACACTGGTCGTAATTTGTGGAACACAATAAGTGGATGCAACAGCTCGGTTTCAACTACCTACACAGCCACTAATCATTTTACTTTGAACACTTTGTTTTATTTTATTACATTTTCTACACTTTGGTAGTACAGAGGTTTATTTACACACACACATATATATATATATATATATATATATATATATATATATATATATATATATATATATATATATATACACACACATGTGTGTTGGAGGTGATGCAATAGGCTGTTCACACCTATGGCCCCATGTTTTGGGGACTTATGTCCCCATTGTGTCTCTGTATAGAGGTGGCTTTCTTGGTAGAGGCAGGGCATTACTTCCTCATTTAAGAGCTTTCAGCAAGGAGAACTGTGAGCAGCACCTTAGTGACATCACAAATCTCACTCCAAATCTTCTGAGATTAGCAGTCAAATGGAGCAGTGTCCTCATTTTACACTGCAGGTATAGAACTATGAGTTCGTATGCACAGACGTGCCTAGGCATCTTCACACACCAGGAAGTGCACTGCTATTGTTCAGGGGGATTTCAAGACAAAGGGTAACATTTTTAGGGTACTGCTTAGGCACGAATAACAATCTTAAATGCTCCCTATAACATAGCAAAGCTTTCCTTTCTTTATCCCAGGTCCACTTAAAGGCAAGTATTAGTGTGTTTTGTTTATCACCTAGAAAAAATAAGCATTAGATACATCTTCATCTGGGTAAGAAAGACCATTCCACTATTTCTTAGCTGGCTGGAGTTGAGTTTTATTGGTATACACCAGTCAAAACTGAAGACAAAAAATAATCCAATTCTGTGACCACAGCATACCTGCTTGGCACTTCTGTTTTTCAGCCACACATTGCTGTAGTGCACCAGTTCACCCCACTCTCTTATGTCTGTAATGCAGGCTCTTTGCTTTCTCTCACAGACTTAAATCCTGATGTAAAACAATTTCAGAGCACAGATGCTTCTTGCAGCTACCAATCAAATTTAGACCATGCTTCCGGAGATACACTCCTAGTATGCTTCTGTTAGACCTCATTCATACGGGCATACCAATCCATACACCTGTGCGAAGGGCCATCTTTGCTTGTGCAGGATGCAAAGGTGTTTAGTAAGTCCGCAGACACAGGCAGTCCTATTTATTTATGTACGGGCACAGATACTGGTCCCAATTTGATAGCCATGCAGGTGTGGGTGTGTGTGATCCTGAATGCAGACAAAGTGTGTGCAGGGACATACACCTCCACAGCTGTCAAAGTGAGACAAGTGGCTGTTTCCGTGCTATCCGGAATATTTCACTCACAGTCAATATTTTAATTTAAGGGGTTTCCTGCAGTAGTTGTTACATCCCATTCCAATCTATAACAAAGATACCAATGTCTAAGAGGCTTTGTTAATGGCTCAGCATTCATGCAAAAGTCGCAAATAATACCCATAATATTTGCAATATGTGTGTAATGCCGAGTCCTATTTGTTGCCTTTTGCAGGGCGAATATAACATTTTGTAACATTTGATCCTAATAGAAAATAGTCTTAATAACATGTGGCCAGAAGGGTTAATGAACATTCCACCAACAGAGAAAATAGCCTAACACTATAAGCTAAGAACATTTGATCAGAAGGGGAAATAATATTAGGGAGACCTCCTCACTGTTTCAAAGTGTATGGAGATTCTTCCCATTATTCAGTAGGTTTAGCAAGCAGATAAACTAATGGGTGTTCAGTGAAGCGATCTTCCTGCTGCAGTGCGAAGTGAAACATTAGGCAACAGTAGTAATAGCACTTCTAAATGTGACAGCTTCCTGCTCAGTGCTTTGGGTTATTGGGGAGCTACCAGCATTCTTACAACCAGTGACTCATTCCGCCTTGCATTTTTAGTGAAGGGGAGGGGATAGTGCAAAAAATAGCGTTGGGGTTCTCCCCAAAATTCATACCAGGGCCTTCAGGTCTGGTATGGATTTTAAGGGGGACCCAAGAAAAAAAAGGTGCAGTTTCCCCCCAAATTTCATACCAGGTTTCAAAACTTTCTATGTCACTCTCTTTGCCATGTTGGGGGTTTATGGCCTCTACAGCTTCCTCCTACTTGTCTTTTTCTCCCATACTTTGCAGATTCCCACTATCAATAGATCCTGGGTATCATAAGTAATTTCTACTCCATGATCTTTGCTGAGTGGATTAATATCAATGTCCAACAGGTGGGACATGCTGTGCTGAGACTGGAGGGGTGAAGACTCTAACCTCTCACCTATCTATACAAAATTAAAACTAAAGGAAAAAAATGCTTTTGGCTTTAGATACACTTTAACAAATATCAACAAACATTTTGCTTTATTTCTAAAAAGTACCATTTATTAGCAACGTTTTAAAATGAGAATGTTGGATAACTGTAGGATAACTGTATGAAAGGAAAACTGGTTTAATATAAATACCATATATATTTAGCAAAAAATGAAGCAATTTTGGAAAATGCCTACACAAAACAATCCATACAAACTCAAATATAGACAAACATGTAGAATTTTATTCTGATGATATTGCTTCCCCCCAGTTTATTGCAGTTACGTCTTGTCTTTTTTGGAGAAAATGAGGAGACATACTGTAGGTTTGTTACATTCACTTCACTGTATTCCGGTTTGGCCTGCAATAGCTTTCTACTAGCATGAAGTATCTCACCTGTAGACTCCTCTTGATCCCCATATTTGTGGTTTGGAAAACCAATCTTAGGCCAGTGTAATCCCAAACACAAAATGGTCAAATACTGTACATTCTTACTGCTGCCAGGTTCCATATAGCAGCAAATTGGAACTCTTTGACTCAGAGCTCTACGGTTTTCATAAAAATAAAGGAATACGTGTCTACCAATGTTCTGGTAAGAATATGCAGACTGTTTGTGATTCCTGGGGTGTATACATTTTAAAGCTGAACTCCAGGTAAACAGCTAAAGACACAGATGAAATACATTTGAGGGAGCTGTTTTACCTGGCAATGGATTTTTTTATTTTTGTCCATTCAGTCCTAAGATTTTCACAGCTCGACCACACAGCACAACCATTTTTGGCAGGCCAGGAGATCTGATTTTCCTGCTGTAGTTAATTAACACTTACAGGTCTTGTCCTTCCCCAACCTGCGACTGGACAATGAAAGGAGAAGCAGCAGACTGATGAGTTAATTTCTCTATCACTCTCTGCTCTCTCTTCCTATTAGCATGTCCCTTGTATGGCAGCACACCTCACTGGCATTTTGTGCTGCTTCTCCCTCCCCTAGCTTCAGCTCTGTTGTACAGGAACTGCAACATCCTTATAACAAATCAAATTTAGGTGCTTTTACTGCCAGCATTAAAAAATACATTTATTGATATACTAATAAATATCTTTTATATCTACCTGGCGATCAGCTCAGCTTTAATTATTCTTGCCAATTGGCAATCTATTGTACATTTTTTTATTATGTGCTTTTTTTTTCTTTCAAGAAGATGAAGTGGTTGTAATCCCTTACATATACACAGTAAAGTGACTGGCCTCGGGTGATACATAGAGATGAAACAAATCCTCCTACATAAGTTGCACCTGTCTATCTGCAGTCTTCTCTACATCCACTCAAAGTCCAAAATTTATAAAGTTTCTCTGAACTGTCAGAAAAAAGGGGGTAGAGAGCTAAGATTATGCACTGTAGAGTTCAGTGAGGAGCACTCAGAGAGCTCATTACAGGGAAGGCACACATCCTCCTTCACACAGCTCACGGGACAAGAGCTGAGGCTGTCAATCACAGGCTGTGTGCTGGAGGTCCCTCCGCTGTCACCATTTTTCTCTTGGTATCAGGAAAACTTGTCATAGGTGATTTATGTGGATATCAGAGGAATGAAGCAGCACACAGAAATGACAGTTAGTGCTCTTAATTAAGACAAGTACACACTACAGGGATATGCTTTGTTCATATTTCATGCCTGAGCTTTACAACCACATAAAAAAAAAAAACCTGATTTAATTTCTCCATCAACTTTTTTTTTTTTTTTTGGTAGGTCTTGTGGGTCATAAATTAGTGCTTTCAGCTTTTTCACTCTTCTAAGTGTACCACCTACTCCAGTGGTTCTCAGCTCCTGTCCTCAGGACCCACTAAAAGGCCATATTTTAAGTATTACCATGGGGAGATGATACTGCAATCACTGAGCAGGGAATAATATCACCTGTCATGTATTTCACTTATCTTGCAAACTTGGCCTGTTAGTGGGCCCTGAGGACAGAAGTTGAGAACCATTGGAGTACATTTAGTGGTACATTTAGAAGAGTGAAAAAGCTGAAAGCACTACTTTATGACCTACTCACACATGAAAATATTCCAGTATCGTATAAACAATGGTGGCATTTGTAATGCCTAAATATGTTTAAAAAAGCTTTTAGATAGCCCAAAAGGTTTTAATAACTCAGCTTTTCTATATGTGAATGGGCAAACTAATTTGAATATTTTGGATGTGTAGGCATCTTTCTCTGGAAGCTCTGGATTCATTATGTTACCTATTCCTTCCTCTCCTGTAATGTAGTAAAAGCTACATTATGGCATTTGAATCATATGCCTTCTTTAACCACTTCCCGCCCGCCCTATAGCGGATTGACGTCCGGGAAGTGGTTGTGTTATCCTGACTGGGCGTCATATGACGTCCTTCAGGATAACATGCCGCAGCGCGCCCCCGGGGGCGCGCATCGCGGCGATCGGTGGAGCGGTGTGTCAGTCTGACACACCGCTACACTGATCTTGGTAAAAAGCCTCCGGCGGAGGCTCTTTACCACGTGATCAGCCGTGTCCAATCACGGCTGATCACGCTGTCAATAGGAAGAGCCGTTGATCGGCTCTTCCTCACTCGCGTCTGACAGACGCAAGTAGAGGAGAGCCGATCGGCGGCTCTCCTGGCAGGGGGGGTCTGCGCTGATTGTTTATCAGCACAGCCCCCCGCAGATCACCCCACTGGACTACCAGGGATGCCACTAGGACCACCAGGGAAGGGGCAACGTGGATGGCCAGTTATGTACCCCATGGCCATCCACATGTGCCCAATCTGTGCCAATCGGTGCCCACAAATGGGCACTGATTGGCACTATTATTCCAAAGATCTGCCCAGCAATGCCCAGATCTGCCCAGCAATGCTATATCAGTGCCACCTGTCATTGCACATCTGTGCCACCTGTCATTGCCCATCGGTGCCACCTGTCAGTGCCCATCTGTGCCCATCAGTGCCCACCTATCAGTGCCCATCAGTGCCACACATCAGTGCCACACATAAGTACCCATCAGTGCCACCCATATATGCCAATCAATGCCACCTACGAGTGCCCATCAGTGCCGCCTATGTGTGCCCATCGGTGCCACCTATGAGTGCCTATCAGTGCTGCATACCAGTGCCACCTATCAGTGCCCATCAGTGCCACCTATCAGTGCCCATCAGTGCCGCCTATCAGTGCCCATCATCAGTGCCCGTTAGTGCCACCTCATCAGTGCCACCTCATTGGTGCCACCTCATTGGTGCCCATCAGTGCCGCCGTATCAGTGCCCATTAGTGCAGCTATATCAGTGCCCATTATTGAAGGAGAAAGCGTACTTATTTACAAAAAAATTTAACAGAAACAAAGAAAAACTTGTTTTTTTTCTAAATTTTCGGTCTTTTTTTATTTGTTGCGCAAAAAATAAAAACCGCAGAGGTGATCAAATACCACCAAAAGAAAGCTCTATTTGTGGGAACAAAATGATAAAAAAATTGTTTGGGTACAGTGTAGCATGACCGCGCAATTGTCATTCAAATTGCAACAGCGCTGAAAGGTGAAAATTGGGCTGGGCGGGAAGGTGTCTAAGTGCCTGGTATTGAAGTGGTTAAATGTAGAAAACCTTATTTTATGTTTGTTTGAAATTGTTTATTGAATTTTTTTCTTGTTTAATTAAAAAAAAAATCTGAAAAAAAAATAATAATGTTGAAAACAAGAGTGAACAGCTAACGTATGTAACAATATCACCCTTACAGTTATCATGGCTCATGATGTATGTGGGCACTTAGCAAATGATTGTAGTGCATATACATAGTAGTTATCATTTAGTCCAAGTACTGGGAGCTTCAGTGATATCTCTGGAGATGGGAGAGGAGCCAATGTTACAACATACAGCAGGTTTAATTACAGAATAAATGAGTACACAGGGAGCAACAAAACACACAGCCGGAAAAACATACGGTAGAGGGGAACTCATGGTAAACATGCCATCTATCCATCACTCATACCTCATTGCGCTTGGCTCATGTAGCTATTGTGTTTGCTGGGACACTTGAATGTCCTATTCAAAATATTTCACAGTTGAGACCAATTTGTCTTCAGCTTTATAAGGCACTATCCAGATGTTACTGAAGTAATGTCAAGGATTGCTATAATTCATAGCATTATTGGAAAATACAGAAATTACACTAGGAGCTGAATAGAGCCAGTGATACACCATCTCCCTACATTAATAATATATTTTGTATTATAACATAGTAGATTTATACAATAAATAAATGAGTAATAGAAGACCACAGATAATGCACAAAGTAGGTGTCAGGTCAAAGAGGGTAGCACACGTAACAAGAGCCAGAACACATGACCCCTGGAATGGTAAGTGCTAAATCTGGTTCAAGAAGAATTGCTCTTTCCTACTCATTGCAACCACAGCAGTATCAACATAAAACATACGGTAATTTATTTTAGCATGATATTTTTTGGGTTGCCCTAAATTTCTTTTGGTGGTGTGCTAAAAAAAAAAAAAAGCCTTCCAACGCATACACAGAACACAATATCTCTGTCTGAGATTTCTTTTTCATTCTGATATAGTTGTTATGAACCCATTCATCTCTCTGCTGGAAAATACATTATTGCCCATAATCTGTTTGTCTGGGTAGAGCTAAATTTGTCTTCTCATGACTTTAGCCACTGATACCTAATGGGATCTCTTTTGATTGCTCCCCAGGATAACTCCTACTACACTATGCTAAATATTGTGTGAATTATCCAATCATATGCAGACGGACTAAGTAAACAGCAATTTACCTTTCAAGCAATTGAATAATTGAATATTATGGTGAATATATTGTTATTATTGAATAGAATATTTAGTGAATATTCACACAATTTATTGAAACTGATTTACTAAAAGTAGGAGGTATTACACACAAATTATGTATATTTGCAGACGATATATTACTTTTTCTATCATCACCACAGGTCTCTGGTCCTAACTTAATACCAGCTCTTGATGGATTTGCAGCCCTATCTGGCCTTATGATTAATCCTAAGAAATGCCTAGTGCTTAATATTTCGCTCACAAACATGGAATTGATCCCGGCTAGGGCTGCACTCCCATTCACATGGGCAGAAAAATCAATCCCATATCTTGGAATTCATTTAACAGCATCTCATTCTGACTTATTCTCAACCAATTATCCTCCTGTATTAAGACAGATCACAAATCTAATAAAACAATGGTCACAACTTCCTTTATCCTGGATAGGGAAGATTAATGCAATCAAAATGACTATTCTACCCAAATTGCTTTATCTATTCAGAGTCCTCCCTATTCCAATTCCTTCCTATTTTTTGAGAATAGTACAAAAAAGAGCAACTTCGTTTATATGGGGCTCTTCTAAACCACGTATACCTATACACACACTACATCTTCCCAAAAATAAAGGAGGCCTGGGATACCCTAATTTTACTAACTACTACAGAGCAGCACATTTGGCCAGTCTGTCCAAATACCATGCAAAACAGGAAATCCCATTATGGGTATTTATAGAGGCTTCAGAAAATAACCCTCTATTAATATCAAACTTGTTATGGCTTGATTCTAAAGACCGCTTTAAAATTCATAATCCCATAACTAAACACTTCTTATCTCTCTGGGATAAACTAAAAACCAAATATCAGTTACAATCTCCACACAATCCTCTCCTTTCTTTTATCAGAAATCCGGCCTTTTATCCGGCATGGATCTACCCAAATTCTTTTAAAGCTTGGACAACATCAGGCATTCAAACACTAAATGACTTCATAGCATCTAAATCATTCCTTTCATTCCCATCGCTTAGAGAAAAATATGATCTACCAAACTCTGAGATATTTAGATATCTCCAAATCAAAAATTTCTATACACCATTCCTAAAGGGGGATACACCATTATCCCAATTATCCATTTTTGAATCAATCTGTACAAAAGATCCATTTGCTAAAGGTACAATTTCATCACTTTATAATCAATTATATGGAGTAGTAAATCTTAATAGACCCTCTTACGTTCAGAGGTGGGAGGAGGACCTGGGACGAACTTTAGAAGACACGGACTGGTCTAACATATGGCTCACATCTAAGTCATCTTCACCCAACATCTTAGCACTGGAGACAAATTATAAAGTCCTAACTTGCTGGTACCTTGTACCTGCTAGAGTGGCTAACTATTCACCTAATACCTCAGCTCTTTGTTTTTGAGGATGCCCAGAAATAGGCACACATTTACACATATGGTGGACGTGCCCAGTAATCCAAACCTTCTGGAAGGAAGTCTTCGTGATTGCATCTAAAATATTTAAAAAATAATACAACCAGATCCATATATAACATTACTTAATCTAAAACCGGAATGGTTAACATTCTCTCAATTCAAACTTATGATCCAACTAATAACGGCTGCAAAACAAACAGTGGCCAAGGCATGGAAATCTCCTACATTGGTACTAGCAGAAACAATTCACAGAATGAATAACACAATGTCCCATGCTAAGATGGTAGCCATCGATCAAAATCAAATTCCAAAATTTGAAAAACTTTGGCATCCTTGGATAAAACAACAGTTCCTGTCAAATTTCAATGACTCTGTCCTGTTGCCATGGTAACAGATTAAATGACTTACAGAGACACCCATTCTAAGGCTTCAAAGAGAACTAAAAAGAATAATAAACTGACGAGCGGGACAACCTTGTGGACCATACCTCTGCCTTTCTACCCTTTTTCTTCTTTCTCTTTCCTTTTCTCCACCTTACGATTAAAGCTCATTATCAGAATTTATTTGACCTATATACACTCTACCTGTAAACAATATGTATAGTAGGTATAAATCATTTAAATACCTACAAAAGTAACTAAGGAAATAATATATATATCTTTAATTTAGGTTTACGTGAACCCAAGGTTTAATATTTGAAATTTCATGATATTTACCTATATAAACCCTACTGTAAAACAATGAGCTTACTTTATAGATCCTTGTAAACTTACTTTATGTATCTTTATAATATTGTATACTAAATAAACTTCTTTTGACAAGGAAACTGATTTACTAAAAGATGTGTTAATGTTCATACAATAAATTGTATGAAGATTAATTACCTCTGCCGGGTTAGCCCCCCTTATCAAATTTTCGGCCCAAAAATCATTCAGGCTAATAGATATTCGCTAGATCCGGTAAGATCAAGTGGTTTTAACGTTAGATATCACATCATTTCAGAGATATTCCACATCAAAATAGAGATATTAGGTGGTACATATGGACGGGTTAGCCCCCCCTTATCAAATTTTCAGCCAAAAAATAATTCAGGCTAATAGATATTCGTTAGATCCGGTAAGATCAAGTGGTTTTAACGTTAGATCTCACATCATTTCAGAGATATTCCACATCAAAATAGAGATATTAGGTGGTACATATGGACGGGTTAGCCCCCCCTTATCAAATTTTCGGCCCAAAAATCATTCAGGCTAATAGATATTCGTTAGATCCGGTAAGATCAAGTGGTTTTAACGTTAGATCTCACATCATTTCAGAGATATTCCACATCAAAATAGAGATATTAGGTGGTACATATGGACGGGTTAGCCCCCCCTTATCAAATTTTCGGCCCAAAAATCATTCAGGCTAATAGATATTCGTTAGATCCGGTAAGATCAAGTGGTTTTAACGTTAGATATCACATCATTTCAGAGATATTCCACATCAAAATAGAGATATTAGGTGGTACATATGGACGGGTTAGCCCCCCCTTATCAAATTTTCAGCCAAAAAATAATTCAGGCTAATAGATATTCGTTAGATCCGGTAAGATCAAGTGGTTTTAACGTTAGATCTCACATCATTTCAGAGATATTCCACATCAAAATAGAGATATTAGGTGGTACATATGGACGGGTTAGCCCCCCCTTATCAAATTTTCGGCCCAAAAATCATTCAGGCTAATAGATATTCGTTAGATCCGGTAAGATCAAGTGGTTTTAACGTTAGATCTCATATCATTTCAGAGATATTCCACATAAAAATAGAGATATTAGGTGGTACAAATGGACGGGTTAGCCCCCCCTTATCAAATTTTCGGCCCAAAAATCATTCAGGCTAATAGATATTCGTTAGATCCGGTAAGATCAAGTGGATTTAATGTTAGATCTCACATCATTTCAGAGATATTCCACATCAAAATAGAGATATTAGGTGGTACATATGGACGGGTTAGCCCCCCCTTATCAAATTTTCGGCCCAAAAATCATTCAGGCTAATAGATATTCGTTAGATCCGGTAAGATCAAGTGGTTTTAACGTTAGATCTCACATCATTTCAGAGATATTCCACATCAAAATAGAGATATTAGGTGGTACATATGGACGGGTTAGCCCCCCCTTATCAAATTTTCGGGCCAAAAATCATTCAGGCTAATAGATATTCGTTAGATCCGGTAAGATCAAGTGGTTTTAACGTTAGATCTCACATCATTTCAGAGATATTCCACATCAAAATAGAGATATTAGGTGGTACATATGGACGGGTTAGCCCACCCTTATCACATTTTCGGCCCAAAAACCATTCAGGCTAATAGATATTCGTTAGATCCGGTAAGATCAAGTGGTTTTAACGTTAGATTTCACATAATTTCAGAGATATTCCACATCAAAATAGAGATATTAGGTGGTACATATGGACGGGTTAGCCCCCCCTTATCAAATTTTCGGCCCAAAAATCATTCAGGCTAATAGATATTCGTTAGATCCGATAAGATCAAGTGGTTTTAACGTTAGATCTCACATTATTTCAGAGATATTCCACATCAAAATAGAGATATTAGGTGGTACATATGGACGGGTTAGCCCCCCCTTATCAAATTTTCGGCCCAAAAATCATTCAGGCTAATAGATATTCGTTAGATCCGGTAAGATCAAGTGGTTTTAACGTTAGATCTCACATCATTTCAGAGATATTCCACATCAAAATAGAGATATTAGGTGGTACATATGGACGGGTTAGCCCCCCCTTATCAAATTTTCGGCCCAAAAATCATTCAGGCTAATAGATATTCGTTAGATCCGGTAAGATCAAGTGGTTTTAACGTTAGATCTCACATCATTTCAGAGATATTCCACATCAAAATAGAGATATTAGGTGGTACATATGGACGGGTTAGCCCCCCCTTATCAAATTTTCGGGCCAAAAATCATTCAGGCTAATAGATATTCGTTAGATCCGGTAAGATCAAGTGGTTTTAACGTTAGATCTCACATCATTTCAGAGATATTCCACATCAAAATAGAGATATTAGGTGGTACATATGGACGGGGTAGCCCCCCCTTATCAAATTTTCGGCCCAAAAATCATTCAGGCTAATAGATATTCGTTAGATCCGGTAAGATCAAGTGGTTTTAACGTTAGATATCACATCATTTCAGAGATATTCCACATCAAAATAGAGATATTAGGTGGTACATATGGACGGGTTAGCCCCCCCTTATCAAATTTTCAGCCAAAAAATAATTCAGGCTAATAGATATTCGTTAGATCCGGTAAGATCAAGTGGTTTTAACGTTAGATCTCACATCATTTCAGAGATATTCCACATCAAAATAGAGATATTAGGTGGTACATATGGACGGGTTAGCCCCCCCTTATCAAATTTTCGGCCCAAATATCATTCAGGCTAATAGATATTCGTTAGATCCGGTAAGATCAAGTGGTTTTAACGTTAGATCTCATATCATTTCAGAGATATTCCACATAAAAATAGAGATATTAGGTGGTACATATGGACGGGTTAGCCCCCCCTTATCAAATTTTCGGCCCAAAAATCATTCAGGCTAATAGATATTCGTTAGATCCGGTAAGATCAAGTGGTTTTAACGTTAGATCTCATATCATTTCAGAGATATTCCACATAAAAATAGAGATATTAGGTGGTACATATGGACGGGTTAGCCCCCCCTTATCAAATTTTCGGCCCAAAAATCATTCAGGCTAATAGATATTCGTTAGATCCGGTAAGATCAAGTGGATTTAATGTTAGATCTCACATCATTTCAGAGATATTCCACATCAAAATAGAGATATTAGGTGGTACATATGGACGGGTTAGCCCCCCCTTATCAAATTTTCGGCCCAAAAATCATTCAGGCTAATAGATATTCGTTAGATCCGGTAAGATCAAGTGGTTTTAACGTTAGATCTCACATCATTTCAGAGATATTCCACATCAAAATAGAGATATTAGGTGGTACATATGGACGGGTTAGCCCCCCCTTATCAAATTTTCGGGCCAAAAATCATTCAGGCTAATAGATATTCGTTAGATCCGGTAAGATCAAGTGGTTTTAACGTTAGATCTCACATCATTTCAGAGATATTCCACATCAAAATAGAGATATTAGGTGGTACATATGGACGGGTTAGCCCACCCTTATCACATTTTCGGCCCAAAAACCATTCAGGCTAATAGATATTCGTTAGATCCGGTAAGATCAAGTGGTTTTAACGTTAGATCTCACATCATTTCAGAGATATTCCACATCAAAATAGAGATATTAGGTGGTACATATGGACGGGGTAGCCCCCCCTTATCAAATTTTCGGCCCAAAAATCATTCAGGCTAATAGATATTCGTTAGATCCGGTAAGATCAAGTGGTTTTAACGTTAGATATCACATCATTTCAGAGATATTCCACATCAAAATAGAGATATTAGGTGGTACATATGGACGGGTTAGCCCCCCCTTATCAAATTTTCAGCCAAAAAATAATTCAGGCTAATAGATATTCGTTAGATCCGGTAAGATCAAGTGGTTTTAACGTTAGATCTCACATCATTTCAGAGATATTCCACATCAAAATAGAGATATTAGGTGGTACATATGGACGGGTTAGCCCCCCCTTATCAAATTTTCGGCCCAAAAATCATTCAGGCTAATAGATATTCGTTAGATCCGGTAAGATCAAGTGGTTTTAACGTTAGATCTCATATCATTTCAGAGATATTCCACATAAAAATAGAGATATTAGGTGGTACAAATGGACGGGTTAGCCCCCCCTTATCAAATTTTCGGCCCAAAAATCATTCAGGCTAATAGATATTCGTTAGATCCGGTAAGATCAAGTGGATTTAATGTTAGATCTCACATCATTTCAGAGATATTCCACATCAAAATAGAGATATTAGGTGGTACATATGGACGGGTTAGCCCCCCCTTATCAAATTTTCGGCCCAAAAATCATTCAGGCTAATAGATATTCGTTAGATCCGGTAAGATCAAGTGGTTTTAACGTTAGATCTCACATCATTTCAGAGATATTCCACATCAAAATAGAGATATTAGGTGGTACATATGGACGGGTTAGCCCCCCCTTATCAAATTTTCGGCCCAAAAATCATTCAGGCTAATAGATATTCGTTAGATCCGGTAAGATCAAGTGGTTTTAACGTTAGATCTCACATCATTTCAGAGATATTCCACATCAAAATAGAGATATTAGGTGGTACATATGGACGGGTTAGCCCCCCCTTATCAAATTTTCGGGCCAAAAATCATTCAGGCTAATAGATATTCGTTAGATCCGGTAAGATCAAGTGGTTTTAACGTTAGATCTCACATCATTTCAGAGATATTCCACATCAAAATAGAGATATTAGGTGGTACATATGGACGGGTTAGCCCACCCTTATCACATTTTCGGCCCAAAAACCATTCAGGCTAATAGATATTCGTTAGATCCGGTAAGATCAAGTGGTTTTAACGTTAGATTTCACATAATTTCAGAGATATTCCACATCAAAATAGAGATATTAGGTGGTACATATGGACGGGTTAGCCCCCCCTTATCAAATTTTCGGCCCAAAAATCATTCAGGCTAATAGATATTCGTTAGATCCGGTAAGATCAAGTGGTTTTAACGTTAGATCTCACATCATTTCAGAGATATTCCACATCAAAATAGAGATATTAGGTGGTACATATGGACGGGTTAGCCCCCCCTTATCAAATTTTCGGGCCAAAAATCATTCAGGCTAATAGATATTCGTTAGATCCGGTAAGATCAAGTGGTTTTAACGTTAGATCTCACATCATTTCAGAGATATTCCACATCAAAATAGAGATATTAGGTGGTACATATGGACGGGTTAGCCCCCCCTTATCAAATTTTCGGCCCAAAAATCATTCAGGCTAATAGATATTCGTTAGATCCGGTAAGATCAAGTGGTTTTAACGTTAGATCTCACATCATTTCAGAGATATTCCACATCAAAATAGAGATATTAGGTGGTACATATGGACGGGTTAGCCCCCCCTTATCAAATTTTCGGCCCAAAAATCATTCAGGCTAATAGATATTCGTTAGATCCGGTAAGATCAAGTGGTTTTAACGTTAGATCTCACATCATTTAAGAGATATTCCACATCAAAATAGAGATATTAGGTGGTACATATGGACGGGTTAGCCCCCCCTTATCAAATTTTCGGCCCAAAAATCATTCAGGCTAATAGATATTCGTTAGATCCGGTAAGATCAAGTGGTTTTAACGTTAGATCTCACATCATTTAAGAGATATTCCACATCAAAATAGAGATATTAGATGGTACATATGGACGGGTTAGCCCCCCCCTTATCAAATTTTCGGCCCAAAAATCATTCAGGCTAATAGATATTCGTTAGATCCGGTAAGATCAAGTGGTTTTAACGTTAGATCTCACATCATTTCAGAGATATTCCACATCAAAATAGAGATATTAGGTGGTACATATGGACGGGTTAGCCCCCCCTTATCAAATTTTCGGCCCAAAAATCATTCAGGCTAATAGATATTCGTTAGATCCGGTAAGATCAAGTGGTTTTAACGTTAGATCTCACATCATTTCAGAGATATTCCACATCAAAATAGAGATATTAGGTGGTACATATGGACGGGTTAGCCCCCCCTTATCAAATTTTCGGCCCAAAAATCATTCAGGCTAATAGATATTCGTTAGATCCGGTAAGATCAAGTGGTTTTAACGTTAGATCTCACATCATTTAAGAGATATTCCACATCAAAATAGAGATATTAGGTGGTACATATGGACGGGTTAGCCCCCCCTTATCAAATTTTCGGCCCAAAAATCATTCAGGCTAATAGATATTCATTAGATCCGGTAAGATCAAGTGGTTTTAACGTTAGATCTCACATCATTTCAGAGATATTCCACATCAAAATAGAGATATTAGGTGGTACATATGGACGGGTTAGCCCCCCCTTATCAAATTTTCGGCCCAAAAATCATTCAGGCTAATAGATATTCGTTAGATCCGGTAAGATCAAGTGGTTTTAACGTTAGATCTCACATCATTTCAGAGATATTCCACATCAAAATAGAGATATTAGGTGGTACATATGGACGGGTTAGCCCCCCCTTATCAAATTTTCGGGCCAAAAATCATTCAGGCTAATAGATATTCGTTAGATCCGGTAAGATCAAGTGGTTTTAACGTTAGATCTCACATCATTTCAGAGATATTCCACATCAAAATAGAGATATTAGGTGGTACATATGGACGGGTTAGCCCCCCCTTATCAAATTTTCGGCCCAAAAATCATTCAGGCTAATAGATATTCGTTAGATCCGGTAAGATCAAGTGGTTTTAACGTTAGATCTCACATCATTTCAGAGATATTCCACATCAAAATAGAGATATTAGGTGGTACATATGGACGGGTTAGCCCCCCCTTATCAAATTTTCGGCCCAAAAATCATTCAGGCTAATAGATATTCGTTAGATCCGGTAAGATCAAGTGGTTTTAACGTTAGATCTCACATCATTTCAGAGATATTCCACATCAAAATAGAGATATTAGGTGGTACATATGGACGGGTTAGCCCCCCCTTATCAAATTTTCGGGCCAAAAATCATTCAGGCTAATAGATATTCGTTAGATCCGGTAAGATCAAGTGGTTTTAACGTTAGATCTCACATCATTTCAGAGATATTCCACATCAAAATAGAGATATTAGGTGGTACATATGGACGGGTTAGCCCCCCCTTATCAAATTTTCGGCCCAAAAATCATTCAGGCTAATAGATATTCGTTAGATCCGGTAAGATCAAGTGGTTTTAACGTTAGATCTCACATCATTTCAGAGATATTCCACATCAAAATAGAGATATTAGGTGGTACATATGGACGGGTTAGCCCCCCCTTATCAAATTTTCGGCCCAAAAATCATTCAGGCTAATAGATATTCGTTAGATCCGGTAAGATCAAGTGGTTTTAACGTTAGATCTCACATCATTTAAGAGATATTCCACATCAAAATAGAGATATTAGGTGGTACATATGGACGGGTTAGCCCCCCTTATCAAATTTTCGGCCCAAATATCATTCAGTCTAATAGATATTCGTTAGATCCGGTAAGATCAAGTGGTTTTAACGTTAGATCTCACATCATTTAAGAGATATTCCACATCAAAATAGAGATATTAGGTGGTACATATGGACGGGTTAGCCCCCCCTTATCAAATTTTCGGCCCAAAAATCATTCAGGCTAATAGATATTCGTTAGATCCGGTAAGATCAAGTGGTTTTAACGTTAGATCTCACATCATTTCAGAGATATTCCACATCAAAATAGAGATATTAGGTGGTACATATGGACGGGTTAGCCCCCCCTTATCAAATTTTTGGCCCAAAAATCATTCAGGCTAATAGATATTCGTTAGATCCGGTAAGATCAAGTGGTTTTAACGTTAGATCTCACATCATTTAAGAGATATTCCACATCAAAATAGAGATATTAGGTGGTACATATGGACGGGTTAGCCCCCCCTTATCAAATTTTCGGCCCAAAAATCATTCAGGCTAATAGATATTCGTTAGATCCGGTAAGATCAAGTGGTTTTAACGTTAGATCTCACATCATTTCAGAGATATTCCACATCAAAATAGAGATATTAGGTGGTACATATGGACGGGTTAGCCCCCCCTTATCAAATTTTCGGGCCAAAAATCATTCAGGCTAATAGATATTCGTTAGATCCGGTAAGATCAAGTGGTTTTAACGTTAGATCTCACATCATTTCAGAGATATTCCACATCAAAATAGAGATATTAGGTGGTACATATGGACGGGGTAGCCCCCCCTTATCAAATTTTCGGCCCAAAAATCATTCAGGCTAATAGATATTCGTTAGATCCGGTAAGATCAAGTGGTTTTAACGTTAGATATCACATCATTTCAGAGATATTCCACATCAAAATAGAGATATTAGGTGGTACATATGGACGGGTTAGCCCCCCCTTATCAAATTTTCAGCCAAAAAATAATTCAGGCTAATAGATATTCGTTAGATCCGGTAAGATCAAGTGGTTTTAACGTTAGATCTCACATCATTTCAGAGATATTCCACATCAAAATAGAGATATTAGGTGGTACATATGGACGGGTTAGCCCCCCCTTATCAAATTTTCGGCCCAAAAATCATTCAGGCTAATAGATATCCGTTAGATCCGGTAAGATCAAGTGGTTTTAACGTTAGATCTCATATCATTTCAGAGATATTCCACATAAAAATAGAGATATTAGGTGGTACAAATGGACGGGTTAGCCCCCCCTTATCAAATTTTCGGCCCAAAAATCATTCAGGCTAATAGATATTCGTTAGATCCGGTAAGATCAAGTGGATTTAATGTTAGATCTCACATCATTTCAGAGATATTCCACATCAAAATAGAGATATTAGGTGGTACATATGGACGGGTTAGCCCCCCCTTATCAAATTTTCGGCCCAAAAATCATTCAGGCTAATAGATATTCGTTAGATCCGGTAAGATCAAGTGGTTTTAACGTTAGATCTCACATCATTTCAGAGATATTCCACATCAAAATAGAGATATTAGGTGGTACATATGGACGGGTTAGCCCCCCCTTATCAAATTTTCGGCCCAAAAATCATTCAGGCTAATAGATATTCGTTAGATCCGGTAAGATCAAGTGGTTTTAACGTTAGATCTCACATCATTTCAGAGATATTCCACATCAAAATAGAGATATTAGGTGGTACATATGGACGGGTTAGCCCCCCCTTATCAAATTTTCGGGCCAAAAATCATTCAGGCTAATAGATATTCGTTAGATCCGGTAAGATCAAGTGGTTTTAACGTTAGATCTCACATCATTTCAGAGATATTCCACATCAAAATAGAGATATTAGGTGGTACATATGGACGGGTTATCCCACCCTTATCACATTTTCGGCCCAAAAACCATTCAGGCTAATAGATATTCGTTAGATCCGGTAAGATCAAGTGGTTTTAACGTTAGATTTCACATAATTTCAGAGATATTCCACATCAAAATAGAGATATTAGGTGGTACATATGGACGGGTTAGCCCCCCCTTATCAAATTTTCGGCCCAAAAATCATTCAGGCTAATAGATATTCGTTAGATCCGATAAGATCAAGTGGTTTTAACGTTAGATCTCACATTATTTCAGAGATATTCCACATCAAAATAGAGATATTAGGTGGTACATATGGACGGGTTAGCCCCCCCTTATCAAATTTTCGGCCCAAAAATCATTCAGGCTAATAGATATTCGTTAGATCCGGTAAGATCAAGTGGTTTTAACGTTAGATCTCACATCATTTCAGAGATATTCCACATCAAAATAGAGATATTAGGTGGTACATATGGACGGGTTAGCCCCCCCTTATCAAATTTTCGGCCCAAAAATCATTCAGGCTAATAGATATTCGTTAGATCCGGTAAGATCAAGTGGTTTTAACGTTAGATCTCACATCATTTCAGAGATATTCCACATCAAAATAGAGATATTAGGTGGTACATATGGACGGGTTAGCCCCCCCTTATCAAATTTTCGGGCCAAAAATCATTCAGGCTAATAGATATTCGTTAGATCCGGTAAGATCAAGTGGTTTTAACGTTAGATCTCACATCATTTCAGAGATATTCCACATCAAAATAGAGATATTAGGTGGTACATATGGACGGGTTAGCCCCCCCTTATCAAATTTTCGGGCCAAAAATCATTCAGGCTAATAGATATTTGTTAGATCCGGTAAGATCAAGTGGTTTTAACGTTAGATCTCACATCATTTCAGAGATATTCCACATCAAAATAGAGATATTAGGTGGTACATATGGACGGGTTAGCCCCCCCTTATCAAATTTTCGGCCCAAAAATCATTCAGGCTAATAGATATTCGTTAGATCCGGTAAGATCAAGTGGTTTTAACGTTAGATCTCACATCATTTAAGAGATATTCCACATCAAAATAGAGATATTAGGTGGTACATATGGACGGGTTAGCCCCCCCTTATCAAATTTTCGGCCCAAAAATCATTCAGGCTAATAGATATTCGTTAGATCCGGTAAGATCAAGTGGTTTTAACGTTAGATCTCACATCATTTAAGAGATATTCCACATCAAAATAGAGATATTAGATGGTACATATGGACGGGTTAGCCCCCCCCTTATCAAATTTTCGGCCCAAAAATCATTCAGGCTAATAGATATTCGTTAGATCCGGTAAGATCAAGTGGTTTTAACGTTAGATCTCACATCATTTCAGAGATATTCCACATCAAAATAGAGATATTAGGTGGTACATATGGACGGGTTAGCCCCCCCTTATCAAATTTTCGGCCCAAAAATCATTCAGGCTAATAGATATTCGTTAGATCCGGTAAGATCAAGTGGTTTTAACGTTAGATCTCACATCATTTCAGAGATATTCCACATCAAAATAGAGATATTAGGTGGTACATATGGATGGGTTAGCCCCCCCTTATCAAATTTTCGGCCCAAAAATCATTCAGGCTAATAGATATTCGTTAGATCCGGTAAGATCAAGTGGTTTTAACGTTAGATCTCACATCATTTAAGAGATATTCCACATCAAAATAGAGATATTAGGTGGTACATATGGACGGGTTAGCCCCCCCTTATCAAATTTTCGGCCCAAAAATCATTCAGGCTAATAGATATTCATTAGATCCGGTAAGATCAAGTGGTTTTAACGTTAGATCTCACATCATTTCAGAGATATTCCACATCAAAATAGAGATATTAGGTGGTACATATGGACGGGTTAGCCCCCCCTTATCAAATTTTCGGCCCAAAAATCATTCAGGCTAATAGATATTCGTTAGATCCGGTAAGATCAAGTGGTTTTAACGTTAGATCTCACATCATTTCAGAGATATTCCACATCAAAATAGAGATATTAGGTGGTACATATGGACGGGTTAGCCCCCCCTTATCAAATTTTCGGGCCAAAAATCATTCAGGCTAATAGATATTCGTTAGATCCGGTAAGATCAAGTGGTTTTAACGTTAGATCTCACATCATTTCAGAGATATTCCACATCAAAATAGAGATATTAGGTGGTACATATGGACGGGTTAGCCCCCCCTTATCAAATTTTCGGCCCAAAAATCATTCAGGCTAATAGATATTCGTTAGATCCGGTAAGATCAAGTGGTTTTAACGTTAGATCTCACATCATTTCAGAGATATTCCACATCAAAATAGAGATATTAGGTGGTACATATGGACGGGTTAGCCCCCCCTTATCAAATTTTCAGCCCAAAAATCATTCAGGCTAATAGATATTCGTTAGATCCGGTAAGATCAAGTGGTTTTAACGTTAGATCTCACATCATTTAAGAGATATTCCACATCAAAATAGAGATATTAGGTGGTACATATGGACGGGTTAGCCCCCCTTATCAAATTTTCGGCCCAAATATCATTCAGTCTAATAGATATTCGTTAGATCCGGTAAGATCAAGTGGTTTTAACGTTAGATCTCACATCATTTAAGAGATATTCCACATCAAAATAGAGATATTAGGTGGTACATATGGACGGGTTAGCCCCCCTTATCAAATTTTCGGCCCAAAAATCATTCAGGCTAATAGATATTCGTTAGATCCGGTAAGATCAAGTGGTTTTAACGTTAGATCTCACATCATTTCAGAGATATTCCACATCAAAATAGAGATATTAGGTGGTACATATGGACGGGTTAGCCCCCCCTTATCAAATTTTTGGCCCAAAAATCATTCAGGCTAATAGATATTCGTTAGATCCGGTAAGATCAAGTGGTTTTAACGTTAGATCTCACATCATTTAAGAGATATTCCACATCAAAATAGAGATATTAGGTGGTACATATGGACGGGTTAGCCCCCCCTTATCAAATTTTCGGCCCAAAAATCATTCAGGCTAATAGATATTCATTAGATCCGGTAAGATCAAGTGGTTTTAACGTTAGATCTCACATCATTTCAGAGATATTCCACATCAAAATAGAGATATTAGGTGGTACATATGGACGGGTTAGCCCCCCCTTATCAAATTTTCGGGCCAAAAATCATTCAGGCTAATAGATATTCGTTAGATCCGGTAAGATCAAGTGGTTTTAACGTTAGATCTCACATCATTTCAGAGATATTCCACATCAAAATAGAGATATTAGGTGGTACATATGGACGGGTTAGCCCCCCCTTATCAAATTTTCGGGCCAAAAATCATTCAGGCTAATAGATATTCGTTAGATCCGGTAAGATCAAGTGGTTTTAACGTTAGATCTCACATCATTTCAGAGATATTCCACATCAAAATAGAGATATTAGGTGGTACATATGGACGGGTTAGCCCCCCCTTATCAAATTTTCGGCCCAAAAATCATTCAGGCTAATAGATATTCGTTAGATCCGGTAAGATCAAGTGGTTTTAACGTTAGATCTCACATCATTTCAGAGATATTCCACATCAAAATAGAGATATTAGGTGGTACATATGGACGGGTTAGCCCCCCCTTATCAAATTTTCGGGCCAAAAATCATTCAGGCTAATAGATATTCGTTAGATCCGGTAAGATCAAGTGGTTTTAACGTTAGATCTCACATCATTTCAGAGATATTCCACATCAAAATAGAGATATTAGGTGGTACATATGGACGGGTTAGCCCCCCCTTATCAAATTTTCGGCCCAAAAATCATTCAGGCTAATAGATATTCGTTAGATCCGGTAAGATCAAGTGGTTTTAACGTTAGATCTCACATCATTTCAGAGATATTCCACATCAAAATAGAGATATTAGGTGGTACATATGGACGGGTTAGCCCCCCCTTATCAAATTTTCGGGCCAAAAATCATTCAGGCTAATAGATATTCGTTAGATCCGGTAAGATCAAGTGGTTTTAACGTTAGATCTCACATCATTTAAGAGATATTCCACATCAAAATAGAGATATTAGGTGGTACATATGGACGGGTTAGCCCCCCTTATCAAATTTTCGGCCCAAATATCATTCAGTCTAATAGATATTCGTTAGATCCGGTAAGATCAAGTGGTTTTAACGTTAGATCTCACATCATTTAAGAGATATTCCACATCAAAATAGAGATATTAGGTGGTACATATGGACGGGTTAGCCCCCCTTATCAAATTTTCGGCCCAAAAATCATTCAGGCTAATAGATATTCGTTAGATCCGGTAAGATCAAGTGGTTTTAACGTTAGATCTCACATCATTTCAGAGATATTCCACATCAAAATAGAGATATTAGGTGGTACATATGGACGGGTTAGCCCCCCCTTATCAAATTTTTGGCCCAAAAATCATTCAGGCTAATAGATATTCGTTAGATCCGGTAAGATCAAGTGGTTTTAACGTTAGATCTCACATCATTTAAGAGATATTCCACATCAAAATAGAGATATTAGGTGGTACATATGGACGGGTTAGCCCCCCCTTATCAAATTTTCGGCCCAAAAATCATTCAGGCTAATAGATATTCATTAGATCCGGTAAGATCAAGTGGTTTTAACGTTAGATCTCACATCATTTCAGAGATATTCCACATCAAAATAGAGATATTAGGTGGTACATATGGACGGGTTAGCCCCCCCTTATCAAATTTTCGGGCCAAAAATCATTCAGGCTAATAGATATTCGTTAGATCCGGTAAGATCAAGTGGTTTTAACGTTAGATCTCACATCATTTCAGAGATATTCCACATCAAAATAGAGATATTAGGTGGTACATATGGACGGGTTAGCCCCCCCTTATCAAATTTTCGGCCCAAAAATCATTCAGGCTAATAGATATTCGTTAGATCCGGTAAGATCAAGTGGTTTTAACGTTAGATCTCACATCATTTCAGAGATATTCCACATCAAAATAGAGATATTAGGTGGTACATATGGACGGGTTAGCCCCCCCTTATCAAATTTTCAGCCCAAAAATCATTCAGGCTAATAGATATTCGTTAGATCCGGTAAGATCAAGTGGTTTTAACGATAGATCTCACATCATTTCAGAGATATTCCACATCAAAATAGAGATATTAGGTGGTACATATGGACGGGTTAGCCCCCCCCTTATCAAATTTTCGGCCCAAAAACCATTCAGGCTAATAGATATTCGTTAGATCCGGTAAGATCAAGTGGTTTTAACGTTAGATCTCACATCATTTCAGAGATATTCCACATCAAAATAGAGATATTAGGTGGTACATATGGACGGGTTAGCCCCCCTTATCAAATTTTCGGGCCAAAAATCATTCAGGCTAATAGATATTCGTTAGATCTGGTAAGATCAAGTGGTTTTAACGTTAGATCTCACATCATTTAAGAGATATTCCACATCAAAATAGAGATATTAGGTGGTACATATGGACGGGTTAGCCCCCCCTTATCAAATTTTCGGCCCAAAAATCATTCAGGCTAATAGATATTCGTTAGATCCGGTAAGATCAAGTGGTTTTAACGTTAGATCTCACATCATTTAAGAGATATTCCACATCAAAATAGAGATATTAGGTGGTACATATGGACGGGTTAGCCCCCCCTTATCAAATTTTCGGCCCAAAAATCATTCAGGCTAATAGATATTCATTAGATCCGGTAAGATCAAGTGGTTTTAACGATAGATCTCACATCATTTCAGAGATATTCCACATCAAAATAGAGATATTAGGTGGTACATATGGACGGGTTAGCCCCCCCTTATCAAATTTTCTGGTCAAAAATCATTCAGGCTAATAGATATTCGTTAGATCCGGTAAGATCAAGAGGTTTTAACGTTGGATCTCATATCATTTCAGAGATTTCATATTCTTTGCCAATAACAACATCCAACATGGCAGAAATCAGTAATAATCGCAATGTAAGTAGGGATAAAAGCTTGTTGCAGTTTGATCAGTGAGATGTTTTATTTAATCTATGATAAATACATAACAGTTTGTTATTTTATATGAGAAGTTAGGCCCCTGTGGCAGTAGCTTAAAATTAATAAATTTTGGCATCGCTGCTCTAAATTGTGGGCACAACTGGAACAGGCCCAGACTGACATTCTGCTGCCAGGGGCTCTGTGGTGCTATGACCAACCACCGCCTGTGCTGAAGTCACACCCCATAATGGGTACGACACTCCGCATTTACTCCCAGGTCAGCACACAGAACCGGCTTTCTTCCCTGATTCCCCATTGCTCCCTATCATAGAAAAACCGTGGTTCCTCCCTGGTCTGGAACCCCAAATGTTTCGGACCCTAAGCCAAACAGGTAGGGTCCAGGCATCCCACTTCCTAACGGGAGGCCAATGGCCTTCCACAGTAGTGCCAATGAGCCCTTCAAACTATCCTTGTGGACAGCACTACAATTACAACACTTTCTCAATACTTTGCCTAATCCACAAGGAATTAATCGTCCCCTGACGTCCTTTGAAGCATACTGTTCCAAAGAGGGTTCCCTTCCACAGGCTCTATCCAAAACATACGCCCTCTTGAACTGTCCAGCTGAACAACCACACTTACCGTTCTTGAACAAATGGGAAAGTAAGCTGGGGCGTACATTTACATCTGCTCAGATACAACATGTCCTCAGATTTTCGTTGAAATCATTGGTTTGTACGAAAATTAAAGAGACCAACTATAAACTGTTAACAAGGTGGTACCTCACCCTGCAACTACTGACCAATGTTGGAGATGCCAGGGGGATGGAGGAACACTACTTCACATATTTTGGTCGTGCCCTAAATTGATCCACTTCTGGGAGACAGATAAACCACGCAAAAATTTACGGAATACAAGGTTCCTGGGGATCCAGCTTTTTCCTGCTACATGTCTCCTCCATCTGAGCCAAACTCTATAAAAACTCCATTCCAATTGAGATGGAAGGTCTAGTACTCACTGCACAACACCAACATCAAAAATACTTTTTTTTTTTTTTTGTACTGGTGGGCTGGGGGGGGTAATGGGGTTAGGGGAAATGAAAAAGGGGGAATTATATGCGTGCCCTTGGAATAGAAGAGACTTAGAACCAATTGGTAAGGAAATGAGTGAAAAAGCTATATTATGATAGAAAGAATATGTATATGCTGATATGATGTTTAAAAGAAATGTTTCATGTGGCATGTGATATATGACTGTCAGAAAATAAAGAATTTAGAAAAAAAGAATGTTGTCTGGGCAGGAGAGGAGAAGTTGGACCAACGAGAAGATAGAACATGGACTACTTCAAATATAATTCGTTTTTGATGAATTTAAGATATGAGTAAGGTTGTATATTGGATTGTGAAGGGACCTGTTGGGAGTTTATATGTTTGTTGTAATGGATTAATGAATTGTTTATTTCCCTGTATGTAAGACAACTTAAATAAATAGAATTATTGAAGAAAGAAAGGAAAAAAAAAAAAAAAGAAAAAAAAAAAAAAAAAAAAAAATACTCTAAAACTTGGGGACTATAGAACCAGTTTGTCGTTTCCGCAGAGGGTACTGCCCTTCTTGGGACTTAATGTCACAGATAAGTTCCGGAGCCCGTTCACCATAGTTATCCTGAACCAACGCCATTTCACCCTCCCCCCCCCCCCCCCAGCCTTACCCCCCCCCCTTCTTTCCTTTTACCTTTTCCATCCTTTTTTCCTTACCTTCTTTGATTATTGAAAATGAGAAAATAGTTTTGGGCGACAGCGGGTCTTGCTCCACAGCCCATTTTCCATCTTTAATAAAAACTGATAGGCCAGGAGGTAAGCAGCCTTTTGAGCAGTGTGCCGAAAAATGTTTTCAAAGAAATTGAGCGTGCCGATTTTATAACAAAAAAAGTCAACTTCACAATCTCAATCACGAAAAGGATTTTTTATAAAGTAAATGCTGTAAACTACTTTAGTAGTGAGAAATGAACATCCTGCACTCTCACGCCTCAGATCAACCCCAATTCATACACCTTCACACCTCAGATCACTGTATCACCTGCAAATCTGCCCCACCACTGTACCCCCCTGCTCAACTGCCCCACCACTGTAACCCCTTGCACATCTGCCCCACCACTGTAACCCCCTGCACATCTGCCCCACCACTGTAACCCCCTGCACATCTGCCCCACCGCCGTACCCCCATGCTCTTCTGTCTCACTGCTGAACCATCTTCTCATCTGTCCTAACACTGAACTTATCTGCTCATCTGCCCCACCACTGTAACCCCCTTTCTCATCTGCCCCACCTCTCTAACCCCCTTTCTCATCTGCCCCACCACTGTAAACCCCTTTCTCATCTGCCCCACCACTGTACCTCCTGCAGTCCCACCTCTGTTCCCCCTGCTCATCTTCCCCACCTCTGTAACCCCCTTTCTCATCTGCCCCACCACTGTAACCCCCTTTCTCATCTGCCCCACCTCTGTAACCCCCTTTCTCATCTGCCCCACCACTGTAACCCCCTTTCTCATCTGCCCCACCTCTGTAACCCCCTTTCTCATCTGCCCCACCACTGTAACCCCCTTTCTCTTCTGCCCCATCACTGTACCTCCTGCACATCTGTCTCACCTCTGTAACCCCCTTTCTCATCTGCCCCACCACTGTAACCCCCTTTCTCATCTGCCCCACCACTGTAACCCCCTTTCTCATCTGCCCCACCTCTGTAACCCCCTTTCTCATCTGCCCCACCACTGTACCTCCTTTCTCCTCTGCCCCGCCACTGTACCCCCTGTACATCTGCCCCACCTCTGTTCCCCCTGCTCTTCTGCCCAACCACTGTAACCCCCTGCTCATCTGTCCACCAATGCACCTCCTTTCACATCTGCCCCACCGCTGTACCCCCCTGCTCTTCTGTCCCCCTGCTAAACCCCCTTCTCATCTGCCCCAACACTGAACCCCTCCTGCTCATTTTCCCACCACTGTAACCCCCTTCTAATCTGGCCCAACACTAAACCCACCCCCCGCTCATCTGCCCCATTACTGTACCCCCCTGCTTTTCTGTCCCACTGCTGAACCCCCTTCGCATCCCTCCCACCACTGCACCTTCTGCACATCTGCAGCACCACTGTACCCCCTTGCTCTTCTGCCCCACCACTGTAACCCCCCTGCTCATCTACCCTATCAATGTACCATTTTTCTCATCTGCCACACCACTGAACCTCTCTGCACATTTGCTCCACCGCCATATTCCCATGCTCTTCTGTCTACTACTGAATCACCTTCTCATCTGACCTACCACTGTAGCCCGCTTTTTCATCTGCCTTACTAATGTACCTCCTGCACATCTGTTTCACCTCTGTACCCCCTGCTTTTCTGGCCCACCTATGTTCCCCCTGTTCTCCTGCCCCACCACTGGAACCTCCTGCTCATCTGTCCCACCAATACACCTCCTTTCACATTTGCCCCACTGTTCTACCCCCCCCTGCTTTTCTGTCCCACCACTGAACCTCCTTCTCATCTGCACCAAAACTGAACCCCCCCTGCACATCTGCCCCACGGCTGTACCCTCCTGTTCTTCTGTCCCACATCTAAACCCCTCCTGCTCATTTTTCCCACCAATGTACCCTCTTCTCATCTATGATATGTGTGATATGCAGAGTGGTAAAAGGAAGCAGAGATGAGACACATCTACTTGTCCTGGCACACTCATTATGCTGATTCACCTCTCGCATTAAACCCACGTTCATGTATGTGATGTATGGGATGTATGTGATGTCACATACCAGCATCTGGAATGGATGTGCAATGATGAGCTCAGGTCAGGGGCATTTTCTGAAAGCAGTGGGCATGTGTGCAGGATCATAAGTTGGTCCCCCGCAGCTGAGGAAAAGTTTTTGCGCCGCAGCAAAAGTTGGGTGTGATTTTCATTGCGCTGAATATAAGGGGGGGCCAGCCCGTCCATATGTACCACCTAATATCTCTATTTTGATGTGGAATATCTCTGAAATGATGTGAGATCTAACGTTAAAACCACTTGATCTTACCGGATCTAACGAATATCTATTAGCCTGAATTATTTTTGGCCCGAAAATTTGATAAGGGGGAGCCAGCCCCCCCTCATTAATCACCTAATAAGTCTCTAATTATGTGAGATCCAACGTTAAAACCACTTGATCATACCCAATCTAACGAATATCTATTAGCCTGAATGATTTTTGGGCCGAAAATTTGATAAGAGGGGGCTAACCCGTCCATATGTACCACCTAATATCTCTATTTTGATGTGGAATATCTCTGAAATGATGTGAGATCTAACGTTAAAACCACTTGATCTTACCGGATCAAACAAATATCTATTAGCCTGAATGATTTTTGGGCCGAAAATTTGATAAGGGGGGGCTAACCCGTCCACAAATATCTATTAGCCTGAATGATTTTTGGGCCGAAAATTTGATAAGGGGGGGCTAACCCGTCCATATGTACCACCTAATATCTCTATTTTGATGTGGAATATCTCTGAAATGATGTGAGATCTAACGTTAAAACCACTTGATCTTACCGGATCTAACGAATATCTATTAGCCTGAATGATTTTTGGGCCGAAAATTTGATAAGGGGGGGCTAACCCGTCCATATGTACCACCTAATATCTCTATTTTGATGTGGAATATCTCTGAAATGATGTGAGATCTAACGTTAAAACCACTTGATCTTACCGGATCTAATGAATATCTATTAGCCTGAATGATTTTTGGGCCGAAAATTTGATAAGGGGGGGCTAACCCGTCCATATGTACCACCTAATATCTCTATTTTGATGTGGAATATCTCTGAAATGATGTGAGATCTAACATTAAAACCACTTGATCTTACCGGATCTAACGAATATCTATTAGCCTGAATGATTTTTGGGCCGAAAATTTGATAAGGGGGGGCTAACCCGTCCATATGTACCACCTAATATCTCTATTTTGATGTGGAATATCTCTTAAATGATGTGAGATCTAACGTTAAAACCACTTGATCTTACCGGATCTAACGAATATCTATTAGCCTGAATGATTTTTGGCCCGAAAATTTGATAAGGGGGGGCTAACCCGTCCATATGTACCACCTAATATCTCTATTTTGATGTGGAATATCTCTGAAATGATGTGAGATCTATCGTTAAAACCACTTGATATTACCGGATCTAACGAATATCTATTAGCCTTAATGATTTTTGGGCCAAAAATTTGATAGGGGGGGCTAACCCGTCCATATGTACCACCTAATATCTCTATTTTGATGTGGAATATCTCTGAAATGATGTGAGATCTAACGTTAAAACCACTTGATCTTACCGGATCTAACGAATATCTATTAGCCTGAATGATTTTTGGCCCGAAAATTTGATAAGGGGGGGCTAACCCGTCCATATGTACCACCTAATATCTCTATTTTGATGTGGAATATCTCTTAAATGATGTGAGATCTAATGTTAAAACCACTTGATCTTACCGGATCTAATGAATATCTATTAGCCTGAATGATTTTTGGGCCGAAAATTTGATAAGGGGGGGCTAACCCGTCCATATGTACCACCTAATATCTCTATTTTGATGTGGAATATCTCTGAAATGAAGTGAGATCTATCGTTAAAACAACTTGATCTTACCGGATCTAACGAATATCTATTAGCCTGAATGATTTTTGGGCCGAAAATTTGATAAGGGGGGGCTAACCCATCCATATGTACCACCTAATATATCTATTTTGATGTGGAATATCTCTGAAATGATGTGAGATCTATTGTTAAAACCACTTGATATTACCGGATCTAACGAATATCTATTAGCCTGAATGATTTTTGGGCCGAAAATTTGATACAGGGGGGCTAACCCATCCATATGTACCACCTAATATCTCTATTTTGATGTGGAATATCTCTGAAATGATGTGAGATCTAACGTTAAAACCACTTGATCTTACCGGATCTAAGGAATATCTATTAGCCTGAATGATTTTTGGGCCGAAAATTTGATAAGGGGGGGCTAACCCGTCCATATGTACCACCTAATATCTCTATTTTGATGTGGAATATCTCTGAAATGATGTGAGATCTAACGTTAAAACCACTTGATCTTACCGGATCTAACGAATATCTATTAGCCTGAATGATTTTTGGGCCGAAAATTTGATAAGGGGGGGGCTAACCCGTCCATATGTACCACCTAATATCTCTATTTTGATGTGGAATATCTCTGAAATGATGTGAGATCTAACGTTAAAACCACTTGATCTTACCGGATCTAAGGAATATCTATTAGCCTGAATGATTTTTGGGCCGAAAATTTGATAAGGGGGGGCTAACCCGTCCATATGTACCACCTAATATCTCTATTTTGATGTGGAATATCTCTTAAATGATGTGAGATCTAACGTTAAAACCACTTGATCTTACCGGATCTAACGAATATCTATTAGCCTGAATGATTTTTGGGCCGAAAATTTGATAAGGGGGGGCTAACCCATCCATATGTACCACCTAATATATCTATTTTGATGTGGAATATCTCTGAAATGATGTGAGATCTAACGTTAAAACCACTTGATCTTACCGGATCTAACGAATATCTATTAGCCTGAATGATTTTTGGGCCGAAAATTTGATAAGGGGGGGCTAACCCGTCCATATGTACCACCTAATATCTCTATTTTGATGTGGAATATCTCTGAAATGATGTGAGATCTAACGTTAAAACCACTTGATCTTACCGGATCTAACGAATATCTATTAGCCTGAATGATTTTTGGGCCGAAAATTTGGGCCGAAAATCAAGTGGTAGGATTCAGGTGATCTCCCTCCTCTAGTGCTTCAATCACCCAGTGGGCCCTCCACCAATGTCAGAAAGATGCGCTCAACAGATATAGTTGCTGTCTAATGAATAGAACAGCAAAAATTGCATATGATAAGATCCAGGTCATCAGAGGTCATCATTAGCTCGCACTTATCCTCTCTATGTGAATCACAGGACCCTCTTCAGAGTGTATCCAAATGCATGGATCATGACCAGGAAGTTTTATTTCTTATGGTAAAAACATCTCAGCATATCCCATCCATAGTAATAAGTCACCAATGACAAAAAAGAAAAAATCTCAGGATGCAGTATTTATTGGCGAACCAGCATAACAACAACCATATAAAACAATTTGCCTATAGCACTTACATAAAAAATCACCAATCGAGAGGGGGCTGTCATGAGAGGGTTTACCCATTGGTGGCACTATCGGTCTCTTGGATCGCAGTACCAGTGTCCACCAGCGGGTGTCTTCCAACACCTGGGTCCTGCAGTAAGAGGTCTCTCCTGCTGGTGGCACTGTTGCATCCCTGGGCCGTAGTACCGGTGTCCACCAGCGGGTGCACTCCGGCAGTGTGGAGCAAACAGCACACACTGCGCTCAGCTGTGACATGAGGTCAATTACCACAGCCTAATAAATACCCGGCAAGCCCTCATAGGCTTGCCTTGGTATCTTTCTCCCTGCGCCCTGACCCTGCTGCCTGTATCCTGATTTTGAACCTGTTTCTATCCTGCTCTGCTCTGATCAGATCCGATCCCTATCCCAGCCCATCCTGTTCTTGTCCCTCCTGATTCCCTTGGATCCCTGCCCTGCAGCTTACCATCCATCCTCTCCCTGTCCTGCTGGTTTCCCATCCTTGCCCATCTGCTGACCTCCCTGTGTATGACCTTGGCCTGGCTTTGTTTACGATTCCGGTATCTCCATTTACTTGTATATATTGTTGTTTGTAGTGGGTTTGTTGTGTTGGTTTTGCACTGTTTATATTCCTTTTACTTGTCACTTGTTTAATAAACACCATTATTTCACTTACATGTGTTTCTGGTCTCCTCTGTGTAGTCCACACGGTCTGGTCCATTAGATCCCCTGACAGTATACCAAGGCCATCCCTGACCAGACGTGGCTGCATTGCTGGTTTGTCGGGTCTGCTAATATGGATTTCGATGAAATCATTTATTATTCTCTGCTAGCAGAAGAGGATGGTGAATATTGTCGCCAGATTTTAAAAGGGTGGACTAGTGACCAGCTGATGGAAACTATCCGATCAGCTCATTCCCTAGTGGATCAGGGGTATATGTCTTTTGAAGATGTTCAGCCCCTGATCCAGTTATGTGCAAAACCAACCCTGTCATGCCTTCCCGAGGGAAGTGATGATTTTTTGCCCCCCTTCAATTATGACCAAGTTGAATCCCTGGTTTGGTTGTTAGAGGATGATTCAGCCTATTTTATGGAACATTATTCTTCCTGTTCACAGCAAGTGTTGTCTAATTGCATCCAGTCGGTGCAATCTTTGATTAGTCAGGCTGTGTGTGAATCAGCGTTTGTTCAACCTGTGCTGCAGGCATGGTCAGATCTCCTGTCTTTAGCTAAGCCACAATATTCCAGCCCTGCCATTAATCATCTGCCTTCCCAAAAATCTATCTCCCCGTCGCCTATGGCAACCTCAGCTACAGCCCAGTTTAATCAGCCCCCTACCAAATACTACCACCCAGTCTCCAAGTGTCGCACCTATCCTGCCTTCAATCCACCTGTCTCTTCTCCTCCACCTGTAATGCCGCGTACACACGGTCGTACTTTTCGTCTACAAAAGTCCAACGGACGCTGATGGACTAAAGCTGGCTGGTAATCCGATCGTGTGTGGGCTTCTCCGGACTTTCAACTGACTTTTTTAGCCTCAAATCCGACGTACTTTAGATTTGAAACATGTTTTAAAACTTTACTTCGTAACTACGACGGACCCCGAAATCCGCTCGTCTGTGTGCTAGTCCGACGGACAAAAAGCCACGCTAGGGCACCTATTGGCTACTGGCTATGAACTTCCTTATTTTAGTCCGGTGTACGTCATCACGTACGAATCCGTTAGACTTTTGTGTGGTCGTGTGTAGGCAAGTCCGTTCGTTAGAAAGTAGGCCGCAAGTCCGCCGCAAGTCCACCGAAAGTCTGCCGGAAGTCTGTCGGACAGGCTGTCCGACTTTTGTAGACGAAAAGTACGACCGTGTGTACGCGGCATAACAGTCCCACAAAACCCTTCTCTAGCTACAGTTCCTTGGTCTTCCTTCGATCCAGCTACTTTCTTTTCTTACAGCCCTGCACCTACATACAAAACTGCACGGGCTAAACCAAAAAAGAAACAAAAATTCTTCCCGACCCACACCATCTTGCCAGTAACCCAACCTGCTCCCGTTACCCAGTCTGCTAAACCGAAGTCCGTCACTTTGCCTGCCAAGCCATTACCCGTTATCCGGTTTGCCGAACCAGTGCCCGGTGTCCAGCTCGCTGAGTCTGCGCCTATTACCCAGCCCACTGGGCTGGGGTCCGTTACCCAGCTTGCTGAGCCGGTGCCTGTAATCCGGCCTGCCCTTACGGTACTCGCTGTCATCTCGGATGTGCCCGCTGTCATCTCGGATGTGCCCGCTGTCATCTCGGATGTGCCCGCTGTCATCTCGGATGTGCCCGCTGTCATCTCGGATGTGCCCACTGTCTTCTCGTGTGTGCCCGCTGTCTTCTCAGACGTACCCACTGCCCAGTTTAATGTACCTGATGCCCGGCCTGATGTGCCCTCATCTGTTCGGTTGGAGGCCAAGAACTTTGGACAATCGCACCTTGTTGGAGCTTCCCGAGGCCGCTCCTTTAGGGGGGGTACTGTCATGAGAGGGTTTACCCGTTGGTGGCGCTATCGGTCTCTTGGATCGCAGTACCAGTGTCCACCAGCGGGTGTCTTCCAACACCTGGGTCCTGCAGTAAGAGGTCTCTCCTGCTGGTGGCACTGTTGCATCCCTGGGCCGTAGTACCGGTGTCCACCAGCGGGTGCACTCCGGCAGTGTGGAGCAAACAGCACACACTGCGCTCAGCTGTGACATGAGGTCAATTACCACAGCCTTATAAATACCCAGCAATCCCTCATAGGCTTGCCTTGGTATCTTTCTCCCTGCGCCCTGACCCTGCTGCTTGTATCCTGATTTTGAACCTGTTTCTGTCCTGCTCTGCTCTGATCCGATCCGATCCCTATCCCAGCCCATCCTGTTCTTGTCCCTCCTGATTCCCTTGGATCCCTGCCCTGCAGCTTACCATCCATCCTCTCCCTGTCCTGCTGGTTTCCCGTCCTTGTCCATCTGCTGACCTCCCTGTGTATGACCTTGGCCTGGCTTTGTTTCCGGTATCTCCATTTACTTGTATATATTGTTGTTTGTAGTGGGTTTGTTATGTTGGTTTTGCACTGTTTATATTCCTTTTACTTGTCACTTGTTTAATAAACACCATTATTTCACTTACATGTGTTTCTGGTCTCCTCTGTGTAGTCCACACGGTCTGGTCCATTAGATCCCCTGACAGGGGCATGGCTTCACCGAGCAGTATGGATGCCTGAATAGACAGCTCCAGCGCCGAACGGAAAAACGATCATCATTACCGTTAATCCACTAATCCATGATGGCTACGAGTGATCCTAATGCCGCGTACACACGGTCGTACTTTTCGTCTACAAAAGTCGGACAGCCTGTCCGACAGACTTCCGGCAGACTTTCGGTGGACTTGCGGCGGACTTGCGGCCTACTTTCTAACGAACGGACTTGCCTACACACGATCACACAAAAGTCTAACGGATTCGTACGTGATGACGTACACCGGACTAAAATAAGGAAGTTCATAGCCAGTAGCCAATAGGTGCCCTAGCGTGGCTTTTTGTCCGTCGGACTAGCACACAGACGAGCGGATTTCGGGGTCCGTCGTAGTTACGAAGTAAAGTTTTAAAACATGTTTCAAATCTAAAGTACGTCGGATTTGAGGCTAAAAAAGTCAGTTGAAAGTCCGGAGAAGCCCACACACGATCGGATTACCAGCCAGCTTTAGTCCATCAGCGTCCGTTGGACTTTTGTAGACGAAAAGTAGGACCGTGTGTACGCGGCATAACAGTCCAGGGCAGCAACCGGGCTTGTCTAGAAAACGAAAAGAGTACAGACAACCCAAGAAATTGACAGATTTCTACACAGTACAGTCCGGCGGCCGAATCCAAGATGGCGCCCGAGGCTCCTCAGAGAACAGCACTGCTGCTTACACAGATCTCCCAGATGCAGAAGAAGGGGTAATATCCCCATCAGATGATAATCCTCTACTCCTCAAGTCCTCACATCCATCATCAGCAAGTAATAGCCCTGCTAAAGCGCGGATGCGCTTGGATTCAGATCACCACTCTCCTGAGGTAAGCCCTGCTCTGGACACTATCAGCATACAGCAGGCCCAAACTTCCCCTATCGCAGCATTCCCCACTTCTAATACACCAGTTCTTGATACCACAATGAAAGAGATGCTCATGTCGCTCTATAGCTCACTACATAATGACATCTCCACCATGTTCACAAAATTTAAAGCTGAACTGTCCTTTATCGACAAAAAAGTCGATCACATAGAACATCGCATGGCAGACATGACAGAAACGGTCAACGATTTGGTTGATGCACACGACCACACCAGGGAGGGCCAAGATGGCGGACCTCGAAGACAGGTCTAGGTGTAACAACGTAAAAATTAGAGGCATACCGGAGTCAGTTTTACCACCCGACCTCAATCTCTATGCCAGGAAGATGATAGCCACTCTCCTGCCTGATCTGACCCCGATGGAAACCATCATCGACCGTATTCACCGCCTTCCCAAACCCCCGCATCTTCCCGCCAGTGTCCCAAGAGATGTCTTGATGCGAATCCATTTTTATCACACGAAAGACATGCTTCTGGCCAAAACAAGATACCTAGGACAACTTACAGAGCCCTACACGAAAATACAATTGTATGCTGATATCTCACAATTTACACGACAACAGAGGCGTCAACTATCCACTATCACTAAACCTCTCATTAATCACAAGATCCCCTACCAATGGGGATTCCCCACCAAGATCATCGTAAACAAAAACGGGGTGAAACATAATATCACCACAGTCGAAGAGGGCATTCACCTCCTGCACGTCTGGGGAATCATCCCTGAAGCAATTCCACATTCCAATCCACAACGGCCAACTAAAGGCCCCAACCGCAATACCAGCTGTCATACTAACCCTGCAAATCCACCACCAGATTAGCGGTACCATCATACATCTTTTAGATGTCCTCAATGCATATTCCGTCTCGGCGCCTGCTCGCAGCAGATAGTTCACAAACTTTTTACCCTCAAGTTCCTCAGCAGTCCCAGTGTCACTGCTGACCCTGTTTGTGTCCCCTATCCTCACTGTTCTACTGCCTAACCAGTATACCTTATCCCTATTCTCTCCTTCTTCCCCTTTGAGTTCACAGGAGACTACCCAGTCCAGTGACTGCTCATCAAGACGGACCACAGAACAGAAGCTTCATCCGTTACTTACTGAATAGATCACTCAATTCAACTAACTGTGAGTACAGATCACTACACACATCGTTCACATCTACACCACCAGGATGCCTAAATTTCTATCACTCAATGCCAAGGGGTTAAACCACCTGACTAAACGAAAGTCGATGTGGCGCACAGCAATCGATTCTAATAGTGAAGTAATATGCATCCAGGAGACCCATTTTGAGAAGAAAGCAGAACCCAAATGTACCAACGTTCACTTTAATCATATATTCAAAGCCTCTGGTCCATCAAAAAAAAACGGAGTACTAATAGCCATTAAAAATTCTGTCACATTTAATCTGCATGACAGCATGATAGATGACGACGGTAGATATCTAGCGCTCGATTGCACCATAAACAATACCAGATACACCATAGTAAATATCTATGCACCTAACTCCAATCAGAGCAGATTTCTAAAGAAATTGCTGAAGAAGATTAACACATTCAGAAAAGGTCATCTCATCCTGTGTGGTGACTTCAACATGGTGCCTGACCACACCGTAGACACATCCTCATGCATTAGTAGAACATCATCGCCTATGGGATCATTCATAAGGTCAAACGACCTATACGATGTTTGGAGATGCCATCATACCACCGAACGAGACTATTCTTTTCACACCGCCACAACTCTTACACAAGGATTGACTTTTTCCTGGTCGATAAATGGCTCTAACCCAAAATATCTGACTCTCATATTTCTACGATAACATGGTCAGACCATGCCCCAGTCACCATGACGACGGAGGACACACCATCCAACTCTAGACCACTGATATGGAGAATCAACCCTCGTATCTTGCATTCGCCAGAACACTCGGCCTATATCCAAGAAAGTCTGGTAGAATTCTTCAGGTTTAATGAAGGGAATGTAGCCAGTACAACGACACTGTGGAATGCTCACAAGGCTTTCATAAGAGGGATCATTATGCAAGTGAGCGCAAGGGAGAGGAGGAGGAGAACGCAGCACATAGCTGCGCTCACCTCTAATATTAAAAATCTAGAGGCACAAAATCAATCTTCCCCAACCCCTACACTAAAAAATGAGCTGACTCGCCTTAGACAAGATCTGAGAGCTCACCTGTTAGATTCATTTGAAAAAGCGCAAACCCGATTTAAAGCAACACATTACTCCACAGGCAACAAGGCTGGGAAAGCCATGGCTAATAGATTAAAAGGTCATTACAACAAGTCCAAAATCTCTCATCTTTTTCATCCACTTACACAAGGAAAATTATTAGAACCCCAAGCTATTGCTGACGCTTTTAGCTTGTATTATAGTAAATTATACAATCTACACGAGGATCAGGAAACCACATAGCCTTCCACTCATGACATAGAAGCATTTTTTAATGAAATGAATCTCCCTAAACTATCGCAAGTTCAACTCACTACACTCAATGCTCCCTTCACGCCTCCAGAGATCCTAAAAATCATAGCTACTCTTCCAGCTAACAAATCCCCTGGCCCGGATGGCCTCACAGGTGACTATTACAAAAAATTTAGCAATATACTATCACCCTTCCTAACCAAAGTGTGTAATAAGGCTGCCTCCTCCTCCTCTCTTCCTCAAGAAATGTTAAACGCATTGATTATCACATTACCGAAGCCAGGGAAAGAACCTACTTCCCAACAAAATTTTAGGCCTAAATCGCTCCTCAACCTCGACACCAAAATATATGCAAAACTCATAGCCACAAGACTATTACATTTAATGTCAGTACTGATCCATAAAGACCAATCAGGTTTCACTGTAGGCAGACAAACCTTTGACGCCACACGTAGAATTGTGGACTTGATACAGCGGAGATGACTCGAACACCTTCTCTGCTCCTCTCCTTGGATGCAGAGAAGGCATTCGATAGAGTCCACTGGTCTTATCTCAAGATGACCCTGAGCAAGTTCGGGTTTCAAGGACCCATTTTATCGGCCATTCTAGCCTTATATTCCAATCCTACTGCTCAGGTATACAATTCTGAAATGCTGTCCAAACCATTTAGAATTACTAATGGCACCCGACAAAGCTGCCCACTTTCACCACTCATCTTCAATCTCATGATGGAACCTCTCGCAGAACATGTGAGAAGCAACACATCCATAACTGGCTTTAAAATTGGATCCATTGAACACAAAATTAATCTATTCGCCGACGATGTGATCGTTATGCTCACCAATCCCCTGACTTCCCTGGCTTCGGTACATCACTTACTGCAGAGATTTGGGGCCATATCGTACTATAAGGTGAATGAAAACAAATCCTTTATATTAGATCTAGGACTAGATGCTGTAACCAATACACTAATCAGACATAACTTCACTTATCCATGGGCAGACGGAGGAATTACCTATCTAGGTATTACTCTCACTAAATCCATGAAAGGTTTATTCACAGCTAACTATGTAGAAGCCAAACAAATGCTCCTCAGAGAAACCACCAACTTATCCAAACATGAATTTTCATGGTCGCGACGCCTTGCAGCCTTTAGAATGCAAGTCTTACCTAAGATACTGTACCTATTCCGAACATTACCAATACCATTATCACATGCCTACCTACAATCTTTACAATCCATAATTAGCCACTATGTGTGGCAGGGAAAAAAACCCAGAAGCAGCCACATCAAACTCATCAAACATAGATACGTTGGGGGAATGGGGTACATTGACATAAGAGATTACTATTTAGCCACTCTAACCTCCCAACTAAAAGACTGGCTATCCACCGAACCCTCCTCACTGTGCGGTGACATAGAAAATAACTTGACCCTGGGAAAAAATCTTAAAGATTGGTTGTTCAGCACCCTCTCTAACCAATCGCAATTTACTCACTACTCACCAACAATTAGAGCTTCTATTAAAGCGTGGAGATCCATACACGACTTTACGTGGAACAACGTTCCAACTAAGTTAGTTCAAACACCCTTGACTGTACTGCCGTTTCTCTCCCCGGACCTGTATATACCCAAATGGATATCAGATAAATTTACCCACTTAGAGTCACTTAGAACGCTTATACTAGCCAAACCCTTTTCTCACATGCAAAAAGAATATGCTGCACCCGCAAACAACTTCTTTATTTTCTTTAGGATTTAACAATGTCTGGCAACTTATCCTTCTTTAGATAGGAGACTTGAGATTAAACTTTGGAATTTCATTTTCACGAATAACACACATTCCAAAGGGATTTCCCTAGTTTACTCGACTCTACAAGAAAAAATGTCATTTAACAAATCTAAACCCATTAAAGATTGGGAAAATGATTTAAAGACCCAGTACACTGATCTTCAATGGCAAACAGCTATTAAATCAATTTACAAAACCACTAACTGCACCGCCCCTTGGGGAAATTGCGCATAAAACTATGATGAGATGGTATTTAACACCTCAAAGGATAACACAATTTTATCCACTCTCTTCCCCTGACTGCTGGAGAAACTGCTCCAACATTGGTACTTTAATGCACATTATGTGGTCCTGTCCACATATAAGGAATCTCTGGTCGGAGATTTAACACAAACTCCAGAAAATTCTACAGTACCCCATCATATTAACCCCAGAACTTAGCATCCTAAATCTAACCATAGAATTGGTTCCTCCACAGCTCAGGCTTGTCACCACACACGTTTTACTGGCAACCAAATTACTTATCACCAGAAACTGGAAAACAACAAATATTCCAGCCAGTTCAGAAGTCATAGAGTTAGTACATAAACATTACACGTTCGAATCAGTGCTTGCACGCGGTAAACCTTCTTACTACAAGACGCACGCATTATGGCTCCCTTGGGCACAATGGTACGAAAATGTAAAATCAAATGTAAGCCAGTGATCATATATCTAAGAATGTGTTTGTCAGTGGCTCGGTCATATATACTTTGGTATTCTCCTGTGCTCTCTCTCTCTCCCCATCTCCTCCTACCAGCTCCCCTCTCCCTCCACCTTACCTTCCTAATCCCCTCTCCCCTCCTGCCCTCAGCCTTCTACCTCCCCTACTATCTTCCACACACTTCACTTTACACCTCCTACTATCTTCTATTGCTTTCCTCATTACACCCATCTAAAGGTAATGGTAGTACATATTTATAGTGACAGTTATCAACTCAACTTCAAACCGTTCAAACTCACCATACATGTATTATCAACAGATTGTTATGCTAACATTGCTTATTATACTACCTGTTATGTATACAATGTCTTGATGAACTGTATGTAGAAAAATGCTTTTTTCAATAAAAAATTTTTGAGAAAAAAAAAATCACCAATCCAACCAGGGACAATGACAGCAGGACCTCAAATGCAAAACATCATGTGTGAAATAGCAATCTGAAACAGAATTAAAAACTTTTTATACTCCTGTTGATGCGTGTGTGCGCGAAACAGCTGTAAAGGTTAATTACTATACAATGCCTGAGATCCTGGCCACCACTCTGTTTCAAGTCAAACTCCAGCTCACAGTGCAGTTACACAAGCGGTTACATCAACCATTTTTTTTACTTAGCAGAGACCCTAGAAAATAAAATGCAGATTGCTGCAATTTGTTATGTTACATGATATTTGCACAGCAGTTTTCAAACTCAATTGTTTGGAAAAACTTACACTATAATGAACAAAAACAAACCAAAACACAATATACAGCCCAATTTGTTTTATAAAATATAAGATGATGTTATGCTGAGCAAATGGATACCCAACATGTCATGTTTTAAAATTGTGCACGCTCGTGGAATGGCGGCATACTACAGTACATAAAAATCTCCAGAGACAATTCTTTAAACATTTCTACAGGTTATCAGTTTAGAGATATAGAGGAGATTAAGTACTAGAATTATTACTCTCACTCTGATGTTCGCGGCAATACCTCACATGTGTGGTTTGAGCACCGTTTACACATGTGGGCATGACCTTTGTATGCGCAAGCATGGAAGGACAGGGGTGCTTTATAATTGTATTTTTTTTTTTTATTTATTTTTTTTTTTTTTACACTGTCTCTCTCTAAAAAAAAGTTATTCATTTTTTTTTTTTTTTTTAAATAAATTTTATTGAGGGATGTAACATACAGGGAATGACATCAAAAGACAGTATCATTGTATTTTGTGTTTTTTACAAAAATAACAAAGAAAACATCAGCTTGGTACAAAATAGAAATATAGAACAGCTGATAAAGACAATTTGCCTGGGGAGTGGGGAGAAAGGTAACCTTCTATATGGAAGAGAGGAAATAAAACTGGATGGATCTAGGTGGGGGGGGGGAGAAGGAATCCCTGAGATAGCTAGCAGAATGTTACTGGATGTACCCCGCATAGGGTGGGGGGGGGGATGAGTGGGGGAAAACCAGGTAGATGCAGATTATCCACATCAGGGGGGGGGGGGGGTAAGGAGAAAAGAGCACCAAGATCATGTTTTGGATGGAACAATGCAGCCTGTGGGTAGAAAATACAGGTTAAAATGATAATAATAAGGTTAAAATGATAATAATAGTGATAGTTATGATTTTTGTGGTAATGGCATTTGTGTCCTTTGTAGCAGTTGTGGTCATCACCTTCCTATATAGGGAGAATATGGGGTTTTGAAGATCATGAGGACGTCCTGGATTATGTTGTAGTATTTGGTAGGAGTTGGATTCCTTGTGTTGTAGAATCTTGGTTTGGGGGGATCATTCCATCTACGGGGGGGGGGGTGGGGTTCATGATATAGGAAAGAGAAAGTCTCAAGATGAGCTATATCCGTGGGAGAGAGTGTTGAGGTCATGAAAGCTCCCCATTTGTGGTGGAAGCGTGTCCTGGTTCTTTCATTCGTAAAGTCCATGTTGATCCTGTCTTTGTAGAGCAACTGTAGGAGATCCCTTTTGATTTGATAGGTGTTGGGACATGCGTCGGAGATCCAATTTTTTAATATGGCTCTTCTAGCGAAAAGGAGGCATATCAGGATCCAATCCTTGCAAGAAGGGGTAGAGATCAGAGACCAGGGTAACAGTTGGGGGTCCCAGTGTCCGAAAATGAGGAGTAGGGGGTCCTTAGGTATTTTTAGCAGGGTCACATCAAATATGTATTGTAGGACCTGGTCCCAGAAGCTGGATATGTAAGTGCATGACCAGAAACGGTGGGTCAAAGAAGGCCTGGGGTGTAGACATAAGGGGCACGTGGAGGAGGTTTGAGCTTGTTTGTTCGAGAGGAAAGGTATGTGGGCTCGATGGACGATCTTAAGTTGGGTTTCCCTCCAGGATTCGTTGGGCACCAGTTTGTGAATAGTGTTGAGGCCTTGAAGTATTTTGTTGACCAAGTCGGCATCAGGGAAGTCTTTTGCCCAGTTAGCTGCTGATGAGGTCTCCAGTGAGGGGATGGCTTTTAGGAGGAGAGGCTGGTATATATCTGAGATTTTGTAGGAGCCCTTTAAAAGAAGAGAGTCCGATAGGGACGTTTTAAATCTTTTGTGATCGTCTCTGCAAGCATTTTTGAGAAAGCTGATACATTGACCATAATGGAACATGTGTGACTGTGGAAGTTGGAATGTCTCCGCTAATGACTTGAAAGGGATGGGGCAGCCAGACTCTGAATCACAAAGTGAAGAAAAGTTGGAGATGCCTTTCTGTTGCCAGGTGGTATATGGCTGACGTTCCAGACCTGGGGGGAAGCTCGGGTTTCCTTGTATTGGGAGGTGTCTAGAAATAAACAGTGAAAGTTTGAGGCTTTTCCGGATCTCCCTCCAAGCAATTGCTGTGTCCCGAAGTAGCAGGTTATGTTGAAGGGGCGGAGGGATGGATTTCCACTTGCAGTGGAGGAGAGCTACCAGGGAGTATGGGTTGACCATTTCAGTTTCCAGGTAAAAGTTGGAGTAACGAGATGTTTGCGCTACCCAATCTAAACTTATCCTCAAGAGGCAGGCTAAATTATAGATCCTGACATTAGGGAGACTAATACCCCCTTCGCGCCTGGGAAGGTAAAGTTTAGTGAATGCAATTCGTGGTCGCCTATTCCGCCATAAAAATTTGGATATTGCCTCGTTAAGAATTTTTGTATCTTTATGCTGTAGGAGTAAGGGAATGGTTTGTAGTGGATAAAGTAGGCGGGTGAAGCTGACCATTTTCACTAGATGACATCTTCCCAGTAGCGAAAGAGGCAGATCCATCCAGTTTGCTAGTTCTTGAGAGATCTTTTTGAGTAAAGGTGGGTAGTTGAGGTGATAGAGAGAGGAGGGTAGTTTTCCTATTCTTATGCCTAAGTAGGTGATGTGGGATTGTGCTACCGAGAATATGGAATTCTGTGTCCAAGGGGGGTTGGATACGGTGCCTAGGGGGAGGATTTCACTTTTGTTATAGTTTATGCGAAGGCCCGAGCATACTCTAAATTGGTCAAAGATTAGCTTAATCGTGAACATGTCAGAGGAGGGGTTTGCTGTGAATATAAGGACATCGTCAGCAAATAGTGAGGTGCGAAGCTCCTGTTTGCCGATGGGGATGCCGTTTAGTGGGGCTACGTGTGATAAATACCTAGATAGTGGTTCTAATGCAATGTTAAAGAGGAGTGGTGATAAGGGGCAGCCCTGCCGAGTTCCTTTGTGTAGGCGGAATTCCTCTGATAGGAGGCCTGCCACCACCAGTCTAGCGGCTGGGGCGGTGTACATGGTGTTTATAAGATGGGCGAAGGAACCGGAGAATCCCGTTTTGTTCATGACCAGAGAAAGCCATTCGAAGCTGACGTTATCGAAGGCTTTCTCCGCGTCCAGAGTGATGATAGCATACTTTCCCTCTGAGTTGCATTTGGCATGTTCCAGGGCCATCATTACCTTCCTGATGTTCATGGTGGCAGTTCTGCCTTTCACGAACCCTGATTGGGCAGGGTGTATCAGAGAGGGTATGATGTCTGCTAATCTTGTGGCAATAATTTTGGAAAGGATTTTGACATCCAGGTTTAGAAGTGAGATTGGCCTATATGAGCCTGGTTCTTGGGGGTCTTTACCTTTTTTGGCTAGTAATTTGATAGTGGCTTGATTGCCCGTGGGTAGGTATGTTCCCCCTGACCATATATACTGGTATACTTCATGAAGTGTGGAATCTACGAGTGGTTGTAGTGACTTGTAGAATTCTCCCGTGAATCCATCAGGACCTGGGGCTTTCGAAGGAGCTAGGTTTTTAATTGTAGTAGATATTTCATGGAGGGATATAGGGGCGTTTAGAGCTTCTAACTGTGAGGGTAATACTTGAGAAAGGGTTACCTTTTCAAGAAAGGATTGTGCTGTCGCATGGTTAATGGGATCTGGTCCGTATAGGGATGAGTAGTATTGTAGCATGGTTCCATTTATGTCTTTTTGGGTGGTTTTTATGTTACCCAGAGAGTCACGGAGAGATGTGATGTGTGTCGGGCGATAGGGTCCCTTACATAAATTGGCGAGGAGTTTACCTGCCTTATTGCCGAATTTGTGGAGGGTGGCATCCATGTGGGCTTTTTTTGTTTGTTCTAGGGTTTCGGCCCAAGTATCAAAGGATTGTTTTGCTGATTTCCATGCCTTTCTGTTATCATTGGAGTTATTTATGTATAGTAATCTTTGGGCTAGGTGTAGTTGGGAGCTGGCTTGTTTGTATTTTTTGAGTGCGTTTCTTTTAAAGGATGCTGCATAGGAGATTATACGGCCTCTGAGGAATGCTTTGCCTGCTTCCCAGAATAAATTGGGGTTGTCGGAGTGCTCAGCATTGGTCGAGGTGTATTCTGACCAGACGTTTTCCATGTATTGTCGGAAGTCAGAGTTGTTGTGGAGATAAGAAGGGAAACGCCATATTTTAGGATTCGGGTGTAAGTCAGGGTTATCAATCGTGGTCGAGATTGGTGCATGGTCGGATATGGCAATGTCGTGAATGTCCGCATCGGATACCAGTGGTAGAAGGTCGTCTGAGCAGAAGAGGTAGTCAATTCTGGTGAAGACGTTGTGGGGATTGGAGTAAAAGGTAAAATCTCTGTCAGCTGGGTGCCGGAGTCGCCAAATGTCGTGTAGATGGAGGGATACCATCGTTGAGGCTAGTAAAGTTTGTGAATCGAAATCTGAGGGGAGATATGTGCGCTTAGAAGTGGATCTGTCGTCTATCGGGTGTATTGTGGAGTTAAAGTCTCCGCCAGCTATGTGTGGGAGAGTCGGGTCGCTAAGGAGCCATGTTGAAAGTTCACTATAAAATTGTTTTGTGGGGTAATTGGGCGCATAGATGCTTGATATTATCATTTCCTTGGTTCCTAATTTGATGTGGGCTGATATAAGGCGGCCCTGAGCATCTGCTTTGATGGATAGGACCTCACATGGCAGGTTTTTGTGAATGAGTATCAGGACTCCTGCTTTGCGTCCATTGGAATCTGAGCCTAGTACTGTGCCTACCCATAATTTTTTCATTCGGTGGAAGTCAGGGGAGGAGAGGTGGGTTTCTTGGAGTAGGGCAATGTCGGTTTTGAGTCTTTTGAGGTGACGGAGGATTTTCATTCTCTTATTGGGTGAACGAAGCCCTTTAACATTCCAGGAGACTAGTTTCATATAGGAGGGGTCACTGGGGGGATATGTGAAGATATTGTATGATTTTCACCTGTTAATAGGTGATGATATGATGTGAAAGTAGGCTGAGTTCTAGAGGGGGTTGTTTTGTTTGAACGAGGGTTTGTGTAACCACTAAGGGCGTGTGTACCATTAGATGGGGGTGCATAGTATAGGGAGGGGTGTAGGAGGGGGGGGTAGAAAAGAGAAACAGTAAAACATATTTAATAAACTTCACTTTTTTCTGCATGGAGTCGACTGTGTAGTCCAACTCCCATCGCAAGACTCAGAGACTGCTGTATTTGAGAACCCGTATTTGAGGAGGTGAAGTGCAGTGGCAGCTTGGATTGCGCGATATTTGACGGAGGAGTTGGATACACAGGAGAGCCAGGGGAGAGAGTCAATACCTTAGTTGTAACAAAATCAAATTTACCAGTTAGTAAAATGTAAACAGTATGTATAAAACATAAAAGAAACTGCTTGGCCTACTAGTAGCTGATTTGCCTGGTGAGGAAGAGAGAACAAGCTTGAAAGAGAAAATTTTAACTTCATCTCTTGAGTGGGATATCCTGTTAAGAGTGAGACCACCATAGCCGTAGAGGCGAGGCGGTGTGGAGTAGCAATGTGGGACCGTGCTTGGGGTCCTCAGTGAGGAGTGGAGCGGTGTTGGTCCGGTGCCGAAGCTCTGAACCGTTTTGGAGAGTCTTTGCGTGGGCTCCTTTGGTCTAGAGCACGGTTGACAGGAGCCGCTCTAGGAGAGGAGCTGAGGTTGGGGCCTGAGTGTAGCGATCGTAGGAAAGCCTCAGCTTCTTTTGGGTCTTGGAAGGAGAGTTGGTCGCCATTTGGGGCTTTAAGTCGGAGGGTAGCTGGAAAAGCCAAAGTGAATTTGAGTTGTTGATGATGCAGTTCCGAGCAAATCTGTTGAAAGGCTTTCCTCTTCTGGGACACTTCAATAGAGCAATCTGCGAAAATCAGGATTTTCATGCCGTCAATTTGGAGAGCTCTAGATTGCCTGAATTTTTGCAAGATGTAAGCTTTATCCGAGTAGTTGAGGTATTTTGCGATTATAGGACGGGGCGATTTGCGTTCTGAGTTGAAGGTTCCCATGCGGTGTGCCCGTTCTACTGTGCAGGGACCTGGCAGGCCTAGTGCTTCAGGGATGCGTCTGGCGCATAGGTCTGTGAGAGCTGAGGGTTGCAGCGATTCTGGGATGCCCACAAATCGCAAATTGCTCCTTCTGGATCTATTTTCCAAATCGTCCAGCTTTTCAAGAATATATTTGTTGGTTTTATCTTGGGCCTGCACTGAGGATTGAGAGTGGTATAGTTCTTCCTCAATATTAGCTATGCGGTGCTCAGTTTCATTCAGCCTGGAAGCATGTTCCCCTAGCTGGGCCTGGAGCTGTTGCATGCCTGCGCTGACAGCCTTCTCCACCGAGGCTGTAATCATTGGGGAGAGGAGGGCTGCCACAGCCTGTGCTATCCTTTCTCTGCTGGATGTGCTGGATGTGCTGGTATGTTGTGCAGTTGTATCAGCAGATGGGGAGGGGGCCGCAGCGCCGCTTACCTCCATGTCAGGCTCTGGCTCTGTGGGAGGCTCCGTGTAGGCCGAAGCCGCGGCCTCGATTTGCGGCTGTGGGGTCCGCGCCGCGTACGATCGCGGGCCGTTTTTTTCTACAAATCGGTCCATCCTGTGACCGGGGATGGCGTGGGGTGAGTGCCGGTGTTTTGAGCGGGTTTGCCGACTTTATAAGCAGATTTTGGAGTCAAGCTGCGGGAGCTGATGAGGAGAGCAGCTACTCCATGCGGCGCTGGAACCGGAAGTTAGTTATTATTCATTTTATTACTATCACAAGGAATGTAAACATCCCTTGTGATACAAATAAGCAGTGACAGGTCCTCTTTATGGAGAAATCTGGAGTCAATAAGACCCCACAACTATCCTCTACAATGTAAAGCATTAGATAAAAAAAATTATCCAATTCTTTAAAAAAAAAAAAGGCCTTGTTTACATTGGGCTTGAACTGGAAGTGGCATCACAACGTCACTGCGGTCCTCCTAGACCATAGAGATGAGCAGAGGCCATCTTTCCTTTGCTCTTCTCTATCACCAGCCTCTGCAACCACCAGATCGCTTCTCAGGGCAACCAATCATCCAGGTAAGCCCCAGAACCACTGGGAAGCAGCACAAGGAGGGCTGATCGGATCACTTTTATGGGTCAGGTAATTGCCAGTTGAAAAAACAATACCGGGGTTATGGCATATTGCTGCAGCCATAACCTCGTTATTTCATGAAATACTCACCTTAGAATGAAGTCCCTGTATCGCATCCCGGTCCACGCCGAGGGAGCTGGCATTTTGCCCTTCGGTGTTTCTATCGGGTTCGCGGATCCAGCACTGTGAGTGGTCGAAGCCAGGATGACGTCACGTCTGCGCATGCGGAAAGGCCTGGGAGCATCTATCTGACCTTCAGCTGGGCCTTCACAGCGCATGCACCGCTGATGTCAGTGGCTGCATGCAAAGTGAATGTCTCCTAAACCGTACAGGTTTAGGAGATATTCATTTTACCTACAGGTAAGCCTTATTATAGAAAAGACAAGGTAAGTGCAGCACAATAAAAACACAAATAATTCAATAATAAAAGTCCCCAAAGCTCAATTGAAGCAGATGCACTGTAAACTTTCAATGGCCAGAGGAGATCCTGTGTGCAGTAAATCAATATGCGCTTACCAGAAGATGTGGACCTCTGCAAAGCAGGGGTCAAACTCACATATATCCCCTCAGGGATGATGGCCTCCTGGATGATAGCACTGGAACGGACCACAACCGGCAGAGATTTCTGGCATCCACAGGCGAAACCAAACTTCCAGCTGAAGGAGCCCCAAGGAATATAGGCGTCCAGATCAAGGTGTCCCCACAAGCTTCTCCAAAGTGTCAGTGAATAAGAACACAGAAAGGAAAAACTTTCTAAGAGTAGTCCGTTTATTAAAATAAAAAAAACACACTATAAGATGCAGGCACTCACAGGCGCTAAGACGTGTAAATCTGTATATGAAAACTGTCGGGCTGCGGTGCACAAGCAGACCCGGCATGCAGAGAGAGGCAGCGGGTGACGTCTGTGTGAAAGCTCAGCCCCCCGTACACGGCGTTACGTCCTATTGGACTTCATCAGCGAGGGGCGGAGCCTGACGATCACCCTGCATGTTATATACTGAGCGGACGGTGTCTGATTAGGCTCAGGGACACCAGGAAGTGGAAAGCTTCCTTAGTGACCGGACCCCAGCAACAGCTCGTCCACTATACAAAGCCACGCTAAGTGAAAAGCCTATGCGGTGGGACCAGAAGACAAATGATTAAATGATTAAATGATCAAATACAGATCATTTTTCTTCCGGTCCCACCGCATAGGCTTTTCACTTAGCGGTGCTTTGTATAGTGGACGAGCTGTTGCTGGGGTCCGGTCACTAAGGAAGCTTTCCACTTCCTGGTGTCCCTGAGCCTAATCAGACACCATCCGCTCAGTATATAACATGCAGGGTGATCGTCAGGCTCCACCCCTCGCTGACGAAGTCCAATAGGACGTAACGCCGCGTACGGGGGGGCGGAGCTTTCACACAGACGTCACCCGCTGCCTCTCTCTGCATGCCGGGTCTGCTTGTGCACCGCAGCCCGACAGTTTTCATATACAGATTTACACGTCTCAGCGCCTGTGAGCGCCTGCATCTTATAGTGTGTTTTTTTTATTTTAATAAACAGACTACTCTTAGAAAGTTTTTCCTTTCTGTGTTCTTATTCACTGACCCTTTGGAGAAGCTTGTGGGGACACCTTGATCCGGACGCCTATATTCCTTGGGGCTCCTTCAGCTGGAAGTTTGGTTTCGCCTGTGGATGCCAGGAATCTCTGCCGGTTGTGGTCCGTTCCAGTGCTATCATCCAGGAGGCCATCATCCCTGAGGGGATATATGTGAGTTTGACCCCTGCTTTGCAGAGGTCCACATCTTCTGGTAAGCGCATATCGATTTACTGCACACAGGATCGTATCTCCTCTGGCCATTGAAAGTTTACAGTGCATCTGCTTCAATTGAGCTTTGGGGACTTTTATTATTGAATTATTTGTGTTTTTATTGCGCTGCACTTACCTTGTCTTTTATATTACTGTCCAGGCATTTTGTGATTACCTGTAGTGTTCAGCTTGCAATCGAGGGTTGGGATTTTAGTTGTTTGCGCTGATTGACACTTTCTCATATAGAATTTATAGGCTTACCAGTAGGTAAAAATAAAAAAAAAAGTATACAACTGCTTTAACTGTGGGGCTTTGATATTTAATAATGATTATAAAACAACAGAAACTATGCCAAAAAAAGTTAATAGGAGAAACAATTTGAGATTTAACACATCCTTATTTTCCATTGTGTTGCCTTTTTGCAACTTTTTTTTAATGCAAGCTGTTGAAAATTGACATTTAAAAGACAATGACATTTTAACAGCACAGTTTTGCTAAAAAATTAATTTCCAAAAGACAATTTTGTTCCGGCTACCAGTTGAGCATGAACATGGTGCTTGATTGACCTGTACAGAAAGAACAGGTTTCATTGTACTTTCTGGATGCACCATGAACAGGGCAGTAAATGTCACAGCTATTCATTTTAGCAGTGGGATTCTATTATCAAACTGCATGATTATTGCTCAATCAAGTACGACAATAAATGCTAAATGAAACGTTTGATCGTGGTGCTATGTTTCAAAGGAAAGTTGTAAACAAATTGAGCTATAGCAAAAGCATTTCAAGGGTTAAAAGTGTGCATTTGAATTCGTACAATGATAACATAGATGTCAATTGTGCATGTTAAGAAACCAACAGGAGAGCATAAAAGAGGAAAAAAGTACAGGAAGTAATTACATTAAACAGGTACATGATTATGTATCTGGCAAATGAATTATCAGGTCTAGCAATCAAACATGGACACCCAATGGCATAGAAGGGGAAACATCTCCAACACTCGTGGGGGTTATGCCAACCCTCTGTCCCATACCTTATTATATTTAGTAGGGCAACCTCTGTGAATGTAAAAAAAACTTTTATAGGGAAGACTAAGGTTTACTTCATGTACCCAGGACTCAAGTGTGGGATGGGTTGCCTGCATCCAGGTTTTTTGCTATCAACCTGCAGGCCATAAATAATGTTTCATGTAGAAATATGGTTTGAAAATTGTCCATATTGACACGATTTTGGATCTAAAAATAAGGGGGAACCTATGTGGTCATGCAAGAAATAACAATTTGAGCCCAATAAGTTTGAACAATATGGCAAGACCACATGAGACAAAAAAAAGGAGCCTGCTTGTGTTGTGCATAGGGGACATAATGGGCTATGGGATGGCTTGTAGTGGGATACACGAATGGGAGTCAGATAAGCCTTGTGTAGTATACACAATTGAGTTAGACGATCAGAGACCTTTGGGGACACCAGCTTATAATTATCTGGAATTTCCAGTCTTCATCCTCAATGTCCCCCAAATCATACTCCCACTTAGTTTTAACATGATAGGCCAGCTTGGTTTCAGACAGGGTCAGCAATGTGGTGTACAAGGCAGAAATCAATCTAGCAGGGTGTGAGCTCATAATTATATCCAACATTGGCAGTGAGACAAGTGATAGGGAAGAATCTGGGAATTGAGCCTTTACAGCCTTGAAGCTGTAGGTAGCAAGGGAGAATTCGGTCTGCAAATCTGTAAAAGTTTTACGCCCTGTAGTATTGAACAATTGGTATAAATAAATAACCCCATGGAATGCCCAAAGGATAGGATCTTGAATCAGAAGTAGTTCAGGTGGTTAAACCATGAAGGGATATGGGTATGAAATGAGGGGCTACCAAGCCTAGCCAGGGCCAGTTCCCAAATACGTTGATGATGGAATTACATTTCTTTGGACTAGGTGTAAAGGTCGGCCACAGACTAGAGTTTGGTACCTGCCCAGATCCATTTTATCAAAGTGGTAGAAGTGAGATAGTTGAGCTGCTATATAATACAAATTAAAATCTGGCAAGGCAGCTCCACCCAGGGCAGTTGTGGTTTTTTTTTTACCATTAACCATAGTAATTTATGTCTACCAGTACCCCATACAAAAGTGTTCAGTATAGAATCAATGGTCTTGAAGATTTTAAGTGGTAAATATACAGGAGAGTGCCAGAAAATATATAACAGTTTGGATTAAAAGTTTGCATGGTTTTTTTTTTTAAATATTTTTATTGAGTTTATACCGAACAATGTACAAAAAACAAGAAGAAAAAAACAAAAAATAAAAAATAATCAAAAAATAAAAACAAAATATACAGCCGAATAACTCAAGACAGAGTGATCGTACAATATATAGAGTAGGAATGAGGGGAAGGGAAGGGGGTGGGGGAAAATGAGAAAAAAGGATAGGTTTACCTGCGAATAAGGTATAGTTAGACTGATTCAGATCGTTGTCAAAGCAGTGGCAGTATAACAGATTGTGTATTCTATAAACCTCAGGAGTGGAAGCATTCTTATTATTATCAGAGAGAAGACTGGAATAGGTGTTAGGAACATAACCTTATTTATAATGTTATTAAGTGAAGATATCCGTCTTAATACAGTGATTTGTCAATGGGGAGCTCCTATCTGTAAGGATTGGGAAGTATTGAGCGGGTTGTTTATTTTGAGTTTGCCCAGGGTGTTAGTGAGATCACGTTTCAAATACCAGTCTGTGAATCTGAATAGATGGATGATAGGTACTAGCTCCTCGGTATTAAACGTATGTTCTATATACTTTCTCCATCTGGCAAAGAAGCGGTTAGTGGATCAGAAGTGCAAAATTATGGTGTCCAGTCTCTCAATATGGAACAATGATAGCAGAGCTTGCTTTACGGCTTGTAAGGAAGGTGGAGATGGATTGATCCATTGCTCATTATTGTTCTACGAGCCGCCAATAGGCATATGTTAGACCATTGAGTAGGGGTGGGCGACCCCGGGAATTGAGGGGGACATCGGAACACAGCCAATCAGACATAAAAGTGGATCTTTGATGAGCCGTGTCCTGTTAACCTTGAAAATATATTTGAGTACTGTGTCCCAAAATGTAGAGATTACAGAGCAGTCCCACAGGTGGTGTATCAAAGTGGGGCGGGCCAAGGAGCACCAGGGGCATTGAGCTTGGGTAGGTTCCAAGATGTTGGTGCGAAATGGGTAGTAGGCTCTGTGTATAATTTTAAATTGGGTTTCCCGCCACGTCTCAGATATAGTGAGTTTGTGTAACTGGCGATAGCTTTGTAGTATCTTTTACAGTAGATCAGCATCATTAAATATTGAGGACCACTTTTGGAACGGGGCAAGATGATATTTTTCCGATTGGTGTGTAATTAGATGGGAGTATAGGCTGGAGATAGAGTAATCATCTTTCTGGAGTACAACATCTAGGTAGGATTTTCGAAGGGGATCTGTTTGGGGTCCATGACATGTTCGTAGATAGCTGAGTAGCTGATGATGATGGAAAGCATGAGATGGTGGAAGCGAGTATTCTCTGGAGAGGATCTGGTATGGTTTGAATTTTCACGGCCTATCACTATATAGAGGAGTAACAGTAGTGAGGCCACGCTTGCTCCAGAGGTTAAAGGGCGTGTAAACAATGGATGGGAGAAACATGGGGTTTCCTTGGATGGTGAGATGATTGGATATGGTCGAGGGTAGCCCCAGCAGTCTCCGCACCTCCCTCCAGGTAATCACTGTGTCTCTGATGAGGACATTTAAGATGTAGAGGCAAGGCTGTTAGAGTGGAGTGAAGAATAGCTGGGAGGGAAACCAAAGCCCCCTCGAGCATATGGCTTGAATATCAGGATTTACCCGATAACCAATCCAGACCTTGTCTAAGTAAGCATGAAATATTATAAAAGTGTAAACTGGGTAAGCCTGCACCACCTTCAGCCTTTGGGAGACAACGTTTTTGGAGAGCGATACGCGGCTTCTTGTTAACCCATAGGAAAACAGTTAAAGCCTTGTGTATCCTCTGCACATCTGAGTGTTTCAATAAGAGCGGGATAGTCTGCATTGGATATAATAGACGTGCAAAGGATACCATTTTGAACAGGTGACATCTCCCAAAGAGTGAGAGGGGGAGACCCGCCCAAGCTTCCAACTACTTTACAATTTTTGTTATTAAGGGTGGGTAATTGAGAGTGTATAGGGAGAATGGCTCTCAACTTATGTGTATCCCCAAGTATGTGATGTAATGCTTGGATAGGGCGAACGGTGAAGATACTCGCCATTTAATAGACATTCAGAGATTTAAAGCTAGAACCTCGCTTTTATCGTAGTTTATTCTGAAGCCAGAGCTAAGTTGAAAGGCCGCAAACAAGTCACGTAATGCATTAAAGTCTGAGAGAGGATTAGATGAGAAGAGTAGAATATCATCCGCAAACAGAGCGGAACATACTGTTTGGTCTCCGACAGTTATGCCGCTAATACCAGCAGGTGAGTTAAGGATTCTGGACAACGGTTCAATCGCTAAATTAAAGAGTAGAGGGGAGAGGGGACATCCCTGTCTTGTTCCCTTTGTAAGAGGTATATGGCCCGAGATGAAGTCCGGAGTAACTAATCGAACCATTGGGGATGCATACATCTGGTGTAAAAAACGCGTGATTGAACCCGAAAAACCGAATGCTGTCATCACCCTAAACAACCATGAGAAACTAATATTATCGAAAGCCTTTTCGGCGTCTAATGATATGATGGCGGTGTCTAGATATACGTGTAATTTGGCATACTTCAGAGCCATCAAGACTTTGCGAAAGTTCAAAGTCGCTGAGCGTCCCGATACAAAACCCGATTGGACTGGGTGAAGCAGGGAGTGGAGTATGGTAGCTAGACGTGAGGCGACTAATTTAGAAAGAATTTTCACTTCGGTGTTTATTAATGAAATTGGCCTATATGAACCTGGGTCTAACGGGTCTTTCCCTTTTTTGGAGATTAATTTAATGTGTGCTTGGGTGCCCATGGGAAGATATGGGCCCCCTTCCCACATGGCAGCAAATACATGTTTCAAGGTATCGGAGATGAAACCACTGGTTAATTTGTAGAACTCTGCAGTGTATCCATCAGGGCCTGGGGCCTTCGATGAGGCCAGGGATTTGATCGTTAATCGGATATCATCCACTGTAATGGGAGCATTAAGGCCCTCCAATTGTTCAGTTGTAAGTTGAGGCAGTCTCACCTTGGATAGCAGATTCTCAACCATTGTGTGATCAATGGGATCCTCAGAATAAAGGGAGGTTTAGTATTCAATGAGTAATTTATTAATTTCTGCAGGGGAGGTGACAAGGGAGCCAGCATTATTCTTTAGAGCTGAAATATAGGTGGGTCGTTTGAAACCTGCACATAGTCAGGATAAAAGTTTGCCCGCCTTGTTGCCGTATCTATGCAATTGAAGTGAATAGTAAGATGTTTTAGCTGTTTCTTGTTGCTCAGCCCATAGATCAAAGTTTTGCTTCGCAGGTTGCCAGGCTTTGATGTTATCCAAGGTGCGACTGTGCGTCATAGTACAGTGTGCAGATCTTAGCCTTTCACTAGCCTGCAGGAATTGCTGTCTGGAATGCCTTTTAAATTGTGCCGTGTATGAGATAATTTTACCTCTAAGGAAGGCTTTGCCTGCCTCCCAAAAAAGGTTTGGGTCAGTAAGGTGCACACCATTGGTGGAGGTATATTCCTCCCAAGAGGTATATAGCATGTGCCGAAAGTCCTCGTTTTCGGCTAAGTATGATGGGAATCGCCATATGGGCGATGGTGAGGATGGTTTGGCATTGGTTAAGTGTACGGTGATTGGACTGTGGTCTGAAATTACTGTGTCACTAATCTCTGGATCGCTAATTGATGATAGTAGTGCCTGGGTTACGAAAAAATAGTCTATTCGTGAAAAAGAATTGTGGGGGGGTGAAAAAAAGTAAAGTCTCGGTCAGTCGGGTGGACTAGTCGCCAGAAGTCTATAAGGTTAATCGACGAGACGGCCCGAGCAAGAGGTGTAATGTCTGTAGTTGAGGGGCTATGGTTGTGTGTTGTTCGGGAACTATGGCTCGCCCGATCCTCTGATGGGCGCATTACAGAGTTAAATTCCCCTCCAACTAGGTGTAGAGCCTCAGGTGCATCTAAAAACCAAGCCACCATACCTTGGAAAAATGCAGTATCGGGGGAGTTAGGGACGTATATATTAGTGATAGCAATATCCTTAGATGCTATTGAAAGGCGTAGCGTTATTTTGCGGCCAGTCGAGTCAGCCCTAACATCTCGAATAGTATGTCTCAAATTTTTGTGTAAAAGTATAGCAACCCCTGCTTTGCGGCCTATTGCCGACAATCCATAGACCTCTCCAACCCATAATTTGCGAAGACGTGGTAAATCGCTTGCGGGTAGATGGGTCTCTTGCAGGAGTACTACATCAGCCCAGAGGCGCTTTGGATGCCTAAGTATTTGCATACGTTTGTTGGGAGAGCGAAGCCCCTTGACATTCTAGGAAATAATCTTCAGGCGATCCCTGTCAGTATGAGCCATGTCTGTTTAATTTGGGTGTGATTATGAGCTAGCATGTTCTCTATTCCTATAGTATTCAGTGTAGTAGTGGAGTGAGGGATACACATGGAGAAGAGACGCTTGAGAGGGGATATGATTTCAATTTACAAATACTGTACTGGTGACCCCACAATAGGGATAAAACTTTTTCGCAGAAGAAAGTTTAATAAGACTCGTGGCCACTCATTACAATTAGAAGAAAAGAGGTTTAACCTTAAACTGCGTAGAGGGTTCTTTACTGTAAGAGCGGCAAGGATGTGGAATTCCCTTCCACAGGCGGTGGTCTCAGCGGGGAGCATTGATAGCTTCAAGAAACTATTAGATAATCACCTGAATGACCGCAACATACAGGGATATGTAATGTAATACTGACACATAATCACACACATAGGTTGGACTTGATGGACTTGCGTCTTTTTTCAACCTCACCTACTATGTAACTATGTAACATACATTGGATAACTTCTGAGGGTAAATAAGTGTAAGAGGTAAATAACGCAGTAAAACGTACTAAAAAACAGTAGAACAAATATAACAAAGTCAGGTGGAAAAACCACCAAGTGCACAAAACTGACTTCACCTTTTTCCACATGAGGATCATCACCCATGCAGAGCTCCCGCTTAATGCACGGTCCTCTCTCGGGGGTAAAAACAACACCTGGGAAGGCGCATGCATGGCAGCTTCCAAGATGGCCGCTAGCCACTGAAGCTCCGCTCCACCACGGCCCCGCTCGTTCCCAAAGCACAGGCAGAGCATTCATTTCAGCCCCTAAAAGACGCCACCGGGCACCAGACACCCCAGGGAACTGATTGATGCTGGTGGGGACAGCCAGAAGGAGCCTGACGAGCCAGATGACGGCCGCACACGGACCGCTCAGTTATGCCAAGATGGCCGGCGCTCCTCCGAGACACAGCGTGGCGGCAGCTGCTGACGACTCCATTGCAGACCAAGACTGTGCCCTGCCTCAGTCACCAGGTACCCTGAACTTCCCGCTACCTCAGGCCCACTCTCCAGCGTCTACAGAATCTCTCCTGTTCAGCCTGCAGGCAGGCCTCCCATCCACCCCTATGATGGACCCTCACACAGGCCTTCTGCTATCCGTTAGTGAAGCACAAGAAGCCTCCCCCATACCCACAGACTTTCCCTCCATGATGGAGGCCTTTGCTCAGCTATTATCCAAAAGCCTAGCCCAAAACGCAGCCCAAATAACAGCATCCATACACGCTGACATGCAGCAATTTGGTTTCAGGCTTGATAACATGGAGAAAAAAGCGGATCAAGCAGGGGCTAGGATTAATCAGAACACAGCGAGATTGCAAGATATGCAGGACCAACTTGAAATAGCTTTTGCTAAAATTGATGATTTGGAGAACAGATTGAGACGATATAATTTTAGGGTGAGGGGGGTCCCAGAAGCAGAAAAGGAGGTTCACTCTGTCATCAAAACCCTCATCAAGGATCTTATCCCGGAGATACCGGAGCACCGCTTGGAGCTTGACAGGGCCCACAGAGCTCTACAACCCCCCCGTAAAGATGGACTCCCGCGGGACATTATTGTGAAACCCCATCATTACGTGGTAAAGGAGGAAGTTATGAGAAAAGCCAGAAATCTGAATGAAATCTCTTTTCTCGGCCACAAAATTCAGATCTTTGCGGACCTGTCCCCCTACACAGTTCAGAAAAGAAGGGCCCTAAAACCTTTACTACTACTCCTGCAGGAGAAGGAGATCCCTTATAGGTGGTCGTTCCCGCTGAGACTGAATTTTTCACACAAGAGCAGAAACTACAGCTTCTCCACCTTCGCGGAAGGTGAACGGATTCTTCTTCAGCTGGGCCTCATCCCTCAAGAGCCATCATCATCACAGTCAAGCAGGGGTACCCCATCTACAACCAAAAGACCCCGCCCAGCAAGCCCTCTACAGCCATCCTGGCTAAAACAAAGTTCCAAGCGATCGAAGGAGAATTTCCCCACTTGAACTTCTACTTCTTTCACAGGGTCCCAGATTTTTTTTTCCTTTTTGAAGGGTGCAGCACGTCTGCTGTAGGACTTGTTGGGGCACGTCCCCATTTTCCCCGAGCCCACTGGCTCCGAGACTTATCTTAGTTGGCCTAGGCCTTTTTTTCTAGTTGTTTTTATGCCTTAAATTTTTTTTTTACAAGATGTGATTTAAATAGTTTGAACACAGAGCAGGGGTGGGTTTTGAGAGCCTTCCTCAATGGGCCTTGGGGGAGGGGGGCTTAACATGAAGTTTCCCTGCAAGATCGTAGTTTCCCTTAGTTATCCAGGGAAGGGTAGATACCGACCCTGGGATCTCCACCTCCTCCTGGGCACTGATAGGCCCGGCCTATCGACCCCTCCTGTAAGGGATTCATGATTGCCCCCGTAGTTAGGGGGGTTCCTACATAGTCACATCCACACTGATTAGGTGGCAAAAGGGGTCAATATGGAAAATGTATGTTATCCTTTTTTTTTATATATATTGGTTTCCTTTTCCATGTTCACCCCATATTTTCACATATATTTATATGCTCTGTTTTTTGTATTTAATAGACCGTAACACGGTCTCTGGTTTGATTGATTAGAGGAACTGGGGCTGTGGTGGACCCAGTGCACCTTCATTTACCCTCAGGTGCGCCTTAGGCTCCCCTGAGGTTTTTTTTCGGTCTCCCTGTTTTCAGGAGGCCCTGGCCCGAGTGGCCATAAGGGTAGGTTAGACATTTCTTCCTACTCTTTGGACTGGGTGAGGTGGGTTTTTTTCACCTCCTTACTACACTTATCAGTCTTGATTGAAGTTTTATTGATGCTTTATGTTTATTACACAAAATTAATCGTACTTCTCTTCTCTCTACCTTCTGCTCTTTCCCCACCCTCTTTCTATACCCTCCTGTACTCCTTTTTAGGTTCTACCGGTCTCAGGGGTGGTCCTGGTCACACATCTCGCCTCACCGTCAGATCACAGCCAGCTTCCACGTTCCATGGGAAATGGTAAGCCGCAGTATGCATTGACAGTTTTCTCCCCTCTGGACCATGGTTAGTTTAAAAGATCGGAATTTCCCCCTTAGAATCATTTCACACAACACCCAAGGTTTGAATTCCCCAATTAAACGTAGAAAGACCTTTCAGTCCTACCAATCTATGCATATTGACGTCCTTCTTTTGCAGGAAACACACTTCCCAGTACACTACAAACCCTCATTTCTCCACCAACGCTACCCACAATTCTTCTTGTCCTCAGCTGAAAACAAAACCAAAGGGGTGGCCATCTGCTTTGCCAAGCATTTAAATGTCTCACAACTGGAGACGATAGTCGATCCCAAGGGGCGTTTCCTGCTAGTATCTGGTTTCATTGATGGGGAACTTTATACATTTGTTTCATATTATGCGCCTAACAGAGGTCAAAGAACATTTTTCGATCTATTACTTAAAAATTACAACCCCACCTTAAAGGTAGTATATTTATTGGAGGAGACTCGAACATCGCTTTCGACTCCGCACTTGACAGACTAGCTAATGGAACTTCTAAATCTAAACGCCCATCAAATCAGAGCACTAAAATAGCAGCTCTACTTTTTGAGGAGGGTTTGGTGGATATTTGGAGGGAAGTTAACCCACACAAAAAAGATTACACCCACTTTTCGATCCCGCATAATTCCCTAGCCAGGATAGACCACATCTTCACACGCTCGCGCACAATCCCGCTGGTCCTTAACTCTAGGATTATTGACTCTCTGTTGTCAGATCACACGATGGTCTTGGTAGTAGCTCAGAAGGGAGCTTCCTCCAAGGGTCCGCCACGTTGAAGATTACAAGAATCTCTCCTCAATGATCCCATCAACTGTCAGGGCATAGTAGAAGCCATCAAAGATTACTTCAGAACTAACCAAACGGGGGAGGTCTCCACCTCCACCGTTTGGGCAGCCCATAAGCCGGTGATAAGGGGCCACATAATTAGCTTATCCTCACATCTTAAAGCAGCCCATAAAGCTGACATCCTCAAACTCATAGCGGACTACAGGGCAGCGGCTAAAGCTCATAAGAGACTACCCACATCAGACTCCTTAGAGACCCTTGACCGCACTAGGATGGCACTTAACCTAGCTTTAACTTCGGCAGCAGAGAAACACTTGAGATGGACAGGAGCCAAGTTTTACTACCAAACAGACTTTTTGGGCTCCAAACTAGCAGCCAAACTCACCCCAAAACATCGAACGTTAGCGTTCCCCAAAATCAAAACATTATCAGGGGACCTGACGCAGAACCCTTCTAAAATTATGGAAGCTTTCTCCATATTTTATACTGACCTATACAAATCCTCTGAGCCCCCACCACAGCAACAAAGGGATCGCTTCCTTAGGGACTTACCCCTACCAGCCTTGACCAAAGAACATAGGGAGTTGCTTGAGGACAAGATCTCAGAGGTGGAAGTATTGGATACGATTGCCTCGCTTAAAACGGGTTCTGCCCCAGGTCCAGATGGCCTATCCACTGGGTATTACAAAAAAATTGCCCCTATCATTGCCCCCCACCTAGCTAAATGCTTTAACTCCCTCAGGGATGGAGCCCTCCTGGGACCTGATCTTATATCTCGGTGATACCGAAGCCGGGGAAGGATCCAAGTGAATTGGGGAACTATAGGCCCATATCGCTTATTAACAACGATATCAAAATCCTGACAAAAATTCTAGCGAATAGAATGGCGAGCTTCATCGCTAATTATATTCACAATGATCAGGTGGGCTTCATCCCTGGCAGACAGGGGCCGGACCAAATACGTGGGACGATAGACATTATATCCCTTCTCAATTCGGGTTGGGATGGGGGCTCACCGCAGCGGGGCTTCCTCCTTTCCATCGATCTACACAAGGCATTTGACTCCGTTAACTGGGATTATTTAACTGACATTTTACAGCGCTGGGGATTTGGTCCCTTCTTTCTGAACTACATTAGATCCCTATACTCGACCCCGTCTGCTCAGGTCCGCCCCCTAGGAAGGTATTCAGACTCGTTCCCTATTAACAGAGGAACCAGGCAGGGCTGCCCGCTCTCCCCCCTCCTCTTTGCGATAGCAATTGAGTCACTGGCTATAGCGCTTAGAACCAACCCAGATGTCAAAGGGGTCCAATGTGGTGACCAGGAGCATAAATGTGCTCTATATGTGGATGACCTGCTTCTTTACATCACTTCCCCTCTCATTTCCACTCATATGATCTATAAGATCCTCCAAGACTTCAGCATCGTTTCTGGCCTAAAGGTCAATATGTCTAAATCTATCGCGCTGAACATTACAGTCCCACAGGATATACTTAAACAGCTTTCCTCTAACTTTAATTTCTCCTGGGCGCCCACAGATATCCCCTACTTAGGAATCCACTTAACTCCAGACATCCAAAAACAGTTTGGCGCTAATTTCCCCCCCATGTTCCGTAAATGTAAGGAAGACCTTGATAGGTGGGCTAGGTGTGGGCTATCCTGGCTGGGCAGAATTCACGCCGTCAAGATGACATTACTTCCCCGTCTCTTATACCTATTTCATTCACTTCCTATTCCTATCAAGAAATCAACCCTCCTCAAATTTCAATCCGAAATCATCCACTTTATTTGTTGCCGTAGAGGGTATAGATGCCCCTCCAGTATGCTGACCTGTCCTAAAAGTCAGGGAGGCCTCGGTCTACCTGACTTGTGGGGCTACTATCAGGCAGCTCAACTCTCCCAAATTTCGTCGGCGTTTGCACGAGGCCCGAAACCAAGTTGGCTGGCAATGGAAAGACATGCAACCCCTCGGAATACGATCGACTATCTTCTCTGGTGTACCCCTACTGATAGACCTGCTATACTATCACCTACCCTATCCCACTCGATGGCCTTGTGTACAAAACTCTTTTCGCATCGTAATCTTATCTCACCTCTCAAACCTTTAGCACACCTATTCCATAACCCAGCTTTTCCGCCAGGGATGGTAATCAGGGCCTTCAAGTGGTGGACGGACAAGGGCCTATATAGGATTGGCCATTTCCTCTCCCCCAGAGGACCGATCACACTGAACCACTGTCGAAACGAGTTAGACATGCCCCAATCTGAGTTTTTCAGGTTCTCTCAAATACACCACTACCTTCACTCCATTTGGAAGCAAAATCAAGAAAGGCCCTCTTTGACACCATTTGAACAATGGTGCTCCACTTCGGAGGTCCAGAGGGGAGGAATCTCCATAATCTATTCCGCCTTAAATTCTTCAGCAGAGAAACCGAGATATGCACGGGCCTGGGAAGAAGACTTGGACAACTCCTTGACGTTACAGGACTGGTACTCCAGGTTTGAACGATCATTCAAAGGTATACTAAACATATCATTGATTGAAGCCAGTATTAAAGTCATAACAAGATGGCACTATGTACCGGCTCGTTTAGCTATTATCTTTCCAGGATCTTCCCCTCTGTGTTTCAGGGGCTGTAAGATGGAGGGGACAATGATACACATATGGTGGACGTGCCCCAGAATCAGATCGTTCTGGGGTAAGGTCTTCCTCACGATCAGTACTGTTTTACAGCAAACAGTCTCCCCTGATCCTTCCATCGCTTTGCTTAATGGGAAGATCAGGACTTTTTCTAAATTTTCACAGAAGCTAACTTTCTTTATTCTCCTAGGAGCTAAAGCTTCTTTAGCAAAGTCCTGGAAGAAACCTAGCGTTTCAATACAAGGTTTTAAAAGGAAGGTGTCGTGGATAATGGCACAGGAACAAATCGTTGCTAAAATAAATGACAAAATCAAAACATTTTTCGCTATCTGGGAACCATGGGCCAAATACTGTAAGGTACCCCTGTTTCCGGGCATACCACAAGATACATCGTAAGATAGAATCTTTTGCAGAGTACTCCCCCTCTCTATCTACCCCTCCTCCCTCTTTCTTCTTCCCCTCTCTTTTCTGAAGACTCTCTTGTCTCCTTTGTTGGTTAACAAAGATCAAGCTCTCTCAGGCGAAGCCCGAGAACGTGCGGTTATGTTACATTATTTAATTTTCCTGATTTCATGTTTTTACTGTTAACGCAGTGGCCTTTCCCATAATCGTTAGGCGGCAAGGCTGGATCTCAGTCAAAGCTCCTAGTGTAGAGAAAAGAGAAAAACCCTAGACCAGTGTTTCTCAACTCCAGTCCTCAAGGCGCACCAACAGGTCATGTTTTCAGGATTTCCACTATTTTGCACAGGTGATTTGATCAGTTTCACTGCCTTAGTAATTACCACAGCCGTTTCATGGGTAAGACTCGCTGACAGCAATAGTGTGCCACCACGATATGGGCAAGAGCTTAGAGTGTTGTGTTTTCACCCACGAGGAAGTATAAGAGCAGCTTAAAAGTTTGCATGTTAAATGTGTCTTTATACATTAGTGCTTAGAACCTGGAGCTTAAGATGAATGACCTTGGTTAAAAATTCCTATGGTTCCCAGTCAAAAACTAAAAACCAATTAATATACGCTTATGCCCCGTACACACGATCGGACATTCCGACAGCAAAATCCATGTATTTTTTTCGACGTGTGTTGGCTCAAACTTGTCTTGCATACACACGGTCACACAAATGTTGTCGGAAATTCTGAACGTCAAGAACACGGTGACATACAACATGTACGACGAGCCGAGAAAAAGGAAGTTCAATAGCCAGTGCGGCTCTTCTGCTTGATTTCGAGCATGCCGGAATCCGATGTCCGATGGACATACCTCCCAACTTTTTGAGATGGGAATGGGGGACACCTATCAGCAAAAGTGTGCAGGCATAGGACACACCCCCTGCCACGCCCCCTTAAAGGAGAATTGTACAAAAAAACAAGATTGGTTAAAAACACAAGTGCTTTTTTACCACTACTATTCCTTTTTATTGGCTTCTGGAATTTACAAATGCAGCAATTTAGAAATCAGATGAAAGGTTTAGCACTGGGAAACACTTTTTGACAGATAAAAAGTGCATTTTATATACATCTATATTGATCAGATCAAAATGAGGGACAAATGAGGTAGAATGAGGGACAGAGGGACATTGCTCCAAATCAGGGACAGTCCCTCGAAATCAGGGACAGTTGGGAGCTATCTCTAATTATTATATGCTGCACACAATGGGAAAGCTATTTCTTATATCAAAGAGTAGGGATGCCTGGGGTTATTTTATCAAGGTTATTTTCAAATTGCTCTTTCTGTGAAAGCACCTGCTGTCAGGCATTCAGGGGTTTGTTCTGGTGCCTCCTGAATGCCCGTCTATTTTTTTTTTCTTGCCAAACAGGAAATGGGACTGATGTGCTGTAACTACGAGCCAAGCATCAGGCTCATGGTTGCAGCACAGCCCCTTTGACTTGAAATGGACGAGTTTGGCAATTGGTACTGATAATCAGTCACCTCAAAGTGTTTAATACGAAGCTGCATTGCTGTAGCATGTGAACATCCCCCTCCTGCTGTATAGTATGTCTTAAATTTAACGCTCAGTGTGCAATAAAACAGCAGCTCAGCTGCCCGTTTTTTCCACCCTTTCACCCATATGAAAGAGGCCTTAAGGAGTTGAGAATCTTTGAATAAATAAATTGTAGCTGCATTCATTTTGAATACCCAATCATGTGCAGATAAAATAAACAAACAAGATTTTGGTTTTTATATGGGTGATTAATTTATGTGAACAAAGTTGAAATTTCCTGAGTGAACATGCTATCCTCCTTTAGGGAATTGAAGTCGCATTAGGTGCATATGCAGCAGCAAAACAACATGAGATAACTGGTTTGGTTTTCTAAGAGCAGAAAATAAGTGCCCCAAACTGTTGGATTGGTTGGCTCCTCCATATTTACAGTAGGAACCTGGGCTGGGAAAAAAATATAAACACTTTTAAACCTTTATGCTTTTTTACCACACTGCAGTGGCGGAACTACCAGGGTCGCAAAAATCCCACTCGCGCTGGGCCCTGGCGTTCTGTTTCTGAGGGGGGGGGGGCCCAAGATGGCAGGAAGGGGGCCTGCTGTAGAACATGGGAAAGGGTCCTGCTACAGGAGCTGGTTCACACTGCTGCAACCCCAAAGTCGTGTGATTTGCTTGCAATTTTCCTGCAACTTCCTTGCGACTTTTGTGATTTAAAGGGTCTTTAACCAGTTAAGGACCACCCTATAGCAGTATTTATTGCTACAAGGCAGACCTCCTGTGCAGGATCATGTATATATAAGTGATTCTGCACTCCCGACTGCAGGGGGCACGCGCATGCCACAGGCGGAACACTTCAGCTGTAATTAATTACAGCAGAACCTGATCTGTAGGTGGCGGGCACTGGATGTCTGCCAGCACCTGCCGATCATCGGTAAAACACACCAAACGGAGATCTGCTTATGTAAACAAGGCAGATTTCTGTTCTGACAGGGGGAAAGGGATGGATTTTGTGTCCCTACAAAGCAGGGAATAAAATCCATCTCTTCCTCTAGTCAAAGCAGCACCCACATGTCACAAAAAACACTGGCTAGGCACACAGTTAACCCTTTGCTTGCCCTACATGTTTAACCCCTTTCCAGCCAGTGTCATTAGTACAGTGACAGTGCATTTTTTTAGCACTGATCACTGTATTAGTGTTACTGGTTCCCGCAAAGTGTTAGTGCCTGATTGATCGCCACCATTACTAGTATAAAAAAATAAATAAATACAAATTTCATAAATATATATATACCACAGTTTGTAGATGCTATAACGTTCGTGTAAACCAATTAATGTCCGCATATTGGGATATTTTTTACCAAGAATATGTAGCAGAATACATATTGGCCTAAATTTATAAAGAAATGTATTTATTTTTTTATTTACTTTTTATTATTGGACATGGTTTATAGCAGAAAGTAAAAAAATATTGTTTTTTTTCCCAAAATTGTCAGTCTTTTTTTGTTTATAGCACAAAATAATAAAAAAAGCAGTGGTGATCAAATACCACCAAAAGAAAGATCTATTTTTGGGAAAAAAAATTATATACATTTTATTTGGGTACAGTGTTGCATGACCGTGCAATTGTCAGTTAAAATAATGCAGTGCGGAAGAAAGGTTGGGCACACAGGGAGATGAGATAAAAATGCTTAAGGCACAGATGGTTGAGATGCAGAGATCAAAGGAACATACTATATAAAATCGAGGACCAGGAAAATCGAAACAGAAGAAAAAATCTACGGATTAGAGGTCTACCAGAGATACAAGGGGAAAACGAAGACTTACAAGAAAAAATGGACAAAATTTTCGGCCATATGGTAAATGCAACGCGAGTAAACATCAAAATCAAGTTCGAAAGAATCAATCGGATTAGGAAGCCCGCCAAAATAACAGGAGAGGCGCCACGAGACGTCATCGCTAGATTTCATAATTTCCAGGATAAAGAACAGATAACAGATAAGGGCATTTTTGAAAACGAACCAACCCGCTAAATATGGAGAGACCAACTTGCAAATTTTTCCAGATCTGGCCTAGGAAACCTTAGCTAGGAGAAGAACTCTAAAACCCCTGTTGGAACAGCTGAAGGTGCACAATATCCAATATACGTGGGGATTTCCTGCCTGTTTAATATGACGTAAAGAGGGTAAATCGGCAATTCTAAGATTCCCAGAAGATATGTGTCAGGATATCTAATTGACCAGACTGTGTGGACTACACAGAGGAAACCCAAAACACATATAAGTGAAATAATGGTGTTTATTAACAAGTGATAAGTGAAAGGAATATAAACAGTGCAAACCCACACAACAACCCACTACAAACAACAATATATATGTAAATGGAGATACCGTAATCGTAATCAAAGCCAAGCCAAGGTCATACACAGGGAAGTCAGCAGAAGGGTAAGGACGGGAAACTGAACAGGACAAGGAGAGGATGGATGGATGGGGTTCAGGGCAGGGATCCAAGGGAGCCAGGAACAGAAGGGACAGGACTAGGAAGGCCTCAGGATAGGGATGGGATCAGATCAGGACAAGGCAGATAGCAGGCTCAAGGTCAAACAGGCAGCAAGGTCAGAACGCAGGGGGAGAGAGAGAGAGAGAGAGGGATACCAAGGCGAGCAAGTGAGGGCTTGCCGGGTATATATAGGGCTGACTAATTGGCTTCAAGTCACACCTGAGCGCAGCGAGTGTTGTCTGTTCCATACTGCCAGGATCCATCCGCTGGTGGACATCAGTACTGCAGCCAAAAGATGACAAGACACCAGCAGGGAAATATTCTCCTGACAGCTCAACACTGCCAGGAGACACCTGCTGGTGGACCCCAGTACTGCATGCCAAATAATATAACTTACCAGCGAATGGACCCTTTCCTGACAGTACCCCTCCCTAAAGGAGCGGCCTCCGGACGCTCCAACTGGTCTTAATTGTCCATGGTCTATGGCATCAGGCAGAATGGTGGAGGAAGGTATGTCAGGCTGGTCATCAGGCACATCCGGGCAGACGGCTGGCATGTCAGAGTCATTAAGCTGGGCAGCAGACGACAGGAACCACTTGAGCTGGGCAGCAGAGGACAGGAACCACTTGAGCTGGGCAGCAGACGACAGGAACCACTTGAGCTGGGCAGCAGACGACAGGAACCACTTGAGCTGGGCAGCAGACGACAGGAACCACTTGAGCTGGGCAGCAGATGACAGGAACCACTTGAGCTGGGCAGCAGACGGCAGGAACCACTTGAGCTGGGCAGCAGACGGCAGGAACCACTTGAGCTGGGCAGCAGACGGCAGGAACCACTTGAGCTGGGCAGCAGACGGCAGGAACCACTTGAGCTGGGCAGCAGACGGCAGGAACCACTTGAGCTGGGCAGCAGACTGCAGGAACCACTTGAGCTGGGCAGCAGACGGCAGGAACCACTTGAGCTGGGCAGCAGACGGCAGGAACCACTTGAGCTGGGCAGCAGACGGCAGGAACCACTTGAGCTGGGCAGCAGACGGCAGGAACCACTTGAGCTGGGCAGCAGACGGCAGGAACCACTTGAGCTGGGCAGCAGACGACAGGAACCACTTGAGCTGGGCAGCAGACGACAGGAACCACTTGAGCTGGGCAGCAGACGACAGGAACCACTTGAGCTGGGCAGCAGACGACAGGAACCACTTGAGCTGGGCAGCAGACGACAGGAACCACTTGAGCTGGGCAGCAGACGACAGGAACCACTTGAGCTGGGCAGCAGACGACAGGAACCACTTGAGCTGGGCAGCAGACGACAGGAACCACTTGAGCTGGAGGGCAGACACCCGGACATCAGGCTGGAGGGCTGGAACATCAGACTGGAAAGCTGGAACATCCGACTGGGAAGCTGGCACATCCGACTGGGAAGCTAGCACATCCGACTGGGAAGCTGGCACATCCGACTGGGAAGCTGGCACATCAGACTGGGAAGCAATCTTCGAGACATCAGGCTGGAAGGCAAGCTGCAAGACATCAGGCTGGGAAGCTGGTACAGCAAACTGGGAAGCTGGCACATCAATCTGGGAAGCTGGCACATCAATCTGGGAAGCTGGCACATCAATCTGGGAAGCTGGCACATCAATCTGGGAAGCTGGCACATCAGACTGGGAAGCTGGCACATCAGACTGGTAGGTAGGCATCAAGACATCAGGCTGGAAGACAAGCTGCAAGACATCAGGCTGGGAAGCTGGTACAGCAAACTGGGAAGCTGGCACATCAATCTGGGAAGCTGGCACATCAATCTGGGAAGCTGGCACATCAATCTGGGAAGCTGGCACATCAATCTGGGAAGCTGGCACATCAGACTGGGAAGCTGGCACATCAGACTGGTAGGTAGGCATCAAGACATCAGGCTGGAAGACAAGCTGCAAGACATCAGGCTGGGAAGCTGGTACAGCAAACTGGGAAGCTGGCACATCAATCTGGGAAGCTGGCACATCAATCTGGGAAGCTGGCACATCAGACTGGTAGGTAGGCATCAAGACATCAGGCTGGAAGGCAAGCTGCAAGACATCAGGCTGGGAAGCTGGTACAGCAAACTGGGAAGCTGGCACATCAATCTGGGAGGCTGGCACATCAATCTGGAAAGCTGGCACATCAAACTGGTAGGTAGGCATCAAGACATCAGGCTGGAAGGCAAGCTGCAAGACATCCGGCTGGAAGGCAGGGACATCGAGCTGGAAGGCAGGCATCGGGACGACAGACTGGGAGGCAGGCACATCAGACTGTAAAGCTGGAACATCAGACTGCAAAGCTGGAACATCAGACTGGAAGGCTGGAACATCAGACTGGAAGGCTGGAACATCAGACTGGAAGGCTGGAACATCAGACTGGAAGGCTGGAACATCAGACTGGAAGGCTGGAGCATCAGACTGGAAGGCTGGAGCATCAGACTGGAAGGCTGGAACATCAGACTGGAAGGCTGGAGCATCAGACTGGAAGGCTGGAAGGCTGGAACATCAGACTGCAAAGCTGGAACATCAGACTGCAAAGCTGGAACATCAGACTGCAAAGCTGGAACATCAGACTGCAAAGCTGGAACATCAGACTGCAAAGCTGGAACATCAGACTGCAAAGCTGGAACATCAGACTGCAAAGCTGGAACTTCAGACTGCAAAGCTGGAACTTCAGACTGCAAAGCTGGAACTTCAGACTGCAAAGCTGGAACTTCAGACTGCAAAGCTGGAACTTCAGACTGCAAAGCTGGAACTTCAGACTGCAAAGCTGGAACTTCAGACTGCAAAGCTGGAACTTCAGACTGCAAAGCTGGAACTTCAGACTGCAAAGCTGGAACATCAGACTGCAAAGCTGGAACATCAGACTGCAAAGCTGGAACATCAGACTGCAAAGCTGGAACATCAGACTGCAAAGCTGGAACATCAGACTGCAAAGCTGGAACATCAGACTGCAAAGCTGGAACTTCAGACTGCAAAGCTGGAACTTCAGACTGCAAAGCTGGAACTTCAGACTGCAAAGCTGGAACTTCAGACTGCAAAGCTGGAACTTCAGACTGCAAAGCTGGAACTTCAGACTGCAAAGCTTGAACTTCAGACTGCAAAGCTTGAACATCAGACTGCAAAGCTGGAACCTCAGACTGTAAAGCTGGGACATCAGACTGCAAAGCTGGAACATCAGACTGGAAAGCTGGAACATCAGACTGGAAGGTTGGAACATCAGACTGGAAGGCTGAAACATCAGACTGGAAGGCTGGAACATCAGACTGGCGAGCTGGAACGTCAGACTGCAAAGCTGGAACAGGTTGGGTTACTGGCAGGATGGTGTGGGTCGGGAAGAATTTTTGCTTCTTCTTTGGTTTAGCCCGTGCAGTTTTGTATGTAGGTGCAGGGCTGTAAGAAAAGAAAGTAGCTGGGCAGAAGGAAGACCAAGGAACTGTAGCTAGAGAGGGGTTTTGTGGAACTGTTACAGGTGGAGGAGAAGAGACAGGTGAATTGAAGGCAGGATGGGTGCAACACTTGGAGACTGGTTGGTAGTATTTGGTAGGGAGTTGATTAAACCGGGTTGTAGCTGAGGTTGCCATAGGTGATGGGGAAATAGATCTTTTGGAAAGCAGATGCTTAATGGCAGGGCTGGAATAGTGTGGCTTAGCTAAAGACAGGAGGTCTGACCATGCCTGCAGCAAAGGTTGAACAAACGCTGATTCACATACAGCCTGACTAACCAAAGATTGTACTGAATAAATGCAATCGGATAACACCTGCTGGGAACAAGCGGAATAGTGTTCATCAAAGGAAGCCGGATCATCCTCTAACAACCATACCAGGGATTCAACCTGGTCACAACTGAAAGGAGGGGAGAAATCGTCACTACCTTCGGGAATGCATGACAAGGCTGACTTTGTACATAATTGGATCAAAGGCTGAACATCCTCAAATAACACATGACCTTGATCTACAAGTAAATGGGCGGTTTGTATCGTTTCCAGCAGTTGATCTCGGGTCCAATCTTTAAGAGTCTGACAACAATATTCATTATCCTCTGCCGCCAGCAGAGAATAATAGCCAATTTCATCAAAGTCCATTTTGCGCGCCCACTGTAACAGGACGGTTTCTCAGTGCAGCCACGTCTGGTCAGGGTTGGCCTTGGTATACTGTCAGGATATCTAATTGACCAGACTGTGTGGACTACACAGAGGAAACCCAAAACACATATAAGTGAAATAATGGTGTTTATTAACAAGTGATAAGTGAAAGGAATATAAACAGTGCAAACCCACACAACAACCTACTACAAACAACAATATATATGTAAATGGAGATACCGTAATCGTAATCAAAGCCAAGCCAAGGTCATACACAGGGAAGTCAGCAGAAGGGTAAGGACGGGAAACTGAACAGGACAAGGAGAGGATGGATGGATGGGGTTCAGGGCAGGGATCCAAGGGAGCCAGGAACAGAAGGGACAGGACTAGGAAGGCCTCAGGATAGGGATGGGATCAGATCAGGACAAGGCAGATAGCAGGCTCAAGGTCAAACAGGCAGCAAGGTCAGAACGCAGGGGGGGGGGGGAGAGGGAGAGAGAGAGGGGAGAGAGAGAGAGAGAGAGAGAGAGAGAGAGAGAGAGAGAGAGAGAGAGAGAGAGAGAGAGAGAGAGAGAGATACCAAGGCAAGCAAGTGAGGGCTTGCCGGGTATATATAGGGCTGACTAATTGGCTTCAAGTCACACCTGAGCGCAGCGAGTGTTGTCTGTTCCATACTGCCAGGATCCATCCGCTGGTGGACATCAGTACTGCAGCCAAAAGATGACAAGACACCAGCAGGGAAATATTCTCCTGACAGCTCAACACTGCCAGGAGACACCTGCTGGTGGACCCCAGTACTGCATGCCAAATAATATAACTTACCAGCGAATGGACCCTTTCCTGACAATATGCCTAAATTCTGCAACCACTTTGAGGTCCCAATGATGGAAATCCTGGGATGGTGGGAAAAACGGGAAAACAGAGAAAACACTGACGAACAGCAGCTGTGGCAAACAGCAGCTGTGGCAACCAGTTATTAAAACCAAACGGCAGCAACCGAAAAACAAATAACACTTATGAGAAGAAGAAGAAAATCGATCACTGAAAATCGACCAGCGGATGGGGGGTGGGGGGGGGTCGGGGGGTGGAGGGATGAGGGGGACGGGGGGTGTCGAGCAGGGGCGGGCACCCCCAAACAAAACAACTTGGGGGGAGCGCGGGCGTTGCCCAGCGATCACATCTTGAGCTCAACCTCCAGGGGGTGAACTGCAGGGCCGGGCGGAGATAGGGGCCACGGTTTTAGGGGCTATGGGAAGGCCAGTTCCCCCTGAGGGAGTAGGACAGAGGGGGGTGGATTTGGGGGGAAGGGGGGTTTGGTTGGTGGATGGGGTGTGGGTGGGTGAGGTAGGTGGGGGTGTACGGTGGGGGGGTGTGGGGGGGGAGTCAGGGTAGGGTGAGTTATCCTTAGATGGGTTAAAAATCCTAGAGTAAGTAAAGACGTCTAGTTTAAACATCATTTCCTACAATGTAAGGGGCCTGAACTCTCCCATAAAATGGGCCAATATATTAACTGAATTGAAATTCCTGAAAGCTGAGGTGGCAATGCTCCAAGAGACACATCTTTGAATTAGTAAATGCCAAAAAAAATTTCTAGAGATTTTCCAGTATGGTTTTATGGAGACTCCCCGACCAGGGGAGCAAAAGGAGTTGCCATAGGGTTTGCCAAGGAGGTAAGGTTTGAGCTGGAAAAGAGAATGACTGACTCTGAGGGACGATATCTCTTTTTGAGAGGTAAAATAAATGGCTCAGATTGCTCACTGGCAAACATCTATGGCTCAAATAAGAATACAACTAGATATTTAATGGGGGCTTTGGCTAAGTTTGAAGAATTTAGGAAAGGGGGGGCCATTATAGCTGGGGAATTTAATTTATTCCTGGACCCAGTGAGAGATAGTACGTCCTATGCAGGGGGGACAGGTGGAGTTTGGGTGAATAAACTGAAAAAGAAGTTGCACCAACTCCAAATCGTGGATGTTTGGAGGATGCAACATAATACCGTAAGAGACTATACATTTTACTCCCCCGTGCATGCGACGTACTCGAGAATAGATTTCTTTCTGGTAAAACACTGGTTACTGGAGGCAGTCTCTGGTGCAAGTATTGGTAACATGACCTTCTCAGATCATGCACCAGTGAGCCTGCGAATGAAAATAGGGATGCGCCAAACACAGGGTATAAGCTGGAGATTGAACGAGGATCTTCTTCAAGATAAAGATATTGAAAAGAGGATCAAAGAAGAATTAGATCTGTACTTCAAAATAAATGTGCCCAGGGAGATCACAGAGGCCACAGTTTGTGAGGCTCACAAAGCTTATATCAGGGGCATCTTAATGATGGTGGGATCAGAATAAAAAAAAGAATGGTAAAAGAGAAGAGTGTCCTGTCAAAAGAAATCCATGAGCTGGAACAGCAACATAAGACATCGGGAGATGGGGAGGTGTTGGCAAGACTACATAGGAGAAGAGAAGAGATGAGGGATTTAACCACTTTAGCCCCGGACCATTATGCTGCCTAAGGACCAGAGGACTTTTTCCAATTTGGCACTGCGTCGCTTTAACTGCTAATTGCGCGGTCATGCAATGCTGTACCCAAACAAAATTTGCGTCTTTTTCTTCCCACAAATAGAGCTTTCCTGACAGACTCCATGGCAGCCTACGTGCGGGTTAACCCCGCCTCCTCTCCAATGCTATAGGACCCCATTCCCATAAATGAGTACTCACCACTAGCTACTGCGTTCCTTTTTTGCCCTCCTCCAACGGACCTACACAAGATGTTTGCGTCCGGTCGGACGGATCCAAGATCATGGCATAACTCTTGCGGTGCAGCTCAGGGCCCAGCCACGGGCGGGCGAGTAGCGTGTAGGGGCTGAAGTTTACCCCTTTGGTGGAGGGATGGTCGCCTCTGTATGCTGAACGTCCAGGAGCATCAACGGCTGGCAAGGTCGGAAGTTTAACGTTTGTCTCCATGGCAGTTTTTTCTGTGTATTGTCTGTCCCCCTCTAGGTCTCCAGGCTCTTGGCTATGACCGCCGCGGTCTTTTTAGGGACCGTTTCCCCCTCATGGCGGCTGGAGCACTTGTGCGTTCCAGCTCGCCTCAGCACTTCCGGGTTCGGCCGTCCGCGCTGTTCGCGCATGCGCTGTAGCCTCCTCGGGACCGAGGCTTGGCTCGCACGTGCGTAGAGCGGCGGAGCGCTCGGCAATCTGCACATGCGCAGTACGGTCACCGTCCGACGGCGCAGGCGCAAGGTCGGGCGGTGACGTCATCGGCGGGGGGTTTAAATTCCGCTCCTAGACTCCTTCACAGTGGGAATTCCCTCACAGTGAGTAGGAGTGGAGCGGTTTTTCCCCATATCCAGCCCTGGTCTGTTCTAGGTGAGTGCCTGCTTGTTCCTTCCTGCACACTGAATTGATTTAAAAAAAAAAAAAGAAAAGGAAAAGTAATAATATGCAATATATGTTTTTTATTCGGTTAAGAAAAAAAGAAAAAAAAGGGAAAAGAAAAAAATTAAGGGGGTAAACAGATATTTTTTCTACATACGACCAAATATGAGGTGGTTCTTTCTGGGCATATGTTGCAAGTGCACATTTCATTTATTTGTGGGGCAGGATGAACTTTTTTCTTACTGGTACCTCGACCCGTTCAGGCCGTTTTTTCTGCAGACCAACTGTACTGTGTTGCTCTTCATCCGGAAGTCATGGTCAATTCACCGCCTTTAAGTGGCCAGCCCTCACGCACAAGGTATGTGCTTATGAGGGGAGGGGTTGAGAGTCAGTCGCATTGTGAATTGCGTTATCTGATGTTGGTCTCGACTTTTTTCCCTTCCCTACTGTGTTTTCTCCCAGCCCTTCTAGATTGGACCCTCAGATCGTGGTCCAGAATGACAGAGACCTTGCCAGGCCACAACACCAGTCACCTTAAAGATCCAGACGAGACTCTACGTCTGGAAACCACCACCAGGGGAGACGCTCTCATTCCTCCTCCAGACACCGCTCCCACCGCCACGACAGCTGCTCTGATCGAAGAGCCTGCTGGGGATGTGGAACACGAGTTCCGGAGGGCAAGTCACTGTGTGACCGTTGCTATGCCCGGGCGGCCAGGGAAAAAGAGTCGGAGAACCAGCTTTTGGAAACTCTCGTTAAACGCATAGTACAACAATCCCTGAAAGAGCTGGATTCTCCCCACACGCCGAGTCAGTCTACTACACTGTCTGGCCCCCCGGCTGATGAGGCCCGCGAAGACCCGGGCACTTCTCAGCCTTACATGGCCTCTCTTGACTCCTCAGATGATGATCCTCAGGAAGAAGAGGAAGTCGGAGGTTTTGACTTCAGTATGGTGTCACCTTTAATTAAAGCAACCAAGGAGGCTCTCAAGTGGGATGATCCCTCTACTCCCCCAGCCAAACAGAAGAAATTCTTCAAACATTTGGGGAAAGAACGCTCAAGCTTTCCGCTCCTTTCTGAACTAAAAGAGATCATAGATGAGGAATGGAGTAAGACGGACAGGAAGTCTTCTATGACAAATAAGACCTCCAGATTATATCCCTTCAAGTCGGAAGAGGTGAAGTATCTGGAGAATGCTCCCCTTGTAGACGCAGCCTTATTGCGTCTGGCTAAGCATATTACACTCCCCTTGGAAGATGTGGTGTCCTTCAAGGATGGTCTTGAGAGAAGGATCGACCAAGACTTGAAGAGAATTTACGGACTGGCCGGCACGGCCTGTAAACCGGCTTTGGCTCTGGCAGCCATGTCAAAAGCCATGGAGGCCTGGACGGAGAATGTGGATTCCTTCCTTAAGGGGGTTTCGGAGGAGCTAGCGGGAAGTTCAGCAGCTGCAGAATTAAAGCTAGCGGCAGTCTTCTTGGGGGAGGCGTCCATTGATTTGATACGCCTATTGGCACGAATTATGCTGTCGTCGGTCACGGCCAAACGGGCTTTATGGTTATGTCCTTGGCTTGCTGACCCGGTTTCCAAACAAGCCTGGTGTAAAATTCCCTTTGAGGGGTCTTCCCTTTGATGTGAATACGTAAAGGGACGAGATTGAACTGCAAAGTTGAAACAACAGCCCAGGAAAATACTTTGCTGAAGTGGCAAAAAATAAAAAATAAATAAATAAATAAATAATATAATAATAAATAATAAATAATGCAGTGCCGTACCGAAAAAAATGGCCTGATCATGAAGAGGGGTAAATCTTCCAGGGGTCAAATGGTAAAACAATTTAAAGAGTAAAGGGCCCCGGACCTGGAGGGAAATGCCCAGGAACCAAAGGGTAGAGCCCTGGGAACAATGGAAACTGCCCAAGCGGTCAAGAGGGCACTTCATGGTTTCTTGCACCGTGGCCCTGAAGGTTCTAGTTACACCTCTGTCACAATTTCATGCATAATAATAATGAAAGGGGGATACATGAATTAAAAAAAGTGTTAACCTGTTGCAGTCCACATAACGCATATGTGAGTTGGAAAAAAGGATGGGCTTTAACCGCCCCACGTGCATTTACTGTGGCAGGGTGGCCGCTCTCTGCCAGATCACATACCTAGTACGTGATCTGACACTTCCGGGTCTGGGACGCGCACGGGCACCGCCGGCGACCCACTTCCGCTGTGATTGGACACAGCGGGAGTCAATCAGCGGGTCCGGCGGACGTGATGTCTGCCGGGACCAGCTGATCGTTCAGGAAAAAGGCAGAACAGCGGTCTGCCTATGTAAACAAGGCAGACCACCGTTCTGTGATAGAAAACTGTGCTGATCCTGTGTTCTTGCTAAGCAGGGACACGGATCATTACATTCCTCAGTCAAAGCATCCCCCTACAGTTAGTAAGTACACCCAGGGAACACATTTAACCCTTTGAGCGCCCCTGAAGTTAACCCCTTTTCTGCCAATGTTATTAGTACGGTAACTGCATATTTTTTAGCACTTATCCCTGTATTAGTGTCACTGGTCCCCAAAAAGTGTCAAAAGTGTCAGGTTTCTGATTTGTCCGCCGCAATATCGCAGCCCGCTATAAGTCGCTGATCGCCGTCATTACTAGTAAAAATAAATAAATAAATAAAAATATACCATAGTTTGTACTCACTATAACGTTTGCGCAAACCAATCAATATACACATATTGGGATTTTTTAAACCAAATATATGTAGCAGAACACATATTGGCCTAAATTGATGAAGAAATCCAAAGTTTTACATTTGTTTATTGGGAATGTTTCATAGCAGAAAGTAAAAAATATTTTTTTTTTTTTTCAAAATTGTCAGTCTATTTTTGTTTATAGCGCAAAAAATAAAAACCGCAGAGATGATCAATTACCACCAAAAGAAAGCTCTATTTTTGCTGTGCACAGTGATTGAGAAAAACTGTCTGAAAAAATACTAATGCAGCCACCACATGTAAAGACTGGTAAGCTGCAATATGCTCATATTACATTTTTGTTTTTGAATTTAAATACACTTCAGTGAAACGCCACTTTCATTTTTATAAAAAGAACACACAGCTTGAAGAAGAGGCCCAGCGCTTATACTTGGATCACATGGCCTCATCCCCCATGTAGTTACACTCTAGATTGCTACTTATTATTACTACCACTGTTGTCATTTTTTGTTCATTTTCTTTTTACAAAGAAGGATTACTTCCTTCACAATTCTGTCCCCAGCCTCTGATCCCAGTATGTGGCCATTTGTCCATATGCATAACTGGAGTTTGTTAAGCCTACTGACTATCTAACAAATAACAGCATGTCATATCCAGGATAAATGCCGAAATCTCCACTCAACGATGTTTATGATCTAAAGGTGACATTTGCTCAGTGAGTCGAGTGCCCTATATGGCACAGCAGTATGTAAATATTAATTGTGCCGCTGACAATACACGGTGCTGCAATAGGAAAGAACAGACATGCATGTAAGTCTTCGAGGGTCATTTACCAAGAGAAGATGATAAATTACATGCCACCATGTCACAAAATCACAGTTTGGATAGACACAACTACATAATAGGGATGTTGTTGGTAAGCCTGGCCTCTTTATTTCTTCTACTTTTTACCTAATAACAACATCACAAGTAATAAAATAATATTTATACCTCTCAAGCAATTAACTCTAAATTAATTTCCAGCCGAAATGTTTTTACTATGCGGTGTTCTTCTCCAAGAATAATTCAATATATTTTTCCTTCAGAGGAATATATTACTGTTGTGTTTAATCTGTCTTAAACTGCGATCATTGGAGTGGTAATTGAACTGTTTTTATGTTTAGTATACAAATAGTGCCAGATACTTAAAGTTTAATATCACAGATGTTGTATGGTTCCAGAACATGCTATAGTGGATTAATATGTAATACGGATAACACAATGTTTTGACAATATTTTGCATAATTAGGGAGATAGCACATGTGTGACTATTCATTGCTAAACCAAATACTAAACTAAAGCTAATGAGTGTCTGTGTTAAAACAAAACAGAACAAAGGAAATTTTCTTTTTTTTTCCCCCATTTTGCATCACAATTTCCCTGGAAATGCTCTTCTGCTCCCATACCTGGCTTAGGCCTCTTTCACACGGGTGGCTGGGCGTAGAAAAAAAAGGCAGTTGATCACTGCCTGAAAAGGCCTTAGGAAGCCTCAAAGGATGCCATTGGAGCATTGGCCCTTGTTAACAGCAATGGATGGTTCCTCTAATCATTTTGTCCATACATTATTACACATCACATTCTTCCTGCCCCTATTTTCATATGTGTCCTGATATAGAGAAAGAATTGAGTTAATCAGATATTTCCAAAAAACAAGAGAAAGATGAATTGCTTCTTTTCCAATGCATAGTGATTAATTTCCTAGCATAGAAAAGTAACATGTTCAAGAGCTTTCTTTCTGCAACGGTGGGACATGTCCTCCACCAGGCCCAGTAGGCATCATTTTGGCTCCACAATGAGGCAGGCCTGGGCGCAATGCTGTACATTTAGTTTGTTATTTTATATTAGAACTGTGTAAATCTAAATGCAAAATGTATATGTTAAATGCCCTGCACTACGGATGTCTTATACACTGAAGATATATTTCCGACATTGAACTTTTCCTATATTTATCAGTATCAGTGTATTGAATTTCATTTGTCATGCATTTCCACATTATTTTTTATTACACTTCTTGGATTGAAATTTTTTTGATTATATATACTTTTAACCTCCACTGGTGATCCAATACTTGTTATAACACAGGTCACGCTTAGGAATTTATGGTTACTTATAATTTTCTGCATTTTTGTGTTTTGCGTGAAATCATTTATAGATTTATTTGATTAAATGCCCTGATTTGTCACTAAAGTTTTGGTGAAGCAAGATCTTAAAGAGAGATTCACCCTCGCTATTTGTCATATTTACTGTTATCATCGAAAGTGGAAATTAATTTAGGTTGTCCTTAGAGCAGCAATTCATAATGCCTCATTACTGCCTGTTTTAACCCCATTTTTGCTGTCAACAAATCACTGCAATCACTTTTGCTTGAAAAGGGGGGCAATCGGTGGATGGCAATGATGGACTGTTTTTGCCACTGGAGCAAAGGTAAGCATTCAGACCATGGCATGTAAACACCCATATCCGCTTTCACTTGCAGCATAAGGGAGTGGATAAATACGTGGCTCAACTGCGCGTTTTTACAGCCCCCAACCACTTGTCTAAACTTAGCCTTATAGAGGGCAAATCCTCCAATGGAGACACCAGTTCTGGTGATGCTGGTGATAATCAGGGACTTCTCTGACTTCCTGTTTTGACTATGGAACAGGACGTGAATGGAAATTTCCCCAGTGGGAGACAGATGACAAAAAAAAAACCTGACCTTCCCTTACTTTATCCAAAATGAAAAAAAAAAAAAAAAGTTTTGCCTTTAATTCTACCTTTAGTGGACTGGTATCGTAGGAAAAAAAATGTTTGAATGAAGCACATGCTGTACAGTGCATCCAGGAAAGTATTCACAGCGCTTCATTTTTTCCACATTTTGTTATGTTACAGCCTTATTCCAAAATGGATTCCATTCATTATTTTCCTCAAAAATCTACAAGCAATACCCCATAATGACAATGTGAAAGAAGTTTGTTTAAAATCGTTGCAAATTTATTAAAAATAAAAAACAAAACAATCACATGTACATAAGTATGCACAGCCTTTGCACAATACTTTGTTGAAGCATCTTTGACACCAATTACAGCCTCAAGTCTTTTTAAATATGATGCTACAAGCTTGGCACACCTATTTTTGTGCAGTTTCTCCCATTCTTCTTTGCAGGACCTCTCAAGATTCATCAGGTTGGATGGGGAGCATCAGTGCACAGCCATTTTTAGATCTCTCCAGAGGTGTTCAATCGGGTTCAAGTATGGGCTCTGGCTGGGCCACTCAAGGACTTTCACAGAGTTGTCTCATAGCCACTCCTTTGTTATCTTGGCTGTGTGGTTAGGGTCGTTGTCCTGTTGGAAGATGAACCTTCACCCCAGTCTGAGGTCCAGAGTGCTCTGGAGCATGTTTTCATCAAGGATGTCTCTGTACATTGCTGCATTCATCTTTCCCTTGATCCCGACTAGTCTCCCAGTTCCTGCTGCAGAAAAATTTCCCCACACCATGATGCTGCCACCACATTGCTTCACTGTAGGGATGGTATTGGCCAGGTAATGAGTGGTGCCTGGTTTCCTCCAGACATGACGCTTGCCATTCAGGCCAAAGAGTTCAATCCTTGTTTCATCAGACCAGTGAATTTTGTTTCTCATAGTCTGAGAGTCCTTCAGGTGCCTTTTGCAAACTCCAGGTGGGCTGTCATGTGCCTTTTACTGATGAGTGGCTTCCGTCTGGCCACTCTACCATACAGGCCTGATTGGTGAAGTGCTGCAGAGCTGGTTGTTCTTTTGGTGGGTTCTCCTCTCTCCACAGAGAAATTCTGGAGCCCTGTCAGTGTGACTATCAGGTTCTTGGTCACCTCCCTGACTAAGGCCCTTCTCCACTGATCTCTCAGTTTGACCAGGCGGACCACTCTAGAAAAAGCCCTGGTGGCTACAAACTTTTTCCATTTATGGATGATCGAGGCCACTGTGCTTATTGGGACCTTCAATGCTTCAGAAAGGTTTCTGTACCCTTCCCCAGATGTGTGCCTCAATACAATCCTGTCTTAGAGGTTTACAGACAATTTCTTGGACTTCATGGCTTGGTTTGGGCTCTGATATACACTGTTAACTGTGGAACCTTATATAGACAGCTGTGTGCCTTTCCAAATCATGTCCAATCAACTGAATTTTCCATGGGTGGACTCCAATCATATTGTAGAGTGTTATGGCAAAGGCTGTGAATACTTATGTACATGTGATTTTTTTTCATTTTTGATTTTTAATAAATTTGCAAAGATTTCAAACAAATTTCTTTTACAATGTCGTTATGGGGTATTGTTTGTAGAATTTTGAGGAAAATAATGAATTTAATCCACTTTGGAATAAGGTTGTAACATAACACAATGTGGAAAAAGTTAACGCTGAAATGCACTGTATACTGTATATCTAGGATACTTGAAATAAAAGAAAAAAGAGGAAGCTGAAGATAAAAATTAGAGTGCTAGATGTCTAGCCAGTGGTGGCAGGTGCATTGTGGGCGCATGGGTGCCGCCCCCCCTGACACCTCTCAGTATCTATTCATGTGCCCGGCCCCTTTCAGGACGCCGGAACACATGAAATACTATGGCGGGGATAGGCGGGGGTGTGTATTTTGAAGCACATGATTAGAGCCAGTGGCTCTAGTAGGCTTCAAAAAAGGGTGGGCTCGGGGCACAGAGCACTGCGTTCCAATTCCACCCTGTTGTGTGGCATAGCGTATGAATTTTCACTATTTTCACACTAACGTTCCTCCCTGCCAATCTGCAGGCAGGTCAGTGAGACCTGTCTCCCAATTGGCCAAAGCATTAGGCGATCCTGTTGGATGCCTAACGCTTTGGCGGAAGAGGAGACACAGTGGAGGAAGTCTGAGGAGCCGAGCAGACACAGGAGCCGCAGCCACCGCTTCCCGCTTAGGAGGAGAGCTGCCACTTCCCACTGAGCAGGAGAGCCGCCAAGGAGGAGAGCCCCATCACTCCAGGAGAGCAGCAGAGCCCCGCCACACGAGCAGTAAGTGTCGCCGGACCGGCCATGGGGGCAGTTAGTGAAGAGACAGCAGAGCCGGGGAACATGCCTGGCTGCATATACTGTGCACAACTGGCTGTATATGATGGACACAAGTGGCTTCATTTGACAGGCACAAGTGGCTGCATATACTGGGCACAAGCGGCTGCATATGATGTGCACAAGTGGCTGCATTTGATTGGCACAAGTGACTGCATATGATGGGCACAAGTGGCTGCATTTGATGGGCACAAGTGGCTGCATATGATTGGCACAAGTGGCTGCATATGATGGGCACAAGTGGCTGCATATAATGGAGCATAGTGGCTGCATATGATGGGGCACAGTGGCTGCATATGATGGGCACAAGTGGCTGCATTTGATTGGCACAAATGGCTGCATATGATGGGGCACAGTGGCTGCATATGATGGGCACAGTGACTGCGTTTGATGGGCACAAGTGGCTGCATTTGATGGGCACAGTGGCTGCATTTCATGGGCACAGTGGCTGCATTTGATGGGCACAATGGCTGCATTTGAAGGGCGCAGTGAGGCTGCAATTGATGAGGGGGTTTCAGTATTTTTCAGTTTGTTTTCACCCCCCCAAAAAAAAATTTTGAGCACCAGCCGCCACTGTGTCTAGCCTGGATACACATTACTAGTATATTCTATTTAGATTTTATTTTATAGAATTCCATAAGTAGCCTGTCCAGTTTTGGAGCAGATTATAAGACAGATTCAAACAATTTAGATATCTGATTTTTTTAGGCAACCTGGCTATAACAATGTATCCAGTCCTGCAGTAAAATGTTATAATATCAAGCTGTGATTCATTTTTGACTGTAAGATTCAGCAGTGCCAGCAAGAAGGGCTACAAATAAGCCCCAAGCTTTTAGTTGCGATTTTTTTAGTCAAGCCATTGAACGCATAAGGGAGAGTTTTCTGTTGATTCTACTGGGACTGTATTCAATGGCTAGATTATGTCCAGAATAAAAAGTGCCAGAATATTGTTAAAGAACATCTTTGTTTCCTGTAAAGGCTTGCAACTATATAAAATATTACATTTTCTTCCAAACAGCACAACTAACTTTAAAAAAAATAAATGAATGTAAAGGGCAAGCCACACACCCTATGTATTATTTATTATATTATCTATGGCTAAGCGTGGGTAGTACAAAATATGTTAGTCCCTTCAGCTTGTATTGCTTTTGTTGCCTATTGTTCTTAAACAAAGTCTTCAGAGACAACAGCTTTGTGCTGTGCAGACATTGTTTCTTGTACTAAATTTGATACTGAACTTTGTATTGTGCCTGGAGTTTTAGCACTTTTTTCTAACATATGTTTTAAGTTTACAAAAATTTTCAACCAATGTGCTGGAAAGCGAAGTACGTTAGTAACAGAATGTTTTGGAAAAAGTGCTTTAACCCTTTTGCTGCCAGGCCCTGTGCTCCGTTTTGTATACTTAGTTGGGCAGACCATTTTTGCAATTTTTCCTTTGCTTTTTTATTTTTAACTTATAGCTTTCAGAATTTGTGAAAGACCCCCCAAGCCATATATTTTCTGAAAGCACATGATCAGTAGAATAAAAAGAAGGTGCTACTGATTTTTTAGACCCCGCACAAATGTTTATCAAAACAAATATATTGGCAAAAAATACACTAAAACCATTATTAGCACAGCACATTTTACAAAATTTCTACTAAATATAAAAGCTTAACTTGTACTGAATTAAAAAATAACAAATATTTGTAAAATTGTGCCTTTTTGTGAAATGGTGAAAACTGAACAGATGCAAAAGTGTAAATATCCAAATTTCTCTAAAAATCAGGAAGGTTTTTAATTTTTCCCTTACAGCTTTCAGATTTTGTGAAAGACCCCCAAAAACCATATATTTTCTGAAAGCATATGACCTCTAGAATAAAAAAGGTGCTACTGATTTTTTAGACCCTGGAGCACATTGCAATGGCTTCTATCTTTAAGGCTTCTTTCTCTAAGTGATTCTTTCTACAAGTGATATGCACTTCATTCTCTGCACTAAGTTCTGCCTCACCTGATCATTCCTTCTGTCTCTTTACAGGTATGTGTCAGCTCATCCACATCTTCCACCGTTAACTGAAATTGGGATCTGCCTGCTGTCTCTGTGTGTGTATGTCTCTGGTATGTGTCAGCTCATCCACATCTTCCACCGTTAACTGAAATTGGAATCTGCCTGCTGTCTCTGTGTGTGTATGTCTCTGGTATGTGTCAGCTCATCCACATCTTCCACCGTTAACTGAAATTGGGATCTGCCTGCTGTCTCTGTGTGTGTATGTCTCTGGTATGTGTCAGCTCATCCACATCTTCCACCGTTAACTGAAATTGGGATCTGCCTGCTGTCTCTGTGTGTGTATGTCTCTGGTATGTGTCAGCTCATCCACATCTTCCACCGTTAACTGAAATTGGGATCTGCCTGCTGTCTCTGTGTGTGTATGTCTCTGGTATGTGGCCTTCTCTATCTGTTGCCCTGTGCGAACAACCATGACATTATTTGTTTTTCTGGACTGTCTTACCTAAGTTTTATGTGTTGATCTTGTCTTGGCCTCTTGCTATTCTGACTTTTGAAGCAAAAAGTTCACTTTGATTGCCAGGCACTCTTATAGTCACTCATGATTAATTAACGAACTTCAACCCCACCCCTATAACAGTATATATTTGAGCATCCTTAAGGGGTGAGCACATAGCTCGGGGGAGCACATTGCAATGGCTTCTATCTTTAAGGCTTCTTTCTCTAAGTGATTCTTTCTACAAGTGATATGCACTTCATTCTCTGCACTTCAGCGATTGCACGAAGCAAACAAATACAGCAATCTGCACTGGACAGCAGCTAACAGACTGCAGGTGACCCTGTCTCTCTATTAAGCTCTCCTTCCACTCTGTAACATGCACTCTCTACCACTGCTTCTGACACTCCTCTCCTCTCTCATCAAACTCTCTTACCTTCACCCCCCCTCTCCACCCGCCTGCTTATACATATCACCCTGCCTTCTGTCTTCCCCCTACTACTGCTCTTACCAACTCTCGCTCATTCTACATCCATACACTGATAAAAGCTCCAGTACTCTGAGACATGCCCCTTCACATAAATCACATTCCCACATTACCTCCCTCACCCTCCTGCTTATCCTAATCTCTGGTGACATATCCCCAAACCCTGGGCCACCATCATCTGTCTTTGCCCAACGCTCCCATCCCCCTACACCCTCTGGCAGGAGCCGCAACCCACAGAACTTGGTCTCTATTCCTCTTTCCAAAACCAGCCCCCCCTTTTCCTGTGCCCTGTGGAATGCACGTTCTGTCTGCAACAAACTCACCGCCCTCCACGACCTCTTCATCACAAATTCCTTTAACCTACTTGCCATTACTGAAACCTGGCTTCATGAATCGGATACTATTTCTCCTGCTTCCCTCTCCCATGGGGGCCTTCTCTGGACTCACTCCCCCAGACCAAGTGGACGGAAGGGAGGTGGAGTGGGAATCCTTCTAGCCCCATGCAGCACCTATCAGGTTCTTCACCCACCTCCCTCTCTGACACTCTCCTCTTTTGAGGCACACTGCATTTGTCTTTTCTCTCCCATTTCTCTAAGAATTGCTGTCATCTACCGGCCCCCTGGACCGGTATCAGCCTTTCTTGATGACTTCTCTGCCTGGCTACCCTACTTTCTCTCTTCTGAAATCCCCACAATTATTCTTGGGGACTTCAACATCCCTGTCAACACTAACACTACTATTACTTCTAAACTTCTTAGTCTAACCTCATCGCTTGACCTGAAGCAACGGATACAGGCTCCTACCCACTCCAACGGCAACACCCTTGACCTTGCCTTCTCCTATCTGTGCACTCCGTGCAACCTTTCCAACAATCCACTCCCACTCTCTGATCACCACCTTATTAGTTTTGCTCTCTCCTTGTCTTCCACCTCTTCTCCCTCCAACCGCCTAACAGTTACACGCAGAAACCTTCGCCACCTCAACCCTTCTCTTCTCTACTCTGCTACTGATCACCTCTATGACAAAATCTCCCCCCTGTCCTGCCCCAACCTAGCTACTTTCATCTACAACAGCTCACTGTCTTCCTCCCTAGACAAGCTGGCCCCCCTCACTACACGCAGAATTAGGCCCCGACTGCTACAACCCTGGCAAACAGATGACACCAGAAGTCTCAGAAAACGTAGCCGCGCTCTTGAGCGCCTGTGGCATAAGACTAAGACCCAGGAAGACTTCACACAATATAAATCTGCCCTCCTAAAATACTACTCCTGCCTTCACACTGCCAAACAGACCTACTTTATCACACTCATCAACACCTTCTCATCCAGTCCACGTCAACTCTTCTCTACCTTCAACACTCTACTCTGTCCTCCACTGCCTCCACCCACCACCCACTGCCCACCACTGACCACCACTGCCCAGGAGATTGCCAATCACTTCAAAACTAAGATTGATACAATTCATGAGGAGATCGCCAATGCGCAAAAACCTCCCCCATGCAACACCCCATGTCCACAGATACAATCATTACTTCCCTCATTCAACCCTGCTACTACTACTGAGGTTGCTAAACTTTTATCTAGCACTCATCTAACCACTTGCCCCCTGGATCCTGTTCCCTCGCAAATGCTACGCTCACCCTCTGACTCGATTCTACGCTCTCTAACTCACATTTTCAACCTCTCCCTCTCTTGTGGCATCTTCCCAAACTCTCTAAAACATGCGCTAGTCACCCCCATACTAAAAAAGCCCTCACTGGATCCCACCAATCTCAACAACTTACGTCCCATCTCCTTACTCTCCTTCTCCTCCAAACTTCTTGAAAGACTGGTCTACAACCGACTAAGCGACCATCTGACCATGAATAAACTTCTTGATCCCCTTCAGTCCGGTTTTCGCCCTCAACACTCCACGGAAACTGCTCTCCTTAAACTCTCAAATGACCTACTAATGGCTAAAGCCAATGGACACTATTCTATACTACTTCTCCTGAATCTCTCTGCTGCCTTTGACACAGTGGACCACCCCCTCCTCCTCAAAAAAACTCCACTCCTTTGGTCTCCGTGACTGTACTCTTCACTGGTTCTCATCCTACCTATCCCGCCGCTCCTTCAGTGTCACTTACAACTCTACTTCTTCCTCTCCTCTTCCTTTTTCCGTTGGGGTCCCCCAAGGTTCTGTTCTCGGACCTCTCCTTTTCTCAATCTACACCACCTCCTTGGGTCAGTTGATTGCCTCCCACGGCTTTAAATATCATCTCTACGCTGATGACACCCAAATCTATCTCTCCACCCCCCAGCTCTCTCCATCTGTCTCCTCACGCATTACCAACTTATTAGCAGACATATCAGCCTGGATGTCACATCACTTTCTCAAACTCAACCTATCCAAAACCGAGCTCATGATATTTCCTCCCTCAGGTGCCACTTCCCCTGATCTCCCTGTCAAGATCAACGGCTCAACCATCAACCCATCTCCCCACGCCAAGGTCCTAGGTGTAATCCTGGACTCTGAACTAACCTTTCGACCCCACATTCTATCACTATCCAAAGCTTGCCGCCTCTGTCTTCGCAACATCTCCAAGATACGCCCCTTCCTAACCAATGACACCACAAAGCTTCTAATCCACTCCCTGGTCATCTCCCGCCTTGACTACTGCAACTCCCTCCTCATTGGTTTACCTCTAAATAGGCTATCCCCACTTCAGTCCATCATGAACGCTGCGGCCAGGCTCATCCACCACACAAACCGCTCAGCGTCTGCTACACCCCTCTGCCAATCCCTCCATTGGCTGCCACTCAGTCACCGAATTAAATTCAAGATACTAACTATAACTTACAAAGCCATCCACAACCTGGCCCCTAGCTACATCTCTAACCTAGTCACAAAATACCAACCTAATCGTTCTCTTCGCTCCTCCCAAGACCTCCTGCTCTCAAACTCCCTTGTCACCTCATCCCATGCTCGCCTTCAGGACTTCTCCAGAGCCTCCCCCATCCTCTGGAATGCTCTACCCCTATCCGTCCGATTTTCTCCTACTTTATCCACTTTCAGACGATCCCTGAAAACTCATCTCTTCAGAGAAGCCTATCTGGCCCCCACCTAACAACTGTACATTTATCTTCTCAATCAGCACATCACCCACAGTTATTACCTCTTGTATCTCTTGACCTTCCCTCTTAGATTGTAAGCTCTAAGGAGCAGGGCCCTCTGATTCCCACTGTATAAAATTGTATTGTATTTGTACTGTCTACCCTCAAGTTGTAAAGCGCTACGTAAACTGTTGGCGCTATATAAATACTGTATAATAATAATAATAATATTTGCGCAAATGTTTATCGAACCAATATATTGGCAAAAAATACACTAAAACTATTATTAGAAGATAAAAACACAGCTAATTTTACAAAATGTCTGATAAATCCTTACTAAATATAAAAGCTTAATCTGTGTGGAGTTAATAAAGAACAAAAAGTTAAAATGTTTTCATTGGACCTTTTTGCAAAATAAAGAAAATTGAACGTACGCAAAAATGTAAATATCCAAATTTCTCTAAAAATCTGGAGGTTTTCATTTTTCCCTTATAGCTTTCAGAATTTGTGAAAGACCCCAAAACCATATATTTTTTGAAAGCATATGACCTCTAGAATAAAAAAAAGTGTTACTGATTTTTTAGACCCCGCGGTATTTGTGCAATTATATTTGCGAAAAAATACACTAAAAACATTATTAGTAGATAAAAACACAGCTAATTTTACAAAAATTCCTGCTAAATCCCTACTAAATATAAAAGCTTAACCTGTATAGAGTTAATAAATAACAAATATTTGTAAATTTTAAATTGCGCCTTTTTGCAAAATGGTGAAAATCGAACGTACCCAAAAATGTGGAGGTTTTCATTTTTCACTTACAGCTTTCAGAATTTGAAAAGACCCCTCAAACTAGACATTTTCTAAAAGCACATGACCTATAGAATAAAGAAAAGTGCTATGGATTTTTTGCGCAAATGTTTATCATATCGCTATTTTCACAAAAAATACACTAAAATCATTAATATTGCACATAAACACAACATAACTTACAAAATTCCTGCTAAATTAGTACTAAAGCATCGTTCACATGTGACATACTAAAGTGTACGCCCATAAAGGGCCATGTTTACCCGTGCATGGATGCATTGCACAGGTGTTCCATGAATTCCCTGTACAGGCAGTTCCATTTATGTCAATTGGGATGCAACCACTGCACAGGCATAGCTGCTATTCCCAAACTGACATCCGTGTGGGTGTGGGTACACCACCCCGAACGCAGACAGTGTGAGTTCAAGGACATGCATGCGGACCTACATGGATGTAAAATTGGGAGCAAGGGTTCTGTTCATGCAGGTTGCTACATCCCAAATGACCTCAATGGGACTGCCTGTACAGAGATGCAGGGAACACCTGTCCATCCCCCTAAAGGTACACTGTGTATGCCCTGTGTGAACAAGGCCCTAGGCCCTTTTCACACAAGCACACCAATCGGGTCTGCCTGTCTGTTCTTCAGGCAGGCCCAATTGGACCACCCATTGTTCTCTATGGAGAGACAGATGTAAATGGACATGTGTACTTTAACACCCGCCTGCATGCGATCCAGTCCGCTAAAAACAGATGGATGGGGATTCCATTCGCCATCCATCTAGCAGATCAGATCGGATGGTATCCGATGGAACTGGACAGGCCATCCGTTTCCATCTGTCCGCCCCATAGAGAACAGTGGGCTGGGTCCGTGCCCGGGCTGTATCAGCGGAGCGGACACAGACCTGTCATCTGTCTGCTCAATAGGGATCAGCAGACAGATCCACTGCTGAGCAGGCGGATCTGCTTGACAGAGTCTATTCCATGTGAAAGGGGTCTTACCAGGAGCGGCCGGTCCATTAGGGGTGCTGGGGGGCACCAGACTCATACATTTGTATGAGTTTTTTTTTTCAAGCCACATAATTAGAGCCTGAGGCTCTAATTGGCTTGAAAAAGATTAGGCTCGAATGCGAATGTGTGGGACTTCTGGAATGGCATGCCAGTCTGGAGCTCCGCACCACTCCGGTCCTTTGGCGGCCCCCACACTAGCAACAGCAAGCAGGACAGACAATGCTGAGCACCCGCCCGCATGTCAGGGGGCCACCAAAAGAGAGAGGTACAACAACAATTACAGTTCGGCCTAGCAACCCCTGAGCCCTCCAAGATGGCGGCCGTGGCCCATCCTTGCACAGACACAGGAGCATAGGACTCCATAGCAAAACCACCCTCATGAAATGGCTCAGCTTCTAAGCAGCTTTTCTGATATGCTAGCTGCAGTACTCGCACAAAATGCCTTGCAAATCACATCATCCATTAAAGCTGACCTGCAGAGCCTAGGAGCTCGCATGGACGCCATTGAACAGGCGGTAGATGAATCTGCAGCACACACTAATCAGAATACCACATGCATCCAGACTTTGCAAGAACAACTTGAAACAGCTCTTTCCAAGATAGACAACTTAGAGAACAGGAGTAGACATTACAATTTTCGCATCAGAAGTGTCAGGGAATCGATCATCGATATACAAGACTAGGGATGAACCGAGCACCCCCCGGTTCGGTTCGCACCAGAACCTGCGAACGGACTGAAAATTTGCACGAACGTTACAACCCATTGATGTCTATGGGACTCGAACGTTCGAAATCAAAAGTGCTCATTTTAAAGGCTAATTTACATGGTATGGTCCTAAAAAGAGTTTGGGGACCCGGGTCCTGCCCCAGGGGACATGTATCAATTCCAAAAAATTTTTTAAAAATGGCCGTTGTTTCGGGAGCGGTGATTTTAATGATGCTTAAAAAAAAAGTGAAATATTCCTTTAAATATTGTACCTGGGGGGTGTCTATAGTATGCCTGTAAAGTGACGCGTGATTCCCGTGCTTCGAACAGTCCCTGCACAAAATGACATTTTTAAAGGAAAAAAAGTCATTTAAAACTGCTTGCGGCTTTAATGTAATGTCGGGTCCTGGCAATATGGATGAAAATCAGTGAGACAAACTGCATGGGTACCCTCCAGTCCATTACCAGGCCCTTTGGGTCCTGTATGGATATTAAGGGGAACTCCCCACCCAAATTAAAAAAAGGAAAGGCGTGGGACCCCCAGGCCCTATATACTCTGAACAGTAGTATACAGGCGGTGCAAACAAGACAGGGACTGTAGGTTTGTTGTTAAGTAGAATCTGTTTGTAATTTTGAACTGGTACATTTTTAAAGTGAAGCTCCAGCCAAAAAATCTGTTTTTAAGCTTTTTGGAAAACATAGGGAAGGGTTATCACCACTGTGACATTTGTTTTGCTGTCTGTGCTCCTCTTCAGAAGTTTTCACCTCACTTTTTGTCCCAATGACAAATGTTTTTTGAAAATTTGGGGTTTTTAGTGAAACAAGGATTGGTGATAAAGCATCAGTGGAAAGGAGAAAAGTTTTTCCCATATTAACTCTTACAGGAGAGAATTTCCCTTCCTATGGGGTAGATTTCATTTCACTTCCTGTTGTCTCCTTCCGTTTGCAAGTAGGAGTCGTTTGTAAGTTGGATGTTTGAAAGTAGGGGCCTGCCCTTTATACTCAGCAGAAATGTGGGCCTTAGGTGTTGTTGTGGCCTCAACACTGTAAGCCCTCACAGGGCCCTGCTGTGAAATATTAGATCAACAATTGTAATTACATGCCCCTGTTGAACAGGGCCAGAAAAATTGGGCCTTTGGTGGTGGTGGTGGTGCTGGTGGCACAACACTGTAAGTCTTCACAGTTACTCTTGGTGGGCGCTGGAACGGGCCCTGCTGTGAAATATTATATCAAGAATTGTAATTACATGCCCCTGTTTAACAGGGGCTGAAAAAATGGGCCTTTGGTGGTGGTGGTAGTGGTGGTGGTGCTGGTGGAACAACACTGCAACCCCTCACAGATACTCTAGTTGGAACACAGGAACGAGCCCTGCTGCAAAGTATTGCATCAAAAATTGTAATTACACGCCCCTGTTAAACAGGGGCTGAAAAATTGGGCCTTAGTCACTGGTGCTGGTGCCACAACACTGCAACCCCTCACAGATACTCTAGTTGGAGCGCAGGAACGAGCCCTGCTGCAAAGAATTGCATCAAAAATTGTAATTACATGCCCCTGGGCTTAAAAATTGGGCCTTAGGCACTGGTGGCAGCGCCCAGAACCAAAAATGTTCTTACAAGCTATCAGCATGATCATTGAGGAGGAAGAGGATAATTACTCAGCATGACAGGATAGTCACTCAGCATAGGCAGTCTTTGAAGGGATCTGACATTTCAAAAAAAAATATTCGGTTACATCAGCATCAGGTGCTTGGTAGCTGGTGGTGATCCAAGACTGATTCATTTTTATGAAGGTCAGACGATCAACCGAGTCGGTGGACAGACGCACCCTGTGATTGGTTACAAAGCCTCCAGCAGCACTGAATGTGCGTTCCGAAAGAACGCTGGATGCAGGACAGGCCAGTAGCTCAATTGCATACTGTGCAAGCTCTGGCCAGTGATCCATCCTCAAGACCCAGTAACCCAGAGGATTTTCGGTGGGAAAGGTGTCCAAGTCAGATCTTGCCCCTAGGTATTCCTGCAAAACAGATGCTGGCGATGGTTGATGGAACCAATCATACCTTGAGGCTGCAGACTAAAAAATTGTCTGAACTCATCAGTCAGACGGCCCCCTTCTCCACCTCTCCTTCTTTGACTGACCGAAGCCTCAGCAACACGTTGTCCAGAAACAGGAGTTTGTAACCTCCCAGTCTCTGGGAACGTGTTGCACAGACCTTTCTGCAAGGCCTCCCGAAGATGTTTCATTCTCTGCTCCCTCTGCGACGGCAAGATAAGGTCCGCAACCTTACCCTTGTAACGTGGATCAACAAGGGTTGCCAGCCAGTATTGGTCTTGTAGACACTGTGAGGAGGAAGCACTACACTAACTTGTAGCTTTAGCTGAACACTGTGAGGAGGACGCACTACACTAACTTGTAGCTTTAGCTGAACACTGTGAGGAGGACGCACTACACTAACTTGTAGCTTTAGCTGAACACTGTGCACTACACTAACTTTTAGCTGAACACTGTGAGGAGGACGCACTACACTAACTTGTAGCTTTAGCTGAACACTGTGCACTACACTATCTTGTAGCTTTAGCTGAACACTGTTCAGAGGATGCACTACACTAACTTGTAGCTTTAGCTGAACACTGTTCAGAGGACGCACTACACTAACTTGTAGCTTTAGCTGAACACTGTTCAGAGGACACACTACACTAACTTGTAGCTTTAGCTGAACACTGTGAGGAGGACACACTACACTAACTGTAAATAGTCTAGGTGCCTGACTGTGGTACTAATAGGATCAAAAGAACATCAGCAATTTTCTTCAGGTAGCTGGAAATACTGTAACAACACAAGCCTGCCTGTCAGTAGGAAGATAACAGGAACGGATCTAGCTAAACTGAATACAGTGTATATATATATATATATATATATATATATATATATATATATATATATACAACACCTGGGATGCATATATATACACAATACACTGTAAGTGCAGCTAACTGACTGACTGTCCTGCCTAATCTATCTAACTTGAATCAAATGACACTGTCTCTCTCTCTGTCTATCTCTCTCTCAAGCCGGTACACACTACACAGGGCCGCCATTCAGGCAGCCTTATATAGTGTGGGGCGTGTTCTAAACCCCCTGAGCCATAATTGGCCAAAGCCACATTGGCTTTGGCCAATTACAGCTCTCTCTACAGACGGCGCTGTGATTGGCCAAGCATGCGGGTCATAGTGCATGCTTGGCCAATCATCAGCCAGAATTATGGGTCGTGACGCGCCACACGAATTTGGCTCGAGCGGCCCATATCGTTCGCAATTCGGCGAACGATCGAACAGCCGATGTTCGAGTCGAAAATAGATAAGGAGAGTGCTCTGAGGTCTTGTGAGATCATGGTTGGTAAGGATAACCTTTTAAACTGCTAGGGAGAAATGCAACCACTTGTATGAATAATAATGCAAGAAGAAGGCTAATGTATTCCTACTATTTCCCTTTTTCATGCCCTTGACACTGTCCTCCTCAACATTAATCTAACCCTGTGATAGGAGCGTGTGGAAATCCCTGAATTTGAAAAATGGAAACCTGGCCACAATTTATGACATGTAATATCAAGGATGAGGCAGGAAAAATGCATCAAACAGGAATAGATAAAACCAATGAAGTGTTAACCCATTTGAGGAGGTTTTATTTAGAAATCGAGTTAAAGGTGTCATTTAGTTGGCAGGTGGGATCTGGAAGGGGGCTCATGCTGAGAATCATAATTATGTCAAGATTTATATGACTCTCGGGGAGGGACTAAATGCTTCATGCAATTTTGAGTGATTAAAACAGGGTCACAAGGGTTGTTGTGGTTGGAAGTTGAGAGGTATAAAGTGAACGAAAGGTGTGACTCTGGGTTAACTCTTTATTTGGGTCTTATTCTTTAACAGTACAGCTAATATATTAAGAGCATTTTGTGAACTGATATTTACCTAGGAACTTCGGTAATGCGTTACAGTATAAGAGAAGGCATATCAAGACAACAAAAAAAAAAACCCCAAGGATATGGGTTATGCATGGAACAGTTTCTTGTAACTGAATGGAAGCATTGTGACTGACAGTTGTTTACCGTAGGACTAATCAATCATTTTAAAGGCAGAAATCTGGTCTGAGTGCTTACACAGGTCAACAGGTGGTACCTGGGAAAGCACTATAAATTGGAGTGGGCCCATAAGACATTGTTATATATATAAAGGAGTCACTAAGTATATGCCCTTTATAAAAGGGGTTACCTGCTCCAAGCTGGCGAGTGTGTTCTTGTGTAGTCAAGCTGAACTGGAAAATGCTTCTAACTGAGAGAAATGGGTTAACCAAACTGGTGGAACTTTTTCCGCTGTGTGTAGTATAAGCAGTGTGTAGCATAAGTGGCCACAGCTTAATTAGGAGATTATTGTAGCCAGGTTACAGCATTTTACTAATATGGAAGCCATATACTTTGCAGCGCCAGCTGCATCAATCCACAGGGTAACAACACCTAAATGAAGTCAGAAAGCAGCGGAGAGGTAAAAAGGGGTCCTATAGGCACCATCTAACACACAATGTGCAGCATAAAGTCTGATAAGCCATCCGTTTCCCATACCTGTTGGTGTGTCCAAATTTTCTCCCCTGGAGAGATCATCCGCTGGGAGGTAGGAAGCAAGACTATTTATATGCTTCCTCTGCCATACTCGGCGTCCATGTGCACTGCCACCCAACCCTGACGCAGGCGTGACGTCAAGGGACAAATAGCATTTACCGCGTCAGAATTCAGCATACGCCCCTTCAGTGATGTGGGGCCACAACCAAGATACCGCCCATCACTGTCTCCGGATGGGTAATCATAGTCCATACATGGTGGAAGGTGTCATAGTGGGGTGTGGCCACCATCTGTATACACAGATACCATGCCCTAACAAGGGGACACATCCTCCTCATGATGTGGACAGACTCCAACCTATCTACCCTTACAAAACATGAGAATAGGGGAAGGACATAAGTGCCGTCTTAGGGGCGAGGCCAGCCATAACAAACAGAGCATACAGCTCCATCCCCGGACACCAGCTCATATAGCACAACTAACATCCAACTAACATCCATCGCAACAAAAGGTATCAACATGCAAGAAAAGGCCCGCAAATCCCAACTAGTCGCACACAGAAACACATAGTTACAAGTGTACCATTCAGACATATGCCCATAATGGGATTGCATGCAGGCATGAACGTGCCAACCAGACAAGGCAAAGATAGGTGCAGACCGATGCTATTTAGCAAAGTATTATTTCACCCCATTATATAGATGAGGTTAGAAATACCAATAGAGATTTGTAGATACAATACAGTCATTTATTAATGATAATCTGCTATAGATGGACCTAGACAAGGTATAAAAGGGAGGGAGAACAAGGTGAATAAACATAAATATGTAGCACTACAGACAAAAAAGGGTTTTCATAGAAAAGATCTGAAACTTAGTAACTTAGAAACTTAGTATATCATTCAAACCAGATGGCATTGTAGCTTTGAGGTCAAATATCTATGTGGCCTCTCTACGTGATCAAAAGTGCCCCCTCTGGTGTCCTCATAGATTCTATCCAACACTGCAAATTTAAAAATGTGAGGATGGTAATTGTGTTGAAAGGCTATGTGATGTCCAATAGGCTTATTTAAATTCCCAACTGTAGCATAGTATATGTGGTCCTTCATACGTTTCCAGAGTGGCCTTATCACCGACGAAGGCACCACATTGACATAGGATAATGTAGATTATTCCCTTCGTCCCGCATGTAATGTGGTGTTTCAGTGAGTGTATACATCCATTGGGAAGCTGGAATGAAGAGTCTTCCAATAATAACACACAATAGTCACATAAACCGCATCTGTATGTGCCTGGTCTGTCCCCCTGTCTGTCTTTATGTCTGGTGTAGTGGCTTTTGACCAATCAATCCCTAATGGATCCTGACCATTTGAAGGTGATCTCTGGATGCTCCTTAATGTACTTGCATAGGGTCGGGTCACTAGATAATAGGTGCCAGTGTTTATTCATAATTTCCCTGATCTGTCAATGTTGGTCAGAATATGTAGTGATAAATATGACCGTATCCGCCTTTTTGAGCTTGGGTCGATTATAAAGGATTGCATTCCTTGATCTTGATTTGGCTTTTTTTAAAAACGTCTTCTTAACCTCCCTGGCGGTATGATTATGTCCGAAGTTTGCATCTCAAAGCGGTACAATTATTTTGCATAGAAATTTGGCGTATTATATTGTAGGCCTGTAATTCTTAGCAATAACACACTTAAATCTGTCCAAACAAGAGTCTAGTAGATATCCCAGGTATGATGAAGTTTGAAACACAAAATCATAAATTATAATATAATAAATAAATATAAATAATTATAAAAAAAAATAATAATAATAAAATTATTTTCCTCACGATTCACTATCGCTCAATTCTAATTTGTTCTAATTTACTATCGCTGTTTTCTAGCTGGTCTAAAACCACTTTTGACGTAAAGGGACACTTTTTGGTTGCTATGGACAATCTCCAGAAAGAACAGTATATAACAGTATATAAAACAGTATATATCATATAAAACTGCATGCAGGGAATTGGAACAAAAGGTATGTGAAATAATTTCATACAGTAATGTAATTTGTAAGATTACACTGTACTGTATGTATTATAATTTTTAAATTTTTTGAATTTGGCGCCGGGCTCCGCACCCATGTGTTGCGAAGCTCGCTGGGAGCAGAGCCCGGCAAAGAGAGGCATCGGGCGGAGGACAGAGCCCACGGACACAGCGGGGGGACATCGCAAGATCCTGGGGACAAGGTAAGTATACCGCACCAGGATCCTGCAATGTAATCAAGAGTGTGGCTTGGGGGTTACCACTAATGGTGCTGAAATTTAACCCCGAGCCGCACTCGGGAAAACAGCCAGGGAGGTTAAGACATGTCTGACTGTAACCCCTATGCAGTAGTCTGTTGCGCGGGAGATCCACCTCTCATTGAAACACTTGATCATCAGAACAGTTTCTCCTAAGTTGCAGGTACTGGTTATAGGGAATGCTTTGAACCAAAGGGCGGGGATGTGCTCTAGATGCATGTAGGATTGTGTTTCCCACCGTAGGTTTGCGAAATAGGGATGTATCAATAGAGCCATTTGAGTTGATATTGATGTTAATATCAAGGAATGCAATACTTGTAGTGCTATTTCTCATTGAAAATTTGAGATTGTGCTTGTTGTCATGAAGTAGGTGCATAAATATATTAAGTTCCTCAAGCATTCTTGCCCATAGCATAAAAACATCATCGATGAGGGGGGCGTGGCCGGCAGCGGAAGGAGATGGCCGCATAAGGAGAGAGCTCCGTGAGAACCAGCGGTACCGGCCCGTACAAAGCGACGATAGAAGCCTGCAAACTAACAGCAGAAAGCTCCAGGAGTCCCAGCATCACACAGCCTGTGATGGGTAAGAGAAAACCCATGGGGGGGCCCCGCAAACTAACGGACTTTTACCCCTCGGCAAGCACGCCGGAGATCCAAGATGGCGCCGCCGCACACAGGCAGCAGCGCGCCAGGCAGTCAGACACCAGGGGAAATAAGAGAGAAGATAGCAGACCCCCGTCCTTCTCTCCGGGTCACAGCAGCCGCTCTTCTGCATGCATTACCCCATCCCAGAGCCCACAGAAAGCGGCACCTAAACGCTCTTCTGCCCACACATATGCTGGGGAAAGGAACGAGGATAATTGCACATCCTACGATAGCACAACTGAATTCATAGACCAGATTCAGGAGTTCCCAACATCAGGACAGCCCCTGAGCGACACTACAATGAAAGAGATGTTGGTTTCTTTACGAGGGTCCATGCATAGGGACCTCATGGACTGTATATCGCAAATAAAAACCGACATTAATGACATAGGGGAGAGAGTTAGCCACGTGGAGGACAAAATGGCAGAATTTTCAACGGCACACAATGAGTTAGTGGATGCACATAATGAAAAAGAGGAGGAGTTAGAAGCTTTAAAAAACAAAATGGCGGACCTGGAGGACAGGTCCCGCAGAAATAATGTCAAACTGCGGGGAGTAGCGGAGTCCATACCCCCCCCCCGAACTCCGGAATTATGTACAGCGGCTAATTAAAGAGCTACTTCCTGACACGCCAGATGGGGAAATTACGGTAGATCGAGCTCACAGATTACCCAAGCCACAATACCTACCAGAGAAAGTACCCCGCGACGTCATAGCTCGCATACATTTTTTTCACGTCAAAGACGATTTGATGCGTTTTGCAAGGCAAAACTCCCCTCTACCCAACCCGTACTCAGGCATAAACATCTACGCTGACCTCTCCCAGCATACAATGCTAGCAAGGAAGAAACTAATAACATTGACAAAAATACTGCGCAACAACAAACTCCCATACTCCTGGGGCTTCCCTACAAAACTTCTTGTAACTAAAGACGGCCGCACATTCACTATCAGATCTTTAGAGGAAGGCATCCAACTGTCAAGAAAATGGGGGCTTCTCCCATTGGATGAGGAAGATACGCCTACTACCAAACCCCCAAGGAGTGTATCCCCTGAATGGGAGTCAACCAAAGTCACTTGACTGACCTTCTACATAAAGAAACAACTTACTCATAGTTTGCCCATCAATCTTTAGGGCCGAAGCTGGTTCAAAGGAGCATGTACCCCCAAGTGTTCTTATGCGATTTTACTCGCACTTTGAGGAAAACCTCTTCACTTTTTTAAGTTTTGTTTTTTGTTTAACTGTTGACATTTTCTACCTTTTATTTTCTACTCTACCACTGATAACCATCTATGGCAAGTTTGATGGCAAGATCCTGAAGTATAACCTCTCTACAACTGCATCCCACCTGAGTGAACTTTCTACAAGCAAATCAAAGACACCTCTAACTGCAGGTACTTTTATATTCTACACCACATATCATATTTTGATTGAAACTACAATCAAGCACTTAGCCCACCGCACAAATGGTCCTTAATTTCGTGACCATCAACGCACATGGTCTTAACATACCATTCAAAAGAAGGGCAATGTGGCAGCAAGCGAAATCCCTGAAGAGCGATGTACTTTGTATCCAAGAAACTCATTTTACCCAACAGAAGCATCCCTTATGCAAAGATAAACAATTTCCGCACATTTTCATGGCCTCAGGCCCAAAAAAAAAAGCTGGTGTATTGATAGCTATAAACCAAAATGTAGCATTTAAATTACAGGATGTATTATATGACAAGGCTGGAAGATATATTATTCTAGTATGTGAACTAAACAATACCTGGTATACTATTGTCAATGTATATGCTCCAAATCAAGGGCAACTGTCCTTTTTGGGTGCCCTCAAAAAAAAAGTTGGGAGCATCAAGAAAGGATTTGTATTGTACTGTGGGGACTTCAATTGTGTTCCTAATAGACAACTAGATTGTTCATTTCCGCATAAATCGAAAGCTACACGAATTGAACTCCAACACTTTTTACATTCCTCTGATCTATATGACGTATGGCGTTGTGTCAATTCAAGTGAAAAAGATTTTACCTACTACTCAGCTCCCTATAAGTCTTATTCCAGAATCGACTTATTTGTAGCTGATTTACAATGTCTGAACAATGCAGTTTCAGCTAAAATCCACCCAATTACTTGGTCTGATCACGCTCCCGTGTCCCTTTCAATCAAGGAAAATAATGTTGCACCGCCTACACACCTATGGCGGAACAATATATCAATCCTGAAAAATCCCAAACACAGGGAGGGTCTGCGTGATCGGATCAAGGAATTCTTTCGAATTAACGAGACTCCGGGCATGAATGTTTTTACATTGTGGTGTTCACACAAAGCTTTTAGTAGAGGCCTATTAATTCAGACAGCATCAAGGGAAAAGAAAAAGGGATTAAAAAGTTTTACCACACTTATGAATAAGCTTTCATCCCTAGAACAACAGCACAAAGCAAATCCCTCCTCCCAAACAACCACAGAACTAAATCAAACAAGACAAGAGATTAGAACCCATCTCATTTCAGAACATCAGTATAACCTACAGAAATTCAAAGCCACATGTTACACCCAAGGAAACAAAGCGGGCAAATTTCTAGCGGCCTATATCCGTAAAAAACAACAAAAGTCCAAACTATCACATATTACAGACCCTATTACGTCACAGATAGTATACCAACCTAAAGATATAGCAAATGCATTTTGCAATTACTACAAACAACTATATAATCTAAACACAGACCCAGCAACACCACAACCTACTAACACAGGGATCAATAAATTTCTCCACTCAGTTAATCTCCCTACCCTTAATAGTGACCAACTGAATTATTTAAACTCCGCAATATCAGAAAACGAAATAGCTCAGGTAATCAGCTCCCTACCCCAAAACAAATCACCAGGTGCAGACGGCTTTTCTGCCGAATATTATAAAGCCTTTTCTGAGACTTTAGTGCCATACATGAATAAACTGTTCCACAAAGCTACAGTAGATAGCACATTCCCAGAAGAAATGCTCCAAGCCATTATAGTAGCCCTTCCTAAACCAGGGAAAAAACCTGATGCCCCACAAAACTTTAGACCCATATCCCTACTTAATACTGATTTAAAAATCTACTCAAAAATTCTAGCTAATCGCCTAGCAGAAGTAACCCCCCACTTAATCAAAGCAGACCAAGTAGGTTTTGTTAAAGGCAGACAAGCCCCAGACGGAACCCGTAGGATGTTCAATCTCCTTAAAATAGCGGAAACAAGGAAGGTGCCCACAGTGTTCCTGACATTAGATGCCGAAAAGGCGTTCGATCGGGTCCACTGGGGGTACCTCCGGGCAACGCTTGCTAAATTTGGCCTTGAAGGTCCTATCCTCTCCGCAATATCAGCACTGTATACAGTCCCAACCGCACAAGTATATACTTCAAATGCTATGTCTAACAAATTCTATATAACAAACGGAACCCGCCAGGGCTGCCCTCTATCGCCATTGATATTTTCTCTGGTGATGGAACCCCTGGCGGAGACCATTAGAAAAGATATACATATCAAGGGTATTGAGGTCTCAGACATAGACCATAAAATAGGTCTATTTGCTGATGACGTGGTACTAACACTAACCACACCAACCACATCTCTTGCAAGAACCCAACATATACTCAACGAATTTGGGAAAATTTCATACTATAAATTGAATATCAGCAAATCCTCAATCCTTCCTATACACATTAATAACTCTAACCTTAAGAAACTAAAAGCTGAGTTTCCTTTCGTATGGGCCCATAAATACTTAAAATATCTAGGGATAAACCTAGCGTACCCCTCTAACTCTATATACGATCATAACTACCCTTCTTTGATAAATACCATTAAAAATGATCTCACACATATCTCCTCACATGAACTTTCATGGATAGGGAGGATAGCAGCGTTCAAAATGACTGTTCTACCAAAAATATTATATTTTTTTCGCACAATCCCCATCACAGTGCCCGACCACTTCTTCACTACAATTGATAAACTTCTAAGGAAATTCATATGGGCTGGGAAAATAGCAAGAATTTCATACTCCACGCTACAAAAACCAAAATACAAAGGCGGAATAGGATTTCCTAAAATAAGAAATTATTATATAGCTGCCATTTTGGACCAAGCCAAATCTTGGTTCCATCAAACAACAGATAAACTATGGGTGCAAATTGAAAAAGCAATGGTTCACCATAGAGACCTACCATCACTTCTTTTAGCTACATTAACAAATAGACCATTGTTTTATCCTAACTTTCCTTCTATCACTGCAACAGTCCAAGCTTGGCAATTATTTAACGCTCATACTAATAGTAATAAAACCAAACAAAAGAGAACAATCACCTTAGGCATGTATGAATTCCTTCTTCCCTCCTTAAAAATGACTGGAAAACACCTTCCGAACAATACGACATATGCACAATTTAAAGACCAAAGCCCAATGACACTTTCATTTGCAAACATCCAACTACACCATTATCATATAAAATACCCAGATCCCTATCTCAGCCATGATCCGGAAGTATGGACATACCTCACCACATCCTACAACAAACCCAAAGGTCTTTCATGGTTCTATAAAAATATACCCAATACGCAGAACCAGGCTAAGTCGGTTGGCATGATAAATTGGGAAAAAGATCTTAAAAGCAAATTTGCTTTATCTGAATGGAACAAAGCTATTCATTCCACCTACCTATACTCTCATTGTACTAATCACTGGGACATTTCCCTCAAGATACTTTACAGAAGCTACTTAACACCGATGAGAATTTCTCAAATCTTTGGTAGCTCTGATAAACTATGCTGGCGAAAATGTGGAAGCAAGGGAACGATATACCATATTTTATGGGAATGTAAATCTGTGAGGAGTTTCTGGAATACAGTTTTCTCCCTAATGGCAAAAATCACAGGGAACGTCATCTCCCCCAATCCAGCATTAGCTCTTCTCAACTTGGGGATAGATAAAATACCCACAAAGCACAGAACCATAATTACCCACATTTTGATAGCTACACGCCTATCTATTACTTCAAAATGGAAATCAGATAATATCTCAAACATTAGTGAAGTAATAGATAGAGTAAATACCCACTACAAGTATGAAATCTTTTTCGCCTACTCAAATAACTTACTAACAAAAGCACAAAACGAATGGGCTCCATGGTGCGCATGTTTTCCAGAGGCTTCTCATTAAGTTCTTGCCGCAACCAACCTAACTGAATTAAAAGTCAGTGGTAGGATGTCGACATTGTAAATTTTTTATTTTGTTTTTTGTTCTTCTCTTTAATTTAGAATAATTTCTGTTTCTAAGTTTCTCTTTTCTTTGTACTTTACCTAATTGTACACTGGTTTGATTGTGCTATTGAATGGGGGGGAGGGGGGGGCGCCCTCACGGACACAGTTTGTTCCCAGATGGGGTGTCTGGGGGGGTGACCCATATCCCTGACCTGTTCCTGTTAAACAACGGATGTGGTCCGGAATACTTAATCGCATTTCCTTTATTAGCAAATTATTGTGTAGAGTACATTAAGATATACAATCCACGTACTGGACTCTCATATGTTTACAGTAAGAACCAAGAAAGCAAATGTAATTTGTACCTACTAATTGTTAAAATATACTGTAATGTCCTATTGCTGTTAAAGTGGAAATCTTAATAAAAAACAATGAAAAGAAAAACATCATCGATATACCTGTACCAACATCAAGTGTTGGACAGTAGATCAACATGTTTCTCAGCAGTAGGGATGAGCTTCGTGTTCGAGTCGAACCCATGTTCGACTCGAACATCGGCTGTTCGACCGTCCGTCGAATTGCGAACGTTATGGGCCGTTCGCGCCAAATTCGTGTGGCGCGTCACGGCCCATAATTCACTGCGGCATCGCAGTGCATTGCTGGCTGATGATTGGCCAAGCATGCACTATGACCCGCATGCTTGGCCAATCACAGCGCCGTCAGTAGAGAGAGCTGTAATTGGCCAAAGCCAGGGTGGCTTTGGCCAATTATGGCTCAGGGGATTTAGTACACGCCCCACACTATATAAGGCCGCCTGCACGGCGGCCCTGTGTAGTGTGTTCCGGTGTGCTGATAGAGAGAGAGACAGACAGTGTCATTTGATTTGAGAGCTAGATTAGGCTAGATCTGTTCCTGCTCTTTACATTTAGTGCAGTGCGTCCTGCTCACAGTGTTCAGCTAGATCTGTTCCTGCTCTTTACATTTAGTGCAGTGCGTCCTGCTCACAGTGTTCAGCTAGATCCGTTCCTGCTCTTTACATTTAGTGCAGTGCGTCCTGCTCACAGTGTTCAGCTAGATCTGTTCCTGCTATTTACATTTAGTGCAGTCAGTGCGTCCTGCTCACAGTGTTCAGCTAGATCCGTTCCTGCTATTTACATTTAGTGCAGTCAGTGCGTCCTGCTCACAGTGTTCAGCTAGATCCGTTCCTGGTATTTACATTTAGTGCAGTGCGTCCTGCTCACAGTGTTCAGCTAGATCCGTTCCTGCTATTTACATTTAGTGCAGTGCGTCCTGCTCACAGTGTTCAGCTAGATCCGTTCCTGCTATTTACATTTAGTGCAGTGCGTCCTGCTCACAGTGTTCAGCTAGATCCGTTCCTGCTATTTACATTTAGTGCAGTCAGTGCGTCCTGCTCACAGTGTTCAGCTAGATCCGTTCCTGCTATTTACATTTAGTGCAGTCAGTGTGTCCTGCTCACAGTGTTCAGCTAGATCCGTTCCTGCTATTTACATTTAGTGCAGTCAGTGCGTCCTGCTCACAGTGTTCAGCTAGATCCGTTCCTGCTATTTACATTTAGTGCAGTGCGTCCTGCTCACAGTGTTCAGCTAGATCCGTTCCTGCTATTTACATTTAGTGCAGTGCGTCCTGCTCACAGTGTTCAGCTAGATCCGTTCCTGCTATTTACATTTAGTGCAGTGCGTCCTGCTCACAGTGTTCAGCTAGATCCGTTCCTGCTATTTACATTTAGTGCAGTGCGTCCTGCTCACAGTGTTCAGCTAGATCCGTTCCTGCTATTTACATTTAGTGCAGTCAGTGCGTCCTGCTCACAGTGTTCAGCTAGATCCGTTCCTGCTATTTACATTTAGTGCAGTGCGTCCTGCTCACAGTGTTCAGCTAGATCTGTTCCTGCTATTTACATTTAGTGCAGTCAGTGCGTCCTGCTCACAGTGTTCAGCTAGATCCGTTCCTGCTATTTACATTTAGTGCAGTGCGTCCTGCTCACAGTGTTCAGCTAGATCCGTTCCTGCTATTTACATTTAGTGCAGTGCGTCCTGCTCACAGTGTTCAGCTAGATCCGTTCCTGCTATTTACATTTAGTGCAGTGCGTCCTGCTCACAGTGTTCAGCTAGATCCGTTCCTGCTATTTACATTTAGTGCAGTCAGTGCGTCCTGCTCACAGTGTTCAGCTAGATCCGTTCCTGCTATTTACATTTAGTGCAGTGCGTCCTGCTCACAGTGTTCAGCTAGATCCGTTCCTGCTATTTACATTTAGTGCAGTGCGTCCTGCTCACAGTGTTCAGCTAGATCTGTTCCTGCTATTTACATTTAGTGCAGTCAGTGCGTCCTGCTCACAGTGTTCAGCTAGATCCGTTCCTGCTATTTACATTTAGTGCAGTGCGTCCTGCTCACAGTGTTCAGCTAGATCTGTTCCTGCTATTTACATTTAGTGCAGTGCGTCCTGCTCACAGTGTTCAGCTAGATCCGTTCCTGCTATTTACATTTAGTGCAGTCAGTGCGTCCTGCTCACAGTGTTCAGCTAGATCCGTTCCTGCTATTTACATTTAGTGCAGTGCGTCCTGCTCACAGTGTTCAGCTAGATCCGTTCCTGTTGTCTTCCTACTGACAGGCAGGCTTGTCTGGTTACAGTATATAAAGCTACCTGAAGAAAATTACAGGTGTTCTATCCCAGCTTAGTGCAGCTACAGGCCATTAGTATGTCTGGAAGGCCAAGAAGGAGAGGCAGACAGTCACAAGCCAATAAGAGAGGGCAAGCAGGCTCTGTGTCTAGTGCTGGTCGTGGAGACGGTGCATCCTCATCAGCACGTGGCCATGGGACACGCTTGGCCTTTTTTTCGGCAGCTGGCCGTGTTGAGCCGCAACATGCGGAAAACTTGGTCGAGTGGATGACCAAGCCGTCCTCATCCTCCTCATCCTCTCTCACCCATGCCCAGGGTGCTTTGTCTGGCAAAGCAGCGGCCTCTTCCCTCAGCTCAATGTCATCAGTGACTCCTTCCCTAGCTCCACCATGTCCTCATGAGGATTCCCTCGAACTGTTTGACCACAGTGTTGGGTACATGCTCCAGGAGGATGCCCAGCGTTTGGAAGGCTCTGATGATGATACTGAGCTCGATGAAGGCAGTAACATGAGCACGGACAGAGGGGGTGCCCAAGAAGGACAGCAATCTGGCAGTCATGCTCCCCCTGCTGCAGCATACTGCCAGGTTTGCTCCAGTGATGAGGAGGGAGGGGATGATGAGGTCACTGACTCAACGTGGGTGCCTGATAGGAGAGAGGAGGAGGAGGAGGAGGCGGCACATCACCAACGAGGCAGGATGCCCTCCAGGGGCCAGCCTAAGGGCAGCACATTGACTGCATCACACCCCAAAGCTCCACATGTGCAGGGCGCTGCAGTCTCTGCGCGTTATTCAAAAAGTTCTTTGGTGTGGGCCTTTTTTGAGACGAGTGCATCAGATCGCACCGCTGCTATTTGCAACATATGTCTCAAGCGTATCTCGCGTGGCCAAAACATCTCCCGCTTGGGTACCACATGCTTGACCAGACATATGTTGACCTGCCATGCAGTTCGTTGGCAAGCATATCTAAAAGACCCACACCAAAGAACAAAGAGGATCTCTCCTTGCTCCTCATCAGCTGAGATTTCCAACCCCACTAGACCTTCAGTCCTCTCTGAGACCTGCAGTGAGAGGAATGAAGGTGTAGAATTAGGTGTGTCACAGCCAAGTACTTGTGGGCAATCTGCTTTTGGTACACCGACGCCAGATTGTACCAGGCAAATTTCCCTGCCCCAGCTGCTGCACCGCCGAAAGAAGTTTGCTCCCAGCCATCCACATGCCCAGCGGTTGAATGCTAGCTTGGCAAAATTGCTAGCACTTCAACTGCTGCCTTTTCAGTTGGTAGACTCTGCCCCCTTCCGTGAGTTTGTGGAATGTGCGGTTCCTCAGTGGCAGGTACCCAAACGCCACTTTTTCTCACGGAAGGCGATTCCAGCTCTCTACCGGCATGTGGAAGGCAATGTCCATGCCTCGCTGGACAGGGCGGTCAGCGGTAAGGTGCATATTACCGCTGACTCATGGTCCAGCAGGCATGGACAGGGACGTTACTTAAGTTTCACGGCGCATTGGGTGACTCTGCTGGCAGCTGGGAAGGATGCAGGACAAGGTGCAGTAGTGTTGGAGGTTGTTCCGCCACCACGCCTCCAAAATGCTGATTGTGACACACCTCTCTCCTCCACCCCCTCCTCTTCTTCTTCCTCCATGGCCTCTTCCTCGGAACCAGCGGTGCTCCGTAGGCGTTCAAGGGGCTACGCAAGTACGCAGGCCAAAAGATGCCATGCGGTGCTTGAGCTGGTGTGCTTGGGGGACAGGAGCCACACTGGGGCAGAGGTTCTGTCAGCTCTGCAGGGGCAGGTTCAGAGGTGGTTGACGCCACGCCAACTTAAGGCAGGAATGGTGGTTTGCGACAATGGCACCAACCTCCTCTCTGCCCTCCGACAGGGACAACTGACCCATGTGCCCTGTTTGGCTCACGTCCTTAACTTGGTGGTGCAGCGGTTCTTGGGCAGGTACCCGGGCTTACAGGATGTCCTGAGGCAGGCCAGGAAAGTCTGTGTGCATTTCCGCCGGTCATATAATGCCAGTGCTCGGCTGACGGACCTCCAAAAGGAGTTTAACCTGCCCAAGAACCGCCTAATCTGTGACATGCCCACCAGGTGGAACTCGACATTGGCCATGCTGCAGCGGCTGCACACGCAGCAGAGGGCCATAAATGAGTACCTGTGCGACTATGGCACCAGGACAGGGTCAGGGGACCTTGGTTTTTTTTCCCCACGCCAGTGGGCCATGATCAGGGATGCATGCACTGTCCTGTCACCATTCGAGGAGGCCACGAGGATGGTGAGCACTGACAGTGCATGCATCAGTGACACTGTCCCCCTTGTCCACCTGTTGGAGCACACGCTGCGTGGAATAATGGACAGGGCACTTGAGGCAGAACAGAGGCAGGAAGAGGAGGACTTCCTTAGCTCTCAAGGCCCCCTTTATCCAGACAGTGTTCCTGCGTGCCCGCCGATCACACAGGAAGAGGACGAGGAGGAGGAGGAGGAGGAGGAGGAAGATTGTGTCAGTATGGAGGTGGAGCCTGGCACTCAGCATCAGCAGTCTTTAAGGGATCAGTCCCAAGGAACACATGGACTTGTACGTGGCTGGGAGGAGGTGGCTGCGGACGTTGTTGTCCTTAGTGACCCAGAGGACTCCGGACCGAATGCCTCAGCAAACCTACGCTGCATGGCCTCCCTGATCCTGCAAAGCCTGCGTAAGGATCCTCGTATTCGTGGTATCAAGGAGAAGGACCAATACTGGCTGGCAACCCTCCTTGATCCACGTTACAAGGGTAAGGTTGCGGACCTTATCTTGCCATCGCAGAGGGAGCAGAGGATGAAACATCTTCGGGAGGCCTTGCAGAAAGGTCTGTGCAACGCGTTCCCAGAGACTGGGAGGTTACAAACTCCTGTTTCTGGACAACGTGTTGCTGAGGCTTCGGTCAGTCAAAGAAGGAGCGGTGGAGAAGGTGGCCGTCTGACCGATGCGTTCAGACAATTTTTTGGTCCGCAGCCCCAAGGTATGATCGGTTCCAGCAACCATCGCCAGCGTCTGTTTTACATGGTGCAGGAATACCTAGGGGCAAGATCAGACTTGGACACCTTTCCCACCGAAAATCCTCTGGGTTACTGGGTCTTGAGGATGGATCACTGGCCAGAGCTTGCACAGTATGCAATTGAGCTACTGGCCTGTCCTGCATCCAGCGTTCTTTCGGAACGCACATTCAGTGCTGCTGGAGGCGTGGTAACCGATCACAGGGTGCGTCTGTCCACTGACTCGGTCGATCGGCTGACCTTCATAAAAATGAATCAGTCTTGGATCACCACCAGCTACCAAGCACCTGATGCTGATGTAACTGAATAATTTTTTCAGATCCCTTCAAAGACTGCCTATGCTGATGCTGAGTGACTATCCCTGAGTAATTATCCTCTTCCTCCTCAATCATCACGCTGATAGCTTGTAAGAACATTTTTGGTTCTGGGCGCCACCACCAGTGCCTAAGGCACAATTTTTCAGCCCCTGTATAACAGGGGCGTGTAATTACAATTTTTGATGTAATACTTTGCAGCAGGGCTCGTTCCTGCATTCCAACTAGAGTGTCTGTGAGGGGTTGCAGTGTTGTGGCACCAGCACCAGTGCCTAAGGCCCAATTTTTCTGCCCCTGTCTAACAGGGGCGTGTAATTACAATTTTTGATGCAATACTTTGCAGCAGGGCTCGTTCCTGCGTTCCAACTAGAGTGTCTGTGAGGGGTTGCAGTGTTGTGGCACCAGCACCAGTGCCTAAGGCCCAATTTTTCTGCCCCTGTCTAACAGGGGCGTGTAATTACAATTTTTGATGCAATACTTTGCAGCAGGGCTCGTTCCTGCGTTCCAACTAGAGTGTCTGTGAGGGGTTGCAGTGTTGTGGCACCAGCACCAGTGCCTAAGGCCCAATTTTTCTGCCCCTGTCTAACAGGGGCGTGTAATTACAATTTTTGATGCAATACTTTGCAGCAGTGCTCGTTCCTGCGTTCCAACTAGAGTGTCTGTGAGGGGTTGCAGTGTTGTGGCACCAGCACCAGTGCCTAAGGCCCAATTTTTCTGCCCCTGTCTAACAGGGGCGTGTAATTACAATTTTTGATGCAATACTTTGCAGCAGGGCTCGTTCCTGCGTTCCAACTAGAGTGTCTGTGAGGGGTTGCAGTGTTGTGGCACCAGCACCAGTGCCTAAGGCCTAATTTTTCAGCTCCTGTTCAACAGGGGCATGTAATTACAATTCTTGATCTAATATTTCACAGCAGGGCCCTGTGAGGGCTTACAGTGTTTTGGCCACAGCAACACCTAAGGCCCAAATTTCTGCTGAGTATATAGGGCAGGACCCTACTTTCAAACATCTAACTTACAAACGACTCCTACTTGCAAACGGAAGGAGACAACAGGAAGTGAGATGAAATCTACCCCTAGGAAGGGAAATTCTCTCATGTAAGAGTTAATATGGGAAAACAATTTCTCCTTTCCACTGATGCTTTCCAATCCTTGTTCCACAAAAAAACCCAAATTTTCAAAAAACATTTTTCATTGGGACAAAAAAGTGAGGTGAAATCTTCTGAAGAGGAGGAAAGACGCAAAACAAATGTCACAGGGGTGATAACCCTTCCCTATGTTTTCCAAAAAGCTTAGAAAAGATTTTTTGGCTGGAGCTAAACACGTTAAAAATGTTCAAAATTACAAACAGATTCTACTTAACAACAAACCTACAGTCCCTGTCTTGTTTGCACCGCCTGTATACTGCTGTTCAGAGTATATAGGGACCTTTCCTTATTTTAATTTGGGTGCGGGGTTCCCCTTAATATCCATACAAGACCCAAAGGGCCTGGTAATGGACTGGGGGGTACCCATGCCGTTTGTCTCACTGATTTTCATCCATATTGGCAGGACCCGACATGACATTAAACCCGCAAGCAGTTTTAAATGAGATTTTTTCCTTTAAAAATGACATTTGGTGCAGGGACTGTTCTAAACATGGGAAACACGCGTCACTTTACAGGCATACTATAGACACCCCCCAGGTACGATATTTAAAGGAATATTTCACTTTTTTTTTTTTACTTTAAGCATCATTAAAATCACTGCTCCCGAAAAAACGGCCGTTTTTAAAAGTTTTTTTTGCATTGATACATGTCCCCTGGGGTAGGACCCGGGTCCCCACACCCTTTTTAGGACAATACCATGCAAATTAGCCTTTAAAATGAGCACTTTTGATTTCGAACGTTCGAGTCCCATAGACGTCAATGGGGTTCTAACGTTCGTGCGAACTTGCGGTCCGTTCGCGGGTTCTGGTGCGAACCGAACCGGGGGGTGTTCGGCTCATCCCTACTCAGCAGCGAATAGGTTGCATTCCCACCCCCCCAGGTATGGGTTGGCATATGATGGTGCACAAGTGCCCATAGCAACCCCCTGTACCTGGAGGAAGTGGGACCCATCAAAGGAAAAACATTCCGTGTCTGAATTTGTTTTAAACGTTTCAGAATAAACTGGTTTAGTGGGTATGTCATGTCATCTCTCTCAATAAAAAAATCTTTGGATGGTTTCTACACCTAGCTTATGGGGAATAGAAAAATAAAGGGCCTCAATGTCAATGGCAACAATTCCATCTAGTGCTTTTAGGAGGTCCGGTGTATCCTTAATAAAAGAGGGTAGTTCGTTTACATGGGGGCGTAAATATTTGGCTACTAATTTGCTTGCGCATTCCATTTGATATCCAATCCCCATTATAATGGGCCTCTCAGGAGTTTTTGCATTTTTGGTAGGGCATAGAAAGTGGGGGTTCTTGGGTATGGTACCTGAATGCCCTCATAGGTGTCTTTATTAATTGTACTCTCCGTGTAAGCTTGAAAGATGGTCTCATTAAATTCTTGATTAAATTGGTTCACTACTTCCTCCTGAATGTGTTTCTACCATTGTTTGTTTTTAGGGATATCCCAGCACATATTCCTATATTGGAGCATACTCATCAATACAACATTTCCACGTTTGTCAGATGGTTTAATGACTAGGTCAGAGTTCTTACTTATATTTTCCAAAGCCACAATCTGGGTTGGGTTCACATTTGAATTAGGAGATTTTAGGATTTTAGACCTGTTTATATCCTGACTAACTTGGGTCAGAAATGCCCAAATATTTGTGTTAGTTTATAGAGATGGAAATTTCTGGGACTTCTTTTTAATGTTGCTATTGGAATGTTGAACATGAATTTCTGCTTGTGTCTGTTCCTCCATGGATAGAGAATTCTCCATGGAGTTGTAACTCCTGTCATCTGATCCACTGTCACCATTTTCCTGCAGTAAAAGGACCAAGTCTCTTAATGCACGGAATTCTGGGACAGAGAAGTCTTTCCATATTTCTTTATTCACAGTTTTGACTTGTTTATTGCATCTGTCTTTATCGAACATATATTTGTACGTAAGTTTGCGCGCAAATAGATGTAGATCTTTTACGATGTAAAATTTTGAGGAGTTAGAATTTAACCCAATTTCAATAACTCTGTTTTCTCATGGGACAGCGGGTAGAATAACATGTTGATCACCTCAAACTTTTCTTGGGTTGTGTTGGTTAAATTAGAGGGTGGGTGGGTACAATAGTCATTTCTAGTATGTTTTCTCTTCTCTTGAAAAAATTATAGATAAGTCACTGTTTCGTATCCTTGCTTTTTACAATTTTTACCAGGGTGGATTTGGCCAATTATGGCTCAGGGGGTTTAGTACACGCCCCACACTATATAAGGCCGCCTGCACGGCGGCCCTGTGTAGTGTGTTCTGGCGTTGAGAGTGAGACAGATAGACAGAGAGACAGTTTCATTTGATTTAAGTTAGATTGAGTAGGCAGGCGAGTCAGTTAGCTAGACTTACAGTGTATTGTGTGTATATATATGCATCCTAGGCATCCTGTGTGTAGTTATATATATATATATACACTGTATTCAGTTTAGCTAGATCCGTTCCTGTTATTCTCTTCCTACTGACAGGCAGGCAGGCGTTTTTACAGTATTTACAGCTACCTGAAGAAAATTGCTGGTGTTCTTCTGATCCTATTTGTCCTATTAGCTACAGTATTTACAGTTAGTGTAGTACGTCCTCTGCACAGTGTGCACCTAAAGCTACCTAAAGAAAATTAGTGGTGTTCTTCTGATCCTATTAGTACAGTACCGCAGGCAGCTGCAGTATTTACAAGTTAGTGTAGTGCGTCCTCTGCACAGTGTGCACCTAAAGCTACCTGAAGAAAATTAGTGGTGTTCTTCTTATCCTATTAGTACAGTACTACAGGCAGCTGTAGTATTTACAAGTTAGTGTAGTGCGTCCTCTGCACAGTGCGAACCTAAAGCTACCTGAAGAAAATTAGTGGTGTTCTTCTGATCCTATTAGTACAGTACCGCAGGCAGCTGTAGTATTTACAAGTTAGTGTAGTGCATCCTCTGCACAGTGTGCACCTAAAGCTACCTGAAGAAAATTAGTGGTGTTTTCTGATCCTATTAGTACAGTACCGCAGGCAGCTGCAGTATTTACAAGTTAGTGTAGTGCGTCCTGTGCACAGTGTGCACCTAAAGCTACCTGAAAAAAATTAGTGGTGTTCTTCTGATCCTATTAGTACAGTACCGCAGGCAGCTACAGTATTTACAAGTTAGTTTAGTGCATCCTCTGCACAGCGTGCACCTAAAGCTACCTAAACAAAATTAGTGGTGTTCTTCTGATCCTATTAGTACAGTACCACAGGCAACTGCAGTATTTACAAGTTAGTGTAGTGCGTTCTCTGCACAGTGTGCACCTAAAGCTACCTGAAGAAAATTAGTGGTGTTTTTCTGATCCTATTTGTACAGTACCACAGGCAGCTGTAGTATTTACAAGTTAGTGTAGTGCATCCTCCTCACAGTGTGTACCTAAAGCTACCTGAAGAAAATTAGTGGTGTTCTTCTGATCCTATTAGTACAGTACCGCAGGCAGCTGCAGTATTTACAATTTAGTGTAGTGCGTCCCCTGCACAGTGTGCACCTAAAGCTACCTGAAGAAAATTAGTGGTGTTCTTCTGATCCTATTAGTACAGTACCACAGGCAACTGCAGTATTTACAAGTTAGTGTAGTGCGTTCTCTGCGCAATGTGCACCTAAAGCTACCTGAAGAAAATTAGTGGTGTTTTTCTGATCCTATTTGTACAGTACCACAGGCAGCTGTCGTATTTACAAGTTAGTGTAGTGCGTCCTCTGCACAGTGTGTACCTAAAGCTACCTGAAGAAAATTAGTGGTGTTCTTCTGATCCTATTAGTACAGTACCGCAGGCAGCTGCAGTATTTACAATTTAGTGTAGTGCATCCCCTTCACAGTGTGCACCTAAAGCTACCTGAAGAAAATGAGTGGTGTTCTTCTCATCCTATTAATACCACAGGCAGGCAGCTACAGTATTTACAGTTAGTGTAGTGCGTTCTCTGCACAGTGTGCACCTAAAGCTACCTGGAGACAATTGCTGTCGTTCTGCTCCTATTAATACCACAGGCAGGCAGCTACAGTATTTACAGTTAGTGTACTGTGTCCTCTGCACAGTGTGCACCTAAAGCTACCTGAATAAAATTGGTGTTGTTCTTCTGCTCCTATTAATACCACAGGCAGGCAGCTACAGTATTTACAGTTAGTGTACTGTGTCCTCTGCACAGTGTGCACCTAAAGCTACCTGAATAAAATTGGTGTTGTTCTTCTGATCCTATTAATACCACAGGCAGGCAGCTACAGTATTTACAGTTAGTGTACTGTGTCCTCTGCACAGTGTGCACCTAAAGCTACCTGAAGAAAATTGGTGGTGTTCTCATACTAATAATACTACAGGCAGGCAGTTGATTCTGCTAGCTGCAGTATCAGTATATATATATATACATCCCAGCTTTGTGCAGCTACATCTCACTGCAGGCCATTAGTATGTCTGGAAGGCCAACAAGGAGAGGCAGACAGTCACAAGCCAATAAAAGAGGGCAAGCAGGCTCTGTGTCTAGAGGCAACAGTGCTGGTCGTGGAGACGGTGCATCCTCATAAGCACGTGGCCGTGGGACACGCGTGTCCTTTCTTTCGGCAGGTGGCCACATTGAGCCGCAACATGCGGAAGACTTGGTAAAGTGGATGACCAAGCCGTCCTCATCCTCCTCATCCTCTCTCACCCAGGCTCAGGTTACTTTGTCTGGCAAAGCAGCTGCCAACATGGCCTCTTCCCTTGGCTCAATGGCATCAGTCACTCCTTCCCTAGCCCCACCATGTCCTCCTGAGGAGTCCGCAGAACTGTTTGACCACAGTGTTGGGTACATTCTCCAGGAGGATGCCCAGCGTTTTGAAGGCTCCAATGATGGTACCCAGCTAGAGGAAGGCAGTAACGTGAGCCCAGAAAGAGGGGGTGCCCAAGAAGGACAGCAATCTGGCAGTCATGTTCCCCCTGCTGCAGCATACTGCCAGCTTTGCTCCAGTGATGAGGAGGGGGGGATGATGAGGTCACTGATTCCAGGTGGGGCCTGATAGGAGAGAGGGGGAGGAGGAGGAGGCACATCACCAACGAGGCAGGATGCCTTTCAGGGGCCAGCTTAAGGGCAGCACACCGACTGCATCACACCGCAGAGCTCCGCATGTGCAGGGCGCTGCTGTCTCTTATTCCAAAAATTCTTTGATGTGGGCCTTTTTTGAGATGAGTGCATCAGATCCCACCGCTGATATTTGCAACATATGTTTCAAGCGTATCTCTCGTGGCCAAAACATCTCCCGCTTGGGCACCACATGCTTGACCAGACATGTGTTGACCTGCCATGCAGTTCGTTGGCAAGCATACCTAAAACACCCACACCAAAGAAGAAAGAGGACCTCTCCTTGCTCCTCATCAGCTGGGATCTCCAACCCCACTATATCTTCAGTCCTCTCTGAGACCTGCACTGAGAGGAATGAAGGTGTAGAATTAGGTGTGTCACAGCCAAGTACTTAGGGGCAATCTACTATCGGTACACCGACGTCAGATTGTACCAGGCAAATTTCCCTGCCCCAGCTGCTGCACTGCCAAAAGAAGTTCGCTCCCAGCCATCCACATGCCCAGCGGTTGAATGCTAGCTTGGCTAAATTGCTAGCACTTCAACTGCTGCCTTTTCAGTTGGTAGACTCTGCCCCCTTCCGTGAGTTTGTGGAATGTGCGGTTCCTCAGTGGCAGGTTCCCAAATGCCACTTTTTCTCACGGAAGACGATTACGGCTCTCTACCAGCATGTTGAAGGCAATGTCTTGGCCTCGCTGGACAGGGCGGTCAACGTTAAGGTGCATATTACCGCTGACTCATGGCCCAGCAGGCATGGACAGGGACATTACCTATCTTTCACCGCGCACTGGGTGACTCTTCTGGCAGCTGGGAAGGATGCAGGACAAGGTGCAGTAATGCTGGAGGTTGTTCTGCCAACACGCCTCCAAAATACTACTAGTTGTGATTCTGCTACACCTCTCTCCTCCACCCCCCCTCCTCTTCTTCTTCCTCCATGGCCTCTTCCTGTGCTGATTTGACTTCGGAACCAGCGGTGCTCCGTAGGCGTTCAAGGGGCTACGCAAGCACGCAAGCCAAAAGATGCCATGTGGTGCTTGAGCTGGTGTGCTTGGGGGACAGGAGCCACACTGATGCAGAGATTCTGCCAGCTCTGCAGGGGCATGTTCAGAGGTGGTTGACGCCACGCCAGCTTAAGGCAGGTATGGTGGTTTGCAACAATGGCACTAACCTCTTCTCCGCCCTCCGACAGGGAAAACTGACCCATGTGCCCTGTTTGGCTCACATCCTTAACTTGGTGGTGCAGCAGTTCTTGGGCAGGTACCCGGGCTTACAGGATGTCCTGAGGCAGGCCAGGAAAGTCTGTGTGTATTTCCGCAGGTAATATAATGCCAGTGCTCAGCTGGCTGACCTCCAAAAAGAATTTAACCTGCCCAAGAACCGCCTAATCTGTGACATGCCCATCAGGTGGAACTCAACGTTGGCCATGCTGCAGCGACTGCAAACGCAGCAGAGGGCCATCAATGAGTACCTGTGCGACTATGGCACCAGGACAGGGTCAGGGGAGCTGTTTTTTTTTCCCCACACCAGTGGGCCATGATCAGGGATGCATGCACTGTCCTTTCACCATTTGAGGAGGCCACGAGGATGGTGAGCAGTGACAGTGCATGCATCAGTGACACTGTCCCCCTTGTCCATCTGTTGGAGCGCACGCTGCATGGAATAATGGACAGGGCACTTGAGGCAGAACAGAGGCAGGAAGAGGAGGACTTCCTTAGCTCTCAAGGCCCCCTTTATCCAGACAGTGTTCCTGCGTGCCCGCCGATAACACAGGATGAGGAGGAGGAGGAGGAGGAGGAAGAGGAGGATTGTGTCAGCATGGAGGTGGAGCCTGGCACTCAGCATCAGCAGCAGTCTTTAAGGGATCATTTACAGTCCCAAGAAACCCATGGACTTGTATGTGGCTGGGAGGAGGTAGCTGCGGATCATGTCGTCCTTAGTGACCCAGAGGATTCCGGACCGAATGCCTCAGCATACCTACGCTGCATGGCCTCCCTGATCCTGCAAAGCCTGCTGAAGGATCCTCGTATTCGTGGTATCAAGGAGAGGGATCAATACTGGCTGGCAACCCTCCTTGAACCACGTTACAAGGGTAAGGTTGCAGACCTTATCTTGCCATCGCAGAGGGAGCAGAGGATGAAACATCTTCGGGGTGCCTTGCAGAAAGGTCTGTGCAAAGCGTTCCCAGAGACTGGGAGGTTACAAACTCCTGTTCCTGGACAACATTTTGCTGAGGCTTTGGTCAGTCAAAGAAGGAGCGGTGGAGAAGGAGGCCGCCTTACCGATGCGTTCAGACAATTTTTTAGTCCACAGCCCCAAGGTCTGATCGGTTCCAGCAACCATCGCCAGCGTCTCTTTTACATGGTGCAGGAATATCTAGGGGCAAGATCTGACTTGGACACCTTTCCCACCGAAAATCCTCTGGGTTACTGGGTCTTGAGGATGGATCACTGGCCAGCGCTTGCAAAGTATGCATTTGAGCTACTTGCCTGTCCTGCATCCAGCGTTCTTTCGGAACGCACATTCAGTGCTGCTGGAGGTTTTGTAACTGATCACAGGGTGCGCCTGTCCACCGACTCTATTGATCGACTGACCTTCATAAAAATGAATCAGTCTTGGATCACCACCAGCTACCAAGCACCTGATGCTGATGTAACCGTATCATTTTTTTTGAAATGTCAGATCCCTTCAAGACTGCCTATGCTGATGCTGAGTGACTATCCTGTTATGCTGAGTGACTATCCTCTTCCTCCTCAATTATCATGCTGATAGCTTGTAAGAATATTTTTGGTTCTGGGCGCCGCCACCAGTGGCTAAGGCCCAATTTTTCAGCCCCTGTTTAACAGGAGCGTGTAATTACATTTTTTGATGCAATACTTGGCAGCAGGGCTCGTTCCTGTGCTCCAACTAGAGTATCTGTGAGGGGTTGCAGTGTTGTGGCACCAGCACCAGTGCCTAAGGCCCAATTTTTCTGCCCCTGTTCAACAGGGACATGTAATTAGAATTCTTGATTTAATATTTCACAGCAGGGCCGTTTCTGCGCCCACCAAGAGTAACTGAGGACTTACAGTGTTGTGACACCAGCACCACCACCACCAAAGGCCCAATTTTTCTGGCCCTGTTCAACAGGGGCATGTAATTACAATTCTTGATCTAATATTTCACAGCAGGGCCCTGTGAGGGCTAACAGTGTTTTGGCAACACCAACACCTAAGGCCCCAATTTCTGCAGAGTATATAGGGCAGGACCGTACTTTCAAACATCCAATTTACAAACGGCTCCTACTTACAAACGGAAGGAGACAACAGGAAGTGAAATGAAATCTACCCCTAGGAAGGGAAATTCTCTCCTGTAAGAGTTAATATGGGAAAAACATTTCTCCTTTCCACTGATGCTTTATCGCCAATCCTTGTTTCACTAAAAACCCCAAATTTTCAAAAAACATTTGTCATTGGGACAAAAAGTGAGGTGAAATCTTCTGAAGAGGAGCACCGACAGCAAAACAAATGTCTCAGGGGTGATAACCCTTCCCTATGTTTTCCAAAAAGCTTAAAATAGATTTTTTTTGCTGGAGCTAAACATGTTAAAAATGTACCAGTTCAAAATTACAAACAGATTCTACTTAACCACAAACCTACAGTCCCTGTCTTGTTTGCACTGCCTGTATACTGCTGCTCGGAGTATATATGGCCTGGTGGCCCCACACCTTTCCTTTTTTTAATTTGGGTGCGGGGTTCCCCTTAATATCCATACAAGACCCAAAGGGCCTGGTAATGGACTGGGGGGTACCAATGCCATTTGTCTCACTGAATTTCATCCATATTGCCAGGACCCGACATTACATTAAAGCCGCAAGCAGTTTTAAATGACTTTTTTTCCTTTAAAAATGTCATTTTGTGCAGGGACTGTTCTAAGCACAGGAAACACGCGCCACTTTACAGGCATACTATAGACACCCCCCAGGTACGATATTTAAAGGAATATTTTTTTTTTTTTTTTTTTACTTTAAGCATCATTAAAATCACTGCTCCCGAAAAAACTGATGTTTTTAAAACTTTTTTTTGCATTGATATATGTCCCCTGGGGCAGGACCCGGGCCCCTAAACCCTTTTTAGGACAATACCATGCAAATTAGCCTTTAAAATTAGCACTTTTGATTTTGAACGTTCGAGTCCCATAGACGTCAATGGGGTTCTAACGTTCGTGCAAATATTCGGTCCGTTCGCAGGTTTTGGTGCGAACCGAACCGCTGGGTGTTCGGCTCATCCCCAATCCTTTGTCTTATTTTGTCTAGGGTTTTGAAAATTGTTTGGTTTCCATCCTGTTTGGGGGCCATTGGTCTGAGGCCAGGCATACGCATATTTGCCAGCAAAGGCTAACTTATCTCTAGTGAGTTTTCCCTCTTTTTTAAGGAGGCGGTCCTTTGTGAATAATTCAATGTGTTCTTTCAACTGTATATCTATTGCCTTAAAGCATGGAGTAGTGATTAGTGTAGCATTATCAGTATATACCTTATGAATTCCTGCATCAGCCAATTGGAGTTCTTTTGTATAGTATTCAGCCAGTCGGTCCATCTTTTTTTTTTGGAACAGTCCCCCAAATTTTGTTCCCACCGATTTTTGAACTCAAGATCAATGGCCAATACATTGGGGCACACCTGAACGCTCGACCTTTAGGGTTCAGGCCTTCCTCCTATATTTTGCTCAAAATATCTTATGTGCAAGAACAGGCTAGATTTCCATTGAAATACCTTAAGAAGCTTTTGAAAGAATCTCCAACTCTACATCTGTCCCCTGGGATTGAGAACAGGATTTTTCTATCTGCAGCATAAAACCCAACCGTTACCTGCAAGGTCCGACATAGTGTTCTATAGAGGAAAAAAAAGAAATTTGTAACAAATAGTTAATTTGATAGTATATGACTAGATAGTTATCACTCTATAGGTATACACTATAATTATTATATCCAATCATAAGAGTGATTCAGTAGGGGGTTTGGTGTTTGCCATCTGCTATATTAATAATTTAAGGTAAATCGCACATATGCCACATCCGTATGAATCATTTAGAAAAGAAAACGTTTTTCCCCACTTGGTCAGACTTTAGAGGCAGATTTGAGCAACAGTATCATTTAAAAATATTTTAATAAGTATAGACATGTAAAAAATATAAAATTATAAAAAGGTATGGGTCCACTAATAGCCAAGGAGTGGTCAGATAGAGAGGACGTCACATATACCCAAATGGAAAAATTACATTCAACAGTATGACATCAAAGAATGCTTGAGTCCTGTGCATTTATGCGTTTGACTTGATCGCCTCTTCAGGACACACATTGGGGGGTATAGGAACAGGTCTCACTACATAAAATAGAAGAACATGTCATTTAAAAAAGTATTCATAAATATATCCAAATAAATATCGATAAATCACAATACATCAGAGAATAAATAAATATGAGAATAAATACTGTTTATTCTCTGATGTATTGTGATATATCGATATTTAAAGCGGGGTTCCACTCAAATTTTTAAATTAATCTTACCCCCTTCAGTTAATTGCATAGATGTTAAAATGCCTCACGGAAAAATTTTTTATCGCTGTAATTACCTTTATATTCTACTTTATTGTGGCACTTCCTGTCTCTCCTCCCATGGGTGTAGGCGTGCTGATTGCCTTTCCCCAGCGCTGCACTGTCTCCTGGGAGCTTAGTGTTAGGCTTCCGTGCGGGAACAATGATTATGCCTGTGAACAAGCTGTGAAAGAACAGCATTCACCGCATCCAGGAAATCAATGCTTGTGGGCTTCACATGCCCACAAGCAAGATGGAAACAGTCAGCATCACATTTTTAAAGTTATTCTTCAGTACGAAAACAGACAGAGGTGGAAATATTACACCCAAACTGTGAGTATTATTTTGGGATTAGCAAAGTGTCTCAATGACCTAAAAAAAAAAAAAAAAAAGATTGGTCGCCGGACTCCCACTTTAATTGGATATATATATGAATATATGAATATGTAAATATACCTGTAAATTAAGTTTTTACAAAATGTAACTTTCTGGGGACCTATGTATTGAAAAGTCACTGCAACCCTGCTCCTCAGCCACAGAATGTATTCTATACTTCCAAGTCTCCTCTAGCTATTGTGGTTCCTCCTGCAAGCTCGTAAGTAACTATAGGAAGTACAAGCCAGTGGGAGGAACCACAGCAGCCAGAGTTTTCAACTCCTCTGATGGCTAAATACTTGCAGTTTCTGGGAAGTGGACTTTTTTTTTGTAAAGGTAGCCTATGGTGATAAAGGTTTTCATTCAAAAATAAAGAAAACATTGCACTGGATTCTTGCAGTGCGTTATAGAAAACTCAGATTAAGTGAGATGAAATTTATTTTCTGATTTTACCACAGCTACATTGTTTGCTGAATGGAATTATTAGCCACTGATTAGTTATTACCTGCAATTGCTATTTAAATTGTATGATTTCCTATTCTTGGTTACATCACGTTATTGAGCAGAACTCCATGTCATTAAGAAAGTCTTTTATAAACACCTGTGATAAAATTTTAAACAATACATTTGTCATGGAAAGGCTGTTGAAATACGTCTGCACATGCCAATAATATTTTTATAACACTGTAAATTAGATTGTTGGGGAATACCTCTGTACTCTGCACAGTTAAATGAAAGGAAACAACATATTACTATGCATTTTTACGTTGACTCTCAATTGGACAATACAATATAGTCAATTTGCACTCTATTATCCAGTAATGTAAGTATGATATTGGAGGATATTCATACACAGTAAAGGAATGTTAGCCATCTCAATGGTTAGTAGCCTTCTATAATAAAGAATAATAGCATATAGAAGATGTACTATAAGTTGGTGCCAAGTTAGCTATGGCATGGATACAAATGCACCGTGTTTAAGTCTGTGTCTGTTTTGCTTCTGCAGCGCTTAGTTCTTTGTCAGACATTATGCCAAATTGGAGTTAGATTTATAGCTCTGAATCACAACCCAATAAGGGTGATAAAAAATAGCAAGAAAGCATGGCAGAGTGATTAAAGTGTTCAGTCTAGAATTCACATTTTCATTGGCCTAATCTCTTACTTTATCTTTTACTGTGTACTGAAAAATGAGAACCACACAGAAAATGTGGCACTGATGTAAGGGGCATATTACAAGGACGAGTTTAATATACTGGCAGATGGAATTATGTGGAATTGATTTATTAAAACCAGAATCAAGAAGACTAGAGTGAATTGAGCAGCTGCCCACAGTAGCTCCCAGGTATGGGGTGGGTAAAATTTGGCCAATGGCACCACAGTTTGATGGTACCCTCATTCTTTTTTTTTCCTGCAGCACCCACTGAATTATTTTAAACGGTAAACAAAATGTAGATGTAAAATAATGTGCACACAAAAAAAATACTTCATCAAAATGAATGGTCAGCACTTTAAAAAAAAAGAAAAGAAAGAAACCCCAAAAATATATTAAAAAAACACTAAAATACCATGATAATTCTATACAAAATTCAGTATTAACCAGCACCCGGCTCTGAATGCACTGGTTCATGGAAATTAAAGTGTATGTATCAGTAAAACTTTTTTAAGCTCATCTGTCCTTTGTTAAAGCAGATCTTCACTGAATCTGTGCACAAACAAAAACACTATTTAATTCATTTTTAATATTCAAAACAAACTCCCCTATCCATCCATGTCTCCATGCTTTATTTTGTTGAGAAATCACTTTGAAAAACACTAGAATTTCTGGCCGTGGCCATATTGAGTAAGGGCAAATCATTCAGTGAAATTATGTAGCATTTACTTCCTGGAATCCATCTGCCCTTAGCTCAAGCAAGCATGCATACAGGAGAGTGTGCATAGCTGTTAAAACCCCTCCTCCTCTCCTCCCCCCTGAAGACTCCTGGGATGTATGACATAATTTGCCTTTGGTAAGAATCAGAAAGTAACTGAAGAAATGTAAAAAAAATAATTTTAAACAAGTAAATATTATATACAGTACATTCCTATCTATTTTCTAATGCCAGGAGCATGAGGATTAAAAACAAATCAATGTTGATTGAAAGAGTGAAGTTTCACTTTAAGCAATCCACTTTTCTTAACTATACAGGGGGTCCCCGGGTTACGAACGAGATAGGGACTGTAGGTTTGTTCTTAAGTCAAATTTGTTTGTAAGTCGGAACAGTACCTTTTTTAAGTGCAAATCCAGTCTCAGAGTCAGGAAGTGAAATTAAATCCATCTAATGAGGATACAGACAGTATAATTTTTTTTATTTTAATTATTCTTTACTTTTTTTAATTACTTTGTTATTTTTTTTTTAAATTTAATTTAATACTGTATTTCTTATTTTTTTTATTTATTTTTTTTTATCAATTTATTTATTGATCACACAGGAGAAAACAATTCCCTGTGTGATAGCAATTGGAGGTGACAGGTTCCCTTTATTGACCCTGTCACCTCCTAGCACTGCTAGATTTTCTGTCATAGCTGAGAGGGGAGGAGCACAGCTCTCCCCTCTCACTCTTTACATGGCGGCAGGGACAGGAGGAACAGGTACAGTACACTGCATATTGTGCATATATTAAGCATATTACAGTACTGCCGGGCTGCTCACCTGATGACACAGCAAGGAGATGGATAGATGGTGTGTCCAGGCAGGCCGGCCGTAGTGCACCTCCGCGGGGCAGCGCTCGTAGGAAAGCCCGGGGATCCTGGAGGCTTCACTAGGCCGGACAAGGCCGCGGTGACGTCACTCGGGCCCCGTTCGTAAGTAGGGGTCATTCGTAAGTCGGATGTTCGTAAGTCGGGGACCCCCTGTATCCTGAGATGAAAAATAGGAAGACATTTTATTCCAAACTCTGTAGGCATAGAGGGGTTGATTAACTAAAGGCAACTAGACTGTGCACTTTGCAGTTGATCCAGAGCTTAGTAAATGAGATTAAGCCTAATTTAGAAAAGAATACTTAATCACATGCAAGGAAAAACAAAAGGAATAAAACCATTTTTCCTTGCATATGATTGGATGATGAAAGTCAGCAGAGCTACTTTGCTCTGGAGCAACTGCACTCAATTTGCCTTTAGTAAATTAACCTCAGAGTGTATAGGCCTATTACCCTAATCCACCTGTGAGGAGCTGAGGCTGCCCAGAAGGAAGCCTCTTCTAAAGATGATGCACAAGAAAGCCTGAAAACAGTTTGCTGAAGACAAGCAGACTAAGGACATGGATTACTGGAACCATGTTCTGTGGTCCAAGATAAACTTATTTGGTTCAGATAGTGTTAAACGTGTGTAGCAGCAACCAGGTGAGGAGTACAAAGACAAGTGTGTCTTGCCTGCAGTCAAGCATGGTGGTGGGAGTGACATGTTCTGGGGCTATATATATATATATATATATATATTCAAATGTATATATATATATATTAATTATTAATACACCGCCTGAAGTGTATTAGACACAGTACACCACCGAATGCACTGTAGATATAGGCTATACTAAATATATATATATATATATATATATATATATATATATATATATATATATATATATATATATATATATATATATATATATATATATATATATATATATATATATATATATATATATATATATATATATATATATATATACATATATACATACATATATACATATATATATATATATATATATATATATATATATATATATATATATATATATATACACACAGTCAGGTCCATAAATATTGGGACATCGACACTATTCTAATCTTTTTGACTCTATACACCACCACAATGGATTTGAAATGAAACGAACAAGATGTGCTTTAACTGCAGACTTTCAGCTTTAATTTGAGGGTATTTACATCCAAATCAGGCTTGGAGAAATATAGGGATGGAAGCGTGGAGGTAGTTGCTGGCACTTGCCTAACCACGCATGCACACCTACTAGTTGGAGGTTGGGACTATCTCGGCACTTATAATAAGATAGGGTTGAGAAGAGATATATAAAAAAATATAAGCTTTAATAATTACAAAACACATTTACAAAATGGTACATACATAACATACTAAAATAGATTAGATACACCGCACTTAACACAAACATAAACGGATAGAACCGTAGAGTTTCTTGTGGAGAGGGGTGTCTAAGTTTGTTTCCTCAACCAGTTTCGCGGTTAAAACCGCTTCTTCAGGAGGGATAGGTCTACAAATGATTAATACATTTTAATTTAGACAAGAATAAAAATAACAGCAAGGAAATTTTAAACACAATATAATACAATAATGTTGGCAAAATAGAAGACTGGCTCACCAACTCAGACGGATTCAATGGGAAAGTGGGACCCCCTAAAAACAAACCCACAGCAGACATCCAAATCAGGTGAATGGTGTAGGGATTACAACAGTTTGTATATGTGGCTCCCACTTTTTAAGGGACCAAAAGTAATGGGACAATTGGCTGTTCAGCTGTTCCATGGCCAGGTGTTATTCCCTCATTATCCCATTTACAAAGAGCAGATAAAAGGTCCAGAGTTCATTTCAAGTGTGCTATTTGCATTTGGAATCTGTTGCTGTCAAATCTCAATATGAGATCCAAAGAGCTGTCACTATCAGTGAAGCAAGCCATCATTAGGCTGAAAAAACCCCAAAACAAACCCATCAGAGAGATAGCAAAATCATTAGGTGTGGCCAAATCAACTGTTTGGAACATCCTTAAAAAGAAATAATGCACCAGTGAGCTCAGCAACACCAAAAGACCCGGAAGACCATGGAAAACAACTGTGGTGGATGACCGAAGAATTCTTTCGTGGTGAAGAAAACACCCTTCACAACAGTTGGCCAGATCAAGAACACTCTCCAGGAGGTAGGTATATGTGTGTCAAAGTCAACAATCAAGAGAAGACTTCACCAGAGTGAATACAGAGGGTTCACCACAAGATGTAAACCATTGGAGAGCCTCAAAAACAGGAAGGCCAGATTAGAGTTTGCCAAACAACATCTAAAAAAGCCTTCACAGTTCTGGAACAACATCCTATGGACAGATGAGACCAAGATCAACTTGTACCAGAGTGATGGGAAGAGAAGGGTATGGAGAAGGAAAGGAACTACTCATGATCCAAAGTATACCACCTCATCAGTGAAGCATGGTGGTGGTAGTGACATGGCGTGGGCATGTATGGCTGCCAATGGAACTGGTTCTCTTGTATTTATTGATGATGTGACTGCTGAAAAAAGCAGCAGGATGAATTCTGAAGTGTTTCGGGCAACATTATCTGCTCATATTCAGCAAAATACTTCAGAACTCATTGGATGGCGCTTCACAGTGCAGATGGACAATGACCCGAAGCATACTGCAAAAGCAACCAAAGAGTTTTTTTAAGGGAAAGAAGTGGAATGTTATGCAATGGCCAAGTCAATCACCTGACCCGAAGCCGATTGAGCATGCATTTCACTTGCTGAAGAAAAAACTGAAGGGAAAATGCCCCAAGAACAAGCAGGAACTGAAGACAGTTGCAGTAGAGGCCTGGCAGAGCATCACCAGGGATGAAACCCAGCGTCTGGTGATGTATATGCGTTCCAGACTTCAGGCTGTAATTGACTGCAAAGGATTTGCAACCAAGTATTAAAAAGTGAAAGTTTGATGGATGATTGTTAATCTGTCCCAATACTTTTCGTCCCTTAAAAAATGGGAGGCACATATACAAACTGTTGTAATTCCTACACCGTTCACCTGATTTGGATGTAAATACCCTCAAATTAAAGCTGAAAAAAGTCTGCAGTTAAAGCACATCTTGTTCGTTTCATTTCAAATCCATTGTGGTGGTGTATAGAGCCAAAAAGATTACAATTGTGTCGATGTCCCAATATTTATGGACCTGACTGTATATTAATACACTGCCTGCACTGACTGAATATCGAGTAAACACTGACTATATAGTCTATGCCACATGCAGAGTATATACATATATATATATATATATATATATATACATATATATATATATATATATATATATATATATATATATATATATATATATATATTTATATATATATATATATATATATTAGACTTACTGTATATATATATATATATATATATATCTATATATATCTATATATATATATATATATAGATATATATAGATATATATATATATATATATATATATATATCTATCTATCAAATACACTGCCACTAACTGAATAACCTGCCTGCTTAATCTAACTCAGGCTATCTTTCTTTCCACGCCAACAACACTACACAGGGACGCTATGTAACCACCCTTATTTAGTGTGGGCCGTGGACTAATGCCGTATATGCACGAGCAGACTTTTTGACCAGACTGGTCCGACGGACCAAGTCCGGCGGACAATCCGATCACGTGTGGGCTTCATCAGACCTTCAGCGGACTTTTCCAGTTGAAAATCTGACGGACTTTAGATTTGAAACATGCTTCAAATCTTTCCGACGGACTCGAGTCCGGTCGAAAAATCCGCTCGTCTGTATGCTAGTCCGACGGATGAAAACCCACGCTAGAACAGCTATTGGCTACTGGCTATCAACCTCCTTATCAACCTCCTTATTTAGTCCGGTCGTACGTCATCACGTACGAATCCGTCGGACTTTGGTGTGATCGTGTGTGGGCAAGTCTGTTTGTTCAAAAGTCCGTCGGAAGGCCGTCAAAAGTCCGTCAAAAGTCAGTCGGATAGTCCGTCAGACCAGTCCGGTAGAAAAGTCCGCACGTGTGTACGCGGCATTAGTCCCCCCTGAGCCATTACCCAATTATGGCTCTCTCAGCAGAGCGTGCTGTGATTGGCCAAAGCATACAGGTCAGGTGCATACTTTGGCAATCATCGTACAGCAATGCACTGCGATCTCGCAGTGCATTATGGGGCGTTCCGCGGCGCTCAAATTTCCCGCGAACACCCTATAATGTTCGCTGCTCTGGGAAAGAGTGAACACCTGATGTTCGAGTCAAACTTATGTTCAACCCGAACACCAAGTTCATCCATAATGTTGATTGTATCTGTGTGTACATGCTTGGTCTAGAAAAGCCCCAAAAAAAATATCTAGGCAAAAGACGACACAGTTATATAAACATATTTAAATTAAAACATGTTAGAAAAAAACTATTTGATAGAACCTCTTTACAGCTGCGTAGTGTTCTTATTCACTGTTGTTTAGAAAAACCTAAAAATAGATGGAAAAACATCACTGGCTTCCAAGCTTCATAGTTCTCTCTTGCTGTCTATTTAATAGATTCCTTATTGTTCCTTTATAATGCTGCCATTAATTTACTGTTTAATTTTTCTCCTCGTCTTGTTGGTCTTGCACTTCGATTGACCTTGGAGGGGGTCTGGGAAGGTAGCCATGGAATGGATGTTGTCTATTTTCTCACTAGCTGCTACCCAGCATTCAGCATCTGTGCGGGTTATTTTCCATTTGTTCCTTGTTTTGTTATTCATGTTGCTAATGATATGTTTATAAACATATTCACTGCTGGCAACCATAATACCACAATAAATCTTAGCTGTTTCCATTTACTGTCATATGGTCAGTATCAAACTAAGGTTTGGTCAGCCCACTTCATTCATTTATTTTATTAAATCAGCGCTCCAACCGAATAACTAAATGTACAATTTTAAGCATAACTCAGGCCAAGAATTGTTTTTATTTTGGCCATGGTTGACTTAAGAGTTAAAACCCCTCTCAGGATTTTTTTTAGCTGTTTTTTTAGTCATTGGAAATAGCTTTATGGTGTTGTCACTGAGACAGGAAGGAAGCATAATCTGCACAAAGGGCAAAAGTAAAAGTATTTTTACACAGGGTTTTATTGCTGCCTTCACTTCCACTGGGGAGATCTCCACATTCTGTTTAGCCAAGGAAGTAACATGAAAGCTCCCCTATGGGGACACACAGAGAACTAAAAACATAGCAGGGGTTATGAACCTTCCTTATGCTAATCAAAGCCAAAAAATGTTTTGGCTGGAATTTGGCTACACATGCATCACCTGCTTTAACTGGCATTATTTTTTATTAATATTCAGAATTGATATAGCTCCAACAGTTTTCACAATGGTTTACCATTAAAGAAATGCAGTACAGTTACAATACAATGAAATACAAAAGCGATCTGAGGGCCCTGCTCATAAGAGTTTACAATCTGAAAGGGAGAGTCAAATTATACAAATGGTAATAATTGTGGGGGATGAACTAATGAGGAAACAAAATGTACAGTTTATTAGGTGGAAGTGGGATAAGCCCCCCTAAAGAAATTAGATTTCAGATATCACCTAAAGGTGGACAGAATAGGAGGCAGACTGACAGATTGGGGTAAGGAGTTCCATAGAATGGGAGAGGCTCGGGAGAAATCCTTGAGGCAAGCAGAGCAGTAGGTGACAAGTAAGCTAGAGAGCTGGAGGTCTAGGGAGGAGTAAAGAAGACGGATTTGTTGAAATTTTTAGACAATATTGGTTGTGGACAAGGAGAGTGAGTGGAGATGTGAGGCACCAGCCACTAAAGAATTTTACACACTTTGGTTCCTAAGGCAATAACCCTTTTACACCAACCCCAGTCCACAGCAGACTCCAAGCCATGAGGTGAGCGATATGAAGTGCACCTGTCCTCTCACCTACCATGGCCACTGTCACCCACCGCAGTCACTTGCTTTATCCTCTGGCTGCTATTTCTTGTATAATGTGTCCCAACCTTGAAGGTTAAAATGTGTGCTTTCTCAAATATATTGACCACAAAGGTTACCCAGGTACAAATGTTCTGCAACAGCACAAAACTGTTTAACCCGGAGGGTTGAAGGGTTTTCCCTTTAAAGGTAGGTGTTTTTTGATACACCAATGGTACCATTGTTAACATTTCTCCCAGTAAATTACACAGACAACGTCCTCTAATGCATAAAGTTCTCTTTACTGACAAGCTTGAAAGTTGCATGTACATTTCACCTCATTCTCCAGAACATCTTCCACATACATGTACAATTAATTGCATGCAATTGGCTTTGTGATTTTCTGAGGTGCTGTGCTGCTGACTCAGTACACTGTCCCTAGCAGTTACATGAACAAAGGTACATAGAGAACTTAGTTCAGCTCATACCTGAGTTAGATAACGTTTAGAGAAACATTGACCATAAAGCTTGAATTCTCTGAAGAATGAGCCCATGGAAGGAATTGCAAAGCAAATGAAGAATTATATCACAGCTCTTGGTCCTTATAGATTTGCAATACTTCTATTGGACTGTCACACGAGGTTGGTTCCCCTGCATTTATATTCTTCTAAGGGAAAGTGACATACCTCCAGAGGAAATGTGTTATACATTACCCAACCCCTGCATCAATCAGACAGAATATTCAAGGCAGCACAGCATCTAGATCACAATGTCAAGTGCAATAAAATAACCATATATAATTGGCACCTGCCTACATGATACATGACAGAGTTGTGGATGGCTTTGTTGTTGTTCGTATTTTGAATTTTATTTGTTGGAAGAGCAGAGGAAAGTGGAGGGATTGGCAGAGAGGGGGAGCAGACAACAAGTGGTTGGTAAGGTGGACGATTCTGGCAGCAGCATTTATGATGAACTGAAGGGAATATTTTTGAGATGTTATGGAGACTAAGGTGGCAAGATCTGGGGAGTGATTGGATTTTGGGCTGAAAGGAGAGGTCAGAGTCCAGGATTACATCTATCACCCTGTCATGAAGGGAGGGAGTGATAGTGGTGACTAGGGATGAGCCGAACACCCCCCGGTTCGGTTCGCACCAGAACCCGCGAACGGACCGCAAGTTCGCACGAACGTTAGAACCCCATTGACGTCTATGGGACTCGAACGTTCGAAATCAAAAGTGCTCATTTTAAAGGCTAATTTGCATGGTATTGTCCTAAAAAGGGTGTGGGGACCCGGGTCCTACCCCAGGGGACATGTATCAATGCAAAAAAAACTTTTAAAAACGGCCGTTTTTTCGGGAGCAGTGATTTTAATGATGCTTAAAGTAAAAAAAAAAAAGTGAAATATTCCTTTAAATATCGTACCTGGGGGGTGTCTATAGTATGCCTGTAAAGTGACGCGTGTTTCCCATGTTTAGAACAGTCCCTGCACCAAATGTCATTTTTAAAGGAAAAAATCTCATTTAAAACTGCTTGCGGGTTTAATGTCATGTCGGGTCCTGCCAATATGGATGAAAATCAGTGAGACAAACGGCATGGGTACCCCCCAGTCCATTACCAGGCCCTTTGGGTCTTGTATGGATATTAAGGGGAACCCCGCACCCAAATTAAAATAAGGAAAGGTCCCTATATACTCTGAACAGCAGTATACAGGCGGTGCAAACAAGACAGGGACTGTAGGTTTGTTGTTAAGTAGAATCTGTTTGTAATTTTGAACATTTTTAACGTGTTTAGCTCCAGCCAAAAAATCTTTTCTAAGCTTTTTGGAAAACATAGGGAAGGGTTATCACCCCTGTGACATTTGTTTTGCGTCTTTCCTCCTCTTCAGAAGATTTCACCTCACTTTTTTGTCCCAATGAAAAATGTTTTTTGAAAATTTGGGTTTTTTTGTGGAACAAGGATTGGAAAGCATCAGTGGAAAGGAGAAATTGTTTTCCCATATTAACTCTTACATGAGAGAATTTCCCTTCCTAGGGGTAGATTTCATCTCACTTCCTGTTGTCTCCTTCCGTTTGCAAGTAGGAGTCGTTTGTAAGTTAGATGTTTGAAAGTAGGGTCCTGCCCTATATACTCAGCAGAAATTTGGGCCTTAGGTGTTGCTGTGGCCAAAACACTGTAAGCCCTCACAGGGCCCTGCTGTGAAATATTAGATCAAGAATTGTAATTACATGCCCCTGTTGAACAGGAGCTGAAAAATTAGGCCTTAGGCACTGGTGCTGGTGCCACAACACTGCAACCCCTCACAGACACTCTAGTTGGAATGCAGGAACGAGCCCTGCTGCAAAGTATTGCATCAAAAATTGTAATTACACGCCCCTGTTAGACAGGGGCAGAAAAATTGGGCCTTAGGCACTGGTGCTGGTGCCACAACACTGCAACCCCTCACAGACACTCTAGTTGGAACGCAGGAACGAGCCCTGCTGCAAAGTATTGCATCAAAAATTGTAATTACACGCCCCTGTTAGACAGGGGCAGAAAAATTGGGCCTTAGGCACTGGTGCTGGTGCCACAACACTGCAACCCCTCACAGACACTCTAGTTGGAACGCAGGAACGAACCCTGCTGCAAAGTATTGCATCAAAAATTGTAATTACACGCCCCTGTTAGACAGGGGCAGAAAAATTGGGCCTTAGGCACTGGTGCTGGTGCCACAACACTGCAACCCCTCACAGACACTCTAGTTGGAACGCAGGAACGAGCCCTGCTGCAAAGTATTGCATCAAAAATTGTAATTACACGCCCCTGTTAGACAGGGGCAGAAAAATTGGGCCTTAGGCACTGGTGCTGGTGCCACAACACTGCAACCCCTCACAGACACTCTAGTTGGAATGCAGGAACGAGCCCTGCTGCAAAGTATTACATCAAAAATTGTAATTACACGCCCCTGTTATACAGGGGCTGAAAAATTGTGCCTTAGGCACTGGTGGTGGCGCCCAGAACCAAAAATGTTCTTACAAGCTATCAGCGTGATGATTGAGGAGGAAGAGGATAATTACTCAGGGATAGTCACTCAGCATCAGCATAGGCAGTCTTTGAAGGGATCTGAAAAAAATTATTCAGTTACATCAGCATCAGGTGCTTGGTAGCTGGTGGTGATCCAAGACTGATTCATTTTTATGAAGGTCAGCCGATCGACCGAGTCAGTGGACAGACGCACCCTGTGATCGGTTACCACGCCTCCAGCAGCACTGAATGTGCGTTCCGAAAGAACGCTGGATGCAGGACAGGCCAGTAGCTCAATTGCATACTGTGCAAGCTCTGGCCAGTGATCCATCCTCAAGACCCAGTAACCCAGAGGATTTTCGGTGGGAAAGGTGTCCAAGTCTGATCTTGCCCCTAGGTATTCCTGCACCATGTAAAACAGACGCTGGCGATGGTTGCTGGAACCGATCATACCTTGGGGCTGCGGACCAAAAAATTGTCTGAACGCATCGGTCAGACGGCCACCTTCTCCACCGCTCCTTCTTTGACTGACCGAAGCCTCAGCAACACGTTGTCCAGAAACAGGAGTTTGTAACCTCCCAGTCTCTGGGAACGCGTTGCACAGACCTTTCTGCAAGGCCTCCCGAAGATGTTTCATCCTCTGCTCCCTCTGCGATGGCAAGATAAGGTCCGCAACCTTACCCTTGTAACGTGGATCAAGGAGGGTTGCCAGCCAGTATTGGTCCTTCTCCTTGATACCACGAATACGAGGATCCTTACGCAGGCTTTGCAGGATCAGGGAGGCCATGCAGCGTAGGTTTGCTGAGGCATTCGGTCCGGAGTCCTCTGGGTCACTAAGGACAACAACGTCCGCAGCCACCTCCTCCCAGCCACGTACAAGTCCATGTGTTCCTTGGGACTGATCCCTTAAAGACTGCTGATGCTGAGTGCCAGGCTCCACCTCCATACTGACACAATCTTCCTCCTCCTCCTCCTCCTCCTCCTCGTCCTCTTCCTGTGTGATCGGCGGGCACGCAGGAACACTGTCTGGATAAAGGGGGCCTTGAGAGCTAAGGAAGTCCTCCTCTTCCTGCCTCTGTTCTGCCTCAAGTGCCCTGTCCATTATTCCACGCAGCGTGTGCTCCAACAGGTGGACAAGGGGGACAGTGTCACTGATGCATGCACTGTCAGTGCTCACCATCCTCGTGGCCTCCTCGAATGGTGACAGGACAGTGCATGCATCCCTGATCATGGCCCACTGGCGTGGGGAAAAAAAACCAAGGTCCCCTGACCCTGTCCTGGTGCCATAGTCGCACAGGTACTCATTTATGGCCCTCTGCTGCGTGTGCAGCCGCTGCAGCATGGCCAATGTCGAGTTCCACCTGGTGGGCATGTCACAGATTAGGCGGTTCTTGGGCAGGTTAAACTCCTTTTGGAGGTCCGTCAGCCGAGCACTGGCATTATATGACCGGCGGAAATGCACACAGACTTTCCTGGCCTGCCTCAGGACATCCTGTAAGCCCGGGTACCTGCCCAAGAACCGCTGCACCACCAAGTTAAGGACGTGAGCCAAACAGGGCACATGGGTCAGTTGTCCCTGTCGGAGGGCAGAGAGGAGGTTGGTGCCATTGTCGCAAACCACCATTCCTGCCTTAAGTTGGCGTGGCGTCAACCACCTCTGAACCTGCCCCTGCAGAGCTGACAGAACCTCTGCCCCAGTGTGGCTCCTGTCCCCCAAGCACACCAGCTCAAGCACCGCATGGCATCTTTTGGCCTGCGTACTTGCGTAGCCCCTTGAACGCCTACGGAGCACCGCTGGTTCCGAGGAAGAGGCCATGGAGGAAGAAGAAGAGGAGGGGGTGGAGGAGAGAGGTGTGTCACAATCAGCATTTTGGAGGCGTGGTGGCGGAACAACCTCCAACACTACTGCACCTTGTCCTGCATCCTTCCCAGCTGCCAGCAGAGTCACCCAATGCGCCGTGAAACTTAAGTAACGTCCCTGTCCATGCCTGCTGGACCATGAGTCAGCGGTAATATGCACCTTACCGCTGACCGCCCTGTCCAGCGAGGCATGGACATTGCCTTCCACATGCCGGTAGAGAGCTGGAATCGCCTTCCGTGAGAAAAAGTGGCGTTTGGGTACCTGCCACTGAGGAACCGCACATTCCACAAACTCACGGAAGGGGGCAGAGTCTACCAACTGAAAAGGCAGCAGTTGAAGTGCTAGCAATTTTGCCAAGCTAGCATTCAACCGCTGGGCATGTGGATGGCTGGGAGCAAACTTCTTTCGGCGGTGCAGCAGCTGGGGCAGGGAAATTTGCCTGGTACAATCTGGCGTCGGTGTACCAAAAGCAGATTGCCCACAAGTACTTGGCTGTGACACACCTAATTCTACACCTTCATTCCTCTCACTGCAGGTCTCAGAGAGGACTGAAGGTCTAGTGGGGTTGGAAATCTCAGCTGATGAGGAGCAAGGAGAGATCCTCTTTGTTCTTTGGTGTGGGTCTTTTAGATATGCTTGCCAACGAACTGCATGGCAGGTCAACATATGTCTGGTCAAGCATGTGGTACCCAAGCGGGAGATGTTTTGGCCACGCGAGATACGCTTGAGACATATGTTGCAAATAGCAGCGGTGCGATCTGATGCACTCGTCTCAAAAAAGGCCCACACCAAAGAACTTTTTGAATAACGCGCAGAGACTGCAGCGCCCTGCACATGTGGAGCTTTGGGGTGTGATGCAGTCAATGTGCTGCCCTTAGGCTGGCCCCTGGAGGGCATCCTGCCTCGTTGGTGATGTGCCGCCTCCTCCTCCTCCTCCTCCTCCTCTCTCCTATCAGGCACCCACGTTGAGTCAGTGACCTCATCATCCCCTCCCTCCTCATCACTGGAGCAAACCTGGCAGTATGCTGCAGCAGGGGGAGCATGACTGCCAGATTGCTGTCCTTCTTGGGCACCCCCTCTGTCCGTGCTCATGTTACTGCCTTCATCGAGCTCAGTATCATCATCAGAGCCTTCCAAACGCTGGGCATCCTCCTGGAGCATGTACCCAACACTGTGGTCAAACAGTTCGAGGGAATCCTCATGAGGACATGGTGGAGCTAGGGAAGGAGTCACTGATGACATTGAGCTGAGGGAAGAGGCCGCTGCTTTGCCAGACAAAGCACCCTGGGCATGGGTGAGAGAGGATGAGGAGGATGAGGACGGCTTGGTCATCCACTCGACCAAGTTTTCTGCATGTTGCGGCTCAACACGGCCAGCTGCCGAAAAAAAGGCCAAGCGTGTCCCATGGCCACGTGCTGATGAGGATGCACCGTCTCCACGACCAGCACTAGACACAGAGCCTGCTTGCCCTCTCTTATTGGCTTGTGACTGTCTGCCTCTCCTTCTTGGCCTTCCAGACATACTAATGGCCTGTAGCTGCACTAAGCTGGGATAGAACACCTGTAATTTTCTTCAGGTAGCTTTATATACTGTAACCAGACAAGCCTGCCTGTCAGTAGGAAGATAACAGGAACGGATCTAGCTGAACACTGTGAGCAGGACGCACTGCACTAAATGTAAATAGCAGGAACGGATCTAGCTGAACACTGTGAGCAGGACGCACTGATTGCACTAAATGTAAATAGCAGGAACGGATCTAGCTGAACACTGTGAGCAGGACGCACTGCACTAAATGTAAATAGCAGGAACAGATCTAGCTGAACACTGTGAGCAGGACGCACTGCACTAAATGTAAATAGCAGGAACGGATCTAGCTGAACACTGTGAGCAGGACGCACTGACTGCACTAAATGTAAATAGCAGGAACAGATCTAGCTGAACACTGTGAGCAGGACGCACTGCACTAAATGTAAATAGCAGGAACGGATCTAGCTGAACACTGTGAGCAGGACGCACTGACTGCACTAAATGTAAATAGCAGGAACAGATCTAGCTGAACACTGTGAGCAGGACGCACTGCACTAAATGTAAATAGCAGGAACAGATCTAGCTGAACACTGTGAGCAGGACGCACTGCACTAAATGTAAATAGCAGGAACGGATCTAGCTGAACACTGTGAGCAGGACGCACTGACTGCACTAAATGTAAATAGCAGGAACAGATCTAGCTGAACACTGTGAGCAGGACGCACTGCACTAAATGTAAATAGCAGGAACAGATCTAGCTGAACACTGTGAGCAGGACGCACTGCACTAAATGTAAATAGCAGGAACGGATCTAGCTGAACACTGTGAGCAGGACGCACTGCACTAAATGTAAATAGCAGGAACGGATCTAGCTGAACACTGTGAGCAGGACGCACTGCACTAAATGTAAATAGCAGGAACGGATCTAGCTGAACACTGTGAGCAGGACGCACTGCACTAAATGTAAATAGCAGGAACGGATCTAGCTGAACACTGTGAGCAGGACGCACTGACTGCACTAAATGTAAATAGCAGGAACGGATCTAGCTGAACACTGTGAGCAGGACGCACTGCACTAAATGTAAATAGCAGGAACGGATCTAGCTGAACACTGTGAGCAGGACGCACTGCACTAAATGTAAATAGCAGGAACGGATCTAGCTGAACACTGTGAGCAGGACGCACTGCACTAAATGTAAATAGCAGGAACGGATCTAGCTGAACACTGTGAGCAGGACGCACTGACTGCACTAAATGTAAATAGCAAGAACGGATCTAGCTGAACACTGTGAGCAGGACGCACTGCACTAAATGTAAATAGCAGGAACGGATCTAGCTGAACACTGTGAGCAGGACGCACTGCACTAAATGTAAATAGCAGGAACGGATCTAGCTGAACACTGTGAGCAGGACGCACTGCACTAAATGTAAATAGCAGGAACGGATCTAGCTGAACACTGTGAGCAGGACGCACTGCACTAAATGTAAATAGCAGGAACGGATCTAGCTGAACACTGTGAGCAGGACGCACTGCACTAAATGTAAATAGCAGGAACGGATCTAGCTGAACACTGTGAGCAGGATGCACTGACTGCACTAAATGTAAATAGCAGGAACGGATCTAGCTGAACACTGTGAGCAGGACGCACTGACTGCACTAAATGTAAATAGCAGGAACGGATCTAGCTGAACACTGTGACCAGGACGCACTGCACTAAATGTAAATAGCAGGAACGGATCTAGCTGAACACTGTGAGCAGGACGCACTGCACTAAATGTAAATAGCAGGAACGGATCTAGCTGAACACTGTGAGCAGGACGCACTGCACTAAATGTAAATAGCAGGAACGGATCTAGCTGAACACTGTGAGCAGGACGCACTGACTGCACTAAATGTAAATAGCAGGAACGGATCTAGCTGAACACTGTGAGCAGGACGCACTGACTGCACTAAATGTAAATAGCAGGAACGGATCTAGCTGAACACTGTGAGCAGGACGCACTGCACTAAATGTAAATAGCAGGAACAGATCTAGCTGAACACTGTGAGCAGGACGCACTGACTGCACTAAATGTAAATAGCAGGAACAGATCTAGCTGAACACTGTGAGCAGGACGCACTGCACTAAATGTAAATAGCAGGAACGGATCTAGCTGAACACTGTGAGCAGGACGCACTGCACTAAATGTAAAGAGCAGGAACAGATCTAGCTGAACACTGTGAGCAGGACGCACTGCACTAAATGTAAAGAGCAGGAACAGATCTAGCCTAATCTAGCTCTCAAATCAAATGACACTGTCTGTCTCTCTCTCTATCAGCACACCGGAACACACTACACAGGGCCGCCGTGCAGGCGGCCTTATATAGTGTGGGGCGTGTACTAAATCCCCTGAGCCATAATTGGCCAAAGCCACCCTGGCTTTGGCCAATTACAGCTCTCTCTACTGACGGCGCTGTGATTGGCCAAGCATGCGGGTCATAGTGCATGCTTGGCCAATCATCAGCCAGCAATGCACTGCGATGCCGCAGTGAATTATGGGCCGTGACGCGCCACACGAATTTGGCGCGAACGGCCCATAACGTTCGCAATTCGACGGACGGTCGAACAGCCGATGTTCGAGTCGAACATGGGTTCGACTCGAACACGAAGCTCATCCCTAGTGGTGACATTATTCTCAATGAAGAAGTCACGGAAGGGGGCACGGTGAGGAGGAAATGTAGTATTTAGTATTGATGTCACACCACTGGATGAAGTGGTGTGACATCAATACTAAAAACTGTAGTCAATTGCAACTGTTTTTGCAGATCAAGCAGAGGAAAAAAAATATAGAATCGCTCAATTCTAAAGAAAATATTATGGAATCATAAAAAAACACTACAGTACACCACTAGTACTTTGTTGCACCACCTCTGGCTTATATAACAGCTTAAATTCTCTGAGGCATGGATTTACCTATCGACAAATAGTATTCTTCATCAATCCGGCTCCAACTTCCTCTTATTTCAGTTGCCAGATCTGCTTTGCAGGTCGGAACCTTGTCATGGATCATTTTCTTTCATTTCCACCATAGATTTTTAATTGGAATAAAGTCTGGACTATTAGCAGGCCATGCTATTGACATTATACAGTATGTTGTTCTTGAAGGAAAGTTTTCACGGCTTTTGCCCTATGGCAAAATGCATTATCATCCTGTAAAATGATGTAATCATCATCAAACATCCTTTCAAATGATGGAATAAGAAGTGTCCAAAATCTCAATATAAACTTGTGCATTTTAGGAAGATTTAATGACTGTCATCTCCCCAGTACCTTTTCCTGACATGCAACCCCATATCATTAATTATTGTGGAAATTTGCATGTTGTTTTCTTCAGGCAGTCGTCTTCATACATTTCATTGGAATGGCACCAAACAAAAGCTTCAGCATCATCACCCTGCCCAACACAGATTCGTAATTTCATCACTGAGCATTACTTTTATCCAATCATTCACAGTCCATGATCGCTTTCCTTTAGCCCACTGTAACCTTGTTTTTTTTCTGTTTAGGTGTTAATAATGGTTTTTGTTTGGCTATTCTGTATGTAAATCCCATTACCTTTAATCGATGTTTTACAGTTCGGTCACAGACATTGACTCCAGTTTCTGACCATTTGTTCCTCATTTGTTTTGTTGTGCATTTTCTGTTCTCAAGGTATATTGCTTTACGTTTTCTATCTTGATGCTTTGATGTTTTCCTTGGTCTACCAGTACGCTTCCCTTTAACAACTTTCCTGTTTGATTCGTACTTGGTCCAGATTTTAGACACAGCTGACTGGGAACAACCAAATCTTTTGCAACATATCATGATGATTTAGCTTCTTGAAGAAGTTTTAAAATCCTCTCCTTTGTTTCAACTGATATCTCTCATGTTGGAGTCATTATTGATATCAATCAGGTTGCTGCAACAGCTCACCAAGAACTGCAAAGTACATGGTGATTCCATAATATTCCATAATATTTTCCTCAGAATTTACAGATTCCATTTTTCCCTCTGCTTGATCTGCAAAAACAGTTGCAATTTTTTACATTTTTTTGAGTGTTTCTTAAAGCCAAAAATGTTAAATGAAAAGATTTCAAAACTTGTATTCCTAAGGTTTAAACCGGCTGCATGTGTTTGCTGCCATTTTGTTGTTGCCTCTGCCCTCAAATTACAGCCAACTCTGGCTTATCTGGGTTTAATTTTAGCCAGTTACAGTTGAGTTCATCCACATTTTTTCAAGTTCTTTATTTAATAATCAACAAGGTCACATACAATGCCTTGAAAAGGTATTCATACCCCCTTGAAATTTATCACATTTTGTCGTGTTCCAACCAAAAATGTAAATATATTTTATTTTGATCTTATGTGATAGACCAATGCAAAGTGGCACATTATTGTAAGGTGGAAGGAAAATGATAAATGGTTTTCAAAATTGTTTGCAAATAACCCCCTTGAAATTTATCACATTTTGTCATGTTCCAACCAAAAATATAAATATATTTTATTTTAATCTTATGTGATAGACCAACTCAAAGTGGCACATTATTGGAAGGAAAATGATAAATGTTTTTCAAAACTGTTTGCAAATAAATATGTGAAAAGCAAGGCGTGCATTTGTATTACCCTGATACCCCTAACTAAAATCTAGTAGAACCAGTTGACTTCAGAAGTCACCTAATTAGTAAATAGTCCACCTGTGTGTAATTTAATCTCAGTAAAAATACAGCTGTTCTGTGAAGCCCTCAGAGGTTTGTTAGAGAACCTTAGTGAACAAACAGCATCATCAAGGTCAAGGAACACACCAGACAAGTCAGGGATAAAGTTGTGGAGAAGTTAAAGGAGGGTTAGGTTATAAAAAAATATCCCAAGCTTTGAACATCTCACAGGGCACTGTTCAATCCATAATCCAAAAATGGAAAGTGTATGGCACAACTGCAAACCTACCAAGACATGGCCGTCCACCTAAACTGGCAGGACGGGCAAGGAGAGCATTAATCAGAGAAGCAGCCAAGAGGCCCATGGTAACTCTGGAGGAGCTGCAGAGATCCACAGCTCAGGTGGAGAATCTGTCCACAGGATAACTATTATGCCGCGTACACACGGCGGACCAGAGTGTGCCGGACAATCCGCCCGTGTGTAGGCTCCGGCGGACTTTTCCGGCGGACTTTTTCCCAAAAGCCCGCCGGACCTAGATTTGAAACAAGTTTTAAATCTTTCCATCGGACTCAGTTTCGGGCGGAAAGTCCGCTCGTCTGTGTGCTGGTCCGACAGAAAGCCCGCTCGTGTGTATGCTGGTCCAACGGACCAGATACGACGCGAGGGCAGGTTATTGCATTTCGTGCTCACTGCAATAAGAAAAACAAAATTTCCTATTGCGGCGAGCGCGGGGCATACCAGGCTCTTGGGTCTGGTATGGATTATAAGGGGAACCCCCCTACGCCGAAAAAACGGCGTGGGGTCCCCCCTAAAATCCATACCAGACCCCGATCTGAGCACGCAGCCTGGCCGGTCAGGAAAGGGGGTGGGGACGAGAACCGTACCGTAACCGCTCCTGAACCGTACCAGGCCGCATGCCCTCAACATGGGGGTGGGTGCTTTGGGGGAGGGGGGCGCCCTGCGGGGCCCCCCCACCCCAAAGCACCTTGTCCCCATGTTGATGAGGACAAGGGCCTCTTCCCGACAACCCTGGGACAACATGCCCAGGGACTGTGACATCAAAAGGGGGCGGGGTCTCTGCCTATATAAGTCACAACGCAGCCCTCAGAGAGCAGTCCAGCCGGAGAGAGCGTCGTGTCAAAATCTGGAGAAGAGAAGAGAAGACAAGAAGCCCAGAAGCCCAGAAGCCAAGAAGCCCAGAAGTCCAGACCTCCGCTGGCAAGAGAGCTACCTGAACACAGCGGAGGAGCCGGCCGAAGAACTGGAACACCGGGAGAAGAGAGCGGAGAAGAACCAACCGGACGCCGGGAGAAGATGAACCGGAGGGACCCCCGAAGCCGGAAGAAGACCCCCGAAGCCGGAGGAAGATCCCCCTCCCCCGGAGCTGTTTAATAAAATATTTTAAAAACCTGTGTAGTGTTTTATTATTTACACTTTTTCCCTGGGTGAATGGGTAGGGGTACCATGTACCCCATACTCATTCACATAGGGTGGGGGGGCTGGGATCTGGGGGCCCTCTTATTATAGGGGGCTCCCAGATTCCGATAAGCCCCCCGCCTGCAAACCCCGACAACCAACGGCCAGGGTTGTCGGGAAGAGGCCCTTGTCCTCATCAACATGGGGACAAGGTGCTTTGGGGGGGGGCCCCGCAGGGCGCCCCCCTCCCCCAAAGCACATACCCCCATGTTGGGGGCATGCGGCCTGGTACGGTTCAGGAGGGGGGGGGGCGCTCGCTCACCCCCTTTCCTGACCGGCCAGGCTGCGTGCTCGGATCGGGGTCTGGTATGGATTTTAGGGGGGACCCCACGCCGTTTTTTCGGCATAGGGGGGTTCCCCTTATAATCCATACCAGACCCAAGGGCCTGGTATGCCCCGTGACGGGGCTCGCAAGGTGTCAATCTCGCCGATAAAAGCGGCAAGATTGACATCCTTTTCTAGTCCCGTCGCACCTGAGTCACGTTCAAAATGAACGGACTTGTCCGTGTGTGGGCAAGTCCGTTCATTCTGAAAGTCCGCTGTAACTCCGGCAAAAGTCTGTCGGAAAGACGGGCGGACTTGGCCCGCCGCAAAGTCCGGTCGTGTGTGGGCAAGTCTGTCCGTTTTAAAGTCCGGCGCACCTGGCGGACAAAGTCCGTCAGAAAGTGTGCCGGACCAAGTAGGATAGAAAGTCCGACCGTGTGTACGCGGCATTAGTCGTGAACTCCACAAGTCCTGCCTTTATGGAAGAATGGCAAGAAGAAAGCCATTGTTGAAAAAAATCCATGAGAAGTCCCGTTTGCAGCAAACATGTGGAAGAAGGTGCTCTGGTGAGATGAGACCAAAATTTAACTTTTTGGCCCAAAAGCAAAACGCTATTGTGTATTTTTAATAACCGGTGTTAAGTTGTGTTAAGCTTTATCACAGTGAATCAGGGTGGTAAATCCCTAAGAGGTGTTTAATAAACCATGTTAACTAGGGTAGGAACCAAGTATCACCTCTCTTCACCTTACGGTGTGTTGTCTCTGTGATAACTACAGTGTTAGTATAGGAATGTAAAGCAAAAAATTCCGCGCTAGAAGCACAAAAGGATAAGCAGCAGTAAACAGTGCGACAACACCAACAGAACAGAAAAAATAAATAAATAAACTGCGCTAAACAAAAAATTATATATGTTGGGGTGAATTGATAGTGTGACCTAACACCAACAAAATATAATACATATATCCAATAGATAAAGTCCAAATCTTCAAAATAGTGAGGTAGTCAGTGTAAATGTAGATGCTGATCCAAATGAGCTATGATTGCTCTTACCAGAACTTCAAAGATATAAGCGGATGGCAAAAGACCCTGCCAGGGCCTTTGGGGTGATAGACCAATCAGCACCGTCCGTAGTCAGATCAAAATCCCCTCAATGGATACAGGAGAAAAGGCAAAAAAGAAAACTGGCCATAGTGTAGTATGTTAAATGCTAGACATGGACATACAAACATACCAAACACCCTGGTGTGCACATAACGACAACCAAACAGGGGGGAGGGAAGTGAAAAAAAACCCCACCACCGTGGCTGTAGATTGTGCTTACCGACTCACGGTGATAAACAGGCTCTTAGTAGGTTAGGAGCTGACATATAGTTGGCAAGGAGCACTTTAATTCGTCCTCATTAGCCCGAAGTCCACATCATCAGTACACAACCCAGAATATAAATGATAAACTTTCCATGGTGAAGTACGTTTAAAATCGAATTTAATAAGTAAAGTAATGCACTTACAGAATGAAAGCACTTGTATCGCATAAAATATAGGTCGCCGGCCGGCATACAAACATGGAAGCGAAGCTCGTCCTACTTCCTGGTCTCGTGGTAGCGTCGCTGCGTGCGTACCCAGACGCGTTTCATCATCAAAAGGACGTTCTCAATGGGGACGAGCAGCGCAGTGAGCCACCACCAATATATAGACATCCAAGCCTCGTTCTGAGTTGCGAGCACGAGGACGCCATCTTGAGTGTGGGCAAAAGCCTTAATTTTCCCTGAGGCGTGTACTTAGCTGGAATGTACACAATATCAACTGGAACAAGTTAAACCACCATAATGGATATGGGCAAATGCCCTAACCATTACGGGACGGGCGAACAGCGCGCCCTAAATTAAGGCAAGTGTGGACTTCGGGCTAATGAGGACGAATTAAAGTGCTCCTTGCCAACTATATGTCAGCTCCTAACCTACTAAGAGCCTGTTTATCACCGTGAGTCGGTAAGCACAATCTACAGCCACGGTGGTGGGGTTTTTTTTCACTTCCCTCCCCCCTGTTTGGTTGTCGTTATGTGCACACCAGGGTGTTTGGTATGTTTGTATGTCCATGTCTAGCATTTAACATACTACACTATGGCCAGTTTTCTTTTTTGCCTTTTCTCCTGTATCCATTGAGGGGATTTTGATCTGACTACGGACGGTGCTGATTGGTCTATCACCCCAAAGGCCCTGGCAGGGTCTTTTGCCATCCGCTTATATCTTTGAAGTTCTGGTAAGAGCAATCATAGCTCATTTGAATCAGCATCTACATTTACACTGACTACCTCACTATTTTGAAGATTTGGACTTTATCTATTGGATATATGTATTATATTTTGTTGGTGTTAGGTCACACTATCAATTCACCCCAACATATATAATTTTTTGTTTAGCGCAGTTTATTTATTTATTTTTTTAGTATAGGAATGTACCTGTTTAATAACCCATGTTAGCCCAGAAGAGTCTTAAAACCAGTGTAAACTTGATGTTAAATCCCCTGGATTTAACACCAAGTCAGAGCAGGTGTTAACCACTAGCCTACCACCCATTGTCCTATGACGGTGGGACGGTAAGGCTCTAGTTCTGGGTGGACGTCATATGACGTTTAAACAGGGCATGGCGGCGTGTCACCGAGACACCGCTCGTCACTGACAGGGGTGAACAGCCACTAGGCATGGCTCTTTACCACGTGATCGGCCATGATGAAGTCACGGCCGATCACAAATGGTAACTCCCGCATTGCACAGCGCATGCGCGCGATCGTGAGCGCGCTGCACGTGCACGTCGGTGGCAGCGTGTTCCCGGGAACACTGCTCGTCACCGAAGATAGTACACAGCCATTGGCCAGGGCTGTGCACCATGTGATCGGCTGTGATCCATTCACAGCCGATCACTAAATGTAAACATAGAGCTGTCACTAGCTGTTACCAGCTCTTCTCTCCTCACACACCGTTTCCAGTGTGAGGAGAGAAGAGCCAGGAACAGTGACTTACAGATCTATGTTTAGTAGTGTCTGCACCAACACCACACCTGTCCCATCGCCCCCCCCCCAATTGTCATCTGTCACCCAACAGTCACCCCACCCCCATACCTGTCACATAAGAGACTGCCATCAGTGACCATCAGCGGTGCAACCGTCACCCATCAGTGACCGTGCCCTGTCACCCGTCACCCATCAGTGATCGTGCCCTGTCACACATCACCTGTCACCCACCAATGACCGTGCCCTGTCACCCATCACCCATCAGTGACCATGCCCTATCACCCATCACCCATCAGTGACCATCAGCGGTGCACCCGTCACCCATCAGTGACCGTGGCCTGTCACCCATCACCCGTCACCCATCAGTGACCGTCGCCTGTCAACCATCTGTGACATTCACCCGTCACCGTCCGTGGCCTGTCACCCATCAGTGACCATCGCCTGTCACCTATCAGTGACCGTGCCCTGTCACCAGTCACCCATCAGTGACCATGCCCTGTCACCCATCACCCATCAGTGACCATCAGCGGTGCACCCGTCACCCATCAGTGACCGTGCCTTGTCACCCATCAGTGACCATCACCTGTCAACCATCTGTTACCATCACCTGTCACAATCCGTGGCCTGTCACCCATGAGTGACCATCGCCTGTCACCCATCATTGACCATCACCCATCACACCATCATCACCTCTCAGTGAACGTCACCTGCCACCCATCGCACAGCCCACCAGTGACCGTCACCTGCCACCCATCTGTTACCCGTTGCACAGCTACCCGCCACACAGCCATGTCCAAAAGAGTATATACTAGTGAGGAGGCATTCCAGATCCTCTCCATGACTGATGAGAGCACCGGGGATTTCTCATGAGATTCCAATTCCAATTCTGATTCCGAATCAAATTCGGCATTTGAACCAATCGAGAGTAGTAATGATTCTGATGAAGAATAGGTCCCTCCTAAAAGGGCAAGACACTCTGGAAACCAGGCAGCCACCAGCAATCAGGATTATATTCCCAGGCCCAGTACCAGCGCTGCCGCCAGCGATAGGCCCCAGGAACAAAGGCCCAGTATCAGCGCTGCCGCCAGCAATAGGCCCCAGGAACAAAGGCCCAGTACCAGTGCTGCCGCCAGCAATAGGCCCCGCGCACAAATGCCCAGGCCCAGTACCAGTGCTGCCACATCACACCTGAGTACCAGCACAGGAAATTCAACTTCCCCAACTACTGGAGTGTCATGTCCCCCAAGAGCCAGGGCTGCTACATACATGCCAGATGGTCTTGCCAACCCAACATGGCTAGCAAAAGGGAAATCCTAGTAGTAAAGTACCTAATATACAGGGTGACTCTGTAGGTACTGAAGCGTTATTTGTGCCAACGTCCCCGATACTGTGTTAGGGGCATCAAGAGACTAAGAAAAATTGGGACTTTTAAAGGCACAACTGTAACAGACTAGATTAAGTAAATAAAAAATTGAATTTTATTTAATAACATACAAAAAACATGGGGAGAAGACAGAACAATGTTAAAAACACATCAAATATAGGCATACAACACATGTGGTAACACCCTTAAGGATCCTATCCTGCAGTCTCCTAAATAATCCTATATACTCATATACAGTTATTCCATATTTCAAGTAAGAGGAAAAGAATAAACTTCCCCTAAGGAGTTGAGGTTACGGGAGCACTGCAGGTCTGGTAATCCAGAGTGGTGTATTCTCCAATTGCTCTACATGTTTCTCGTTGACATATAACGCTTCTTCAGGAGCTAGAGGTTCTATTAAAAATACACATACAAACAAAGGAAAAAACATATGTCAAAATCACAATGATTGAAAGCTATTCTCAATATACACATTGTAGAAAGGAAATATATTTATGGGTAACAGCTTTGTTAGAAAAAAGTAAGCCCCCCTGTGGGGAGGCACGGCAAAGGCCCTATAAAAGAATAAGGTCTCAAACGGAAGGACAACACAGGCCAGCGGTCTAGGACAGCCCATATATAAGGGAGTCTATAGAAGTATTTAATCACGTAATTAAAAAAATTAAAAAAAAATTTTTTTTTGGAAAGTAGACAGGTGGGTGAGTGAGCAGCAGGTAGTAGTGCTGCATGGTATAGGGGGAAAAAGGGAAGGGGGGGGAAGAGAGGGGGGGGGGGGGGAGAAGGGAAGAAAGAAACAAGAAGAAAAAAGAAAAAGGAAAAGAAGAGAAAAGAAAAGGGGGGGGGAGGGGAGAGGGGGGAAAAAGGGGGGAAGGGAGGGAGAAGGAGAAAGGAAGGAGGATGGGAAAGGGCAAGGGAAAAAGAGAAAGGAAAGGAAGAGAAGGAGGGGACTAGAGTAGCAAGATATATAAATGAAAAATTGCTTACCAAATGGATGTGAAAAGGAAAAGAGGGTTCACAGACATGGACTTGGTCAGCGGATCGCTGTTAGGTGATCAAAAATGAAAATGTTTCTGAAAAAAGGGGGATTCAGGCGGGCAGCAAGCAGAAACACAGGGCCTCCCAGAGAAATGTCACATCAGGTAAATGTAGGTAAGGAGAAGACTTATATGAGCTGCAATTCTGGTGTATAAGGAAAACACAAATACAGATGGGAATCAGGCATAAATAGTAAAGTCTATATAAGATTGTGTATAAGGTAGCCCTGCTAGGGAAAACAGCCATAGGCCAAACTTACCCCATGGTAAAAAACTGAGAATCTGGGAGTGCACCGCTCTGCTGGGTTGCTGCCTGTTGTATGTCTCAGCAGGATGCAGACACAGAGCCTCATATAAGGGGATGTCTAATCAGCACGGCGTCTTCCGGCCCCAAAGCAGGCAGCTGCGCATGCGACGAGCGACGTAAACAACCAGACCACACGGCGCAGGCGTGGAAAAATTGGTTCCGCGCATGCGCAGAGAAAGGCCCGGAGAGACGAGGCCCGGGCAGCGTGCAGACTGCAGAGGCGGGGGAGGAGGGCGCCCAAGGTCGGGTCCCCAAACTCCCGTCAATCGCCACACATCCGGTCAAAGAATTGAACCGGATGTGCGGCGCTGTGCAATGAAAACCGCTGGAAGTGGTGGCCAGTCTATTCCATGCGAGATCGAGCACTAAGGGCGCTATGCCAAACATCAACACAGGGGGGCGATATAATCAACAGATAACCAAATATTTACAGTTTGTGTATGTAGTAATCTAGACATAGTCATGAGTAAAACACAATCAAAATGTTGTGTGGCGGACAACCGAATTCTGCCAAGGTAAACATCAGCAATACAAATATGAAGAAAAGGAGGGACCTAAAACAAAAAGCACATTGATCTAGAATAAAAGGTACCAAATAGAGTCCTGATACTCAGCTATTTATTGTTTATGTTCATACTAGCAAACACATTGTTTGACATGCGCATATTATTTGCTTACAAACGGCGAAAGATACGCTAGGATCCGACAATGGGGGTAATGAGATGTTGTTAGAGGGGGTGTAAATAGGCTCAAAGAAACGGTTTGTACGAACAGGATTCGTTCAACCCAGGTGCTTTGATAGCATTTAAACGTTCTATCCATAGGGACTCTTTTTGTAAAATGAGCTTATCCCATTCACCCCCTCTGGGATTTTTGGGGATGACGGCCAGGTCAGTAAAAGAAATACTGGATGTGTCAAACCGGTGGTAAAGGTCGAGGTGTCTGCTCACAGGTGTGAGCATCTTCTCATTCCCGGAATAGTAGACATGATCGTTGATTCTTTGTCTAAGTTGTCTGGCCGTCTTCCCCACATAAAAGACCCCACAGGTGCAGGCCATCAAGTAGACCACCCCCTGTGTCTGACATGTTGCTGAAAATTTTGGATAGTAAGTCTCGCCATTTGGAAGCAAGATTGGATATTCAGGGGATATCCACGAACAAAAAGAGCAGTTGCCACAGGGCGTGGTGCCCCTTGGTACTCAAGGGGTGGCTGGGTTGAAAGCTTTATATTGGCTGGATACAAGACGGTCTTTAAGGGATACCGTACGTCTATAAACTATCCCTGGATGTGGATTAACATATTTCTTGAGGATAGGGTCCTCTGTTAAAAAATGCCAATGCTTTCTAAGGATGCTGTAAATGTCTTGGTAATGGGCAGAGAAACGGGTAATCAATTTGACAGTGGGATCCTGTGGTCGGGCTTTTTTAATATAGAGTAACTCATTACGTGATCTGTTTTTTAGCTTTATTAAAAGCCTTTCGTAAGAGTGATCGGCTGTATCCTCTGGCTAGCAGGCGAGATCTGAGGAGATTCGCCTGGTGTTGAAAATCTGTCATGCGGGTGCAATTTCGCCGAAGGCGAATATATTGCGCATACGGTATGCTTCTTATGAGGGTAGGTGGATGTGCACTTGTGGCGTGCAGCAGTGTGTTTCCTGCTGTTGTTTTCCGGTATAAGTTGGTCGACAAGATATTGTTAACGTCCTTGTATATCTCGAGATCCAGAAAGCTAATGCTTTTTACATCACATTGATGAGTAAATTTCAAATGAAAGTGATTTACACTTAATAATTGCATAAAATCACGTTCCCACCCCCCCAGGTACAGATTACAATCTGTACCTGGGGGGGTGGGAACGTGATTTGTTTTCTCGAGACCAGCTGTCAGAATATCTAGACCATATTCTGATCTGGAAACGCTACATAGACAACATTTTTATGATTTGGACGGGTACCAAAAACACCCTACAACACTTTATGCAATTATTAAGTGTAAATCACTTTAATTTGAAATTTACTCATCAATGTGATGTAAAAAGCATTAGCTTTCTGGATCTCGAGATATACAAGGACGTTAACAGTATCTTGTCGATCAACTTATACCGGAAAACAACAGCAGGAAACACACTGCTGCACGCCACAAGTGCACATCCACCTACGTAGTTTGGGGACCCGACCTTGGGCGCCCTCCTCCCCCGCCTCTGCAGTCTGCACGCTGCCCGGGCCTCGTCTCTCTGGGCCTTTCTCAATTTTTCCGCGCCTGCGCCGTGTGGTCTGGTTGTTTACGTCACTCGGCGCATACGCAGCTGCCTGCTTTGGGGCCGGAAGACGCCGTGCTGATTAGACCGGCTGTTTCCAGCCTGGACATCCCCTTATATGAGGCTCTGTGTCTGCATCCTGCTGAGACATACAACAGGCAGCAACCCAGCAGAGCGGTGCACTCCCAGATTCTCAGTTTTTTACCATGGGGTAAGTTTGGCCTATGGCTGTTTTCCCTAGCAGGGCTACCTTATACACAATCTTATATAGACTTTACTATTTATGCCTGACTCCCATCTGTATTTGTGTTTTCCTTATACACCAGAATTGCAGCTTATATAAGCCTTCTCCTTACCTACATTTACCTGATGTGCCATTTCTCTGGGAGGCCCTGTGTTTCTGCTTGCTGCCCGCCTGAATCCCCCTTTTTTCAGATACATTTTCATTTTTGATCACCTAACAGCGATCCGCTGACCAAGTCCATGTCTGTGAACCCTCTTTTCCTTTTCACATCCATTTGGTAAGCAATTTTTCATTTATATATCTTGCTACTCTAGTCCCCTCCTTCTCTTCCTTTCCTTTCTCTTTTTCCCTTGCCCTTTCCCATCCTCCTTCCTTTCTCCTTCTCCTTTCCTTCCCCCCTTTTCCCCCTCTCCCCCCCCTTTTCTTTTCTCTAGGCATGTGCATTTCGTTTCGTTCCGAATCGAAATTCGGACGAATTTTTCATTATTCGGAAATTCGGATGCATCCGAATTTCCGAATTACAAAAGTAAAGAATTTAAACGAATCCGAAAAAAAACCGAACGAATTGGAAAACATATTCGAATCGAATTGGAAAACATATTCGAATCGAATTGGAAAACATATTCGAATCGAATTGGAAAACATATTCGAATCGAATTGGAAAACATATTCGAATCAAATTCGAAAACATAATCGAATTCGAATCGAATTCGAAAACATATTCGAATCGAATTCGAAAACATATTCGAATCGAATTGGAAAAAAATAGAAAACGTTTTTCTAAAAAAAACAATAAGATAGAATATAAAATAATAAAGCATATATATATATATATATATATATATATATATATATATATATATATATTTTTTTTTTTTTTTTTATTCTCTTCTATTGTTTTTTTATGCTTTTCTTTTCTATTATTTTATATTCTATAATAGTCTTTTCAAATTCATTCTATACAAAATTTGAATTTCGGAACATGGCTTCTGAAGTTTAAATTTCGTATAGAATGAATTCGAATTTGAATAGAAAAGATTAGAACAGAAAATAATAGAAAAGATTAGACTAGAAAAACAATAGAACAGAATAGAAGAAAATATAATATATATATTATATTTTCTTCTATTCTGTTCTATTGTTTTTCCAGTCTATTCTTTTCTATTACTTTCTATTCTATTCTAATCTTTTATATTCAAATTTGATTTCGGTCTATATGAAATTCGAATTTTGGAAGATGTTTTATATATATATATATATATATATATATATATATATATATAAATATTTTTTTTCTATTCTGTTTCATTGTTTTTCTATGCTATTCTTTTCTATTCTATTCTAAACTTTTCTATTCGAATTTGAATTCATTCTATACGAAATTCGAATTTCGGAAGATGGCTTCTGAAAGTGGAATTTCGTATAGAATGAATTCGAATTTGAATAGAAAAGATTAGAATAGAAAATAATAGACTAGACAAACAATAGAACAGAACAGAATAAAATATAATATATATATATTTTATTCTATTCTGTTCTATTTTTTCTATGCTGGTCTATTGTTTTTCTATTCTTTTCTATTATTTTCTATTTTATTCTAATCTTTTCTATTTGAATGCGAAATCATTCTATACGAAATTTGAATTTCTGAAAATGGTTATACAGAAACAGAATGAAATAGAATGAAATCGAATTCTAATAGAAAAGACTAGAAAAGAAAAACAATAGAACAGAATAGAAAAAAATTATATATATATATATATATATATATATATATATATATATATATATATATATATATATATATAACCATCTTCCGAAATTGGAATTTGGTACAGAATGAATTCAAATAGAAAAGATTAGAATAGAACAGGAAATAATATAAAAGAATAGCATAGAAAAATAATAGAACAGAATAAAAAAAATATAAAATATTCTATTCTAATCTTTTCTATTCAAATTCATTCTGTACCAAATTCCAATTTCGGAAGATGGTTTTATATATATATATATATATATATATATATATATATATATATATACATATACATACATACATATATATATATATATATAAAATATTTCTTTCTATTCTGTTCTACTGTTCTATTGTTTTTCTATTCTATTCTTTTCTATTAGAATTTGATTTCATTCTATTTCTATATAACCACTTTCCGAAACTCGAATTTTGTATAGAATGAATTTGAATTCAAATAGAAAAGATCAGAATATAATAGGAAATAATAGAAAAACAATAGAACAGAATAGAAAAAATATAATTAATATATATATATATATATATATATATATATATATATATATATATATATATATATATATTAGGGTTGTCCCGATACCGATACTAGTATCGGTATCGGCACCGATACCGAGCATTTGCCCAAGTACTTGTACTCGGGCAAATGCTCCCGATGCTTCCCCCGATACCTTGACAGTCAGCGGTGATCGGCGCGTGGGGGAGTTACAAGCTTCTCCCCCCCGCGGCTTTCAGCTGCTTTAGTGACATACAGCGGTGATCGGTGCTTGTAACTCCCCCACACACATCACCGCTGACTGTCACCTCATCCCCCTTAGTCCCCCTCCGTTCCAATGTCCCCCTCCGCTGTCCTGCTCCGTTGCATTGTCCCCCTCCGCTGTCCCCCTCCGCTGTCCTCCGCCGCTGCATTGTCCCCCTCCGCTGTCCTCCTCCGTTGCATTGTCCCCCTCCGCTGTCCTGCTCCGCTGCATTGTCCCCCTCCGCTGTCCTCCGCTGTCCTCCGCTGTTCTCCGTTGCATTGTCCCCTCCGCTGTCCTCCTCCGTTGCATTGTCCCCCTCCGCTGTCCTGCTCTGCTGCATTGTCCCCCTCCGCTGTCCTCCGCTGTCCTCCTCCGCTGCATTGTCCTCCGCTGTCCTCCGCTGTCCTCCTCCGCTGCATTGTCCCCCTCCGCTGTCCTCCGCTGTCCTCCTCCGCTGCATTGTCCTCCGCTGTCCTCCTCTGCTGCATTGTCCCCCTCCGCTGTCCTGCTCCGCTGCATTGTCCCCCTCCGCTGTCCTCCGCTGTCCTCCTCCGCTGCATTGTCCCCCTCCACTGTCCTGCTCCGCTGCATTGTCCTCCGCTGCATTGTCCTCCGCTGTCCTCCTCCGCTGCATTGTCCTCCGCTGTCCTCCGCTGTCCTCCTCCGCTGCATTGTCCCCCTCCGCTGTCCTGCTCCGCTGCATTGTCCCCCTCCGCTGTCCTCCGCTGTCCTCCGCTGTCCTCCTCCGCTGCATTGTCCCCCTCCACTGTCCTCCTCCGCTGCATTGTCCTCCGCTGTCCTCCGCTGTCCTCCTCCGCTGCATTGTCCTCCGCTGTCCTGCTCCGCTGCATTGTCCCCCTCCGCTGTCCTCCGCTGTCCTCCTCCACACTGCATTGTCCCCCTCCGCTGTCCTGCACCGCTGCATTGTCCCCCTCCGCTGTCCTCCGCTGTCCTCCGCTGTCCTCCTCCGCTGCATTGTCCTCCGCTGTCCTCCTCCGCTGCATTGTCCCCCTCTGCTGTCCTGCTCCGCTGCATTGTCGTCCTTCGCTGTCCTCCGCTGTCCTCCGCTGTCCTCCTCCGCTGCATTGTCCCCCTCCGCTGTCCTCCTCCACTGCATTGTCCCCCTCCGCTGTCCTCCTCCGCTGCATTGTCCCCCTCCGCTGTCCTGCTCCGTTGCATTGTCCCCCTCCGCTGTCCTCCGCTGTCCTCCGCTGTCCTCCTCCGCTGCATTGTCCTCCGCTGTCCTTCTTCTTTGCTGTGTCCCCCTTCGCTGTCCCCATCCGTTCCGGCTTTCCGCTGTCCCCCTCTCTCTTCCTCTGTCCCCTCCGTTCTGCTGTCTCTCTCCGCTGTGTGAATGGACAGAGTCAGCTGACTCTGTCCATTCACATAACTGAAACATTGTAATCTCCTGTGATTACGATGTGTCAGTTTATGGATGGAGAGGAGCCGCTGTCTTCTCTCCATTCATTTTCAGTGCAGCTGAGGCTGCAGAGAAAGGGACTGGGGAATCTCTATCCTCGGTCTCTTTCTCTGTCTCAAGGGGGAGATATCAGAGGTCTGTTAAGACCCCTGATATCTCACCAAAGCCCCCCAACAGGGCTGATTAAAAAAAAAACACACACACACAAAGTGCAATAAAGAATAAAAAAAAAAAAATTGTAAAAAATAATAAATGTAAATGAAAAAAAAAAACATAAAAAAAAAACACACACACACAGGCACCGTTCACTCACCCCAACCCCCCCCCCCCCCACCCCCCTAAAAAAAAAACAAAAAAAAAAAACACTGTCACGTGACATTAAAAAAAAGTATCGGTAATCGGTATCGGCGAGTACTTGAAAAAAAGGATCGGTACTTGTACTCGGTCTTAAAAAACCATCTTCCGAAATTCGAATTTCGTATAAAATTAATTTGAATTTGAATAGAAAAGATTAAAATAGAGTAGAAAGAATAGACTAGAAAAACAATAGAACAGAATAGAATAAGATATAATATATATATTGTATTTTATTCAGATCTGTTCTATTGTTTTTCTAGTCTATTCTTTTCTATTATATTCTATTCAAATTCGAATTCATTCTATACAAAATTTGAATTTCAGAAGCCATCTTCCGAAATTCGAATTTCATATAGAATGAATTCAAATTCGAATAGAAAAGTTTAGAATAGAATAAAAAAGAATAGCATAGAAAAACAATGAAACAGAATAGAAAAAAATATAATATATATATTATATTTTATTCTCTTCTGTTCTATTGTTTTTCTAGTCTATTCTATTTCTATTATTTTCTATTCTAACCTTTTCTATTCAAATTCGAATTCATTCTATACGAAATTCTAATTTTAGAAGCCATCTTCCGAAATTCTAATTTCGCATAGAATTAATTCAAATTCGAATAGAAAAGTTTAGAATAGAATAGAAAAGAATAGCACTGAAAAACAATGGAACAGAATAGAAAAAATATATAATATATATATATATATAACCATCTTCCAAAATTGGAATTTGGTACAGAATGAATTCGAAAAGAAAAGATTAGAATACAATATATTATATTTTTTTCTATTCTGTTCTATTGTTTTTCTATGCTATTCTTTTATACTTTCTATTCTATCCTAATCTTTTCTATTGGAATTCGATTTCATTCTATACGAATTTCAAATTTCACAAAATGGTTATATATAGTTTACTTTTTCAAATTCAGTTAATGTTTTTTTCGAATGCGGTAGAATTTTTTCTAATGTTATCGTTTTTTTCGAACGTGGTAGAATTTTTTCGAATTTGACAGTTTTTTTCCAATGTGGTAGAATTTTTTCGAATTTGACAGTTTTTTTCCAATGTGGTAGAATTTTTTCGAATTTGATAGTTTTTTTTCGAATGTGGTAGAATTTTTTTGAATTTGACAGTTTTTTTCGAATGTGGTAGAATTTTTTCGAATTTGATAGTTTTTTTCCAATGTGGTAGAATTTTTTCGAATTTGAGTTTTTTTCCAATGTGGTAGAATTTTTTCGAATTTGATAGTTTTTTTTCGAATGTGGTAGAATTTTTTTGAATTTGACAGTTTTTTTAGAATGTGGTAGAATTTTTTCGAATTTGATAGTTTTTTTCGAATGTGGTAGAATTTTTTCGAATTTGATAGTTTTTTTTCGAATGTGGTAGAATTTTTTTGAATTTGACAGTTTTTTTCGAATGTGGTAGAATTTTTTCGAATTTGATAGTTTTTTTCGAATGTGGTAGAATTTTTTCGAATTTGATAGTTTTTTTCGAATGTGGTAGAATTTTTTCGAATTTGATAGTTTTTTTTCGAATGTGGTAGAATTTTTTCGAATTTGATAGTTTTTTTTCGAATGTGGTAGAATTTTTTCGAATTTGATAGTTTTTTTTCGAATGTGGTAAAATTTTTTCGAATTTGATAGTTTTTTTTCGAATACGGTCGAATTTTTTCGAATGCGGTCGAATTTTTTCGAATGCGGTCGAATTTTTTCGAATTCGAATACGAAACGAAACGAATTCCGAAAACGAATGTAACGAATGCAACGAATTTAACTAAACGAATTTAGTTAAATAACGAATCGAAACGAAACGAAACTAAACGAATTTTTTCATCCTGCACATGTCTACTTTTCTCTTCTTTTCCTTTTTCTTTTTTCTTCTTGTTTCTTTCTTCCCTTCTCCCCCTCCTCTCTTCCCCCCCCCTTCCCTTTTTCCCCCTATACCATGCAGCATTACTACCTGCTGCTCACTCACCCACCTGTCTACTTTCCAAAAAAAAATTTTTTTAATTTTTTTTTAATTACGTGATTAAATACTTCTATAGACTCCCTTATATATGGGCTGTCCTAGACCGCTGGCCTGTGTTGTCCTTCCGTTTGAGACCTTATTCTTTTATAGGGCCTTTGCCGTGCCTCCCCACAGGGGGGCTTACTTTTTTCTAACAAAGCTGTTACCCATAAATATATTTCCTTTCTACAATGTGTATATTGAGAATAGCTTTCAATCATTGTGATTTTGACATATGTTTTTTCCTTTGTTTGTATGTGTATTTTTAATAGAACCTCTAGCTCCTGAAGAAGCGTTATATGTCAACGAGAAACATGTAGAGCAATTGGAGAATACACCACTCTGGATTACCAGACCTGCAGTGCTCCCTTAACCTCAACTCCTTAGGGGAAGTTTATTCTTTTCCTCTTACTTGAAATATGGAATAACTGTATATGAGTATATAGGATTATTTAGGAGACTGCAGGATAGGATCCTTAAGGGTGTTACCACATGTGTTGTATGCCTATATTTGATGTGTTTTTAACATTGTTCTGTCTTCTCCCCATGTTTTTTGTATGTTATTAAATAAAATTCAATTTTTTATTTACTTTATCTAGTCTGTTACAGTTGTGCCTTTAAAAGTCCCAATTTTTCTTAGTCTCTTGATGCCCCTAACCCAACATGGCTGCCTTCCAACTCGGGATTACCAATTATCGCCCTTTCACAGCACAGCCAGGTGTGCAGGCCAACACCCAGAATTTCACTGAGATCTATTGCTTTAACCTGTTTTTGCCCGACACTATGCTGCAATTTATTGTGGACCATACAAATTTGTATGCCCAGCAGTATATTGCCAGCAACCCCCAAGCATCTTATGCCCGTCCGTTTGAGTGGAGAGATCTAAATTTGGAGGAGTTCAAATTGTTTTTGGGCCTCACCCTAAACATGGAGCTTACAAAAAAAAATGAAGGACATGCCTATTGGTCCACCAACCCCATCCACCATATGCCCATGTATTCTACCGCAATGCCCAGGTCCCGATATGAGATGATTATGAGATTCTTTCATTTTAACGACAACACCCAGTGCCCTCCCCGCAATCATCCAAATTCCGATAAGTTATATAAGATCCGCCCGCTGATAAATTTATTTTCCCAATGATTTGCAGAACTCTATGTCCCCGAGAAGAATATATGTGTGGATGAGTCCCTGGTACCATTTTCAGGCCGGCTAGGAATAAAACAATATATTCCTAGCAAAAAGGCCAAATATGGAGTAAAATTTTACAAGCTCTGTGAGAGAGCCACGGGATATCTGTATGCCTTCCGCATATATGAAGGAAAAGATTCCCAGCTCCAGCCCCCTGAGTGCCCGGCCTACATGGGCACAACTGGAAAAATCGGATGGGACCTGGCTTACCCACTTCTGAAAAAAGGATATCATATTTACCTCAACAACTTTTATACCAGCCTGCCCCTTTTCAGACACCTATATATCGAAAAAGCCCTGGCCTGCGGAACCTCAAGAAAAAATAGGAAGGGCTTCCCACAATCTATAGTAAGCAAAAAGCTGAAAAGGGGGGAAGAGCAACACTGAGATGCAATGAAGTGCTGGCCTTGAGGTGGAAGGATAACAGGAACGTGCACATGATGTCCCCCATTCACAATGACACTACAGTTGTAGTTCAGCGAAGAAGAGGTCCCATTGAAAAACTCACATGTGTCCAAGATTATAATCTCTACATGGGGGGGGATTTCAATGATCAAATGATTCAGCCCTATTTCCTATAAGGAGGTCCCGATACTGGTACAAGAAGGTAGCAATTTATCTTATCCATTTGGCCCTTTACAATTCCTACATAGTCTACACAAAATCCACAGAAAGCCCCGCCCCCTTCCTAAAATTCATAGAAGTAGTAGTCACGTCCCTCATCTATCAACAAAGACCCCCCCCCCCAGAAGACCTTCGCACTGATGCTTTTAGCCGACCTCATGAACGCCACTTCCCGTACAACATTCCACCATCGGAAGCAGGCCAAAGACGGCAAAGAAGATGTCGCGTGTGCAGCAGAAGAGGTTTTCGAAAAGATACCAGCTTCCATTGTCCCCAGTGTCTCTCCCAACCTGGCCTTTGCATTAGTGAACGCTTCGAACTTTATCATACATCCCTAAAATATTAGCCCATATTTTCCCCATTTTCATCATCTGTGCTGACCATTTCCCATGCTTCCCCAAATAACCATGCCACTGCCTTCCACGTGAACTGACCCTGGCCTGTTTTTTGACTTTGCCTCTGCCTACCGTTTGGACTGTTTCCACAAGAACTGACCCTGGCCTGTTTTGTGACTATGCCTCTGCCCACCGTTTGGACTGCTTGCACGTGAACTGACCCTGGCCTGTTTGTGATTATGCCTCTGCCTAACGTTTGAACTGCCTCCACGTGAACTGACCCTGGCTTGTTTTGTGACTATGCTTCTGCCTACCGCTTGGACTGCTTGCACGTGAACTGACCCTGGCCTGTTTTATGGACTATGCTTTTGCCTACCGCTTGGACTGATCTGTTGCCCTGCTACTGTAGTACACAGGGGTCTCACATATGTGAGGGGCTCCAGAATAGTTTTTCCGGATGGAGAGAACAATTTTTTTGTTTTCTCTGGGTTTTGTAATTTCCGGATTAGGGTCTGGAGTCCGGAGGCCTCATAGAGATTTGGGTGGGTCTTACCCGATTGCAGCCATCAGCCTGCTGCTGACTTACTGCCATCATGCCTTTGCCTGCCACATGAATGGACCACACCTCTGCCTGCTACCTGGACTATGCAAATAATTAGCTGTAGCAAGAGGCAGTATGTTTATGAAGGGCTGGAGAGCGGTACAATAATGAGTGTCTGCAGGTAACAGTTTACCAGGACCAATATTACGCCTGTGCTGGCTGTCTCTGCCTGGACAATTTCTATGGACAAATGCTTTGGCTGTGCTGACAATATCCTTGTGCTGACTATAAACAATATTCCTGCCTGCTGCCTGGATAATTACTATTGCTGTCGCTAAGCACATCCCTGACTGCTGCCTGGACCAGTGCTCTCTTCTGTGGACACTACTAAAAGTACAGGTAATACTTTTTTTTTTACCCTTTCCACAATAGAATTTGTTTTGGATTGTAATTCTTGGTGTGTATTTGCTATGTGTAAGAAATATGAAGGGCCTTCAAAAATGATAGGTTGTCAGGAAATTATCTATGTAATGTATGCTCCTAGAACGCCTGATGGTGCTACTTGGATGTTGGGCCTCTGTATGTGGCCAAGCTCTGTAAAAGTCTCACACATGTGGTATCCCCATACTCAGGAAGAGTAGCAGAATGTATTTTGGGGTGTCATTTTTGCTATGTGTTGGAAATATCTTATAAATGGACAACTTTGTGTAAAAAAAAAATGCTTTTTATTTTTTTTCCACATTTTCCAAAAACTTCTGGAAAAAAAATAACCATTCAAAAGACTCATTATGCCTCATAGATTATACGTTGGGGTATTTGCTTTCCAAAATGGGGTCATTTTGTGGGCAATTCCATTGTCCTGGTGCTCCAGGGCCTTCAAAATTGTAATAGGTGGTTGAGAAATGAGATGTGCAATTTATGCTCGTAGATCACCTGATGGTGCTACTTCAATGTTGGGTCTTTGTATGTGGCCAGGCTGTGTAAAAGTCCCACACATGTGGTATCGCCATTTTTGCTATGTATTTGCTATGTGTTGGAAATATCTTATAAATGGCCACCATTTAGTTTAAAAAAATACGTGTTTTTTTTCCACATTTTCCAAAAACTTCTGGAAAAAAAATAACCGTTCAAAAGACTCATTATTCAAATGCCCACTGCCACACTTTCACATATGTATTTGTAAGAAATGTTGAAAAACATTTATCATTTTCCTTCCACTTCACAATTATCTGCCAGTTTGTGTTGGTCTATCACATACAATCCCAATAAAATACATTTACATTTTTGGTTGTAATATGACAAAATGTGGAAAACTTCAAGGGGTATGAATACTTTTTCAAGGCACTGTACATAGGAGGGACAAGTTGTAGACCAAAATGCACGGTAGAGGTTTTAAAAATGATCTGGTATCCAAAATAAACAATGTAGTGAAGGTTAATTATTCTGTAAACTGTGAGGTTAGGAAGATTATGGGTAAGTCACTGATAAAGAGATAAACAGGAAAGAAAATATCAGTTAAAATCTAATTGATATGGGTTTTTCTTTAGCTGAGGACCTATACACAGGTTAACATAGAGGAATTGGGGATCAGTTGTGGGGCATGAGCTCCCTTCTGTTAAGGGCATTGTTGTGAGGAGGGAGGGAAGAAAGTGTTATTGGGGTGATCTAAGAGGGGAATAGGGGTCTGCTCAGGGGTGAACCTATGTTATAGGTTGCCAACAGGGAGTTGGGGAGAGAGCGCTAAAGGTTTGAAAGGAGGCTAAGGAGAGCCAGCCACTGAGGAACAGCCACCAAAGGGCAGGGGGAAGTCTGGAAAGTAAAAAGGGGAAGAGGCTGATATATATAGCCACTTCAAAACCGGGCCATAGTAAAAAAAATGTCCTTGATTTGAGTGTGGATATTTCAATGATATCCACACTCGGGTGCCCGGAGAAAGAATCGGCTAGTGCCAGATGACGACGATAGAGATTTCCGGTGACCAGATGATCACCAGTCATTTCTATGACCGTCGGAGGCCCGGTCGCGACGTTATTACATCACGCCTGGGATCCCGAATGTCAACAAAGCCGCGATCGTGGTTGTCAGCATGAAGATCAGTGAATTTTTTTTCACAATCTCATGCTTTCCAGCCTGGAGGAGAGATGTGTGGTCCTATTGACACCGCATCGCTCCATAAAGAGGACCTGTCATATAGATTCCTATTACAAGGGATGTTTACATTCCTTGTAATAGGAATAAAAGTGATCAAAAAAAATAAAAATTAAAAAAAAAAAGTGTAAAAATAAAAAAATTAAGTAAAATAATTTTTTTTTTTTAAAACACCCCTGTCCCAGGTAGCTTGCACTCAGAAGCGAACGCACACGCAAGTCCTGCCCACATATGTAAACACCATTCAAACCACACATGTGAGGTATCGTCACGTGCGTTATAGCGTGAGCAACATATATGTAAACACCATTCAAACCACACATGTGAGGTATCGTCGCATGCGTTATAGCGTGTGCAACAATTATAGCACTAGACCTCCTCTGTAACTCTAGACTGGTAACCGGTAAAAATTTTCAAAGCGTGACCTATGGAGATTTTTAAGTACCGATTGTGCGAAATTTTAAAGCATGACATGTTAGGTATCTATTTACTTAGCGTAACATCATCTTTCACATTATACAAAAAAATTGGGCTAACTTTACTGTTTTGTTATTTTTTAATTAATGAAACCATTTTTTTCCAAAAAATTATTGCGCAAATACCGTGTGAGATAAAAAGTTGCAATGACCGCCATTTTATTCCCTAGGGTGTCTGCTAAAAAACCTTAAATAATGTTTGGGGGTTATGAGTAATTTTCTAGCAAAAAAATTATGATTTTTATATGTAGGAGAGAAGTGCCAGAATAGGCCCGGTATTGAAGTGTTTAAATCCTTTTATTTCACTCTGGCCATGAAAGCGTTTGCTTTCATCTATATATCTAGTAATAAACATAAGCCAATGTTGCTACATCTTATAAAATACCTCTGGGTGTCTTTTTGAGAATGAGAAAGTCTTTCAAATTTTCATAGGTCTTTGACTCTTTTAAGCCATCTGAATAGAAAGATAGCTGAGTTGAGGAGGTATCAACATGGTAAGAAATGATTGCCAATAAATTGCTGTGAAAAAAAAAAGAACTAGTCCAAAGGTATGTGAAAGTCTGTGAATTGTTGGGACATTCTCCAGACCTTACACTATAAGTCCAAGCATTTGAAATAATTCCACAAAAGCTGTAGTAAAGATCCCCTGCTATCTCTACATCTCCATCATCTGTTCAGAAAAGAAGGTGTGAACTTATGAATCTGCGATGGGGTTTTGTTCCACCTTGCGATGATCCTGTAATTATATTCTTGAATCCTGGTACAAATGATGAGTTTAGGGTATTTTAAAGTGATTATTTGGTCTTGTTCCCAAGCCCAAAAAACACCCTAATGATTTGGAGGACCTTTGAGTCCAAACCTTATAGTGGCAGGATGTATGTGTGGGTCACCTAGGTAGCTGATCCCTTGCCCCCCTTCTGAGTAGTTGATTTGATACTGTGAAAGGACACTAAACTACTTTGGTATAAGGTCCTCTTTGGTCCCATCGCTCCTTCCAGGGACATTGGTGGCATTGATGAGGTTTGTGGGTTACGGAGGGATTTTTAAGGGTTATTGATGGTGTTATCGATGGTGTACTGCAGTATTGATCAGCCTTCCATTGTTTTTATGATATAAAAATATGTTTAAGGGAATCTTATTAAATGTGTAATTTTATTGGTAATATATATTGTTTTGACTGTCCGTATGCTTAATGAGTAGGGATGAGCTTCGAGTTCGAGTCGAACTCATGTTCGACTCGAACATTGGCTGTTCGCAAGTTCGCCGAACACTGAACAATTTGGGGTGTTCGTGGCAAATTCGAATGCCGTGGAACACCCTTTAAAAGTCTATGGGAGAAATCAAAAGTGCTAATTTTAAAGGCTTATATGCAAGTTATTGTCATAAAAAGTGTTTGGGGACCTGGGTCCTGCCCCAGGGGACATGGATCAATGCAAAAAAAAGTTTTAAAAACGGCCGTTTTTTCAGGAGCAGTGATTTTAATAATGCTTAAAATCAAACACTAAAAGTGTAATATCCCTTTAAATTTCGTACCTGGGGGTGTCTATAGTATGCCTGTAAAGGGGCGCATGTTTCCCGTGTTTAGAACAGCCTGACAGCAAAATGACATTTCGAAGGAAAAAACTCATTTAAAACTACCCGCGGCTATTGCATTGCCGTCATTACACATAGAAGTTCATTGATAAAAACGGCATGGGAATTCCCCACAGGGAAATCCCGAACCAAAATTAAAAAAAAAAAAAATGAAGTGGGAGTCCCCCTAAATTCCATACCAGGCCCTTCAGGTCTGGTATGGATTTTAAGGGGAACCCCGCGCCAAAAAAAAAAAAAAAACGGCGTGGGGTTCCCCCAAAAATCCATACCAGACCCTTATCCGAGCACGCAACCTGGCAGGCCGCAGGAAAAGAGGGGGGGGACGAGAGTGCGCCCCCCCCTCCTGAACCGTACCAGGCCACATGCCCTCAACATTGGGAGGGTGCTTTGGGGTAGCCCCCCAAAACACCTTGTCCCCATGTTGATGAGGACAAGGGCCTCATCCCCACAACCGTGGCCGGTGGTTGTGGGGGTCTGCGGGCGGGGGGCTTATCAGAATCTGGAAGCCCCCTATAACAAGGGGACCCCCAGATCCCGGCCCCCCCCCTGTGTGAAATGGTAAGGGGGTACTTACCCCTACCATTTCACTAAAAAAGTGTCAAAATAGTTAAAAATGACAAGAGACAGTTTTTGACAATTCCTTTATTTAAATGCTTCTTCTTTCTTCCTTCATCTTCTTCTTCTTCTGGTTCTTCTGGCTCTTCTGGTTCTTCCTCCGGCGTTCTCGTCCAGCATCTCCTCCGCGGCGTCTTCTATCTTCTTCTCCTCGGGCCGCTCCGCACCCATGGCATTGGGGGGAGGCTCCCGCTCTTCTCTTCATCTTCTTCTTCATCCTCTTCTCTTCTTCCTTCTTCTCTTCTTCTCTGTTTCTCTTCTTAATTTTCTTCTCCGGGCCGCTCCGCATCCATGCATGGAGGGAGGCTCCCGCTGTGTGACGGCGTCTCCTCATCTGACGGTTCTTAAATAACGGGGGCGGGGCCACCCGGTGACCCCGCCCCCTCTGACGCACGGGACATGACGGGACTTCCCTGTGGCATTCCCCGTGACGTCACAGGGAAGTCCCGTCAAGTCACCGTGCGTCAAAGGGGGGCGGGGTCACCGGGTGGCCCCGCCCCCCGTTATTTAAGAACCGTCAGATGAGGAGACGCCGTCACACAGCGGGAGCCTCCCTCCATGCCAGCATGGGTGAGGAGCGGCCCAGAAAAGAAAATTAAGAAGAGAAGAAGGAAGAAGAGAAGATGATGAAGAAGATGAAGAGAAGAGCGGGAGCCTCCCCTCATGCCATGGGTGCGGAGCGGCCCAAGGAGAAGAAGATAGAAGACGCCGCGGAGGAGATGCTGGACGAGAACGCCGGAGGAAGAACCAGAAGAGCCAGAAGAACCAGAAGAAGAAGAAGATGAAGGAAGAAAGAAGAAGCATTTAAATAAAGGAATTGTCAAAAACTGTCTCTTGTCATTTTTAACTATTTTGACAGTTTTTTAGTGAAATGGTAGGGGTAAGTACCCCCTTACCATTTCACACAGGGGGGGGCCGGGATCTGGGGGTCCCCTTGTTAAAGGGGGCTTCCAGATTCCGATAAGCCCCCCGCCCGCAGACCCCCACAACCACCGGCCACGGTTGTGGGGATGAGGCCCTTGTCCTCATCAACATGGGGACAAGGTGTTTTGGGGGGCTACCCCAAAGCACCCTCCCAATGTTGAGGGCATGTGGCCTGGTACGGTTCAGGAGGGGGGGGCGCACTCTCGTCCCCCCCTCTTTTCCTGCGGCCTGCCAGGTTGCGTGCTCGGATAAGGGTCTGGTATGGATTTTTGGGGGAACCCCACGCCGTTTTTTTTTTTTTTTTGGCGCGGGGTTCCCCTTAAAATCCATACCATTCCTGAAGGGTCTGGTATGGAATTTAGGGGGAACCCCACGTCATTTTTTTTTTTAAATTTTGGCCGGGGTTCCCCTTAATATCCATACCAGACCTGAAGGGCCTGGTATGGAATTTAGGGGGACTCCCACTTCATTTTTTTTTTTTTAATTTTGGTTCGGGGTTTCCCTGTGGGGAATTCCCATGCCGTTTTTATCAATTAACTTCTATGTGTATTGACGGCAATGCAATAGCCGCGGGTAGTTTTAAATGAGTTTTTTCCTTCGAAATGTCATTTTGCTGTCAGGCTGTTCTAAACACGGGAAACATGCGCCCCTTTACAGGCATACAATAGACACCCCCCAGGTACGAAATTTAAAGGGATATTACACTTTTATTGTTTGACTTTAAGCATTATTAAAATCACTGCTCCTGAAAAAACGGCCGTTTTTAAAACTTTTTTTTGCATTGATCCATGTCCCCTGGGGCAGGACCCGGGTCCCCAAACACTTTTTATGACAATAACTTGCATATAAGCCTTTAAAATTAGCACTTTTGATTATTCATGTTCGAGACCCATAGACTTTAACGGTGTTCGCGTGTTCGAGCGAACTTTTTTCCCGTTCGCATGTTCTGGTGCGAACCGAACAGGGGGGTGTTTGGCTCATCCCTATTAATGAGGGAATTGTTAGGCTGGGGCTACACAATATCTTTGTTTGCATAACACATTGTTCATCATGTTAATGCTTTAACACTACCATGTCTTTTTTTTTTTTTTTTCCACTTCAGCGAAAGTTTTTCTGAGAGACATTATATCAACTTTGTATGTCAAAATGTATCTCTTCTCATTTTTCACATCATTGTGGATTGTTTCAGTCTTATCTTCCCTTGTTTTCCTTTCGTATATCTTATTTAAATTACTAAAAAAAACAGAGAAGCTCTTAAATAAATATAATGCCACTATATTTTTGTTCCTTCTCAATCCCTCTTATCCCATCCCCCCCCCCCCTATGTCTGGTCTACTCCTTTTTTATATTGTTTGCTATCTTGGCTCTATATCTGTTGTTTCTTTCATCTTATCTAAGTATATTTCCAAGGTTTTATATTTTTTCCAGCTTTCCCATTTACCATCTTCCTGAGTTTTCCCTCTTTCCCTGCTCCTCAACAGATCCATTTTGTAGTAGTGGTCTATTTTTTCCAACCATTCTTTGATGTCCGGTTTTCCGCTTTTTAACCAGTTTTTTGGTATCAGGCCCTTGGCGGCATTCAGGCGACTCGGAATTATTGATCTCATATATTGTTTCTTTGTTTTATTATAGACGTGAAAGAGACAGGTCCATATGTTTTGTTCTACTTTTTCACCGGTTATTTCCCTTATGTTTTTTAATATTTCCTTCCAGTAAATAACTATCGTTGGACATTCCCACCATAGGTGTGTCATTGTTGCTTTTTGGCCACATTTTCTCCAGCACAACTGTGTTTTTTCTTGTTGATATTTTTGTATTCTTACAGGTGTCAAATACCATCTTGTTACCAGTTTGTAGTTCATTTCAATAGTCTTCATGTCCCAGGCATTATTATATCCCATTTCTATTATTTTTTCCACTTTTTGGTTATCTAGGTTTAAGTTCATTTCTTTTTCCCATTGTTTTATATACTCTGGTCTTTCCTGTGCGTCCAGATCTGCTAATATGCCATATATTTTTGATGTTCCGTTTTTCAATGATGTTTTATTATTACATAGCTTTTCCAATGTACTTAATTTCATTTCATCTCTAAGTGGGTGTGGTACTGTGCTTACTAAATGTCTGAGTTGACAATAATTCCATTCATTCACCCTCCATCCATTAGTTTCTTCTATTTCCTTTCGTGTTCTAATCCTACCATTTATGGTGATATCTTTCAATTGTGGATTTTTTATTCCTTGGCCTCCAAATATTTCCTTCCCGGGATAAAAAAATTTGATCCAGTAAGTGCTATTAACGGTGAATTGTATCTCCATTCATTCTTCAAGTGTATAGTGTCCCAGATTTTGAAAACATTTTTTGTTATTTCGTGAGTGTCTGTGTCTAATATTCTAAACTTTCGTGGGATCCAGATATTCTTGTGCAATATATTTCCGCTTATTGTGTTTTCCATTTCCACCCATTTTTTTTCACTCTTCTCATTTGTCCACTCCATCATTCGTGTTAGTACTATTCCTTTGTAGTACCTACTTATATCTGGGGTGGCTAATCCTCCGTGCTCCCTTTTCCTTGTGATCAACATGTATTTAACTCTTGATTTTTTGTTAAGCCATATATATTTTAACAAAATTGTTTTTATTATCTTGAAAAAACTCTGTGGAATCATTACTGGCAACATCTGGATTCTATAAATTATTTTTGGAAGAATCATCATTTTGAACATGTTTACTCTTCCTATCCATGAGAGTGGTTGTATTCTTAGTTTTTTCGTTTCTTCTTTAACCTCATTGATCAGTGGAATAAAATTAGCCTGATAGATCTTTTCAACTCTCGGGGTTATTTTAATTCCAAGGTATTTTAATTCTTTTACCCAAGTAAATGGGAATTCTTTTTGTAAGAACTGAACTTCCTTTTCCGCTAGACCTATATTTAATATCTCTGTTTTTATTGGGTTGATTTTGAAGTTGGACAGTTCTCCATATTTTTTTATTTCTTTCAGTATATTAGGAAGTGACACTTTTGGATTGGATACATACATCAAAATATCATCCACGTTTGCCGCGATCTTGTGTTCTTTTCCGCCTAATTTCGCTCCTTTCACCTCTTGATTGTTGCGGAGCGTTGCTAATAGTGGTTCCAGTGCCAGTACATATAGTAGTGGAGAGAGCGGGCAACCCTGCCGTGTTCCGTTCTGCATCTTGATTAGTGGGGAAAGTCTGCAGTTTACCTTTATCATTGCTGTCGGGCTGTTATATAGATTTGTTATCCACTTCATCATTTTTGCCCCTAATCCCAAGTGCCGCAACGTATCCATCATGAAACCACAGTCTACCCTGTCAAATGCTTTTTCTGCATCTAATGACAGGAATAGAACTGGGGTTTCGTTTTGCACCTTCTTATGTAGCATCAATATTGATTTTAGGCTATTGTCCCTCCCCTCTCTCCCCGGAACAAATCCAGTCTGGTCCGGGTTGATCCAGAGTGGGATTAGCTTTTTTATTCTGGTGGCCAAAATTTTAGAATAAAGCTTTGTGTCTACATTTAATAATGCGATCGGCCTATAACTTGAACAATTAGTTTTGTCTTTCCCTTCCTTGGGCAAAATTGTGATGTGGGCTAGCAATAATTCACTTCTTATTTCTTCTCCTTCCCCTATGGAATTCATATATTCTAGTAATTTAGGGATCAGCTGTTCCTGGATTTTTTTGTAGTATTTAACCGTGAACCCATCAGGTCCTGGGCTTTTTCCTGCAGGAGTTTTTTTTATTGCCAGATTTATCTCTTCTTGCGTTATATTTTTTTCCAGATCTTTTAATTGGTCTATTTTTATTTTTGGTAAATTTGCATTTTTTAAGTAGTCCTGTATCTTCTTTGTTCTGGTATCTGTTTCTTTCCATCTTTCCTGTTCTTTTATTGCGTATAAAGAGCTATAATATTTTTGGAATGCCTCTGCAATTTCTGTGGTTTTGTTTACCACTTCTCCTTTTTCATTTTTTATCTTCTCAATATAATTTATAGACTTCTTTTTTTTTACCAAATTTTCCAGATATTTCCCTGGTTTATTACCCCATTTAATTTTTTCTTGTACCACTCTGTTGTACTCCTTCCTTTCTTCTTGTTCCATCCAGTCCTTTAGTTGTTCTCTCTTTTGAGATAGTAAGCAGTATGTTTCGTTGTTGACTTGATTTTTATGTTTTCGTTCTAATTCGTATATTTCCTTTATAATTTGTTGCATGTTTTTTCTTCTTTCTTGTTTTTTTCTTGCCCCAATAGCTATCAATTTACCCCTGATGACAGATTTATGAGCTTCCCAGATTGTTGCTTTCGGTATTCCTGGTGTATCATTTTCCTTAAAGTATCTTTGAATTTCATCTGATATAATTTTTTCCGTCTCTCTATCTTCAATTAAATTTTTGTTGATTCTCCATGGACCACTTTTAAAGGCTCCTCCTTGGATTTTCATTCTCAGCATTACTGGACTGTGATCCGAAGCTGTTATTATACCTATTTTTGTTTCTTCTATTTCTTCCAAATTTCTATGTTCCACCATAATGTAGTCCAAGCTGGAATAACTTCTATGTACTGCTGAGTAATAGGTGTAGTCTTTTGTGCTAGGATGCTGAATTCTCCAAGGATCAATTAATTGCTGTTCGTATAGTTTTCTTTTTAGTTTCTTTAATTGTCTCGCTTCTTTGTCCCTTGCTGTGGAGGTGCTATCCATTTTATAGTCCATACTGAAATTGAAGTCTCCAGCCAGTATTAGTTTGCCTTGTTTGAATTCCGATAGTATTTTTATTATATCTATCAGATATTTTTTGGGGTTCTTATTGGGGCAGTAGATGTTGGCAAGTGTGTATTTTACTCCCTGTATAGTGCCTTTAATAAAAAGGAAGCGTCCCTCCGGGTCCGTTTTTCTTTGATCTATTACGAAGCGTACATTTTTCCCTATTCCGATGGCTACTCCTTTGGCCCTTCTTATTGGTGAATCTCCTTGATACCATGTTGGTATATTTCTAGAGTAGATTTTAATATTTGAGCTTTGGGTTATGTGTGTCTCCTGTAGGAAAATTATTTCTGCTTTACTTTTATCTAATTCTCGGAGGATAATATTTCTCTTACCGGGGGAATTTAACCCTCGGACATTGTAGGAAAATTTTTTTATACTATTTGTATTTTCCATTATTTTACCTTTCTCCATGCATTTCTCTTCTACCGCTTCTCCTCCTTCCCCACCGGTCCGCCAGGCGCCCACCCCCCAGGTCCGTTTAAAGGACCAGGAGGGGGGGACACCCGGCCGACGAGTGGGGTCTCTCCAGTCCTGTTTTAAGGTAATTGAGCCAGAAAAATAGCATGTGTAGAGCAGACCTCTCCCTCCCCTACCTCCCCTCCTCCCCACCCTCCCCCCTCCCCCCCTTCCCCACTCCCCCCCCCCCTCCCCTCCACCCTGGTCAGGGTGATTTGACCCTATGGTCTCTAGAGCTGAGAGCAATTTTTTTATGGGGCACAACTCTGCACCTCTGCTCTACTTGGTCTGAGGTGGAGATCTGTTAGACGCCCTGAATCCCCCTCTCTTATACTCAGGTAGGGAGACCCCCTGCCCCTGCCGTGAGACCCCATCTCCCCCCCCCTGCCTCTAATTTATTTTATTATTTATTATCTTTTTTTTTTTGTTTCCCTCTCTTCCCTTCTTTTTTTTTTTTCTCCATTTTAGTTCTCCCTTCTTCATAGCCCGCCCCTCCCCTCCTTATTCCCCGCCCCACATCTTAATAGCGATACCTCTTGTCTTTTGTACATTTTTTCCCTCTACTGTTTGAATACATATTTCATTCAGGGCTCCACTTCTTGTGTTCTATTTCTAGAGCCTAATTACCATTTGTTCTTGTCTGTTTACATTCCTGTCCATATCTGGTAGTGGTATTTCTAATTTATTACAAAAGTCCGGAATCTCTTCTATACATCTCAATCTAGCACTTCTTCCATTTTTTTTCACTATTAAGCATGCTGGAAAACCCCAGTTATATTGGATTTCCCGCTCCTGGAGAATGCTCAATAGAGGTCTTAACGTCCGTCTTCTTTTTAACAGGTCTTGGAATATTTGTAATCTAGCTTCTGCATATTCGATTGGTGATTTTCTCTTCAGGTTTATCCAGATCTGGTTCTTTTCTTCCCATCTTTCAAAACAGACTATTATGTCTCTTGGTGTTTCCATTGGAAGCCCTTGGGGTCTTCTTAACCACTTGAGCCCCGGACCATTATGCTGCCTAAGGACCAGAGGTCTTTTTCCAATTTGGCACTGCGTCGCTTTAACTGCTAATTGCGCGGTCATGCAATGCTGTACCCAAACGAAATTTGCGTCCTTTTCTTCCCACAAATAGAGCTTTCTTTTGATGGTATTTGATCACCTCTGCAGTTTTTATTTTTTGCGCTATAAACGGAAAAAGACCGAAAATTTTGAAAAAAAATGATATTTTCTACTTTTTGTTATAAAAAAAATCCTATAAACTAAATTTTAGTCATACATTTAGGCCAAAATGTATTCGGCCACATGTCTTTGGTAAAAAAAATGTCAATAAGCGTATATTTATTTGGTTTGCGCAAAAGTTATAGCGTCTACAAACTAGGGTACATTTTCTGTAATTTACACAGCTTTTAGTTTATGACTGCCTATATCATTTCTTGAGGTGCTAAAATGGCAGGACAGTACAAAACCCCCCCAAATGACCCCATTTTGGAAAGTAGACACCCCAAGGAAATTGCTGAGAGGCATGTTGAACCCATTGAATATTTATTTTTTTTGTCCCAAGTGATTGAAAAATGACAAAAAAAAAAAAATATTTACAAAAAGTTGTCACTTAATGATATATTGCTCACACAGGCCATGGGCCTATGTGGAATTGCACCCCAAAATACATTCAGCTGCTTCTCCTGAGTATGGGGATACCACATGTGTGGGACTTTTTGGGAGCCTAGCCGCGTACGGGGCCCCGAAAACCAATCACCGCCTTCAGGATTTCTAAGAGTGTAAATTTTTGATTTCACTCTTCACTGCCTATCACAGTTTCGGAGGCCATGGAATGCCCAGGTGGCACAAAACCCCCCAAAATGACCCCATTTTGGAAAGTAGACACCCCAAGCTATTTGCTGAGAGGCATATTGAGTCCATGGAATATTTTATATTTTGACACAAGTTGTGGGAAAGTGACACTTTTTTTTTTTTTTTTTTTTTTTCATAAAGTTGTCACTAAATGATATATTGCTCACACAGGCCATGGGCATATGTGGAATTGCACCCCAAAATACATTTAGCTGCTTCTCCTGAGTATGGGGATACCACATGTGTGGGACTTTTTGGGAGCCTAGCCGCGTACGGGACCCCGAAATCCAATCACTGCCTTCAGGATTTCTAAGGGTGAAAATTTTTGATTTCACTCTTTACTGCCTATCACAGGTTCGGAGGCCATGGAATGCCCAGGTGGCACAACCCCCCCCCAAATGACCCCATTTTGGAAAGTAGACACCCCAAGCTATTTGCTGAGAGGCATGGTGAGTATTTTGCAGCTCTCATTTGTTTTTGAAAATGAAGAAAGACAAGAAAAAACATTTTTTTTTTCTTTTTTCAATTTTCAAAACTTTGTGACAAAAAGTGAGGTCTGCAAAATACTCACTATACCTCTCAGCAAATAGCTTGGGGTGTCTACTTTCCAAAATTGGGTCATTTGGGGGGGGTTTGTGCCACCTGGGCATTCCATGGCCTCCGAAACTGTGATAGGCAGTGAAGAGTGAAATCAAAAATTCACGCCCTTAGAAAGCCTGAAGGCGGTGCTTGGTTTTCGGGGTCCCGTATGCGGCTAGGCTCCCAAAAAGTCTCACACATGTGGTATCCCCGTACTTAGGAGAAGCAGCAGAATGTATTTTGGGGTGTAATTTCACATATTTCCATGGCATGTTTGAGCAATATATCATTTAGTGACAACTTTGTGCAAAAAAAAAAAAAAAAAATTTGTCTCTTTCCCGCAACTTGTGTCGCAATATAAAATATTCCATGGACTCGACATGACTCTCAGCAAATAGCTTGGGGTGTCTACTTTCCAAAATGGGGTCATTTGGGGGGGTTTTGAACTGTCCTGGCATTTTATGCACAACATTTAGAAGCTTATGTCACACATCACCCACTCTTCTAACCACTTGAAGACAAAGCCCTTTCTGACATTGTTTACATGAAAAAGTTATTTTTTTTTGCAAAAAAATTACTTTGAACCCCCAAACATTATATATTTTTTTAAAGCAAATGCCCTACAGATTAAAATGGTGGGTGTTTCATTTTTTTTTTTCACACAGTAATTGCGCAGCGATTTTTCAAACGCATTTTTTGGGGAAAAGACACACTTTTTTAAATTTTAATGCACTAAAACACACTATATTGCCCAAATGTTTGATGAAATAAAAAAGATGATCTTAGGCAGAGTACATGGATACCAAACATGACATGCTTTAAAATTGCGCACAAACGTGCAGTGGCAACAAAATAAATACATGTTTAAAAGCCTTTAAAAGCCTTTACAGGTTACCACTTTAGATTTACAGAGGAGGTCTACTGGAAAAATTACTGCACTCGATCTGGCCTTCGCGGTGATACCTCACATGCATGGTGCAATTGCTGTTTACGTTTGACGACAGACCGCCGCTTGCGTTCGCCTTAGCGCGAGAGCAGGGGGCGACAGGGGTGCTTTTTTTTTTTTTTTTTTTCTTTATTATTTTTTTGCTTTTTTAATCTTACTTTTAAACTGTTCCTTTCATTTTTTTTTTTTTTAATCATTTTTATTGTTATCTCGGGGAATGTAAATATCCCCTATGATAGCAATAGGTAGTGACAGGTACTCTTTTTTGAAAAAATTGGGGTCTATTAGACCCTAGATCTCTCCTCTGCCCTCAAAGCATCTGACCACACCAAGATCGGTGTGATAAAATGCTTCCCCAATTTCCCAATGGCACTATTTACATCCGGCGAAATCTAAGTCATGAAATGCTCGTAGCTTCCGGTTTCTTAGGCCATAGAGATGTTTGGAGCCACTCTGGTCTCTGATCAGCTCTATGGTCAGCTGGCTGAATCACCGGCTGCATTCTCAGGTTCCCTGTTGAGACAGGAGAGCCAGAGAAAAACACGAAAGACGGTGGGGGGGCATTCCCTCCCACGGCTTGTAAAAGCAGTCTAGAGGCTAATTAGCCGCTAGGATTGCTTTTACATGAAAGCCGACCGCTGGCTGAAAAGAATGATACCAAGATGATACCTAAACCTGCAGGCATCATTCTGGTATAACCACTCAAAGTTGTGAATGGCGTACCTGAAGACAAAAAAATGGTTAACAATGGTTAACAATAAAGCACAGTAAACAGTAAAGTATAAATAATTACATACCTGAAAAACAAACATGATAAAACATAATAACAATAACAATAACAATAAAACATTGCAGAATAGAATACAGTAAAAAAAGAGCAGAACAATAGAGAGAGAGAATAGAGAGAGAGAGAGAACAATAAAACGACAACTATTTTTTTTTATTTTATATATTTATTTTTTTTTACACTTTTTTTGTAACTAACTTTTATAACTGTAACCGGTTCCAGGTTCGGGTCTCTCAAAATGCGATGGCATCTTGGGAGACCCTGTGAAAGTGTGTCCTAGTCTGTGCAATGCTGTACCCTACGCTAATACTCAACTAGTGCATGGTAGCGTTCAAAACATTCACCAATGCAAAGACCAGGATTGTCAGGACAGGAGGGACAATAATAGCGGGTGTCACGCCTATATCCGCGCTAGCTGCAGACACAACATCTTTTTTGGGGGGTTCGCTGGGTAGGGGTACTCGGGAGGACATAAAAATGCCTCTCATGCAGCCGACTGCATTTTGTTGGGGATGTGAATGGGGGAAGTACGGGCGCTGCAGAAGCGGTGGGTTCCCAATTAGGATTGGCGAATGCAGCAGGAAGGGCATTATGGGCATGACGGGCCTGTGTTTGTCTTTTTGGTGTCAGCGGGACACTACTTGTGCTTGCCACCTCACCAGCTTGAACTGCACTTATGGGACTCACCACGTCACCAAGTGTTACTGCAGTGCTGGTTTGGCTACGACCGGGGTGTACTACGCCGCTGGCGCTTGCCAGTTCCCCAAAACGCTACCAAAAAAACTGTTAGTGATCGCAGGGATCAGGCCTGACTCTGCGAACGCTGCAGTTATGCGTTTAGAGTTTTGTAAGTGACAGTGATCGATCGATACTGCACTTGGGTGGGCTGGGCTGGGCCGGGCCGGGTGGAGGGGCAAAACGCAGGTGCTAGCAGGTATCTGGGCTGATCCCGCTAACACTGCGTTTTTGGGAACCCTAAACTGCTGGTGACGCTAGTATAGATCTGATCGGATCAGATATTGATCCGATCAGATACTATACCACTAAGGGAGGTGTACGGTGCGTGCGTGGGTGTTAGCGGTACTGGCGCTAACCTGACGCTGCCTGGGGCTGGTGCTTGCCAGTTCACCAAAACGCTACCAAAAAAACTGTTAGCGATCGCAGGGATCAGGCCTGACTCTGTGAACGCTGCAGTTATGCGTTTAGTGTTCTGTAAGTGACAGTGATCGATCGATACTGCACTTGGGTGGTCTGGGCTGGGCCGGGCGGAGGGGCAAAACGCAGGTGCTAGCAGGTATCTGGGCTGATCCCGCTAACACTGCGTTTTTGGGAACCCTAAACTGCTGGGGACGCTAGTATAGATCTGATCGGATCAGATATTGATCCGTTCAGATACTATACCACTAAGGGAGGTGTACGGTGCGTGCGTGGGTGTTAGCGGTACTGGCGCTAACCTGACGCTGCCTGGGGCTGGTGCTTGCCAGTTCACCAAAATGCTACCAGAAAAACTGTTAGCGATCGCAGGGATCAGGCCTGACTCTGCGAACGCTGCAGTTATGTGTTTAGTGTTTTGTAAGTGACAGTGATCGATCGATACTGCACTTGGGTGGGCTGGGCCAGGCGGAGGCGCAAAACGCAGGTGCTAGCAGGTATCTGGGCTGATCCCGCTAACACTGCATTTTTGGGAACCCTAAACTGCTGGGGACGCTAGTATAGATCTGATCGGATCAGATATTGATCCGATCAGATACTATACCACTAAGGGAGGCGCATGCTGCGTGCGTGGGTGTTAGCGGTACTGGCGCTAATCTGACGCTGCCTGGGGCGACGCATATCACCGCCGGGCGATTAGGGGGCTAAACCTTTATTCGGTAATAAACGGCGGGTGCCCTGACACTATAAAAAATAAACAAACTAACCAGCGTCAACCGCAACGGTTATACGGTGATCAGTGGTGAAAGGGTTAACTAGGGGGCAATCAAGGGGTTAAAACGTTTATTAGGTAGTATATGGGGGTCCCTGACGCTATAAAACGCTGACGGCGAACCTAAATATTTACCTCACTAAATAGCGGAACCAGCGACACTAATACAGCGATCAGAAAAATGATCGCTTAGTGACACTGGTGACGGGGGGTGATCAAGGGGTTAAAACTTTATTAGGGGGGGTTAGGGGGGTACCCTAGACCTACAGAGGGGTAACAGTAACTGTGCTAACACAGTAACTGTCACAAACTGACACCTAGCAGTAATCAGAAAACAAAAAAAAAACTGCTGGTGTCAGTTTGTGACAGGGGGGGAGGTGATCGGGGGGGGATCGGGGGGTGATCGGGGGGGGGATCGGGGTGTAATGTGTGCCTGGCATGTTCTACTGTGTGTGTGTGTGTTGGTGCAGTCACTCACATGTCGTCTCTCCTCGGGCCGGAACGGAAACTACCGACCTGAGGGGAGATGACATCATTTCCTTTGCTGCTGTTTAGCATACAGCAGCAAAGGAGTGTTCCCATTGGCCGGCGGCGATCGCGAGGGGGGGGCCACAAACGGAAGGCCTCCCCCTCGTCTCCGATTGCCGGGGGACAAAACGGGACCGCCTCGGGCGGCGGGGGGGGTCCGATCGGACCCCCCACCCGCGGAAGGCAAATCACGTACCATGTACGTGATTTTGCCTGTCCGTGCCGCTTTGCCGACGTACATCGGCGTGAAGCGGTCGTCAAGTGGTTAATCGGTATGCTCTCTCAATTTTTATTTCGTTGGATTCCTCCTTTTCTAGAATATGATTAAAGAGACTACTCATTTTTCCTATTAGATTTTCTGCCTGTCCTGTTTCCGGAAGACCGCAGATTCTTAGGTTTCTCCTTCTTTCTCTGTTTTCCTGGTCTTCTATTTTGTAAGCTTGTTCCTGTTGTTCCCTTTTTAATATCTTTATTTCCCCTTTCAGCTCTTTTATCATTTTTGAGTGCGTATCTGCTTTGGTCTCCACTTCTTCCACTCTTTTTTTTTTAAATCAGAAAAGAAAATTTATTTTTGACTTTCACATTACATAATATATGACAGCTGATGTAGTACAATATCATGGCAATATGGAACATACATCTTCAACAACACATCATCGGATACTACCAGATATCAATGTCCTTAAGAATGCATTTTCCTATTACATTGTCATAGCCATATAAAAATAGCAAAGAGAAGAGTATAGAAGGGTAGGAACAGAGATAAAGAAAAAAAAACAATCAGACAAAACAAAACTTTTCTCGTTTTTCTTTTTTTTTTTTTTTTTTTTCTTACTCAAGCTTCCCCAACACCCTAAGGGCATGGGGTAACAAAACATCATAGAAGTTGCCTCAGCCCACCATGACATGTTGCTTCCCCTGGAATCACACATTTTCTTTTTGCTAAATATTTGGCTACCTCATTGCCAATGCAGTTAAAATCTTACATTTGTAAAAGCCTATCTTTGATCAGCTGATGTGGTGCCAAACCCGGAACATCTAGCCAAGCCTGCCATAATGAGTAGAACTTGCGTAGGACTTTTCTGTGTTGGTATGTTAGTTTCTCCCTGATCAGTAATTTGTTCACCTGTTCCACCCATTGTTTTCTAGTGGGTACTCTGGGAGTGATCCATAGTTGAGCAATGAGTTTACGTGCAATGTATAATAGTCGAAGGACCGCTGTATGTGCCGAAGGGGTTAGAGCCTCCTCATCCAATGCTCCTAATAAACACACTACTGGCTCTCGTGGAATATTGAACATATAAACCTGTGATATTGTGTCTAGGACTTCCTTCCAGTAGCGAAAAAGTTTGGGGCATCTCCATATCATATGGATTAGGTCCCCGTGGGCACCCTCACATTTCGGACATAATGGAGTCTCTCTAATCCCCCATTTGTGCAACCTAACCGGAGTCCTGTAAACCCTGTGCAGTAAATATGGGTGCGATAGCTTTTGGGATGCGGACACTGAGACTAAGGGTGCAGAGGATAGACACAGGTTCCACGTCTCCCCGTCTATGTTCCCTATGTCCTCCTCCCAGCCTCGCCTACAAGGAAGACCAGATGGGTCCTGCATGGCATTAAGAAGTATGTTATATGCTCTGGAAATCATTCCTTTCTTATTGTCTTCCAAGAAGATCCCCTGTATCAGTGTGTGGTCAGTCAGATGTAATGGAGTACATTGCGATTGCGTTTGTATCGCGTGTCGCAACTGCAGATATTTGAAGAAATTGGTTCGCGGAATATTAAATTCCACCTGCATTTCCATGAAGGATTTAAGATTTGGACCATTATACAGTTGAGACAGGTATCGGATTCCTAACAGTTCCCAGTTTCTAAATCCTTTTAACTTTAATAACTCTTTATAGTTGGTATTATGCCATATTGGTGTATGCGCTATGAAACCTCTGATCCCCACCATTTTTTTCGTGTGAGCCCATAATGTTTTAAGCATTCTCACTGTAGGGGCTTCGGGGTTAAGGTGCATGTAGCCCGCCTCCAGGCATTCCAGAGCCGTCACACTCTCATCCTGTACAGCTAGTAGTCTGCGGATAGGGTCCGCTAGATCTGTCACCCCCCAGCCCCCCAATTGCTGGAGCTGGGATGCTAGGTAATAGGCCCTGGAGTGAGGAACTGCCAACCCGCCCTCATCTTTTCTAAACTGTAGTGTCTTTAAGCTAATCCTTGCTGTCTTTTTGCTCCAGATCAGTTCCCTGAATTGGGAATCTATCCTGTCAAACCACTTTCTAGGGATCCAAACCGGGGAGTTGTTAAATATATACAAGAGCTGCGGTGCCCATACCATTTTTATCAAATTAATTCTTCCTACCACTGAGAGTGGCAGTTTGCACCAGGACGTGCATTTTTCACGGAATTTACTAAGTAAAGGGACCAGGTTGAGGTTTATATATTGGGATGGGTTTGGGGTTATCTGTATACCTAAGTAACGAAAGGTTGGTACTATTTGTATCATCTCAGCTCCCTGTGGTAATGGTTCAGTTATGGGATCTACCGGCATCAACACTGACTTATTCCAGTTAATGGAAAAGCCTGACAGGTTTCCAAATTCTTTAATGAGGGACATAACATGCTTTAATGTATCCTGTGTGTCTCCCAAGTACAGTAAAGTATCATCCGCATACGTGGAGACGACGTCTGTGCCCGTATTTCGTTTGAATCCTGTTATGTTTGGGTCCCCCCTTATCTTTGCTGCCAGAGGTTCCAGGGCCAAGGCAAACAGCAGGGGCGACAGAGGGCACCCCTGCCTAGTGCCTCGAAACAAGGAAAATGGTTCTGACAGTTCTCCATTAATTCTAATCCTAGCCGAGGGCGCTGCGTATAACAGTTGGACCCATTTAATAAATGTTGCCCCCAAGCCCATATGTTCAAGTACCTTCCACAGGTAAGGCCACTCGACGCTGTCGAAGGCCTTAGCTGCGTCCAACGAGAATATTGCTCTATTGCCGGGGTTATCCACAGGGATCTGTAGGTTCAGAAAGAGCCTCCTAATATTTTGGGCCGTGGATCTGGTTGGAATGAATCCTGATTGATCCCTATGCACTAGTTTGTGTACAACCTTAGCTAGTCTGGTTGCCAATATCCTAGCCAACAGCTTCACATCCGCTGTAAGCAAGGATATAGGTCTGTATGAGTCTGGTGATGCTGCATTCTTGTCTGGTTTCAACAGTACGATAATAATCGCTTCATTCATGGAATCAGGAAGTTTACCTTCTCTTAATCCTTCATTGTATACTTTTAATAATTCAGGGAGCAATCTATCTGCATATCGCTTATATACCTCGGATGGGAGACCATCTATTCCTGGAGATTTATTGTTATGCGACTGTTTTAGAGCGATAGACAATTCTTCCTCAGTCAGTTGCGCATTAAGCATATTAGCATCCGAGGCTGACAAGCGAGGCAGCTCACACAGTTCTAAAAAATCAACTATCTGTTCCTCTGTGGGTTGTACCTGAGAGGTGTAGAGGGAGGCATAAAATGACTTAAAAATTTCTAATATGTTTACGGTCTGGTATTGAGGGGATCCCTGTTCGTCACAAATGGCTGAAATCAGGGAGGAGGGCCGCTGCGCACGCGCCATCACAGCTAGCATGTGCCCAGTCGCCTCACCCTCCTCAAAATGGCTCTGCTGTAGGAAAACACGTTTGTTTTCGGCCAGTTGTAACGCCAATTGGGTGGACATGGACTGAGCTCCCAACCACGCTCTTTTTGTATCTTCATTAGGGTCAGCTATAAATCTATCTTCAGTCTCAGTGACCTTTTCTCTTACCAGTGTTTCCCATGCCTTAGTGTCTGTTTTAATGCGATTTATTGTTCTGATAAATTGGCCACGTAAATATGCTTTTGCTGCATCCCATACTATACTGCGCGTAGTACTACCCAGGTCGTCCTTAAAAAAAGTTGTAATGGGACCCGTATGGGGTCCTGCTCTGGGAACAGTGAAAGCCAGAAAGGGTTTAACTTCCACCCTGTCCTTTTCTCTGTGCCGGGGAGCAGAATAGTCACCCAAAATGAGGAGTGATCTGAAATATGTCTGTCACTATAATCTGACCCTGCTACCAATGGCAGCATTGCAAGATTGCAGAGACCCAGATCTATTCTGGACAGTCCCCCATGTGATGCTGAGTGGCATGAGAATTTTTTGGCGCGTGGGTGACCTTTCCGCCATATGTCTGTCAGTCCAAGTTCCCCAAGTAGCCTGGCAAAGGGTGTAAACCCCCCACCTCCCAACGGTATGTTAGTGGGGGCTGGAAGCTTGTCCCATTGATACATTAAGTAATTGTTGAAGTCTCCTAATGCTAGGAGCGGAGTGTCAGGAAATTGAGCCATAAACCCCGCTAGACACCTGAGGACCCCTGCCGAAAATGGCGGTGGTATATATATTCCCGCTATAATACATGAAAAACCAAATATTTTACATAATAAGAACACATATCTCCCTCCTGGGTCTATAATTTTACGTATGCATTTAAACTCTACATCCTGGCGAATCAGAATGCTGACTCCTCTGGAGTATGCTGTATGAGTCGAGTGGAATTGAATATTATATGTGCGAGGGCTGAAACTGGGCGCCGGATCTGGAGAAAAATGTGTTTCCTGTAGGCACACAACTCCAGCCCCCACAGATTTAAGGTGTCTAAGAACCGCCACTTTTTTTATTGGGTTGCTCAGTCCTCGAACGTTCCAGGACATAAATTTAAATTTAAATTTAACCGCCATAAGGAAGTCTATCTATCAATAAGAATAATAACCACACATTTGCCGTACAATCCCCCTCCAGCATTCGTGTTAACTCAGTATATGGGCATAAAGAAGCTGCATTTGCTAAACCAATTTTACCATAAGTACATGTGAACACACACAGGGTGACCTTACAGTTCGTGATGGGGTTGGTCCTTCGTGTAATTTCTGGTGGGCTAAAGCAACATCCGGTGGTATAACGTAAGTTTTGTAAGAAACAAAAATAAACTGTTAGAGCCAACATGACTCCTGGCCAAACGGGCCTCTGAGTGTATAGTCTCCATAGCTTAGCCATGGATGGGGGAGGGCAGTGGAAACTCCCGTTAAGATAGTGGAGGGGGTTTCACCTCTGCATACTACGTGGGATGTACCGCGTAATTATGTTTCCAGTGTTCTCCTTTTTGCAGCCCGCCTTGACTAGGGGTAACGGAACAGAAAGAGAAAAATGATAAAAAGATAAAAAAGGATTTCCCCCCCCCCCCCGGAATTGCAGCCATTCCAGAGGGATCAACGTACTATAAACCTGCGATCAGTGCTTCCTGAAGAAAAGTCAGTGAAAAATAATGAATCTCTTAGTTGACATCAGAAAAGTCACTATATGTTCAGACCGGTGCTTGACGTTGCAATTTAGCTGCCTTAATTGCACGTTCCTCTCGGTCCAGCCACTGTGCAGCCATCTCCGGGCGTTCAAAGAAGTGTGTTGCTCCCAGAGCTGTTACCCTGAGGCGCGCAGGATATAACATTGCATACTGTGCACTTAATTCCCGGAGCCTCCTTTTCACCTCAATAAATTTAGCACGATGTTTTTGCAGCTCTGCAGAGAAATCTGGAAACAGAGAGATCTTGGAGTTGTCGATAACCAGGCTGCCACTCATGGTTCTAGCCTTAGACAGGATAGCGTCTCTATCTTTGTAGTTAAGTGACTTGAAAAGAAATGGACGTGGGTGATTACCCAGTGGCAGGGGACGTGCTGGCACCCTATGCGCCCTTTCTACAGCAAAAAGTGGGGAGAAGGCCTCTTTGCCAAAAGTAGTTATCAGCCATTGCTCAATGAAGGAGACAGGATCCTTGCCCTCAGCTCGCACAGGAATACCTATAGCACGCACATTATTACGTCTCATGCGATTTTCTAGGTCGTCTAAACGTGCTGCATGCTGATCCGTGAGATGACAATTGTATTGTAGATCTCTTTGCATGGGGGTCATTTCATCTTCCATTGTGCTTATTCTCCCCTCTATGGCGGAAGTACGCTCCCTCAGCTTTTGCATATCATGGCGCACAAACGATATTTCAGCTTTCACCCCCTTAAGTTCATCAGCCATAGCAGTGATGGACATATTACATGATGTCACTGCTGACAATATATCCCTTAAAGTGGGCTCTGTCTCATCTGTAACAGGAGATGCATTCTGCCGCCCTGTGAACACATCTCTGGGGGTACTCACTGTGTCCCAGGCCTGAGACAATCCATCGACATCTTCCAGTGGGGCTGTGTCATCTGTTTCAGACTGGCCTCCCACAGCTTCTCCTTGTGCAGATGAGGATGTCTGAGGGTCTTTGGGTAATTTACCTCCATATAGAAGTTTCTGTGCGGCCTCTTTATATTTCTCTTTGGAAGATCTCTGTGCCCAGGCGCCATCTTGGCTGAGTTCCTCCATGAGGCTTCTGGCTTCTTTATTTTTCCTTGTCATGGCAGGATTCGTGCAGGTAAAGCAGCGGTACGGGTCGCGATCGTAGCCTGATCGGTTCCGATCCACAGGGGGTTCGAGATGGGCCTGTAATAGAGTTCTGTAGGATGTTTTGTCCGGATTCTCGGTGGAGCAGGAGAGAGATGCAACCGTCTACATCTGCCGCTAAGCCACGCCCCCCTCTTCTTCCACTCTTGATAGGATATGCCCCATGTCTTTGTGTAGTGTTAACATCTCTGCTTTTAGGGAGTTTTCTAGGGCCGCAAACATTTTTTCCATATCATATTTTGTTGGTAATTGCAACTCATGTTGGCCTTCCTCCCTTCCTCTCTCTTCGCCCTCCGTTTCTAGTTCCATTCTAGGTTCTGAGAGGTGGCTAGTTTCTACTACACTTTTATTCTGGCCCTTCTTTTCCTTATTATCCTTCTCTTTTGTATCTGTCTGTCTGCTCTTTGTGCCCAATTGCCTTTCTCCTTCCCCATTTCCTTGCAGGATATATCTGTTCATAGGGCCAGGGCTTGGGCTTGGGCCTAGGCTAACCCTGGGTGATTTGGCGATTGCTCCCGCACTTCTTGTTATTTTTCCTCTCATACCAGCAGTTAACATGGAAAACCCCAAGAGACCACTTTCCAAAATATTATGTTGAGGTGATACCTCAGGGGGGAGACCGTCAGCTTATTTTAGCCCACTGTCGCTGTTCTCTGATCTTCACCCTAAGACCACCCTATTGAGGGGAACACAAGTAACAAACCCACACAAGGAGAAAAAAAAAAAAAACACCCCAAATGTCTCTGCCCCTTGAGGTGAGCCGCAGTACTTAATGGAAAGTCTCTCTCTTAATACAAAAATGTTATATGATTTGCTAAGGGAAGAGAGTTTTTTCCCCTTTCTTTCCCTATCCCTTCTCTAGAGAGAGGAAAAAAAAAATTTGCGAAAAGTCCACAACCTTCAATGGTGATCCCCTCCTCCAATTCGCAATACCACACAGTGAGAATCAATAGCGTATCCTAAGGCATGTAACGTAAGAACAACACATTTTTGCATGGGTGGAGGACAAATAAACAATTTCCTAGTGTCCTGTAATATTTTCTTTCCTTTCTCACTCTTTACCAGAAGTAAAAATTCTGATTTATTGTACACAAAAAAAAAAGGGTAAAAAGAAGGAAAATTCACTTTTCACCTTTCTCCTTCCCACCACATCTTCCTGGTGTCACTTTAAGGTTTACTTTTAATTAATTATTAATTAATTATTTTTACACATTTCTTTTTTCTCTTTCTTTTCCCCTTTACCTTCTACTCACACTCCCCATCTTGCCTCTTCATTTAAACTTTCTTTCCTTTGTTATATGTAGAGTCACAATCAATTGAAAACAAAGGAGATACTTATCTCACTGACAGTCCCGGGGATCTTGAGAGGCTATGGGATTGTGACATTCAGGGAGCTCCGTCTCTGGCGCTTGTCCCTTAGATCTCCACTGCTTCCAGTCGGGTGCTCCCGTGTCCACTCGGCTATATCCGCCGTCACTCTCTCCTCTCCACACTGCCCGACTCAGCTCCATAGTATCAGCCGCTGGCAGCGTCTCTGCCTGACCACCTCCGAAGGAGCACCGCCGGCTTCAATCACCGCCACCTGGACACGGAGTTACCGTCTCTCTCTCTCTCTCTCCCTCCCTCTCCGGCTCTCTCAGGTAAGCGGCAACAGCTGGCTGTATCCTCCGGAAGCATAGAGAGAAAGGGTAACCATGGATCTAGGAAAAGACAGACCCGCCGTCACTGTAGTCACTGTAGGAGGGGGGTGGGCGAGGGGAACTGTTATCTCTCATTCGTCTGCTTGTCTTTCATCTCGGCAGCGGGGGGGAGAACTTAGAAGCCTCACGGCGTGCAGCACAGCGCCATTAGCAGACTCCTCCCTCCAGCTTCCTCCCTGATTTCACTATGCCTCCATTCTGTTCCCAAGCCCAAAAAACACCCTAATGATTTGGAGGACCTTTGAGTCCAAACCTTATAGTGGCAGGAGGTATGTGTGGGTCACCTAGGTAGCTGATCCCTTGCCCCCCTTCTGAGTAGTTGATTTGATACTGTGAAAGGACACTAAACTACTTTGGTATAAGGTCCTCTTTGGTCCCATCGCTCCTTCCAGGGACATTGGTGGCATTGATGAGGTTTGTGGGTTACGGAGGGATTTTTAAGGGTTATTGATGGTGTTATCGATGGTGTACTGCAGTATTGATCAGCCTTCCATTGTTTTTATGATATAAAAATATGTTTAAGGGAATCTTATTAAATGTGTAATTTTATTGGTAATATATATTGTTTTGACTGTCCGTATGCTTAATGAGGGAATTGTTAGGCTGGGGCTACACAATATCTTTGTTTGCATTACACATTGTTCATCATGTTAATGCTTTAACACTACCATGTCTTAAATGATATTGCGTCAAGGAAGCCAATTCCTTTTGAATGGGCTGGCAGTCCACCAAAGTGGAAACTCCAAGGGAAACAGTATTCTTTTAAATTGTGATTAGTTCAGAAAAGTCATTTGTAATACTTTGCTAACTACACTACAATGAGGGTAAGGGATGCTAAATATTTTCCTTTTTTCTTTGCTGGATACTTGAGTCAGCTGTGATCTGCAGCCACACTAACTAAAGCCCCGTACACACAGTCGGATCTTCCGACGGAAAATGTGCGATCGGAGCGTGTTGTCGGAAATTCCGACCGTGTGGGCTCCATCGGACATTTTCCATTGGATTTTCCGACACACAAAGTTTGAGAGCAGGCTATAAAATTTTCCGACAACAAAATCCGATCGCGTCAATTCCGACCATGTGTGGACAATTCCGACGCACAAAGTGCCACGCATGCTCAGAAGAATTTCCTAGGCGGAACAGCTCGGTCTGGTAAAATTAGCGTTCGGAATGGATAGAGCACTTTCGTCACGCTGCAATGTAAAAAAATGGTTTAATACAGCGCACTCTCTTTATAATGTGAGAAGAATGAAGTAGTTTTGCTGCTCATATTCACACAGACTTCTCACAAACTTCTTTCTTTATTATTTATTGTGATTCCCTCAATATATTTTGATTTGTCACATCTGACCAAATTTCTTTTTTGTTGTTTTTTTTTTCTTCAAGGCTGTTTTTTTTTTTTTGGGTTTGTTTTTTTTTCAAGGCTGATCTTTGTTTGATTTTATTTTTAGTTTTACTCCATAATATTTTGGTGTGTGTTTTGTGTGTCAAGTTACCACAACACCATTGATATCTTGTATTATTTAATCTCAAGGAGATTGTTTGGTGTTGGTGTCCCTTGTTAATTTCACATTGTACTTTAGAAATGTACCTGAATCCTCACAAACAAAGTGTCCTTTTTGAAGGAAAACACACATAGGTGAGTATAATTGAAACAAAAATTCCTTTATTAAGGGCTCAGAACCAAACAAAGAGGGAGGCAACGCTGGAGAAACATCATAAATTGGCGAAACCTTGGACCCCCGGGGCAGAAATCAATTCTTTTACTGCAAAATTGGTGGCCTGAGGAGTCCTTATCTAAGGGAGTGCAGTCTGGTCCAGAGGTCCCAGAGATCATGAAAGCAGCAGATGACATCTATGTCCCCAGGCTGTGATACTACAAGAGGCTGCATCTTTTGCCAGACCAGACTCAACCCAGTGTCATCACTCTCTGGTTTTCTTTCCACGCTTCCTTCCCGGCTGTGGCTCTGGTGTTGGAGATGTGGCAGGAGGAGGAGTAGGACCTGGAGGAGGAGGAGGAGTAGTAGGACCTGGAGGAGGAGGAGGACTATGTGTGAGGTTACAAATGTGGGTAGCACATGTTATTTGGCCCCTCAACCCCTTATTGAGAGCTTCCAAAATTAAGGACTCACACAGGAGTCGTTGGCCCTCCTCCATCGGCATCATTTTGCAGGCAGTTATGCCAGCAAAGTCCTCATCCAAACTGTGGGGGCTTCTCAGGGCCTCTGTAGCCTTCCAAAAGAGGCCTATGGCTGCCTCTTCCAGGTTACTCCTCTTCCTGCCACTTTGTCTTTGAAGGTGGAGGGCAGGGACCTGGGTATCAGGCAGCCTGCTTGGCCCGGCCACCTCCTGGCTGAGACTTCCCTGTGTATGAAAAAGGGACATGGTTTTAGTTTTTGCATCATTAATCACAATCATAAATTAGTACTCCAAACTAACATCTAGTTAACATCATTGATTGGAAAACCATGAAGATTTAGAGGAATGCTCTACCTGGCTCAAGCTGGGCTCCTCCACATGTTGCTGTCTGGAAGGCCCAGGTTGGGCGTCTGAAGCCTCAGCTGGGGAGGAAGGAAGCATGGAAGATTGAAGAGTGCTGGCCTGGGTTCAGTCTGACCTGACAGAAAATGCAGTCTGTCGTAGTACCACAGCCTGGGGACATACTGTAAATGTCATCTGCAGCTCCTGATCTCTGGGAATCCTGGACCTTCTTGTGCTCCCTTAGATAAGTGCTCCTCAGGCCACCAATTTGGATCTTCAAATAGATGATGTCTGCCGTGGGGATCACCGTCTTCACAAATTCCAACAAATTATCCAGCGCTGCCTTCCTTTTTGTTTGGTTCTTATATTCAGGGTGGTTTATCTGCCACAGACAGGGCAGCTCCCTGAACATATCAATGAAGATTGGCATAAAGTCCTTATCTTTCAAGATATCCATTTTCACTGCAAGACACAACACAAGACAAACCCTAATGTCAGCCTAAAGTCTTCTAAACTTGTGCAAATACAGGCCTCAATCTAGAAGCATTATAGGCCCAATGTTAAATCTTACCTTCGCAATCACAATCGGCGCCTCCGTCACTCCTTCCTCCGCTCACAGATCGTACGTACTACGCACGCGTGTTACGCTTTATAGACACTGCGCATGCGTGAAACTCCGCACTCCCCTGACATTCTTTGTAGTCTATTCCCCGCCCCGTCTCGTTCGTCGCAGTGGGGAAGAGCACATGGCGGAGTCAGAGCAGGTGTCTGATAATTACACCAACGAGGAGGAGGAAAGCCCGGAGCCTGAAACGTCCTGATCCAGAAGGAGACAATTTAAGGCATCAAATATGTCCTTTGGGGAGATGTTGGAGATGGTGGACATCCTGAAGAAGACCGACTATGATGGGAAGTATGGACCTTACCTCAACCCCAATGTCAGAAAGGCCAAGATCATGGCGAAAGTGGTCAAAAGTCTGCACTGGAATTTCGGGGTACGTCGATCGAAAGATTAGCTCAGGAAGCGGTGGTCTGACCTCAAATTAGGAGAGCCTGAGCAGTACAGAAAGATCCGGAGAGTGCTGCAAAAAAGTAAGTAGTTGTGCTGTGTTCCTATTCTTTTTATGTTTATTACGTTCGTGCTGCTCCATGTGCTTTTCTTAACTGTTATCCAGTTTAAAATGTCAACTTTCATGTTCATGGGCACATTATTCGTTCGATTCAAACATTTTTCTTTCGGCCTAAAAAACACCATTGTTTTGGCCATATGCATTTGGCCACATTTTTTAGGGCCTACTTGTGTGAAACTAATTTGGTTGTGTAGATGGGTTTGTAACTAGAATGTAATGCAAACTAGATTCTGTGTAAGGAAAGGACATTCAACAGCTGTTTACACATCTGGACGCTGAAGCACTAGTGTGGGACCACAGAACACCCTTTTTATTAGGGGGCCCACACAGGTGCTCCAGTGTATACTATAGGGGTGTCTCCATCTTTGAAGCTTGTACAAAACAGGTAAGTATTAAAGCTTCACAAAGGACAAGAAAAATGCAACATCTTGGAACTCTGCCAAAACAGACAATTGTACCCCACTTCCAAGCAATGTTTCATATTTATAGTTCTGCCATCAATATCTGTGTGCTAAGTAGACCTATTTTTTTTTACATAGGGGAGAAAAGACTCAGAGGACACCCCTCATCCGAGGAGACCACAGACCCCCCACCTCTGGAAGAAGGTGAAATCCATCCAGAACAAGCAGAGCAGGAGGAAGAAGACGTGGTGGAAATTGGCACCACAACAGGTGAGTGTCTGCGACCACAGGCTCAGTAAGAGATGGATGCCAGCATATTTATAATACATGGTGTTTTTTGGTTTCTATCTTTTTAGGTGATCGTGATGTTGTGGATCCAGATCCTTTCACCTCAGAATGTGCACAGATGCTGATCGGGGAGCTCATGGGGTGTAATAGGGACTTGGAAAACATCAAGAAAAACATCAATGATGTTCTTCAAAAAATGAAGAACATCATTGATGTTTTAGGGAGAGTTTAAAACCCCTCAAAATCCCTTTTTTTTTGTGTGCTACAAATTTTTGACACTTTTTGACAAATTTGAGAAATGCCAAATTTTGAAGATGCACACAGTGTGTCAACATGTGCTATCTGCCATCACGGAAGATCAATGGACGCGTTTTGGGGGTGCAACCCCTTCCTCAATAATAAAGTAGCTGTGAGGAAGGGGTTGCACCCCCAAAACACGTCCCTTGATCCCCCGTGATGGCAGGTAGCACATGTTGACAATCGGAAATTTGTGTGCATCTTCAAAATTTGGCTTTTCCTGGGGTGACTTCACCCCATCTGAACGCAATATCAAACACAGTTTGTAAATACTCATGTCTGATATTGTCTTCAAGTTCTACCAAATGTGAACTTTGTAAGTTCAAGATTTGTGTCTTTCTTTTGGTTTTAAACATGCCTGTTTTATCTGAAATGGACATTTCTACTTTTTCTAATGTGACCCCAAAAATTGTTATACAACAAACATGTTGGTTTGTTTTAAAAACCTTTTCTAAATGCACATGTGATTGTACTGGTATTAAAATGATTGATAATCAAGAATGTGTGGATTATTGTTTCAACGCTGCAACACTTTTGTGGTGCTCTAATTGGTGTTTTCTGTGACAATGGTCGTTATATCCTAAGGGCAAATCCACTTTGCACTGCAAGTGCAGTTTCAAGTGCACTTGTAGTGCAAAGTGTCTTTGCCTTTAGTAAATAACACCCACCAGTGCTTTGTAAGGTTACACAATGACGCCATTTTCAGGACTCATCACATTTCTGTCAGGGTCAGCTAAAACAAACACAAGCAGTAAATGTCACCAAAGATTTGAGTAGTTATTTGTTTTTTTTATTTGAAAAAGGTTTCAGACATTGTCTGGCATATTGATGGCCCCCTACCCGCAAAGTATTCAAGGTATCTTAGACAGACATCACGGGCACTCAGGGGGGGCAAGCCAGGACGGCCACTTTCAAGTGCCATCAGGGTTGTTTCATTTTGAAGTCCAGCCTCAGGCCCAACTGAGCCAGCATAGTTGGCAGAATGTTGCCATAAAAAGTTGTGTAGAACACAGCACGCCAGGATAATATGATTCAGTTTGTACTCCGCCATGTGTATGGGTGTAAGAAATAGGCGGAACCGGCTGGCCATGATTCCAAACGTGTTCGCCACCACTCTTCTGGCTCTGGCCAGCCGGTAATTAAAAACCCTCTGGTCCGGGGTGAGGGTCCTCATCGGGAATGGCCGCATAAGATGGTCCCCAGCGCAAACGCTTCATCCACAACGAAGACAAATGGGAGTCCTTCCACATTGTCTTCTGGAGGTGGCAAGTCCAAGCTGCCATTCTGTAAATGCCTGTAGAACTCCGTCTGGGTGATGACTCCACCATCGGACATCCGGCCATTCTTCCCCACGTCCACATACAGGAACTCATAAGTAGCCGACACCACCGCCAACATCACAATACTATTGAACCCCTTGTAATTATAATAGTATGACCCCGAGTTGGGTGGTGGGATGATGTGGACGTGTTTCCCATCAATTACCCCTCCACAGTTAGGAAAGTCCCACCGCTGGGCAAAGTGGGAGGCCACAGTCTGCCATTCCTGTGGCATGAAAGGAAACTGTAGAGTCAAACAAAAAAAAAATTTCTCATTTTGCACATAAACAGGGAAAGCTGATTAAACACAAACATTCTTGGCCAACATCAAGATAACATTTATTTGAGGGAGTTTTTAAAGACCAAAGTATAAGGTACACCTATCAGATTCCCCCTCTCCCCCTCTCATGGGCCATTTATAACATTATAGGGGGGGAATTGTTGGACAGGTAACCCTCTCCACTTCATTGAAAGATGAATGCCTAAATAATGTGTATTACTTTGGCCAGCCCCTCCTTAGTTACACTATTGACAGCCCACTGGACAGGTAAGAAGTGTCATAATACAAAGATATAAATACACATTGTACACATTTGAGCACATTTGGACATTCTGCTATTACCTATCAAGATAATAATAGTATACAGAAACTTGAAACAGTACCATTTGAAAGTATACAGGCAGGCCCTTGCACTACATGCTTTGGGGAATTCATCAATAAATCTGACCACAAAAGAGATGGGTATAGTGTGTATGGGTTTGGCAAAGTCAGCAGATAGATGATTGAGGATAGATAGAGAATTGTTATCAGCTGACTTAGCAGTTGGGGGGAGGGAGGGTTAAAAATTATTTGGGGACCCCCCAAAAAAAGCCTCTGGCACTCTGCCTGAATTTAAAGCACAAATCACATTTAAAAACATTTTAGGGGGTGTTTGGGGTAAAGCACTACTATGGAGCTGATAAAATACACTGTTAAGTGACTACATGAGGTGAATATAGGGCCAGGAGACCATGCTGGGGAGGTAAGTGAAGGCAAATATGTATGAAGGACAAAAAAATAATTAAATAAAAATCCAGCATGCATGAGAACAAAGGGGACATTCACAGCATATTCCAATCATGGTAATTAGGGAATGAGGAAAGAAATACAATATATTAGCAAACATTCCATACAATAAAATGTGATATTAAAGGATAAAAATCTTACCTTAATATACTCCTTCTGCAAGATCTGTATGATGGCAGAACAGGTCTCTGGGATAATGATCCCCAGAGCTTGGGGGGAGATGCCTGTCGAGAACTTGAGGTCCTACAGGCTTCACCCCGTCGCCAAGTACGGCAGGGTGGCGACTAGCCTCTGCTCCGGAGTGATGGCTTGCCTCATACAGGTATCCTGCCTGCTAATATAAGGGGTCAGCAAAGCCAACAAATGGTGAAATACAGGGTCCGTCATCTGGAGAAAGTTCCTGAAATCATCAGGATTATTCTCACAGATCTCACAGAGCAAAGGCATATGACAGAACTGGTCACGCTGAAGCAATCAATTCTTGGTCCATGAACTCCTCCCCACCCTGTTCATGGACTGGACTTGTGTCAAGGTAAGGACCCCAATAGGGATGAGCTTTGTGTTCGAGTCGAACCCATGTTCGACTCGAACATCGTCTGTTCGCCCGTTCGCCGAATTGCGAACGATATGGGGCGCGTCACAGCCCATAATTCACTGCGGCATCGCAGTGCATTGCTGGCTGATGATTGGCCAAGCATGCACTATGACCCGCATGCTTGGCCAATCACAGCGCCGTCTGAACAGAGAGCCGTAATTGGCCAAAGCCAAGGAGGCTTTGGCCAATTATGGCTCAGGGGATTTAGTACACGCCCCACACTATATAAGGCCGCCTGCACGGCTGCCCTGTGTAGTGTGTGTTCCAGCGTTCATTGAGAGAGAGAGAGACAGACAGTGACATTTGATTTGAGTTAGATAGATTAGGCAGAACAGTCAGTCAGTTAGCTGCACTTACAGTGTATTGTGTATATATATGCATCCCAGGTGTTGCATATATATATATATATACACTGTATTCAGTTTAGCTAGATCCGTTCCTGTTATCTTCCTACTGACAGGCAGGCTTGTCTTGTTACAGTATTTACAGCTACCTGAAGAAAATTACTGGTGTTCTTTTGATCCTATTAGTACCACAGTCAGGCACTTAGACTATTTACAGTTAGTGCAGTGCGTCCTGCTCACAGTGTTCAGCTAGATCCGTTCCTGTTATCTTCTTACTGACAGGCAGGCTTGTCTTGTTACAGTATTTACAGCTACCTGAAGAAAATTGCTGGTGTTCTTTTGATCCTATTAGTACCACAGTCAGGCAGCTCGACTATTTACAGTTAGTGCAGTGCGTCCTGCTCACAGTGTTCAGCTAGATCCGTTCCTGTTATCTTCTTACTGACAGGCAGGCTTGTCTTGTTACAGTATATACAGCTACCTGAAGAAAATTACTGGTGTTCTTTTGATCCTATTAGTACCACAGTCAGGCAGCTAGACTATTTACAGTTAGTGCAGTGCGTCCTGCTCACAGTGTTCAGCTAAAACTACAAGTTAGTGGGGTGCGTCCTGCTCACAGTGTTCAGCTAAACCTACAAGTTAGTGGGGTGCATCCTGCTCACAGTGTTCAGCTAAACCTACAAGTTAGTGTGGTGCATCCACCTCACAGTGTTCAGCTAATCCTACAAGTTAGTGGGGTGCGTCCTGCTCACAGTGTTCAGCTAAACCTACAAGTTAGTGCGGTGCGTCCTGCTCACAGTGTTCAGCTAAACCTACAAGTTAGTGGGGTGTGTCCTGCTCACAGTGTTCAGCTAGATCCGTTCCTGTTATCTTCTTACTGACAGGCAGGCTTGTCTTGTTACAGTATTTGCAGCTACCTGAAGAAAATTGCTGGTGTTCTTTTGATCCTATTAGTACCACAGTCAGGCAGCTAGACTATTTACAGTTAGTGCAGTGCCTCCTGCTCACAGTGTTCAGCTAGATCCGTTCCTGTTATCTTCTTACTGACAGGCAGGCTTGTCTTGTTACAGTATATACAGCTACCTGAAGAAAATTACTGGTGTTCTTTTGATCCTATTAGTACCACAGTCAGGCAGCTAGACTATTTACAGTTAGTGCAGTGCATCCTGCTCACAGTGTTCAGCTAAACCTAAAAGTTAGTGGGGTGCGTCCTGCTCACAGTGTTCAGCTAAACCTAAAAGTTAGTGCGGTGCGTCCTGCTCACAGTGTTCAGCTATACCTACAAGTTAGTGTGGTGCGTCCACCTCACAGTGTTCAGCTAAACCTACAAGTTAGTGGGGTGCGTCCACCTCACAGTGTTCAGCTAAAGCTACCTGTAGAAGGTTGGTGGTGTTCTCATACTACAGGCAGGCAGTTGATTTTGCTAGCTGCAGTATCAGTACACACACATATATATATATATATATATATATATATATATATATATATATATATATATATATATCCCAGCTTAGTGCAGCTACAGGCCATTAGTATGTCTGGAAGGCCAAGACGGAGAGGCAGACAGTCACAAGTCAATAAGAGAGGGCAAGCAGGCTCTGTGTCTAGTGCTGGTCGTGGAGACGGTGCATCCTCATCAGCACGTGGCCGTGGGACACGCTTGGCCTTTTTTTCGGCAGCTGGCCGTGTTGAGCCGCAACATGCGGAAGACTTGGTCGAGTAGATGACCAAGCCGTCCTCATCCTCCTCATCCTCTCTCACCCATGCCCAGGGTACTTTGTCTGGCAAAGCAGCGGCCTCTTCCCTCGGCTCAATGTCATCAGTGACTCCTTCCCTAGCCCCACCATGTCCTCCTGGGGAGTCCCTCAAACTGTTTGACCACAGTGTTGGGTACATGCTCCAGGAGGATGCCCAGCGTTTGGAAGGCTCTGATGATGATACTGAGCTCGATGAAGGCAGTAACATGAGCACGGACAGAGGGGGTGCCCAAGAAGGACAGCAATCTGGCAGTCATGCTCCCCCTGCTGCAGCATACTGCCAGGTTTGCTCCAGTGATGAGGAGGGAGAGGATGATGAGGTCACTGACTCAACGTGGGTGCCTGATAGGAGAGAGGAGGAGGAGGAGGCGGCACATCACCAACGAGGCAGGATGCCCTCCAGGGGCCAGCCTAAGGGCAGTACATTGACACCCCAAAGCTCCACATGTGCAGGGTGCTGCAGTCTCTGCACGTTATTCAAAAAGTTCTTTGGTGTGGGCCTTTTTTGAGACGAGTGCATCAGATCGCAGCGCTGCTATTTGCAACATATGTCTCAGGCGTATTTAGCGTGGCCAAAACATCTCCCACTTGGGTACCACATGCTTGACCAGACATATGTTGACCTGCCATGCAGTTCGTTGGCAAGCGTATCTAAAAGACCCACACCAAAGAACAAAGAGGACCTCTCCTTGCTCCTCATCAGCTGAGATCTCCAACCCCACTATACCTTCAGTCCTCTCTGAGACCTGCACTGAGAGGAATGAAGGTGTAGAATTAGGTGTGTCACAGCCAAGTACTTGTGGGCAATCTGCTTTTGGTACACCGACGTCAAATTGTACCAGGCAAATTTCCCTGCCCCAGCTGCTGCACCGCCGAAAGAAGTTTGCTCCCAGCCATCCACATGCCCAGCGGGGGAATGCTAGCTTGGCAAAATTGCTAGCACTTCAACTGCTGCCTTTTCAGTTGGTAGACTCTGCCCCCTTCCGTGAGTTTGTGGAATGTGCGGTTCCTCAGTGGCAGGTACCCAAACGCCACTTTTTCTCACGGAAGACGATTCCGGCTCTCTACCGGCATGTGGAAGGCAATGTCCATGCCTCGCTGGACAGGGCGGTCAGTGGTAAGGTGCATATTACCGCTGACTCATGGTCCAGCAGGCATGGACAGGGACGTTACCTAAGTTTTAGGCGCATTGGGTGACTCTGCTGGCAGCTGGGAAGGATGCAGGACAAGGTGCAGTAGTGTTGGAGGTTGTTCCGCCACCACGCCTCCAAAATGCTAATGATTGTGACACACCTCTCTCCTCCACCCCCTCCTCTTCTTCTTCCTCCATGGCCTCTTCCTGTGCTTTGTCCTCGGAACCAGCGGTGCTCCGTAGCCATTCAAGGGGCTACGCAAGTACGCAGGCCAAAAGATGCCATGCGGTGCTTGAGCTGGTGTGCTTGGGGGACAGGAGCCACACTGAGGCAGAGGTTCTGTCAGCTCTGCAGGGGCAGGTTCAGAGGTGGTTGACGCCACGCCAACTTAAGGCAGGAATGGTGGTTTGCGACAATGGCACCAACCTCCTCTCTGCCCTCTGACAGGGACAAATGACCCATGTGCCCTGTTTGGCTCACGTCCTTAACTTGGTGGTGCAGCGGTTCTTGGGCAGGTACCCAGGCTTACAGGATGTCCTGAGGCAGGCCAGGAAAGTCTGTGTGCATTTCCGCCGGTCATATAATGCCAGTGCTCGGCTGACGGACCTCCAAAAGGAGTTTAACCTGCCCAAGAACCGCCTAATCTGTGACATGCCCACCAGGTGGAATTCAACGTTGGCCATGCTGCAGCGGCTGCACACGCAGCAGAGGGCCATCAATGAGTACCTGTGCGACTATGGCACCAGGACAGGGTCGGGGGAGCTTGTTTTTTTTTCCCCACACCAGTGGGCCATGATCAGGGATGCATGCACTGTCCTGTCACCATTTGAGGAGGCCACGAGGATGGTGAGCAGTGACAGTGCATGCATCAGTGACACTGTCCCCCTTGTCCACCTGTTGGAGCACACGCTGCGTGGAATAATGGACAGGGCACTTGAGGCAGAACAGAGGCAGGAAGAGGAGGACTTCCTTAGCTCTCAAGGCCCCCTTTATCCAGACAGTGTTCCTGCGTGCCCGCCGATCACACAGGAAGAGGAGGAGGAGGAGGAGGAGGAGGAAGATTGTGTCAGTATGGAGGTGGAGCCTGGCACTCAGCATCAGCAGCAGTCTTTTATGGATCAGCCCCAAGAAACACGTGGACTTGTACGTGGCTGGGAGGAGGTGGCTGCGGACCATGTTGTCCTTAGTGACCCAGAGGACTCCGGACTGAATGCCTCAACAAACCTACGCTGCATGGCCTCCCTGATCCTGCAAAGTCTGCGTAAGGATCCTCGTATTCGTGGTATCAAGGAGAAGGACCAATACTGGCTGTCAACCCTCCTTGATCCATGTTACAAGGGTAAGGTTGCGGACCTTATCTTGCCATCGCAGAGGGAGCAGAGGATGAAACATCTTCGGGAGGCCTTGCAGAAAGGTCTGTGCAACGCGTTCCCAGAGACTGTTGCTGAGGCTTCGGTCAGTCAAAGAAGGAGCGGTGGAGAAGGTGGCCGTCTGACCGATGCGTTCAGACAATTTTTTGGTCCGCAGCCCCAAGGTATGATCGGTTCCAGCAACCATCGCCAGCGTCTGTTTTACATGGTGCAGGAATACCTAGGGGCAAGATCAGACTTGGACACCTTTCCCACCGAAAATCCTCTGGGTTACTGGGTCTTGGGGATGGATCACTGGCCAGAGCTTGCACAGTATGCAATTGAGCTACTGGCCTGTCCTGCATCCAGCGTTCTTTCGGAACGCACATTCAGTGCTGCTGGAGGCGTGGTAACCGATCACAGGGTGCGTCTGTCCACCGACTCAGTCGATCGACTGACCTTCATAAAAATGAATCAGTCTTGGATCACCACCAGCTACCAAGCACCTGATGCTGATGTAACCGAATAATTTTTTTTGAAATCTCAGATCCCTTCAAAGACTGCCTATGCTGATGCTGTGACTATCCCTGAGTAATTATCCTCTTCCTCCTCAATGATCACGCTGATAGCTTGTAAGAACATTTTTGGTTCTGGGCGCCACCACCAGTGCCTAAGGCACAATTTTTCAGCCCCTGTTTAACAGGGGCGTGTAATTACAATTTTTGATGCAATACTTTGCAGCAGGGCTCATTTCAGCATTCCAACTAGAGTATCTGTGAGGGGTTGCAGTGTTGTGGCACCAGCACCAGTGCCTAAGGCCCAATTTTTCAGCCCTTGTTTAACAGGGGCGTGTAATTACAATTTTTGATGCAATACTTTGCAGCAGGGCTCGTTCCTGCGTTCCAACTAGAGTGTCTGTGAGGGGTTGCAGTGTTGTGGCACCAGCACCAGTGCCTAAGGCCCAATTTTTCAGCCCTTGTTTAACAGGGGCGTGTAATTACAATTTTTGATGCAATACTTTTCAGCAGGGCTTGTTCCTGCGTTCCAAATAGAGTGTCTGTGAGGGGTTGCAGTGTTGTGGCACCAGCACCAGTGCCTAAGGCCTAATTTTTCAGCCCCTGTTCAACAGGGGCATGTAATTACAATTCTTGATCTAATATTTCACAGCAGGGCCCATTTCTGCACCCACCAAGAGCGAGTGAGGACTTACAGTGTTGTGGCACCAGCACCACCACCACCAAAGGCCCAGTTTTTCTGCCCCTGTTCAACAGGGGCATGTAATTACAATTCTTGATCTAAAATTTCACAGCAGGGCCCTGTGAGGGCTTACAGTGTTGTGGCCACAACAACACCTAAGGCCCAAATTTCTGCTGAGTATATAGGGCAGGCCCCTACTTTCAAACATCTAACTTACAAATGACTCCTACTTGCAAACGGAAGGAGACAACAGGAAGTGAGATGAAATCTACCCCTAGGAAGGGAAATTCTCTCCTGTAAGAGTTAATATGGGAAAAACATTTCTCCTTTCCACTGATGCTTTCCAATCCTTGTTCCACAAAAAAACCCAAATTTTCAAAAAACATTTGTCATTGGGACAAAAAGTGAGGTGAAATCTTCTGAAGAGGAGGAAAGACAGCAAAACAAATGTCACAGGGGTGATAACCCTTCCCTATGTTTTCCAAAAAGCTTCAAAAAGATTTTTTGGCTGGAGCTAAACACGTTAAAAATGTACCCGTTCAAAATTACAAACAGATTCTACTTAACAACAAACCTACAGTCCCTGTCTTGTTTGCACCCCCTGTATACTGCTGTTCAGAGTATATAGGGCCTGGTGGCCCCACACCTTTCCTTATTTTAATTTGGGTGCATGGTTCCCCTTAATATCCATACAGGACCCAAAGGGCCTGGTAATGGACTGGGGGGTACCCATGCCGTTTGTCTCACTGATTTTCATCCATATTGCCAGGACCCAACATTACATTAAACCCGCAAGCAGTTTTAAATGAGATTTTTTCCTTTAAAAATGACATTTGGTGCAAGGACTGTTCTAAACACGGGAAACACGCGCCACTTTACAGGCATACTATAGACACCCCCAGGTACGATATTTAAAGAAATATTTCACTTTTTTTTTTTTTTACTTTAAGCATCATTAAAACCACTGCTCCCGAAAAAACGGCCGTTTTTAAAAGTTTTTTTTGCATTGATACATGTCCCCTGGGGTAGGACCCGGGTCCCCAAACCCTTTTTAGGACAATACCATGCAAATTAGCCTTTAAAATGAGCACTTTTGATTTCAAACGTTCGAGTCCCATAGACGTCAATGGGGTTCTAACGTTCGTGCAAATTTTTGGTCCGTTCGCAGGTTCTGGTGCGAACCGAACCGGGGGGTGTTCGGCTCATCCCTAGACCCCAACACCAAGCCCCCGCACAGCACGAACTCTACGAGGAGTATGTATACGCAATATGGCTAGAAAATGGTCGGCTGCTCAGAACGAAGTAACAGAACGCACTGAAGAACAGCAAGGCCTGTGAAGAGCAACCTGAAAAATAGTAACGAACAAGAACACAATGACAAAGTCACGCGTAGCTTGCTGCACGCACTGAAGAGCAGATACAAACCCACAAGCACAAACTGAACAGCAGAAAACGATCTGAAAACCACAAGTCTGAAAAAGCATGAATCGTCTCTCACCAAACTTTTACTAACACGAGATTAGCAAAAGGAGACCAAAGGGTGCCGCACTTGGTTCTGAAATGGACTTTTCTAGTCTTGTCGTAAGTGGTGTACGTCACCGCGTTCTTGGCGATCAGAAATTCCGACAACTTTGTGCAACCGTGTGTACGCAAAACAAGTTTGAGCCAACATCCGTCGGAAAAATCCATGGATTTTGTTGTTGGAATGTCCGATCAATGTCCGATCGTGTGTACGGGGCATTACAGTTCAGGCTCTAGTACAGTGATGTGAATGGAATGAAAGAGACCTCCCCTCTTCTCATTTCGTCTGTTCACACAACACCTTGTATTTAGTGAAAACATTGCAATACATTTTGTGAATGGACAAGGTGGAGAGCAAGCAACCCACTATCATCACTGTAATAGAGCCTAAACTGTTGTGCCCCGTACACACGATCGGACATTGATCGGACATTCCGACAACAAAATCCATGGACCAACCAACATGAGTCTGTTAAATCGATTTTCAATAAACACTGGCATCTTCTGTATTCCAATCCCACCTTACGTCCATACTTACCTATACGACCAGCGATCACCTATCGACGTACCAGTTCCCTGCGTGACCACCTGGTCCACAGTGAATTTGTCGGCGAATCTCGTGGTGATCCCTGCAAGAGGTTCGGGACGTTCACATGTGGAGGATGTTCCATATGCAGATTTATGAATACTAGACAGAACCTGATTCTTCCCAATGGACGTCCATACAGACCATGTCATTTTTCAAACTGCAAGACCAAGGGTGTGGTATACCTTTTAGTTTGCCAATGTCAACAATTTTATGTAGGCAAGAGGAAACAAAAATTCTCATTGCGAGCCTCACAACATGTTAATGCCATGAGGAAAGCAAATCTGGAGTTCCCTCTGGGGAGACATGTGGCCAATGAACATCATGGCATTTTCCCAAACATCTATTTTCTAATCCTGGATAGAGTCCATCCCAGCCCGAGGGGTGGGGATTGGAACAAGGCCCTGTTACAGCGGGAAGCCCGCTGGATTATGGACCTTGCTGCCACCTCACCACCCGGGCTAAACGATCACTTGAGTTACAGACCCTTTTTAGAGGGCTTTTCCTCTGGGGTATGTGAGAAAGACTTATAAGGTGCCCAGTTTTTGCAAACTCCACGCCATCTGGGCTCTCCCCCTCTTTTACGCTTCTTGATCTATACCAATCAGTGGGGCTTAATGTTTGATGGCTGGCTGGTTGCCCGACCCTTTTCTAATCGATCATTAATGTTTTCTGCTATGTTTGGCCACTCTTTTATTATGAGATATCTTTGTCCTGTTTGTGCTTTCTTACTATAGCCCTGTGTACTGTATATAGGTATTGTGTCATGTACTGAGGCACACTGTCAGTCTCCCTTGAGGAGCACCACCCTATCGCAGTGTTCTGGCCCCTCCTTATCCCGCCCGGCGCACGGGGGCCTCCCGGGACTCATGGTCCCTTGGGGGGCCTCTTGTTAGGCGCCCAGAGTTTCCCGCGGGGCGACTGGCAGCGATTCTGCTGCTGGTCCTTTCCTATGGACCCAGCTGCCTTTTTTTGCGTCGGTCGGCGGCAGCTGCATGACCCCTCCCACAGTCCGCTGTGGGGGGGTGCCGTGCAGTTGTTGCTCAGGGTCCCTCCACCCCGCTGGTATCTATGAGCAACCATCTGTGGGTACAAGGCTGTGATTTTGGATTATCATTTTGCTAGGTTTAATGACTATTTTTTTGTCAGCTTTTACTTACTGTTTTTTTCTTTTATTTATCCATTTACCTTTCTATCATGCTCATTCGAGCTGCATTTGCAGTCCCCTACTTTGCTGCTTCCCCGGCGGCGAAGGCTACAATACTAAGGCCGTTATATACCTTTTTCTTATCTGCAAAGTGTTAAGCCTATACATACTTGTTTTATGACATTATCATGCAGTTTTAGGAGAATGCCCTAGCATAGGATGCTCCCTATCTGTTGTCATGGCTCCCGTCTCTTCCTTTCCCCAGGCGGGACGGCGTCATGGCGTTGTCATGGCTCCTGTCTCCTTCTCTCCTCGGGCGGGGTGGCGTTGTGAGGTTTCCATGGTCCCCACCTCTTCATTGGAGCGGCGGTATCATGGGCGGAATTTGCGCACCAATCAGCACCGCACTTCCTCTTCTCCTATCCTTTATCTAGCCCCCGCACGCCGAGTCAGTGTCACTGTCCTGCTCGGCGGCGGTGGTTATAGATCTGACGAACGGAGCTCCCCAGCACACTACAGCACAGCCCCATTGCTAATACGGTAATGCTGCTCTTTGCTTCCTCCCCATGTTGTTATTTTCTTGGTAACTCCAACTTGTCTTAGGCTCTTTCGTTTGCCTCCTCTGTTGGAGTTCTTATGCAATATATACTATATATTGTCATACATAGAGGACTTTTTTGCTCCAGTGTTTGTGACCAAGTCTCCCCCTTTCTTTGTATCATTTTATAGATCCTGCCTACGTAGGAAATTGTCATCTCTTGCAACTTTTTGAGCTGCTCATGCTTTTAAGGGACCCTCGCTCCTTCGCTGACACCTTGGGGGCATCTGTTTATATCCACTAATGAAACCCTTTACGAATTAGCGTTAGGGTAAGTTATTTATATTTGAATCTTTTATTCTCATGCCTTGCCTGGACGCGGATTTGCACGGTGTACATCGTGCTCTGCGTCCATGCGGCGGCAATCATTAAGGCAGGGGCTTTTCCGCTTGTAGAGGGACATCAGCCTATTCGGGTCTTTTTTATGTTCCAGACAATCCCCCATTGGTTCTCTGTTTTTTGGATCCCTCCGGGATAAATGCTACCCCTCTAGCTCCCCCGGGGCCGCACGTTGGGACCAGTGTGGATAAGGCGGGGCGAGACACACGCCCACTTCCTTTCTGAATTTCTGTGGCGTTTTTGCGTACTTACCTCCGAGACTTTGACAGTGAGCCTCCTTTTCTGAATATACTTGGGTGTGTGTATCATCTCTCTTATATATTCATTCTTATTGTTTTTTCTGTTTTTTGATGTCATGCTGTACAGAATGGTTTGAGATACAGGCAATATGTACTATACATATGATCTCTAATTACGTCAATTTATATTTCATTATGTAGTGTAATTCCTCCTACAAGTTGCCCTTGATGAAGGGACTCTATGGGCAGTCCCGAAACGCGTAGGCCCAGGTGGAAGACTACACGAATATACATTCGATCTCTACATCAGTATATTCCTCATTTCACTACTTTTTTGTATATTTAATGTCATTGCTTTAGCCTCATTCTTATATGTATTGTATATTTGTACTAATAAAATTGTTTTTATTACTTTGTTGCCTTTAAAGTCCCATCAATTTTTGAGGGGTTATTTCTTTTTCTCCTTTACAAGGGATGGTGGCAACCTATATGACCTAGTTGGATGGTACTCCCCTTTTTTATATTTCGAATGTCCGATCAATGTCCGATCGTGTGTACGGGGCATTACAGTTCAGGCTCTAGTACAGTGATGTGAATGGAAAGAAAGAGACCTCCCCTCTTCTCATTTCGTCTGTTCACACAACACCTTGTATTTAGTGAAAACATTGCAATACATTTTGTGAATGGACAAGGTGGAGAGCAAGCAACCCACTATCATCACTGTAATAGAGCCTAAACTGTTATGCCCCGTACACACGATCGGACATTGATCGGACATTCCGACAACAAAATCCATGGATTTTTTCCGACGGATGTTGGCTCAAACTTGTTTTGCATACACATGGTCACACAAAGTTGTCGGAAAATCCGATCGTTCTGAACGCGGTAAAACATGTACGTCGGGACTATAAACAGGGCACTAGCCAATAGCTTTCGTCTCTTAATTTATTCTGAGCATGCGTGGCACTTTGTGCGTCAGATTTGTGTACACACGATCGGAATTTCCGACAACGGATTTTGTTGTCGGAAATTCCGATGGAAAATGTGTGATGGAGCCCACACACGGTCTGATTTTCCGACAACACGCTCCGATCGCACATTTTCCATTGGAAAATCCGACCGTGTGTACGGGGCATAAGTCTGTGCATGGCTGATGCTAGTATCCAGCAGAATAAAACTAACATTGTTAGCATCCCCAGCCCCCATTCAGACACAGTTGGCAAACATTGCACATAACTTCTCTACACCAATCAAAGTTATATTTTTTTTCCCCTGGAGTTCCATTTTAACACTGTAGATAATGTACATGTCCCTTTGATCACTGGAGATCTCATGACTGGTGGTGTAGTATTCAAGAAAATGAAGCTGGAGAGGTGCAGGAAGCTCATATCCACCAAATGAATGTAGCAAATTCAGGGAGATTCCTTGCACTGCAGATGCTTAGGTACAGTTTCATCTTCACCTCCAGCAAGAACAGTGAGTAGCACATTAGTGGCATCACCAAATCACATTCCAACTCTTGTTTGACTGGCTGTCACAAGCAGCAGTACCTTAAATGCAGACACTGTATATTGATATGAGGCTACAGGGCAAGAGTGCACTATCTTTTTCCAAGGGAATTGCAGACAACAAGTAAATATTTTTAAAGGTAATACTTTAAATCTTTAAAATACCATATGATGCCTGTAATGATAGAATTGGCATATGAATATCCTTTTTGTTTCACATGCCTTTATTTATATTTTATTGCATGTTTACATGTAGGACAAGCTGTCCAGCAAAATTACCAGTTTCAGGTGTTGGAACACACTATACTGACATGGGGATCTTTTTTATGGTGAGCTTTTATTTATACTATTTAAATCTTTTGTGTTTCCAAAAGACAATGCTACAGTTTTTCTATTGCAGAACAAACAGTGCTGTCATAACCAGTGGATCTGGTTTTACTTTTATTTGTAGTAGCTTTGTATGTTTAAACCTGAGACAGAGCCTGCAGTTAGGGACATTAGCTGATGGGTACTTTAAAAAAGTAAAATATTATAAAGTCAGTACAGTTTTCCTAAAAAAAGTTGTAAAAGCTTCACTGAATTGTCCAACACTTACATAGTTTACATAAAAAGTAATTCAGAAAGCTCTTTGAATACATTCTATTTTCTTCTATTGTGCCATTTTTTGCCCTTTACAAAAAACATGTTGGTGATTGTATTTATTTTTCTCTTGTACCTGTTTCTAAAAGAAATCTAACACAATGAGACTGAAAGCAGACACACATCAGCACTGGCTCTGAATTTAAAAGGAGAGCTTGGTGCTCTGTTTCCCTCCCGGGGGTTATGTAAGCATTTGTAACTTACTTTGCCTGTTTTGCTATTCTCTCTGACTTTTCCTCCCCTGTTTTCTTTTGCTGTCCTGTTACCTTCATCTTTTTCTTGCTATTTTGTTTGAGCATTTTTTTTTTTACTTGTGTGTTCCTTTTTTTATAGGATGCCTTCAGCTGCAGCATGAGAATTAGGAAAGACAGTGTTATCTGTACATAATGTGAAACAGAGAGTCTAGTAAGAATAAAAGTGCTTGTTTGTTAAAAATGCAGTAAAAAAAATTAAACCTTAATAAGTTCTTAAGCAGCTATTCTTTGGAGACACAGGTAAAAGCACAGGTCACGTTTTCTCATTATTTGCACCTACTGCAGTTAGCAAATTTCATTACACATTAGTAGTAAAGCCATTGAATAAAATGACCTAATGATCTACATTCTTGCCATTATGCATTAGTAACATTTAATGTAGATGCACACTTTAAATGAATTACATTTAGATTTCTAAAGCACTGTGTATCATAAACACTTGCTTTTTTTAATACAAAATATTTATTTTTACCTTTTTCTTTATTTTGCTTCATTTGTTACATCTGCTGATTTCTTGCAAGGGACACAAGAAACAAGAACCATACAGTGGGAAGAGGGTCCTTTTTAAAATTTAAAGTGGATGTAAACCCTCACATACTCAGATGATACACAGAGATGAAACAAATCCTCCTACATAAGTTTTTGTATATATGCTGTCTTCAGCTTTATATTCTATTTAGAAGGTGCACGTCCTGTTATAATTTTCTCTTCCTGATTCATCTGTGGGTGTGGATTCTTGACATACAGCCAAGACAGCTGATTGGAGGAAAAGCACACACCGCATCTCTACATAGATAGAGACTTGAAGAGCTGTGCTGTGAATTGACCAGCTCTCTGCTAATTTTTTTAAAGCACCCACCCCGACACAGACGTTATCAGGCTGATTGATAACAGAAGAACGGAGTGGAAGAAAGCCACGGGTCTTAGTGCTTTGAAGAGATTTAGAAAACACTGCAGATATATGTGCCCAGCTCAAATTTTCATGAATGGGGTTTACATCCACTTTAAAGTGGTTCTAAAATCAGAAGGTTTTTTATCTTATTGCATTCTAAAAAAACCTTCTGTGTGCAGGTACTGCCCAGCACCCCCTAATACTTACCTGAGCCCCATCTCTCTCCAGCAATGTCCATGAGTGCCTCGGCCGGCCGGGACTCTCCTCCTGATTGGCTGAGACACCATGGGGCTCCGTGTCTAAATGGACACAGAGAGCTGTGACTCGGCTCGGGTGCCCCCATAGCAAGCTGCTTTCTTTGAGGGCACTCAACAGGAGGGAGGGGCCAGGAGAGCAAAGAGGGACCCAAGAAGAGGAGGGTCTGAGCCGCTCTGGGCAAAACTACTGCACAGGGCAGGTAAGTATGACATGTTTGTTATTTTTAGAGAAAAAAAAATGAGGCTTTACAATCACTTTAAAGAGTGACTTGGGAGTGGGAAATGCTTAACCACTTCAATACAGGGCACTTATGCACCCTTCCTGCCCAGACCAATTTTCACCTTTCAGCGCTCTCACACTTTGAATGCCAATTACTCAGTCATGCAACACTGTACCCAAACAAAATTTTTATCATTTTTTTTCATACAAATAGAGCTTTTTTTTGGTATTTAATCACCACTAGTTTTTTTTATTTTCTGTGACATAAGTGAAAAAAGAGTAAAAATTTTGAAAAAAAACACTTTTTTTAGTTTCTATGATACAATTTTCCAAATAAGTCATTTTTGTTCATAAATTTTGGCCAAAATTTATACTGCTACATCTTCTTTAGTTTGTTGACATTCTGTGACCGGCTGAGATTATAAACAGACGGTCATGTGGTAAAGAGCCAATTTCATTGGCTCTTTACCACGATCGGGGTTGGCCTGTGTCAGGGTGACAAGCCTCGCCCCCAATCGCCGATTTGCACGTGCCCTAGGGGCACGCACAAACGCTGTGCACGTGGACAGTGCATGTGACCGGCTGTGATTGGACACAGCCGGTCACATGGTAAAGAGACATTTTTTTGGGGCTCTTTACACTGATCTGGGATGGGCTGTGTCCCCCAGGGGTCCGCAGTGCAGCGAGAAGCTGAGGACGTCATATGTTGCCCACCCAGGATGGGAGATCCCATCTGTGGATGTCTTTTGACTATGGGCCGGTGGTGAAGTGGTTAAATCTGTATGCAGTGTTCCTAAATTGTTCAAAATTCACAGACAGTGCAGAAACACCTTATTCTGGCATCACATATTTTGGATGTGTAATTAACTTCTTAACTTTTACATTTAGATTGGCCTAAATACAACAACAGCACCCATTCTGATTTGTTTCAACTTGAAAAAGGTTTTTTTTAGGTAGTTTTGGCTGTGACATCATATATTTTAACCACTTCCCGCCTATAGTGGATTAACGGCCGGGCAGTGGTTCCCTTATCCTGACTGAGCGTCATATGACGTCCAGCATTCTGACACACCACTCCACCGATCTTGATAAAGAGCCTCCGGGGGAGGCTCTTTACCACGTGATCAGCCGTGTCCAATCATGGCTGATCACGATGTCAATAGGAAGAGCCGTTGATCGGCTTTTCCTCACTCACGTCTGACAGACGCGAGTAAAGGAGAGCCGATCGGTGGCTCTCCTGGCAGGGGGGGTCTGAGCTGATTGTTTATTAGCGCAGCCCCCCCTTAGATGACCACACTGGACCACCAGGGATCGCCACTAGGACCACCAGGGAAGGGGGCAACATGTGGATGGCCAGGTATGTACTCCATGGCCATCCACATGTGCCCAATGTGCCCAGTCAGTGCCCAATCTGTGCCAATCAGTGCCCACAAATGGGCACTGATTGGCACCATTACATTGCAGTGATGCCCAGCAATGTCACCCTTAGGGGCATCAGTGCCACCAATCAGTGTCATCAGTGCCACCCATCATTGTCCATCGGTGCCACCTGTCAGTGCCCATCCGTGCCCATCAGTGCCCACCTATCAGTTCCCATCAGTGCCCATACATGCCACCTATCAGTGCCACCCATAAGTACCCATCAATTCCACCCATAAGTACCCATCAATGCCACCTACGAGTGCCCATCTGTGCCACCTATGATTGCACATCAGTGCCGCATACCAGTGCCACCTATCAGTGCCCATTAGTGCCACCTATCAGTGCCCATCAGTGCTGCCTATCAGTGCCCATCATCAGTGCCCATCAATGCCACCTCATCAGTGCCACCTCATTGGTGCCACCTCATCGGTGCCCATCAGTGCCGCCGTATCAGTGCCCGTCAGTGCAGCCATATTAGTGCCCATCATTGAAGAAGAAAACATACTTATTTAGAAAAAAATTTAACAGAAACAAAGAAAAACTTGTTTTTTTTCAAAATTTTCGGTCTTTTTTATTTGTTCTGCAAAAAATAAAAACCGCAGAGGTGATCAAATACCACCAAAAGAAAGCTCTATTTGTGGGAACAAAATGATAAAAAAAATTGTTTGAGTACAGTGTAGCATGACCGCGCAATTGTCATTCAAATTGCGACAGCGCTGAAGCTGAAAATTGGCCTGGGCGGGAAGGTGTCTAAGTGCCTGGTATTGAAGTGGTTAATCCTTCAGTAATAGGCTTGAATTGACCGGTGGAAGTAGCAGCCATAACAAATCTAAAAACTATAGGAAAGTTTACCCGATAAAAACTATAGGAAAGCTAAAGTGCTCAACTTCATACAAATTTTCCAACAGAACAGTCCTTTTTAGGACAATTATTTTTGTAAGTGGCTTCCTCCTTGTAGTGTTTTCGTGTGTTTGTTTTAATGATTTTTTAATGTTTATTTAGTGTTTAGTGTTTATTTTTTTTGGGGGGGGGTATATTTATTTTCTGTTACTAGAGCCATTTTTTATTTTAGGGAGCACAGTAAACACTTGCTGCTAACACCAATTATGCTGCCCTTTGTTTGTAGCAGGTCAACATTAACTTTGTGGTAAAGCAGTCTGCATTAAACACCACATATTCATCCCTATAGTGCTATAGCTGCCAGAGAGATTTTTGTCCAGGGACAAAGGCAGCTTGCAAAGGGCTGTAAAGAGTAGCCATTGTTACCCATCTAGTGGAACTGTCCCACAGATACAGGCCACTGCTATCCACCAGTCATTTGGGTAGCACATGCATAAAAAACACAAAAGACTCTGCACCATAGAGCATAGTGGGAGCTAAACCTCAATGACACAAGTCAGCAGCAAAAGGCTTGCACTCCTCCTCATTCTCATTGCTCACTTTCCACATCCCTCTCACAATATTATTCTGCTGTATTTGCCTCAACATCTCTCGCCTCTAGTGACAGGGAGGGAAGTTTCACAAGGGGTTTCAGAGTCTTAGGATATTCCACATCAAGTGGAGCAATAGGTCATGGGGCTACACTAAGAAGGATCGAGCAAAAGTTCGAACCTCTGCAGACTTCTCCTTTACCCATCACACTGTCTCCAATATCATCCTTCCCAAGGCACTGTCTTATCCAAAGATACTGGAATGGAAGAAAAACATTTCCCCAAATCACCCTCATGCCCAGCATTTTACTGTAAGGCCAGCATGGCAAAACCAATTACATTGCAGGTTATGGTCTGTGCTACATCACTGTGGCAGGCACTCAGCCACCATTATTTTGATAAGAAGGCCATTTCTTCCCTCCACCAGCATGAGGATTGTATTGCATCTATCAGGGTTGCCAACCTCCAGTGACTTTTCCTACTGACAAAACATGAAAAATTTACTGACAGAGCAAAATTTTTACTGACAGTCTGAAATGTGAAGTGAACTCCTATTATAAGCTAAGACAATAAATATCTAAAGGCTAAATTCACCTTTAACCACTTAGAGCCCTTTCACACTGGGGCGGGGGGCAGCGTCGGCGGTAAAACGCCGCTATTATTAGCGGCGTTTTACCGTCGGTATGCGGCCACTAGCGGGGCGGTTTTACCCCCGCTAGCGGCCGAGAAGGGGTTAAATACCACCGCAAAGCGCCTCTGCAGAGGCACTTTGCCAGCGGTATAGCCGCGCCGTTCCATTGATTTCAATGGGCACTAGCGGTAAAGGAGCGGTATACACTCCGCTCCTTCACCGCTCCGAAGATGCTGCTGGCAGGACTTTTTTTCCCGTCCTGCCAGCGCATCGCTTCAGTGTGAAAGCCCTCGGGGCTTTCACACTGGATACACAGCAGCGGCACTTTCGGGTCCTTTTGCAGGCGCTATTATTAGTGCAATAGCGCCTGCAAACCGCCCCAGTGTGAAAGGGCTGTTAAGGACTGGAAGGTTTGCCCCCTTAATGACCAGGCCATTTTTTGGCACTGTGTCGCCTTAACTGACAATTGCGCAGTCATGCAGCGCTGATCCCAAACAAAATTGATGTCCTTTTTTTCCCCACAAATAGAGCTTTCTTTTGGTGGTATTTGATCACCTCTGTGGTTTTTTTTTTTTGCGCTATAAACAAAAAAATAGAGTGACAATTTTGAAAAAATAAATATTTTTTACTTTTTGCTATAATAAATATCCCCCAAATTAAAAAAAAAAAAAAAATTTCTTCCCCGATTTAGGCCAATATTTCTTCTTCTACATATTTTTGGTAAAAAAATTAGCAATAAGTGTATATTGAATGGTTTGCACAAAAGTTATAGCGTCTACAAAATAGGTGATAGATTTATGGCATTTTTATTATAATTTTTTTTTTTACTAGTAATGGCGGTGATTAGCAATTTTTTTTTTTTCAGGACGGATCCGACAGTTTGGACACTTTTGACACTTTTTGGGACCATTGAAATTTATACAGCGATCAGAGCTAAAAATAGCCACTGATTACTGTATAAATGTCATTGGCAGGAAAGGGGTTAACACTAGGCGATCAAGGGGTTAAATGTGTGTCCTAGGGAGTTTTTTTAACTGTGTGGGGGGATGGGATTGCCTGGAGGAGGAGACCGATCGCTGTTCCTAAGCAGTAGGAACAACAGATCAGTCTCCTCACCCCTGACAGAACAGAGATCTGTCTGTTTACATTGACAGACCTCTGTTCTGTTGCTCTCAAGGGAGGCGATCGCGGGTGCCCAGTGAACATCGCGACTGCTGGGCACGCGCTTCGGCTCTGTCGTCGCATCTCACTCGCGGCCCCTAGTGCTCTTAAATGATATAAGTAAACATTTCATATATTAACAGCACTCAAGTATTCTGCCTGGCTTTACAATTAAAAAGTCAAAATAGCATGACAAAATATGAGAAGACACCAGATATGCCTGACCGGTTTTGCCAGGCACAGGCCGGCTGCTTCAGAGTGCGCACTTTACTTCTGAAGCAGCTGGCCTGTGCCCAGCTAAATCAGTCAGGCGTATCTGGCGTCCACCTTCTCTGCCCCATTGGTGATCCGTTGGTGCACGGTCATGCATATCCAGGGAGCATGTAGCCCTGCATCATGAACTATGAAGTTACATTTCCAAGAACCAGTGGATGGATAAGTATACAAAACATGCATGCATGCATACTATAGGAACAGCCATTGACTTTGTGACCCTCAGGTCCTATTCATATCTTTGAGGACTTACTTCCAAGGCAGCTGATGGAAATGATGGAATGGTTTACCTGAATATGCATTGGTGTGCGAGGGAGGCTATGTTCACAAATCTACCCTGGTTCAACCATAGCACCATACAGCTGTATGCTTAAGATAGACATTGACTTTGCTTATTTGGTGAACCTTCACCCTCCTCTGGACCACACTAATTCTTCTATCCCTTTACAAATATGGGAGCTCTCACAATATAAGTTAACCAGAGATCCATGATTCTCCACCTGGCACCTATTTACACTTATCATCATTTTGCACAAGGACATCATCACTGGATGGCTATTGACAGACATGTTTCCTTTTTGCATCCCAATGCATTGATCTTCTTGTCTCCATAGTTCCATATACCTACCATGCATTTGATTACAATATCATGCATTGATTTTTGTAGGGGTTCATTCATGTTTTTAGGTGTGTATAATGTGGGTATTGGTACCATTTTAATGCATGACACAATTTGCAGTTATTTACCTTTGCTTGTACTTTTGATTAATAAAATGGGAATTTATTACAGCCCAGTGAGTAGTGTACACTCTATGTAATTCTTTGGTGGTTAAGTGAAATCAGGTCTTTTAACTGAGTTTTTCATGTCTCAGGGGTTACCAGCTTGAAGGGCAGCTCCCTAGTCCTTAGTAGCGGTATTATGCTCTGCAAAGGACACCAGCTCATTGACACTCTTGGGGTATGCCTAATGTATGTCTAATGTGCTGTTGAATCCTAACTAGAAATATGTCACAATCTTATCATGGTTGAGCACCTCCAGTTATAATCACTTGTTTGTAAGATGGAACAAAACATGCATCTTGAATCTTTTGGGATTTCCAGGGTCATATTGCTATATGAACAAACTTTGCACACAGACAGCCATGGTAACAATGAGCCTGGTTATGATTTCTCCTCTGAGTTTAGAATATTCCTTGGCGTCTTGAGGTTGCAAGTCAAAATCGAGCTTTTGGGACTGCCCCATTAGAAAGGGTGATAGCACCTTAGCCCACTGATCCTTGGGTGCAGTGCCTTGAAAAAGTACTCATACCCTATGAAATTTTCCAAATTTTTTCATGTTACAACCAAAAACGTAAATATGTATTTTATTGGGATTTTATGTGATAGCACATAATTGTGAAGTGGTAGGAAAATGATAAATGGGTTTCAAATTTTCTTACAAATAAATATGTAAAAAGTGTGGCGTGCATTTGTATTCAGCCCCCCTGTGTCAATACTTTGTAGAACCACCTTTTGCTGCAATTACAGCTGCAAGTCTTTTTGGGGATGTCTCTAATAGCTTTGCACATCTAGAGAGTGACATTTTTGTACATTCTTCTTTGTAAAATAGCTCAAGCTCTGTCAGATTGGATGGAGAACGTCTGTGAACAGCAATTTTCAAGTCTTGCCACAGATTCTCAAATGGATTTAGGTCTGGACTTTGACTGGGCCATTCTAACACATGAATATGCTTTGATATAAACCAGTCTATTGTAGCTCTGGCTGTATGTTTAGGGTCGTTGTCCTGCTCGAAGGTGAACCTCCACCCCAGTGTCAAGTCTTTTGCAAACTCTAACAGGTTTTCTTCTAAGATTGCCCTGCATTTGGTTCCATACATCTTCTCATCAACTCTGACCAGCTTCCCTGTCCCTGCTGAAGAAAATCATCCCCACAACATGATGCTGCCACCACCATGTTTCATGGGGGGGGATGGTGTGTTCAGGGTGATGTGCACTGTTAGAGTTTTTCTTTTAGGCCAAAAAGTTCAATTTTGGTCTCATTTGACCAAAGCACCTTCTTCCACATGTTTGCTGTGTTCCCCACATGGCTTCTCGCAAACTGCTAATGGGACTTCTTATGGCTTTTTTTAAAAAATGGCTTTCTTCTTGCCACTCTTCCAAAAAGGCCAGATTTGTGGAGTGCACGACTAATAGTTGTTCTGCGGAGAGATTCTCCAAAATGAGTTGTTTATCTCTGCAGCTCTTTCAGAGTAACCATGGGCATCTTGGCTGCTTCTTTGATTAATGCTCTCCTTGCCCGGCCTGTCAGTTTAGATGGACGCCATGTCTTGGTGGGTTTGTAGTTGTGCCATACACTGGTTCAAAGCTTGGGGTATTTTTTTATAACCTAACCCTGCTTTAAACTTCCCCACAACTTTATCCCTGACCTGCATGGTGTGTTCCTTGGCTTTCATGATGCTGTTTGTTCGCGAAGGTTCTCTAACAAACCTCCGAGGGCTCCACAGAACAGCTGTATTTATACTGAGATAAAATGACACACAGATGGACTCTATTTACTAATTAGGTGACTTCTGAAGGCAATTGATTCCACTAGATTTTAGTTAGGAGTACCAGAGTAAAGGGGGCTGAATACAAAAAAAGCCACACTTTTCAGATATTTATTTGTAAAAAACTTTGAAAACCATTTATCATTTTCCCTCCACTTCACAAGTATGTGCCATTATGTGTTGGTCTTTCACATGAAATCCTAATAAAATACATTTACGTTTTAGGTTGTAACATGAAAAACTGTGAAAAATGTCAAGAGGTATGAATACTTTTTTCAAGGCACTGTTCATCTTCCACAACTCTCTGAAAGATACCTAGGTAAGCTTAAACATCATCCTCCAGAGACAATATTTTTAAAGTGCTCTGCACCAACTGTTGAGATGTAGACCACCATCTGCCTAGCTGAGAGGATCTGCTGCTGTGTCACACATCTTTTCTTGGTCATTGGCGTGGCAAGTTACTAGCAGAAAAAGGATGTAAAAAAAAAATCCACATGTTGCCAGCTCTGAAGCGCACATGTACAGTTTTGGAGCTAGTCTAATGGTGAACTGCTGGGCAGTGGGGCGTGTGAATAAAAAACATGCTAGATGTGTGCCATGACGTTACCACTCAGGGGTGCACCAGAACCATCCCACTGCCCAATCCAAGGCCGAGCTCGGCAGATCACTATTGCGCTGGCCCTGGAATTGTGACTGTACAGTTTTTTACCCATTCAACTAAGAAAAGACCTCTTGGCATAATTTCTCCTCTTGCTTCTACTTCTCCTTCCATTCAAAAAAACAAATGACCATTATTTCCTAGACAGGTGTCACCAGTGAGACTTTTTACTTATTTTCTATTCCAGTAACAACTGCCAATGATGGGATTTTTGTTATTTTTTTTGTCAGTGATAACTGTCATTGGAGCAAGAGGAGATGAGAAATTTCCTCAGTGTAGACCCAGGCAACAACAAAAGTTCCACATTAATGCTACATTATATTATCTAATTAACTCATCCCAGTCAAGCTCAACAATAATGTGCAGTGTCCAGGCACAGATCAGCATTAAGAGTTTCTTCAGCTACTTAAAAGTAACAATAAAAATGATTCAAATAAAAAATGTAAAACAGTTGGTTTTCTACTTCTGAGTAAAATCATTAATTTAAAGTTTAAATATAGGCAGACAGAAAAAAGTAAAACATTTTTGTATTTTTTCTTAAAAAATTTAATTTATCCTGAATTGGTATTGATATCTGCATCTGTCATTTCTTGCACAACAGCATTCAGGTTGGGAGAGGAAGGGCCAGCACTATTCAAGCTGTATAACAAAAAAAAAAAAATGAGAGGTTGTGGTACTGAATATGCAATGTTTGTGCAGTAATCTCAACTGCTGTGCCTTTGTGTTCTGACAGGGGACTGCCCCCTTGCCAAAACACAGTGATCAGAGCTCGCAGCCAGCACTGAATGGCTAATGGTCGGGTGCTGGTTTTCCAGCAAGAACATTCGACAGAATCCAGTTGTGAGACCGGCTTCTGTCAGACAAGCAGTTGTACACACGGTCCAAATGTCAGCTGGTTCCTGCTGAACGATCAAATTGTGTGTAATCAGCTTTAGGCAGGCAAGGATTTACAGGTACACATGTGCAGATGTGAGAAGAATGAGCAGAAAGGTGCTTTCATTAGTTGGATGTGGTTTGGCCATTGTCCAAGCAGCAGGATAAGAGTGTGTCCTTCTGTCATGGTTATGGGTCAGAGATCAGTAGCTTTAGCAGCAGAGAGGCTCCAACTGAACAGCAAGTAGGTACAGTAGCAGGTAGGGATCAAGCAGAAGCGTAGTCAGTAAACAAGCCAAAGGTCAGTAACAAGTGGTTGCAGGTTGGGATCAAGTGGAAGCGTAATTGAAGAACAAGCCAAAGGTTGGTAACAAGTGGTTGCAGGTTGGGATCAAGCAGAAAAATAGTCAAGGAACAAGCCAAAGGTCAGTAATGAGCATTAGCAGAGATATGGACAATAGTAGGAATGACAAGGGAGAAATATTGGCTGGAGATAGAACAATAATCCGGCAAATAGGAAGTGCAAAGGCATGGCTTAAATAGGAAGTTCATGGGAGGAGCAAAGGATTCAAGGTTCAAGAAAAACAAGACACAAGGGAAGGTTATCTAAGGAATCAGGCAGGGAGCTGTCTAGCATCTCAGGTGGCTCAGCAAGAAGAGATACTGCCAGATACAGGTAAAGATCTGGGTCCTGACACCTTGATTAAAATGTAGTACTAATAAAATGGAGCTCAAAGTAGAACTAAACCTATCAATTTAATTGTTTCCCCAAAATAGTTACATTTAAAACATGTCGTAAAGATAACAATCAGAGCTGCTTGTACTGTCAAGCTATCAAATAGCTGGTGTCATAACTGATCACATGTGCAGTATCATGGAAACTGCAGATCAAACAGAAGCAAATATGGCAGCTTCCTTGGCTGTAAAGTATATGAGGGTTTAGTTCTGCTTTAACCAGTTCAGCTTTAGAGCAATTCTTTTCATACATACAAAAAATCTTAATTTTGGCAATAAAACCCACAGAATTTATACATTTCCTGAAACCAGGATAAAAAATATAATTAAATGAGTTTTAGTGCAAACACACAATAAAATACTCATTTTTTTGTAAAAAATAAAAGATGAGGTTTCCTCACGTAAATAGATACCAAACATGCTAAGTCCTAAAATTGCATGCGCCCATCATACGCCAAAAACTAGGGCACCCAAAAATCTCCATAAGTGAGGCTTTAAAATCCTTTATGCCCCGTACACACGGTCGGACATTGATCGGACATTCCGACAACAAAATCCATGGATGTTAGCTCAAACTTGTCTTGCATACACACGGTCACACAAAGTTGTCGGAAAATCCGATCGTTCTGAACGCAGTAACGTAAAACACGTACGTCGGGACTATAAACGGGTGAGTAGCCAATAACTTTCGTCTCTTAATTTATTCTGAGCATACGTGGCACTTTGTGCGTCGAATTTGTGTACACACGATCGGAATTTCCGACAACGGATTTTGTTGTCGGAAAATTTTATAGCAAGCTCTCAAACTTTGTGTGTCGGAAATTCCGATGGAAAATGTGTGATGGAGCCCACACATGGTCGGAATTTCCGACAACAAGGTCCTATCACACATTTTCCATCGGAAAATCGGACCGTGTGTACAGGGCATTACAGTTAATCAGTTTAGGGTTAACCAGTAGCTCTTGTGCTATTATTACTGCTTTCACTCCGACGTTCACAGAGATACATCACAGGTATGGTGCATTTGCATTTGCACATGTGTGCAGGGCAATGGGGGCTAGGGAAATTTTTTATTTATTTATTTTTTTAATACACTTTATTATATTTTTTTTAACTTTTTAATTGTATTTATTTATTTATTTGTATTTGATTGCTATCACAAGGGTTAAATAAACCCCAACGTGATAGCATTGGGCATGTGACAGGTACTATTTTTGGAGACATTAGTGGCCTGTGTCTCTAATGTCTCCCCTGCCCTTCACACCATCTTACCAAGCACAGATCTGCTTAGTTAGATTTGTCCCCTGGCTATACCAGCCAGGAGATGTTGGATCTGAAACTGGAAGTGACAAAATCATCACCTCTTCTGGTTTCTTTGTTTAAATTTGAGATCAAGGCATGGATATGCCTCACTTTCACACCGCACTCTATCTTGAAGCCAGCAGTTGTGGTTCCAAGTAAGAATGGGAAAGCCTGGGAACCACGGGAGGAGGGGGGCGCTGCCAGCAGGGAGCACTGTGTCTCCCGGTTTGTGATGATCAGTGGCTATACAACCAGTGCATCACTTTCAAGCTGGGAGTTGGCTGAACAAAACAGATACAGGCTGATGGTCACACTTTGGAAATACTGTACGTAGTACGTCCAAAGAGCTGAGCTAGTTAAAGACCTAGTTGGATCACAAGGCCAATTAAACTTTTCCAGGTTACATTTTTCACATTTGTTTTGTACTTTTTAAGGCTTAACTCCAGTACACTGGCTAAACACACCACTGAAATTCATTTCAGCACTCTATTAAACAATGCACTGATCTTGCCTCATGTGTGGCAGATGTGCAGTAAATTCAACTGTTTGTTCAAATATAGGGAACTAAAATAAATTAAAAAAGAAAGAAAACAAATAAAAAAACTGTGAAATATTCATTGTTTTAATACCTCTCTTCTTCTTTCTTATAATTCATCAGGTTGTGATTTCTTTATCCTCACTAACATCCTAATCCCCCCTTCAACCACCCTCTCTGCTCTGTCTTGGTGATGTAATCATTTTAATGATATTTGGTTGTGTGTAGTGGCACAGCGCATTGTTATCGAATAAAAGAGCTTAAGGGTATGAGACAGGAGCATTCCCTCTGCACAATGTATCTACTCATCTGCCCTTAGGACAGGTACATTTCAAGGCTCATCTTTGGAATAATGTGCTTTGTACTGATCCTAAGCGACCATTACTGAAGAGAGGGCTCATTTGTGCGTGTGAAGTGCTGCATGAAAACACGAACGCAACCAACCAAAGTGTTTAGAGCTCCTGCTTTTTAATACATTACTTGTAGATTTAATCAAAGAACAGACAATCCTTGTACTTTAGTTTACACTGAAGAGTTTAACTCTTAACCCTTCAGTGTCAGTAACTGCCAAGTCCCTATGAAAACCATGCTGAAACTTTTTTTTTGACTGCTTTTGGTATGTATGAGCAACAATTGAAGTTACTGTTTAGAATTTTTTTTGAATTTTTTAAAATATAACAATTTTTTTTAACTTTTACCAATATTTTTTTTTTGTAGGGGGGTATATTTAATTTTATTTTATTTTTCTAGGTTGCTGGGGTCTTTTATTTCTGGGTATGCTGTATACTTGTGCGATAAAATAATGTACACTAAGGCACCATAAATGTATCCCCTTATTGGCATAGCTTGCATTAAATTTAGCCAATCCCCTTTATTAAAAACATATTAGGCAGGCCTAAGTGAAAGGCAGAGGCTCTGCATGTGGAGACATTGCTGCTAATGTCCCCTCTCCCCCCCCCCCCCCAACCCCCTCCTCTTCTTCTGCTAGTCCCTCTATAGTGCTGCAAACTCTCAGGAATTATTTGGATCACAAGATTACTGACTTGCTGCAGGAGGAAGATCTGAATCATGAGCAAGCATTCCTCCTTTCAGATATTTAGAGTGAGCCAGATAGCATCAAGACAATGAAAGGAGAGAATGGTTCACCCACACATCAGGCAAAATACATCAGGAAGGCAGAAGCAAGAGACAGTGATGTTCCAGCAGGTGGAGCTTACTGTAAAGTAGATTCCAGCAATAACAAGGGGGTGAATAATGAAGTGGCCGACTGTCCGTGGGTGCCACTGGTTGGAAAGGGAAAGTTCAGTGGGAGAGGCAGGGTAGCAGCGAGGGAGGATTTTGTCCAAGGGTAGGGACAGCTTTCAGAGGACTGGAGGGAGCAGCTGTCCTTAGCCATCTGGCAGCACTGGCAGCACAGGTACAGGTCACTACTACTCCAAGGCTGGTCCACAGATCTCTGTAGTGTGGGCCTTTTTTTTAATGCATCCACTGCCAACAGCACTGTTGTCTTCTGCAGCCTCTTCAAGCACATGCTGCAGAGGTTTCACCATCAGCAGCATGCTATCAGTGATTACCTCTGTGATTATGGTACAAAGACAGGCTCTTGGGAAATAGGGTACTTTACACCATGTCAGTGGACCATCATTTGGATCAGTTGTGCAGCATTTTGACATCTTTTTGAACAGACAACCAAAATGGTGAGCAGCAACAAGGTGGTAATTAGTGATGCAATCTCTGCCGCGTACACACGAGAGGACTTTTCAGCATAAAAAGTCTGATGGTCTTTCCGACAGACTTTTGACGGACTTCCGACGGACTTTCTAATGAACAGACTTGCCCACACACTATCACACCAAAATCCGACTGCCTAGTACGCGGTGACGTACACCAGGTCCGATGAGGCTATAAAAAGGCAGTGTAATAGCTCGTGCGCCACCCGTTGGGCCCCTTCTGCTAATTTTGTGTTTATCTCGTGTTAGTAGAAGTTTGGTGAGAGACGATTGGTGCTTTTTCAGACTCTTGTTTTTCAGATTGTTTAACTGTTGTTCAGTTTGTGCTTGTGAGATTTGTATCTGCTTTTCAGTGCGTGTAGTCAGTTCGCATTGATTTATCAGTGTGTTATTGTCCGCTCGTTGCTGATTTTCAGCTCGTGCTTCACAGGCCTTGCTCTTCTTCAGTGCGTTCTGTCAAAAGCGTTCTGACCAGCCGACCGTTTTGAAGCGATGTTGCGTGTACATACTCATCGTAGAGCTCATGCATTTTATGTGCTTGGTGCTGTAGTTCATTCTTCAGCCCAAGCCCAGTCCATTTACAGGATGAGGAGGAGTTCATGGATGAAGAATTGGTTGCTCCAGCGTGACCAATTCTCTCACATGTCTTTGCTCCGTGAGATTCATGAGAATAATCCTGAGGATTTCAGGAACTTTCTCAGGATGATGGACCCCATTTTTCACCGTTTGTTGGCCTTGCTGACCCCTTATATCAGCAGGCAGGATACCTGCATGAGGCAAGCCATCATTCCTGAGCAGAGGCTAGTCGCCACGTTGCAGTGCTTGGCGACGGGGAGAAGCCTGCAAGACATTAAGTTCTCAATAGGCATCTCCCCCCAGGCTCTGGGGATCATTAGCCCAGAGACCTGTTCTGCCATCATCCAGGTCCTGCAGAAGGACTATATTAAGGTAAGATTTTTATCCTTTAACATCACATTTTATTGTATTTAATGTTTGCTAATGTAATGTATTTTTTTACTCAAACACTAATTACCATGATTGCAATATGCTGTGAATGTCCCCTTTGTCCTCATGCAAGCTGTAATTTTTTAATGCTCTTTTTTGTCCTGCATGCATATTTGCTTTCACTAACCTCCCCAGCATGCAATGGGCCCATATCCACCTAGTCTAGTCACTTAACAATGTATTTTGTCATCTCCATTGAAGTGCTTACCCTAAAATGTATCCAAATGGTCTGTGTGTCCTTAAATTGCTTTATAATCCCCACCCTAAAATTTATCCAAATAGTCTGTGCGTCCTTAAATTGCTTTATATTCCCCCCCACTAAAATGTATCCAAATGGTCTATGCGTCCTTAAATTGCTTTATAATCCCCCCCCCCCTAAAATTTATCCAAATGGTCTGTATGTCCTTAAATTGCTTTATAACCCCCCCCTAAAATTTACCCAAATGGTCTGTATGTCCTTAAATTGCTTTATAATCCCCCCCCAAAAAAAAAAAATTATCAATGGGCAATCAGTGGGGGTGAGGAATCTGATAAGTGGGCCTTATATTTTAGTCTTTTAAATAATACTTTAAATTAATGTTATACTGATGCTGGGCAAGAATTTTTTTTGTGTAATGTGCTAGCAATGTTAAGTGCAAAAGTACTTATAAGGTAAATAGAGATATGTGGCGCTAACTCAAAGTGCATAAATGTGATAAAAAAAATATAATCTAATTCTTCAAGTAAAGTGCATATGCGTAAAGAGCAAAATCACATAAATAAAGTGACTAAACGTTATCCATTAAATTCATAAAAAGTGACATTGGATAAATAACAGGGAAATTCATGAAATATGACATCAAATAAATAAATAGACAATTCAAATGAAGGTGAATAAATCCAAAAATAGTCTAAAAGTGCATCAAGATGAAAAAAATCACAAATTTAGAAAAAATTGAGAAAAATCGCATGAGATAAAAAAAGTCACATGCAATAACAAAACTCGCATAAAGTGCAAAAAAGTGCAGAAATGCTATAAAAATAGCCACAAGTCAATCCAATTAATGTAATACAGTTCCAACGTGAACAAAGTGAGTCTTCATAAAACAGTTCGTGCAAAAAATAAATGAAAAAAGTGCAAGTGCAAACGATGATAGGTGACAGATTCCTCTTAATAACCGTACTCCATGGTGCGCCACACGTTTCCCCCAGCCTCTCACCTCTAGCAAAGACCCCTAGGGTCAAGTCGAGCCTGCAATCAGGAAGTGGATGAAACACCCTCAATCGATCTGTCTCCTCCAATCGTCACAGGTCTGGCAAATCTCCAATGGAAGGCCTCAAGTTCGGCAAGTTGGGTGGAGGCATGCAATAGAAAGGAGTATCCCCATTGTGTAGTATTCAAAACAGGTTTATTCAAAACAACATAGTAACAACAGTTACTATATTTTTTTCTTGTTTGACTCCCCAGTTTCCTTCAACGCCACAGGAATTGCAGACTGTGGCATCTCATTTTGCCACCCGTTGGGACTTTCCCAACTGTGGAGGGGCTATAGTTGGGAAACACGTCCACATCATGCTACCACCCCATTTGGGGTCATACTATTTTAATCATAAGGGGTTTAATAGTATTGTGTTAATGGCGGTGGTGTCGGCACAATATGAATTTCTTTACGTGGATGTGGGGAAGAATGGCCGGTTGTCGGATGGAGAAGTCTTCGCCCAGACGGAGTTCTACCAGCGTCTCCAGAGTGGTGGCCTGGGATTGTCACCTAATGCGGATAATATGCAAGGACTCCCCTTTGTCTTCATTGCAGATGAAGCCTTCGGTCTGGGTGAGCACCTGATGAGGCCATTCGCCCAAATGACCCTCTCCCCGGAGAGGAGGGTTTTTAACATCTGGCTGGTCAGAGTGAGAGGAGTTGTGGAGAATGCCTTTGGGATCATGGCCAGCCGGTTCCACCTGTTTCAGACAGCCATCCACATGGCTGACTACAAACAAAATCACATTGTCGTAGCGTGTTGCATCCTGCACATATATTTATGCAAACATTCAAGCAATTATCTTGCATCTGTTGGGACTGAGGCCGGACTTACAGAGAATCCTCTGACGGGCTGGATACTGGCCGTACTGGCTTGGCCCCCAAAGCGCCCATCAAGTTCGTGATAAATATGTTGATTTTTTTACAGGTAGGGGGGCCATTACAATGCCAGACAATCTTTAATTTTTTAAATAAAAAATAATGATCAGATAAAATCTTGAAACGTGTTTATTGCTTGCCTTTCTTTTTGGCTGTCTCCTAGGTTCTCCTGGTGCACTTGTAGTGCCAAGTGTATTTTTCTTTAGTAAATAAGCCCCATTGTTAATGTAAACACCAAATAACTTTAAAAAATGGTATTAAGCATTGAAGGAAGCCACACATTTTGTTGATTAAAACATAATTTTTAATCTGTGCACATTCACATGTGTGTTTAGGATTTTTTTTATTTTAACCGCTTCCCGACCGGCGCACGCCGATGTATGTCGGCAGAGCGGCACGGCTGGACAAATGGGCGTACCTGTACGTCCATTTGAATTTCCCGCCGTGCCGCTGCGTGCGCGCCGCCGGCGGCGCGCGTGCACGCCGGCCAGGAGCTCCGTGAGTCGGGTCGCGGGTCCCGCGGACTCGATCGCCGCGGGGATGCCCGCGATCACCTCACGGAGCGGATGAACGGGGAGATGCCGTTGTAAACGGCATCTCCCCGTTCTGCCTAGTGACAAGTGTCACTCGATCTCTGCTCCCTCTCACCGGAGCAGAGATCAGTGACGTCACCCACACAGCTCATCCCCCTACAGTTAGTAATCACACTAGGACACACTTAACCCCTCCCCGCCCCCTAGTGGTTAACCCCTTCACTGCCAGTGTCATTTACACAGTAATCCGTGCATATTTAATCGCACTGATCGCTGTATAAATGACAATGGTCCCAAAAATGTGTCAAAAATGTCCGACATGTCCGCCATAACGTCGCAGTCACAATAAAAATCGCTGATCGCCGCCATTACTAGTAAAAAAAAAAATATTAATAAAAATGCCATAAAACTATCCCCTATTTTGTAAACACTATAACGTTTGCGCAAACCAATTAATAAACGCTTATTGCGATTTTTTTACCAAAAATATGTAGAAGAATACGATCGGCCTAAACTGAAGAAAAAAAATGTTTTTTTTATATATTTTTGGGGGATATTTATTATAGCAAAATGTAAAAAATAATGCGTTTTTTTCAAAATTGTCGCTCTTATTTTGTTTATAGCGCAAAAAATAAAAATCGCAGAGGCGATCAAATACCACCAAAAGAAAGCTCTATTTGTGGGAAAAAAAGGACGTCAATTTTGTTTGGGAGCCACGTCGCACAACCGCGCAATTGTCAGTTAAAGTGACACAGTGCCGAATCGCAAAAAACGCTCTGGTCAGGAAGGGGGTAAATCCTTCCGGGGCTGAAGTGGTTAAAATATATATATAGATATTTTTGTTCAAACAATATTTTTTTTGTTTTTTTTTTAATATATTTTTTTAATGTTTAACAAACAGAACTCATTTTGTTTTATTTTTTTTACAAACAGGCCTCATTTTATTTATTTATTTATTTTTTACAAACAGGCCTCATATTTTTTATTTTTTTTTAACAAACAGGCTTTATTACAATTAAAATGTGAATATATTATTAATATTAATATATTAATATTAAAAAAAGTTTTAAAATTTTTAAAAGTCAAAGCCCAGAATGGGGTCAGCAAAAAAGGAAATGAAGAACATGATCAATGTTTTATTTTGGAAAAAGGGATGAGATTCTCCCCAAAACATTGATCATGTTCTTCATTTCCTGCTGCATATTGTCCAGCCGATTACGCATGATGTCAATGGTATTGTGCATGGCATCAATATCCCCATTCCAGGCCATGATCTGGCCAATCAATCTTTGGGTTCTGTCCGTTGTAAATGCTTCCCCTTCCACAACCAGAACATCACCTAAAATTGATGAAAAAAATGTATTTAGAAATATGCAGGCATACATAGATTACCAGAAGCTGGGGTGTCAGACACTCACCGGGTGGGGTGCCCATGTCACCCACTTCCTCCACCGCTCCTTCCTCCACATCCATGGGGCTTGGGCTGATTTTCCAATCCGGCAGGCGAGGTCGGGGGTCCCTGGGATCAGGTTGTCTGAGTCTTTTCTCCCCTATGAGAATGAAACAAAAGTTATATTTAGCACACAGATATTTGAGTCCAGGAATAGGAATATGAAACATTGTATTGAAGTGGTGTACAATTGTCTGTTTAGGCAGAGATCCAAAACATGAAGACAAGACTTGAAGACATGATTAAAATTCACTTTGAAACAAGCCGGAATACTTACCTTTTTTGGCCACATTTCACAGATAGAGTCACCCCAACAAGTATCCACTGGAGCACCTGTGTGGGTTACCCTAAAAAATGTATTCTGGTGTCCCACACTAGTGCTTTTGAGTCCAGATGTGTAAACAGCTGCTGAGTGTCCTCTCATTACATTCCACTGAATGAAATTTGCTATTCATTCTAGTTTCAAAGACATCTAGACAACAATGTCCTAAACTTCTTTTAATAAGACAAATTTCCAAGACCAAAATGTTGTTTCAACCCTGTATCAACCAAATACATCGTATATACTTGCTAACGATGTTCCTACGAACGATGTTTCCAATGGACGAATAACGATTAAAACTGTACAGTAAAGAAAAGCACATGGAGCAGCATGCAAGTTAATAATCAGAATAGAAAATACACGACAAGTACTTACTTTTTTTAAGAACTTTCTGGATTTGTCTGTATTGATCCGGCTCCCTCAATTTAAGGTTGGACCATTGTTTCCTCAGCTGGTCTTTAGAGAGTCGTACCCCAAAATTCTGATGCAGGGTCTTCACCACTTTGGACATTATTTTTGCCGTTTGTAAATTAGGCTGGGCATACGGTCCATGCTTCCCATCACAATCTTTTCTCTGCAAAATTGCTACCATCTCCACCATCTCTTCAAAGGCCATATTAGAAGCCTTAAATCTCCTCTTCCCGGATCGGGACATTTCGGACTCTGGGCTTTCCTCGTTACTGGAGTTAGTACACACCTGCTGTGTCTCCGCCATTGTTACTCCTACTGCTCACCGTAGAGAGAATCGGCAGAGAATATTCATGCAAAAGAACGTCAGGAGCTGGCGACGCAGGTGGAGTTTCACGCATGCGCAGTGTGTATAAACTCAACCCGCATGTGCCGCGCGAACGTTCTGTGCGTAGAGAAAGGGGCGGGGAATATTTGTGAAAAAGAACGTCAGGGGCCAGCGATGCAGGCCCAGTTTTACGCAAGCACAGTGTATATAAAGCTGACACGCATGTGCCGTACGTACGTTCTGTGCGCAGAGCAGGTGAAGTTACAAGCGTCTGAAACAAAGGTAAATTTTCTTTACTTTGTAGCGGCCTATACTGCTTAAAGAGTGATACTTATGTTTGGGATAAGATTATGTGAGTTTAGGCTGACATTAGTGTTTTTGTCTTGTGTATTGTCTTACAGCAAAAATGAATAACAAGTTTAAGGACCCTGAATTTCTGATACCATTTATTGAGAAGCACGGGGAGCCGAGGAATCTGTGGGAGGTCAAACACCCTCAATATTACATTAAATCAGTAAGGAAGTTAACGCTGGAGAGACTTCTGGCATTTGTGCAGACTTTCATCCCAGAAGCAACTGTGGAAATTTTGGAAAAGAAAATTGGGATCTTGCGAAATATGTATAGGAGGGAGCATAACAAGATCCAGACTTCCCTGAGATCAGGAGCATCAGCAGCTGATGTGTATGTACCCAGGCTGTGGTACTTTGAAAAATGACGTTTTCTTGATGACCAGACTGAAGCCAGGGAATCACTTTCGACCCTTCCCTCCACCCCAGCAGAGGCTGATGAGGACCAACCTCAGACTTCCATCCTGGAAGAACCGGATGCGACCATCTGGAGCCAGGTATAATATTTTTAGACATATTTAGTGTCCTAATATTAATGATGTTAATTAGATGTTCTAATTGATTACCTATTAAGGATTTGATCCAAAAAATGATGTCTACATATCAATTGACAGTAGTGGCCAAAAATGTTTGTCACCAGCTTGAAAAAATGCTGGTGTCAGAATGATACTCTTTTATATGTATTAACATTGAATTTGCAATTCTTAAGATGAAAATTGTGTGTGAATGATGAACCAAAAACTAAAACTATGTCCCTTTTTTATACACAGGATGAGCTCAGCCAGGAGGAAGGTGTGGAAAGTAGCAGGCAGGAGGAGGACGGGCCCAGTGACAGCCAGGAGGAGGCAGGGGTTAGTGTCAGCCAGGAGGTGGCTGGGCCCAGTAGGAGTCTCACACAATCGCAGGTGCCTCCCCTCCGCCTTCAAACAAAAAGGCCCAGAAAGGGGATGGTGACAGAGGGGGCATCACTGCGCCTCATGAGAGAAGCTACAAATTTCCTCAAGAGCCCCCCCCCCAAAGCTGAAGAGGCCCGTGGCTCCTATATAGCCAGCAGGTTGCTCGAAATTGAGAAGGGCCAACGCCTCCTGTGTGAAAAACATTTTTCTGATGTCCTTCACAAGGGGCTGAAGGGCAAGCTAACTGTCAACCCCAAAATAAATGAGCAAGCCCCTCCTCCTCCTCTTCCTGCCACAAGTAAACCACCAGAGCCACAGCCTCCAAGGCAGGGCAGCGTGGAGGGAAGGCTGCAGGGAAAGGTGCAGGGCATCGTGGAGGGAAGGCTGCAGCGAAGAGAAGAACGTGATGACCTGGCTTCAGTCTGGTCTAACAGAAGATTCAGGCAGGTGTAGCACCACAGTCTGGGGACATATATGTCATCTGCTGCTGCTCTTGATCTCTGGGATTCCTGGACCAGATTGTGCTCCCTATTATCTGGAGTCCTCAAGATCCAAATTTTCTTTTCCACAGACTTGATGTGTGCCCTGGGGCCAAAAGGCTTCACATATTCCAAAAGTTTCTCCAGCGTTTACTTCATCTTTATTTTGTTAACCAAAATAAATGGATATTTTATTTTCAGAAAATACTTGCCTATGTGTTTTTATTCAAATACATTTTTAAAAGCCAATGTCAAATTAACAAGGGACAACAACCTCCTTGAGGTTCCAAAAAAAAAAAATATCTAATGTTCTTGTGGTAACTTTACACCCAAAAAAAAAAGGTTCTTGTGGTAACTTCACACCCAAAAAAAAATAAATAAATAAATAAATAAATAAAAAAAAAATATATATATATATATATATATATATATATATATATATATATATATATATATATATATATATATATATATATATGGAGATGACTATAAAATAATTTTGGAACAATCCTAAAAAAAGATCTTGATGAAATAAAAAATAATAAAAGATGACTCAAAAAGAAAAAATGTGTAAACATTAGTATGGAGATCGGGCTTTTAAAAAATACAATATCGTTGATGAAATCAACGAGAAATGAGATGTAATCAAAGAGAAATAATCCAGAAATCAGTTTGTGAGAACTCTGTGTGTATATGAGCAGCAAAACAACTTCGTTCTTCTAGCATTATAAAGAAGACAATTAAAATGCGCTGCATTCAACGATCACAGAATTTGCAGCGTGAGGATTGTGCTAGCTACAATACAAACACTAGTTTTACCAGACCGAGCGCTTCCGTGTCGTACTTGCTTCTGAGCAAGCGTAGTTTTTTTTGTCCGTCGTACTAGCATACAGACGAGCGGATTTCTCGATAGGAATTGGCTCCGGCGGAGTTACAGCGGAAAGATTTGAAGCATGTTCCAAATCTAAAGTCCGTCAGACTTTCGACAGAAAAAGTCCGCTGAAGGTCCGATGAAGCCCACACACGGTCGGATTGTCCGCTGGATTCGGTTAGTCGGACCAGTCCGATCGAAAATTTCGCTTGTGTGTACGCGGCATTACATGTTCCTCCTAGAGCACACACTATATGGCCTGATTGATGAGGCACTGAAGGCACAGCAGCAGATAAAGAGGAGGACTTTTACCTACTGCCTCCATCCTTTTGGGGCAGAGTCAGCTGTAGGCAAATGTGAAATACAAGGAGGAAGAGGACGGTTGGGGATCTTCTGGAGTTAAGGAATTGGGGAAAACTTCAAGGTGGATGATTCCTCCTCTCAAAATCCAGAAATTGTATATGGGTGAGGTGGGATTGTTGAGGGCAGTGTTGTCTTCAGTGACACCTAAGACTCTTGTCCTCTACTACAAGAAGTTTGAGGTACAGTGCCTTGAAAAAGTATTCAAACCCCTTGAAATGTTCCACATTTTGTCATGTTACAAGCAAAAATATAAATGTATTTTATAGGGATTTTATGTGATAGACCAACACAAAGTGGCACATAATTGTGAAGTGGAAGGAAAATTATAAATGGTTTTAATTTTTTTTACAAATAAATATCTGAAAAGTTTTTTTTTTTGCATTTGTATTCAGCCACCTTTACTCTGATACCCCTAACTAAAATCTAGTGGACCAATTGCACTTAGAAGTCACCTAAATAGTAAATAGAGTCCACCTATGTGTAATGTAATCTCAGTATAAATACAGCTGTTCTGTGAAGCCCTCAGAGGTTTGTTAGAGAACCTTAGTGAACAAACAGCATCATGAAGGCCAAGGAACACACCACACAGGTCAAGGATAAAGTTATGGAGAAGTTTAAAATAGGGTTTGATTATAAAACACTATCCCAAGCTTTGAACATCTCACAGAGCACTGTTCAATCCATCATTCAAAAATGGAAAGAGTATGGCACAACTGTAAGCCTACCAAGACATGATCATCCACCTAAATTGACAGTCCGGGCAAGTAGAGACGAATTAATATTCGGACAAATTTTTTGTCATTCGGAGATTCGCATATATCCGAATACCTGACTTACAATATAAACAAATTTTACCAAATGCTCCGAATAACGTAACTAAATTCGGACTGAAATTCAAATCAAATTTTACATTGAACTCCAGTCGAATTCTAACTACACATAATGCTGAAATCAAAAACTGTGTGTATTATTAGGCCTCATACACATGTATGTTTTAGCAGCAGATTTTTTGAGCTTTTTTTGCTTCTTAAGAACGCCACTCCATGTTATTCAATAAGCTCATACACACCATGGCGTTTTTGAGCTGTAACAGGCATGGTCGTTTTTAAGCTCCAAAAAAAACCAAGGACCAGCGTGTTCTGAGGCTCCAGCACTAGAGCTGTTTTGACGCCGACGCTGAAAAAAATCGCAAAAAAGCTCAAAAACGCGCATTAGCGCTATACCGAAGTTTTTTAGCCTCAGCGTTTTTAAGCTGTAAAAATGTTTATGTGGGTAATTTGGGGGTGGAAAATAGCAGAGGGATGTTTTTTTTTAAAAAAAATGCACCTTAGTGTTAACACTTATAAACGACGTTAAACGCACATTGACGCCAAATCAAAACGCTAATAAAATCACGTTTTTAACGCTGCTTTTTTTCCAGGTGTTGGTACTAGCTTTAGAGCCCATTTTTTAAAATGTCCGTGTGTATGAGGCCTTATGCCCCGTACACACGGTCGGATTTTCCGATGGACAATGTCCGATCGGAGCGTGTTGTCGGAAATTCCGACCGTGTGTGGGCTCCATCGGACATTTTCCATCGGATTTTCCGACACACAAAGTTGGACAGCAGGAGATAAAATTTTCCGACAACAAAATCCGATCGCGTCAATTCCGACCGTGTGTGGCCTGTTCCGACGCACAAAGTGCCATGCATGCTCAGAAGAAATTCCGACACGGGACAGCTCGTTCTGGTAAACTTAGCGTTCAGAATGGATACAGCACTTTCGTCACGCTGCAATGTAAAAAATGGTTTAATACAGCGCACTCTCTTCTTCTTTATAATGTGACAAGAATTAAGTAGTTTTGCTGCTCATATTCACACACACTTCTCACAAAGTTTTATTTGTGTTTTTTTAGTGGTATTCCCTCAATATATTGTTATTAGTTGTCACATCTGACAGTTTTATATTTTTTATGTTTTTTTTTGGTTTTTTTTAAGCCTTTTTTTTTCTTTAATGTTTGTATTTTTTCCAAGGCTGATCTTTGTTCAATGTTATTTTTATTTTTACTCCAGAATATTTTTGTGTGTGTTTTGTGTGTCAAGTTACCCCAACACCATTGATATCTTTTATTATTTAATCTCCATGAGATTGTTTGTTGTTGGTGTCCCTTGTTCATTTCACATTGTATATTAGAAATGTACCTGAATCCTCACAAACAAACCATCATTTTTGAAGTAAAACACATAGGAGAGTATAATTCAAAACAAAAATCCTTTATTAAGGTATCAGAACCAAACAAAGAGGAAGGCAACACTGGATCAACATGAGAAATTAGTGAAGCCTGGGACCCCCACGGCAGACAACAATTCTTCAACCTCAAAATTGGTGGCCTGAGGAGTCCATATATAAGGGAGGGCAGTCTGGTCCGGGATTCACAGAGATCGGGATAGCAGCAGATGACATCAGTGTCCCCAGGCTGTGGTACCACAAGAGGCTGCATTTTTTGGCCGACCAGACTGGATCCAGGGTCCTCACTGTCTGGTCTTCCTTTCACACTTCCTTCCCGGCTGTCGCTGTGCAGTTGTAGATGTGGCAGGAGGAGGAGTAGGACCTGGAGGAGGAGGAGGACTGGGGGGACCTGGAGGAGGACTGGGGGGACCTGGAGGAGAGGGAGGAGGAGGAGGAGGACCTGCAGGAGGAGGAGGAGGACCATCACAAAGGTGTGTGTCAGGTGTAATTTGGGCCCTCATACCTTTCTCCAGAGCCTCTGATATGAGGGCCTCACACATGGCTTGTTGGCCCTCCTCCATCCTCTGCATTTTATATGCAATGAATGCACCAATGTTCTCCTGCCTGGTGTGGGGTGCTCCCAGGACCTCTGTAGCCCTACAAAAAAATCTGATAGCCGCCTCCTCTAGGGTACTCCTCCTACTGCCACTTTCTGTTTTCACCGGGGGTGGAGGGACCTGCACATCAGGCAGCCTGCTCGGCCCGGCCACCTCCTGGCTGAGACTTCCCTGTGTATGAAAAAGGGACATGGTTTTAGTTTTTGCATCATCAATCACAATCCTAAATTAGTACTCCCAACTAACATCTAGTTAACATCATTGATTGGACAAGCAGAAATATTTAGAGGAATGCTATACCTGGCTCAATCTGGGCTCCTCCACATGTGGCCTGGAAGGCCCAGGTTGGGCATCAGAAGCCTCAGCCGGATGGGAAGGAAGTGTGGAAGAAAGACTTGAGAGGGATGGCCTGGGTTCAGTCTGGCCTGCCAGAAAATGCAGCCTGTCGTAGTACAACATCCTGGGGACATAGATGTCATCTGCTGCTCCGGATCTCTGTGAATCCAGGACTTTCCTGCGCTCCCTCAGATATGTGCTCCTCAGGCCACCAATGAAGATCTTTAAATAGGTGATGTCTGCCGTGGGGATCACCTGCTTCACAATTTCACACAATTGCTCCAGTGCTGCCTTCCTCTTTGCTTGGTTCTTGTAATGGGGGTGGGTAATCTCCCACAGACATGGCAGCTCCCTTAGCATCTCTATGAAGACTGACATGAAGTCAGTATCTTCTTTCAGTACCATATCCATGTTCACTGCAAGACACAACACAAGACAAAGCCTAATGTCAGACCAAACTCTCCTAATCTTGTTACAATATAGGCCTCAATCTATAGAAGCAGTATAGGCCCAAGTTTGTCTCTTACCTTCGTTCTTACGATCGCCGCGTTCAATGCTCCTTCCTCCGCTCACAGATCAAACGTAATACGCACGTGTGTTACGCTTTATATACACTGCGCATGCGTGTAACTCCGCCCGCCCCTGACGTTCTTTCTAGTGTATTCCCCGCCCCTTTTCGTTCGGCGCAGTGGGTGAAGAGCATGATGGCGGACATACAGCAGGTGCGGGCTAATTGTAGCAACGAGGAGGAGTAGGAGGAGGAAAGGGCGGATCCAGGCACGTCCCGATCCAGAAGGAGACGTTTTAAGGCCACAAATATGTTGTTTGGGGAGATGTTGGAGATGGTCGACATCATGAGGAAGTCCGACTATGACGGGAAGTATGGGCCTTACCCCCACCCCAACATCCGAAAGGCCAAAATCATGGCGAAAGTGGTCAGGAGTCTAGAGTGGAATTTCGGGGTACGAAGGTCTAAAGATCAGCTCAGGAAGCGGTGGTCGGACCTGAAGTTGAGAGGGCCAGAGCAGTACTGAAAGATCCATAGAGTGCTGCAAAAAAGTAAGTAGTTGTGCTGTGTTCCTATTCTTTCTGTCTTTATTATGTTCGTTCTGCTCCATATGCTTTGATTAGTTGTAACGTTTCCAAAGGTCAACTTTAATGTTCATTGGCACATTATTCGTTCGTATCAAACATTTTTCTTTCGGCCTCTAGAACACCATTGTTTAGGCCATATGCATTTTCACACATTTTTGGGGGCCTACTTGGATGCCAAATATTTGTTTGTGTAGATGGGTTTGTTACTAGAATGAAATGCAAACTAGATTGTGTGTAAGGAGAGGACACTGAGCAGCTGTTTTCACATCTGGACACTGGAGCACTAGTGTGGGACACAAGAACACCATTTTTATTAGGGGGGGCCACACAGGTGCTCCAGTGTATACTATAGGGGGGGCTACATCTGTGAAGCTTGTACCAAACAGGTAAAGTATTGCAGCTTGACAAAGGCCAATAAAAAATATACATCTTGGAACTCGGCTAAAATAGATAATTGTACCCCACTTCCAAGCAATGTTTCCTATTTCTAGTTCTGCCATCAAATATCTGTGTGCTAATTATACCATTTTTGTTTTACATAGGGGAGAAAAGACTCAGAGGACACCCCTCATCCCAGGAGACCAGAGACCCCCCACCTCTGAAAGAAGGAGAAATACTGCAAACCCAAGAAGAAGAGCAGGAGGAAGAAGAAGACGTGGTGGAGATTGGCACCACAACAGGTGAGTGTCTGCGACCACAGACTCAGGTAAAAGAGATGGCTGGTGGCAGATTTGAGACCTTTTTTTTTGTTCTTTATCTCTTTTTAGGTGATCGTGATGTGAGGGAGAGAGAACGCTTTACATCAGAAAGTGCCCAGATACTGATCGGGGAGATCATGGGATGTAATCTCGAATTGCACAACATACAGCAACAAATCAGTGATGTTATTAAAAAAAATAATAACATCATTGATGTTTTGGGGCGAATTTAAACCCCACAAAATCACTTGTTTTATTGTGGTCCAATCTTTTAAAAAAATTTTCAATGTTTAGAAAAGCCAAATTTGGAGGATGCACACAGTGTGCCAACATGTGCTATCTGCCATCACGGGAGATCAATGGACGCGTTTTGGGGGGGCAACCCCTTCCTCAATTATAAAGTAGCGTTGAGGAAGGGCTTGCTCCCCCCAAACACGTCCCTTGATCCCCCCTGATGGCAGATAGCACATGTTGACATTTGTAAATTGGTGTGCATCTTCCAAATTTGGCTTTTCCAGGGGTGATTTCCCCCCATCTGAACGCTATATCAAACCCAGTTCCTAAATACTGATGTCTGATATAGCCTTCAGGTTTTACCTAATGTGAACTTTGTAAGTTCAAGTTTTTTGGCTTTCTTGTTGGTTTTACACAGGCCTGTTTTATCTGAAATGGATATTTAGATTTTTCATAATGCTACTGCAAACATTGTTATACAACAAACATGTTGGTTTGTTTTAAAAACCTTTCGTAAATGCACATGTGATTGTGCAGCTATAAAAAAGTGGCTTAATCAAGAATGTGTGGATTATTGTCTCAACACTACAACACTTTTGGGGTGATGTAATTGCTCTTTTATGCAAAAATGGGGGTTATTTCCTAAGGGAAAATACACTTTGCAATACAAGTGCAGGTTCAGTGCAGTTGCAAGTGCACTTGTAGTGAAATGTGTTTTTGCATTTAGGAATTACCAGCCAACACAGTTTTTTATAAGGTTACCCAATCACGACATTTTCTGCACTCAACACATTTCTGTCAGGGTCAGCTAAAAGAAACACAAGCAGTAAATGTCCACAAAGAATTTTTTTGGGTTGGTTTTTATTTTAAAAAGTTTTCACAGATTGTCTGGCATATTGATAGCCCCCCTACCCGCAAAGAACTCCAGGTAGCGTAACCGGACATCACGGGCACTCAGGGAGGGCAAGCCAGGACGGCCAATTTCAAGCGCCGTCAGTGTTGATGGATTTGGATTTCCGGCCTCAGGCCCAACTGAGCCAGCATAGTTTGCTGAATGTTTTCTTAAAAAATTATGGAGAACACAGCAGGCAAGTATTATATGGTTCAGTTTATACTCCGCCATATGGATGGGTGTCAGAAATAATCTGAACCGGCTGGCCAGGATTCCAAATGTGTTCTCCACCACTCTTCGGGCTCTGGCCAGCCGGTAATTAAAAACCCTCTGTTCCGGGGTGAGGGTCCTCATCGGGAATGGCCGCATCAGGTGGTCCCCCAGTGCAAATGCTTCATCAGCAACGAACACAAATGGGAGACCTTCAACATTGTCCTCTGGAGGTGGCAAGTCCAAGCTGCCATTCTGGAGACGCCTGTAGAACTCTGTCTGGGCGATCACTCCACCATCGGACATCCGGCCATTCTTCCCCACGTCCACATACAAGAACTCGTAATTAGCTGACACCACCGCCAACATCACTATACTATTAAACCCCTTGTAATTATAATAGTACGACCCCAAGTTGGGTGGTGGGACGATGTGGACGTGTTTCCCATCAATTGCCCCTCCGCAGTTAGGAAAGTCCCACCGCTGGGCAAAGTGGGAGGCCACAGTCTGCCATTCCTGTGGCGTGGAAGGAAACTGTTGAGGAAAAAACAATAAACATTACTATTTTTTCACAGAAACCTGGCAAGCAGATTAGACACAAACATTATGGGTCAACCTCCAGATAGCATTTATTAAGGGGAATTTAACAACAACAAAGTATAAGGTACACCTATCATATCCCCCCCCCCCTCTCATGGGCCATTTCTAACATTATAGGGGGGGGAACTCTTGGACAGGTAACCCTCTTCACTTCATTGAGAGATGAATGCCTAAATACAGGGTATTACTTGGAACAGCCCCTCCTTAATTACACTATTGGCAGCCCACTGGACAGGTAAGAAGTGTCATAATACAAAGATATAAAAAAAAGCAGTTGGGGGGAGGTTGGGTTACAAAAAATTTGGGGACACCACAAAAAAAAGCCTCTGGCCCTCTGCCTGAATTTAAATCAAAAATAACATTTCAATACATTTTAGGGGGTGTTTGGGGTAAAGCACTACTATGGAGCTGATAAAATACATTGTTAAGTAACTACATGAGGTGAATATAGGGCAGGAGACACCATGCTGGAGAGGTTATTGAAGGTCAAATATGTATGAAGGACCTAAAATAATAATTACATAAAAATCCAGCATGCATGAGGACAAAGGGGACATTCACAGCATATTACAATCATGGTAATTATGGAATGAGGAAAGAAATACAATATATTATCAAACATTCAATACAATAAAATGTGATATTAAAGGATAAAAATCTTACCTTCATATACTCCTTCTGCAGGACCTGTATGATGGCAGAACAGGTCTCTGGGATAATGATCCCCAGAGCCTGGGGGGAGATGCCTGTCGAGAACTTGAGGTCCTGTAGGCTTCTCCCTGTGGCCAAATACCGCAAGGTAGCAACCAACCTCTGCTCCGGAGTGATGGCTTGCCTCATGCAGGTATCCTGCCTGCTGATATAGGGGGTCAGCGAAGCCAACAAACGGTGAAACACGGGGTCCGTCATCCTGAGAAAGTTCCTGAAATCATCAGGATTATTCTCACGGATCTCACGGAGCAAAGGCATATGAGAGAACTGGTCACGCTGAAGCAACCAATTCTTGGTCCATGAACTCCTCCCCACCCTGTTCATGGACTGGACTTGTGTCAAGGTCAGGACCCCAACACCAAGCCCCCGCACAGCACGAACTCTACGAGGAGTACGTATACGCAACATGGCTAGAAAACGGTCGGCTGCTCAGAACGAAGTAACAGAACGCACTGAAGAACAGCAAGGCCTGTGAAGAGCGACCTGAAAAACAGCAACGAGCGGACAAGATCGCACAGAAAACTCCAATACGAACTGACTGCACGCACTGAAGAGCAGATACAAACCCACAAGCACAAACTGAACGGCAGAAAACGATCTGAAAGCCACGAGTCTGAAAAAGCGCGAATCGTCTCTCACCAAACTTTTACTAACACGAGATTAGCAAAAGGAGCCCAAAGGGTGCTACGCTTGGTTCTGAACTGGCCTTTTCTAGTCTCGTCGTACGTGCTTGACGTCACCGCGTTCTTGGCGATCAGAAATTCCGACAACTTTGTGCGACCGTGTGTAGGCAAAACAAGTTTGAGCCAACATCCGTCGGAAAAAATCCTAGGATTTTGTTGTCGGAATGTCCGAACAAAGTCCGACCGTGTGTACGGGGCATAAGAGTACCATTTAAAAATAATGCTGTTTTTGTTAAGCCAAAGGTGATTTAAAGAGTCGTTGTAATCATTTTATGAAGTTTTTTCTTTTGTTTGTTCACTTTGTTGCATTCAAATCGAAAACAATATAACATTTTTGTTTTGACCGATTCGAAAATTTATTGATTTGAACATTTTGAATCGAAAAAACCTGTGAATTTGAAGAAAACTAAAAAACTCTGAATACGAATTCCGAATACGATTTGAACAAATCAACCGAATTTAACTAAACAAAATAAAAAGATTAACGAATCAAAACGAAACAAAACAAAACTAATTTTTTTCATCATGCAAATGTATAAAGGAGAACATTAATCAGAGGAGAAGCCAAGGTGTTTATGTTAAGTCTGGAGGAGCTGTAGAAGGTCCACAGCTCAGGTGGGAGAATCTGTCCACAGGACAACTATTATCGTGCACTCTACAAATCTGACCTTTATGGAAGAGTGGCAAGAAGAAAGCCATTGTTGAAAAAAAGCTATAAAAAGTCCTGTTTGCAGTTTGCATGAAGCCATGTGGGGGACACAGCAAGCATATGGAAGAAGTTGCTCTGGTCAGATGAGACCAATATTGAACTTTTTGGTCTAAAAGCAAAAAATTATGTGTGGCGTAAAAGGAACACTGCACATCACCCTGAATACACCATCCCCACCGTGAAACATAGTGGTGGCAGAATCATGTTGTGGGGATGCTTTTCTTCAGCAGGGAAGCTGGTCAGAGTTGATGGGAAGATGGATAGAGCCAAATACAGGACAATTAGAAAACCTGTTAGAGTCTGCAGAAGACTTGAGAGGTTCACCTTCCAGCAGGACAACAACCCTAAACATACAGCCAGGGCTACAATAGAATGGTTTAGATCAAAACATATTCATGTGTTAGAATGGCCCAGTCAAAGTCCAGACCTAAATCCAATTGAGAATCTGTGGCAAGATTTGAAAATTGCCGTTCACAGATGCCCTCCATCCAATCTGACAGAGTTTGAGCTATTTTGCAATCAAGAATGGGCAAAAATGTCACTCTCTAGATGCACAAATCTGGTACAGACAAAAAAAGACCCAAAAAGACTTCCAGCTGTAATTGCAGTGAAAGGTGTTTCTACAAAGTAGACGGGGGCTGAATACAAATGTAAGCCACACTTTTCAGATATTTGTTTGTAAAATATTTTGAAAACCATTTATCATTTTCTTTCCACTTCACAAATATGTGCCACTTTGTGTTGGTCTATCACATAAAATCCCAATAAAATACATTTAGGGCGGCACAGTAGTGTAGTGGGTAGCACTCTCACCTAGCAGTAAAAAGGTTTGCTGGTTCGAATCCCAACCACAACACTACCTGCCTGGAGTTTGCATGTTCTCCCTGTGTGTGTGTGGGTTTCCTCCGGGTACTCTGGTTTCCTCCCACACTCCAAAGACATGCTGGTAGGTTAATTGGTAGGTTGGCTTCTGTCCAAAAATTGGCCCTAGTATATGAATGTGAGTTGGGGACCTTGGATTGTGGGCTCCTTGAGGGTAGGGACTGATGTGAGTGTGTACTCACTCAGGTTGAACTGGATGGACTGGTGTCTTTATTCAACCTTACTAACTATGTAACTATGTAACATTTACGTTTTTGGTTGTAACATGACAAAATGTGGAAAATTTCATGGGGTATGAATACTTTTTCAAGGCACTGTAAATGGGATCTTTTAGCATTAAATGCCCTCCTAAGAAATCCAGGATTCTGGGCATCAAAGAAAGCGACCACTATTGGTTGGCCACCCTATTAAATCCCGATACAAAGGTAAAATGTTCAATCCCCTGCACTTTGAGGTTGTACTGGATAAGAACCTCTTATCTGAATATCCTGATAGTGGCAGGATCCGCCTGTTGACCAACATGCTTCCAATTATCCTGCAATGTGTCAAAGTTTGTGGCCTATTCCAGTGCCTTTGCTCTATCCTGCTACTCAAAAATATTTTTTACTATTTTCGCTCAGATAACTTGTTTCTTCCTTTTTAATTGTTGCCCAACCAAGCAGCATATATATATACAGTCCAGTCATTGCACAATATCTCTGTCTCTCAAATAATACGCTCAAATTTTTATTTAAGACTGCCCTGACTCTCTTTTTCAATAGTTGTTATTGTTATTTTTAAGAGCAGAGAACCGTACATACAAAAAACAAAAAAAATTGTGTTGCTCTTTAACCACTTCAGCCCGGGAAGGTTTTACCCCCTTCCTGACCAGAGCACTTTTTACAATTTGGCACTGCGTCGCTTTAACTGCTAATTGTGCGGTCATGCAATGTTGTACCCAAACAAAATTTGTGTCCTTTTCTTCCCACAAATAGAGCTTTCTTTTGATGGTATTTGATCACCTCTGCGTTTTTTATTTTTTGCGCTATAAACGGAAAAAGACCAAACATTTTGAAAAAAAAATAATATTTTCAACTTTTTGTTATAAAAAAAAATCCCATAAACTCAATTTTAGTCATACATTTAGGCCAAAATGTATTCAGCCACATGTCTTTGGTAAATAAGCGTATATTTATTGGTTTGCGCAAAAGTTATAGTGTCTACAAACTAGGGTACATTTTCTGGAATTTACACAGCTTTTAGTTTATGACTGCCTATCTCATTTCTTGAGGTGCTAAAATGGCAGGGCAGTACAACCCCTCCCCCAATGACCCCATTTTGGAAAGTAGACACCCCAAGGAAATTGCTGAGAGGCATGTTGAGCTCATTGAATATTTTATTTTTTTGTCCCAAGTGATTGAATAATGACAAAAAAAAAATATTTTACAAACAGTTGTCACTAAATGATATATTGCTCAAACATGCCATGGGCATATGTGGAATTGCACCCCAAAATACATTCTGCTGCTTCTCCTGAGTATGGGGATACCACATGTGTGGGACTTCTTGGGAGCCTAGCCGGGTACGGGGCCCCGAAAACCAAGCACCGCCTTCAGGATTTCTAAGGGCGTAAATTTTTGATTTCACTCCTCACTACCTATCACAGTTTTGAAGGCCATAAAATGCTAAGATGGCACAAACGCCCCCAAATTACCCCATTTTGGAAAGTAGACACCCCACGCTATTTGCTGAGAGGCATGGTGAGTATTTTGCAGCTCTCATTTGTTTTTGAAAATGAAGAAAGAAAGGAAAAATGTATTTTTTTTTCTTTTTTCAATTTTCAAAACTTTGTGACAAAAAGCAAGGTCTGCAAAATACTCACCACACCTCTCAGCAAATAGCTTGGGGTGTCTACTTTCCAAAATTGGGTCATTTGGGGGAGTTGTGCCATCTGGGCATTCCATGGCCTCCGAAACTGTGATAGGCATTGAGGAGTGAAATCAAAAATTTACACCCTTAGAAACCCTGAAGGTGGCGCTTGGTTTTCGGGCTCCCAAAAAGTCTCACACATGTGGTATCCTTGTACTCAGGAGAAGCAACAGAATGTATTTTGGGGTGTAATTTCACATATGCCCATGGCATGTTTGAGCAATATATCATTTAGTGACAACTTTGTGCAAAAAAAATTGTCACTTTCCCGCAACTTGTGTCAAAATATAAAATATTCCATGGACTCAACATGCCTCTCAACAAATAGCTTGGGGTGTCTACTTTCCAAAATGGGGTCATTTGGGGGGGAGTTGTGCCATCTGGGCATTCCATGGCCTCCGAAACTGTGATAGGCAGTGAGGAGTGAAATCAAAAATTTACACCCTTAGAAACCCTGAAGGTGTTGCTTGGTTTTCGGGGTCCCGTATGCGGCTAGGCTCCTAAAAAGTCTCACACATGTGGTATCCCTGTACTCAGGAGAAGCAACAGAATGTATTTTGGGGTGTAATTTCACATATCCCCATGGCATGTTTGAGCAATATATCATTTAGTGACAACTTTGTGCAAAAAAAATAAAAAATTTGTCTTTTTCCCGCAACTTGTGTCACAATATAAAATATTCCATGGACTCGACATGCCTCCCAGCAAATAGCTTGGTTTGTCTACTTTCCTAAATGGGGTCATTTGGGGGGGGGGGTTGAACTGTCCTGGCATTTTATGCACAACATTTACAAGCTTATGTCACACATCACCAACTCTTCTAACCACTTGAAGACAAAGCCCCTTCTGACACTTTTTGTTTAAATGAAAAAATATTTTTTTTTGCAAGAAAATTACTTTGAACCCCCAAACATTATATATTTTTTGAAAGAAAAGGCCTTACAGATTAAAATGGTGGGTGTTTAATTTTTTTTTTCACACAGTATTTGCGCAGCGATTTTTCAAATGCATTTTTTTTGGAAAAAACACACTTTTTTAAATTTTAATGCACTAAAACACACTATATTGCCTAAATGTTTGATGAAATAAAAAAGATGATCTTAGGCCGAGTAAATGGATACCAAACACGACATGCTTTAAAATTGCGCACAAACGTGCAGTGGCGACAAACTATATACATTTTTAAAAGCCTTTAAAAGCCTTTACAGGTTACCACTTTAGATTTACAGAGGAGGTCTACTGCTAAAATTACTTCCCTCGATCTCACCTTCGCGGTGATACCTCACATGCATGGTGCAATTGCTGTTTACATTTGATGCCAGACCGACGCTTGTGTTCGCCTTTTCGCGAGAGCAGGGGGGAAGAGGGGTGCTTTTTTTTTTTTTATTTTTAATTATTTTTTTTGCTTTTTTTATCTTATTTTTAAACGGTTCCTTTCATTTTTTTTTATCATTCTTATTGTTATCTCAGGGAATGTAAATATCCCCTATGATAGCAATAGGTAGTGACAGGTACTCTTTTTTGAAAAATTGTTGTCTATTAGACCCTAGATCTTTCCTCTGCCCTCAAAGCATCTGACCACAACAAGATCGGTGTGATAAAATGCTTTCCCAATTTCCCAATGGCGCTGTTTACATCCGGAGAAATCTAAGTCATGAAATGCTCGTAGCTTCCGGTTTCTTAGGCCATAGAGATGATTGGAGCCATTCTGGCCAAATTACCGGCTGCATTCTTGAGTTCCCTCTTGGGACAGGAGAGCCAGAGAAAACCATGGAAGACGGTGGGGGGGGGGGCATTCCCTCCCACTGCTTGTAAAAGCAGTCTAAACCTAAACCTGCAGGCATCATTCTGGTATAACCACTCAAAGTTCAACAACATACCAGTACGTTGCTGGTCCTTGTTGGGCATATATTATAATCTTTTTTTTCATGCAGCCTGTGGGCTGAACAAAAAAAAAAGAGATTGATCGGTGGGTATGCCCACCATTAGAATATCTTCCTTCATCCACCCACTTCTAATGATGGGCATACATGCACCATTTATATATGCCGAAGCATGGGGGCATCCACCCCAAAAGTTAGGAGCAAATCGCTCCTCCGCCCCTGCTGCCCCCATCCTTCGGCATATATGCTCTTTTTTAAACAGTGGTGGTGAAATCACGGCTTTATGTATCGTGGGAGCAAAACGCTGTTGCTGTCAAGATAAATAAATCTGCGCTGCAACTGAATGGCGTACCTGCTAAGCAAATGCTGGTTAATAATAAAACAAAGTAACATTACAGTATAACAGTAATGGGGCGTACACACGGTCGGACTTTTCGTCTACAAAAGTCCGACAGCCTGTCGGACAGACTTCCGGCGGACTTGCGGCAGACTTTCTAACGAACGGACTTGCCTACACACGACCACACAAAAGTCTGATGGATTCGTACGTGATGACGTACACAGGACTAAAATAAGGAAGTTGATAGCCAGTAGCCAATAGCTGCCCTAGCGTGGGTTTTTGTCCGTCGGACTAGCACACAGACGAGCGGATTTCGGGGTCCGTCGTAGTTACGACGTAAAGATTTGAAGCATGTTTCAAATCTAAAGTCCGTCGGATTTGAGGCTGAAAAATCAGCTGAAAGTCCGGGGAAGCCCACACACGATCGGATTGTCAGCCAGCTTTAGTCCGTCGGCGTCCGTCGGACTTTTGTAGACGAAAAGTCCGACCGTGTGTACGCGGCATAAGACTTACCATACCTGCAAAGCAAGTACAAAAAAAACATATATATATATATATATGCCGAAGCATGGGGGACTCCACCCGCAAAAGGTAGGAGAAAAACGCTTCTCCGCCCCTGCTGCCCCCATGCTTCGGCACATATGCTGAAGTATGTAACTGTGGTGGTGAAATCACCTCTGAGAGTGCTGGAGTCACGGCTTTATGTATCGTGGGAGCAAACGCTGTTGCTGTCAAGATAAATAAATCCGCGCTGCAGCTGAATGGTGTACCTGAAAACAGAAAAATGGTTAACAATTAACTTTTTTTTTTATAACTGTAACTTTTGTAACTGTAACCGATTCCAGGTTTGGGTCTCTAAAAATGCGATGGCATCTTGGGAGACCCTGTGAAAGTGTACCTAGTCTGTGCAATGCTGTACCCTACGCTAAAACTCAACTAGTGTATGGTAGTGCTCAAAACATTCACCAATGCAAAGACCAGGATTGTCAGGACAGGAGGGACAATAATAGCGGGTGTCACGCCTATATCCGCGCGTTCTGCAGACACAACATTTTCTTTGGGAGGTTCGTTGGGTAGGGGTATGCGGGAGGACATAAGGAAAATTCCTCTCATGCAGCCGGCTTACTGCATTTGGATTGGGAAGGTGAGGTGGAGCACCGTCTGGAAACAGAAGGGCTCTGACGATCTCTTCCTGGAATTTAAGGAAGGATCCTGTCCATCCTGAAGCTCTATATAGCACATGAGTGTTCAGCAAAGCCAATTGAAATAATTATACAGACACTTTTTTATACCAGCGTCGGGCCTTACGGGCAACTAGGTACGGCGCCAACAACTGGTCGTTGAGGTCCACCCCTCCCATATTTTGGTTATATTCGTGGACACAGAGGAGTTTATCCACAACACCAGTCACCGTAGTAATTTGGACCGTCGTGTCTGCATGAAGGAAGGTAGGAAAGAAAAAATTCTTATTATCCCTCCACTTCATAGTGAGCAAATTATTACGCTGCAAGCAGGCTCTCTCCCCCAGCCTAAGATGGGAATCTACAAGCCGCTGGGGAAAGCCCCAGGGATTAGGTCGCACGGTGCCACATGCTCCAATCTGATGATCAAAAAGGTGACTAAAAAGTGGCACACTTGTGTAATAATTGTCCACATATAAGTGGTACCCCTTTCCGAATAAGGGAGACACCAAGTCCCACACAATCTTGCCAACGCTTCCTATGTATTCAGGGCAGTTTGTCGGCTCTACGTGGCTATCTTTTCCCTCGTAAACCATAAAACTACATGTATAGCCTGTGGCCCTGTCACAGAGCTTATACATCTTGACCCCGTATCTGACACACTTGCTGGGAAGGTACTGTTTGAATGACAAGCGTCCAGAAAACATAATCAGGGACTCATCAATGCAGACAACTTGATGGGGAGTAAACAAGTCTGCAAAACATTGGTTGAAGTGGTTTACGAGGGGCCGAATTTTGTAGAGCCAATCGCATCCAGGGTCTTAAAGTGCATGAACCGCAAGATCTGCTCGTATCGTGCCCTGGTCATGGAGGCAGAGAACAAGGGCATATGGTGAATTGGGTCAGTGGACCAATATGACTGCAACTCACTCTTTTTAGTTATGCCCATGTTGAGGGAAAGGCCCAGAAAGAGCTTAAATTCGGAAACCGTAATTGGCCTCCAATCTCTGGCAAGGGAGGACTGATGTGTTGACCAGCGTACAAATTGCTTTAGTCCACAATAGATCTATAGAGATCTTCTGTGAAAAACAGTGAATAAAAATCAAGTGGCGTAAAATCAACTGTTTCCACCTGAATGCCGGGTTGGCCAGTGAATGGGGGAAGTACAGGTGCTGCAGAAGTGGTGGGTTCCCAATTAGGATTGGCAAATGCAGCAGGAAGGGCAATATGGGCACGACGGGCCTGTATTTGTCTTCTTGGTGGCAGCTGGACACTACTTGTGCTTGCCACCTCACCAGCTTGAACTGCACTTATGGGATTCGCCACGTCACCAAGTGTTACTGCAGTGCTGGATGTACGACCAGGGTGTACTAGGCCGCTGGTGCTTGCCAGTTCACCAGAAGGAATAGCAGCGCTAGTACTGCTCTGCTCCATACGAGAGCCCTGCGGTTCTTGCACCTCAACAGCAGAAGAAGAAGATTGGGCTCTGGTACGCCTGGCCTTGGAAGGGACCACAACTCCGTCGTCAGAGCTATCTGTCATGGAGCCGCTGCTGTCTACAGGTTCGTATTCTGCGCCTTAATCTGACAGATGAGTGACTTCCTCTTCACTATCTGTCATGCTCAGAAACATGTAGGCCTCTTCACTAGTGTACCTTCGATTTGCCATTTTGGGCTCTAAATTTAGTGGTACACTAGTGAGACTCACAGGAAAAAAAGCTCCTGACTGTTAGCGGCTGTATCAAAACGCTACCAAAAAACTGTTAGCGATCGCAGGGATCAGGCCTGACTCTGCGAATGCTGCAGTTATGTGTTTAGTGTTTTGTGTCAGTGATCGATCAATACTGCACTTGGGTGGCCTGGGCTTGGCTTGGCGGAGGGGCAAAATGCAGGTGCTAGCAGGTATCTGGGCTGATCCCGCTAACACTGCATTTTTGGGAACCCTAAACTGCTGGGGACGCTAGTATAGATCTGATTGGATCAGATATTGATCCGTTCAGATACTATACCACTAAGGGAGGTGTATGCTGCGTGCGTGGCTGTTAGCGGTACTGGCACTAACCTGACACTGCCTGGGGTGACGCAGACCCTATCTGACCCTAAAACTTAACTTATATCACCGCCGGGCGATTAGGGGGTTAATCCTTTATTAGGTAATAAATGGCAGGTGCCCTGAAACTATAATAAACAAACTAACTAACCAGCATCACCCGTAACAGGTATACGGTGATCACTGGTGAAAGGGTTACCTAGGGGGCATTCAGGGGGTTAAAACCTTTATTAGGTAGTATATGGGGGTCCCTGACGCTATAAAAAGCTGACGGCGAACCTAAATACTTACCTCCCTAACTAGTGTCACCTGTGACACTAATACAGCGATCAGAAAAATTATCGCTTAGTGACACTGGTGACGGGGGTTAGGGGGGTACCCTAGACCTAAAGGGGCCTAAAACTAACTGCCCTATCACTTATAACTGTCACAAACTGACACCAATGCAATAATTAGAAAAAAAAACCTGCTATTGGTGTCACTGTGACAGGGGGTACAGGGGGATGATCAGGGGGTGATCGGGGGTGAAAAGTGTGCCTGCGTGTTCTACTGTAAGTGTAGTATTGGTGCAAACTTACTTGGATGTCTTCTCTCCTCGGCGATGGAACGAAAAGACCGACTGAGGAAGCCTGTCATTCGCCAGGAGCAATCGTGAGGGGGTGGCCATGAATCAGTGGCCTCCCCCTCACCTCGGATCGCTCCTGACGAGAATCTGACCACCGCAGGCACCGCCCGCGGGCAGGCAGAGACATACAGGTAAGCCCTTATGCCTGCCCGTGCCATTGTGCCGACGTACATCGGCGTGCGGCGGTCGGCAACTGGTTAAATATCTTGCAAAGTTCAAGAGTGCTATAAATAATCTATTCATAAAGTTCATAAAGATATATATATCTATCTATATCTATCTATCTATCTATCTATCTATCTATCTATCTATCTATCTATCTATCTATCTATCTATCTATCTATCTATCTATCCATCTATCTATCGATAGATAGATAGATAGATAGATAGATAGATAGATAGATAGATAGATAGATAGATAGATAGATAGATAGATAGATAGATAGATATAGATAGATATCTATATATATAGATATCTATATATAGATATATATATATATATATATATATATATATATATATATATATATATATATATATATATATATATATATATATATATATATATACACACACAGTGCCTAGATGTAATAAATATCAATAAATGCATAAATAATTCAAATTAACCAAGCATAAAGTGTTTCTGTGTTCTTTAATACAAAATCATAAATCATACACTCTGAAGTGCCTCTGTGTGTGTCAATCAATGTATTAACAAACACATAAAAAATTATATCAAAATTATAACGTGAAAAATTATTCAGTGTCCATACGTGAGATAAGTCCATCTATTGCAGAGAATGTGCAACAGACCAATGCCGTAATCTGGTGGGAACCAGTCACAAAGAGGTGCAGTCCTAATTAAGGATCACATCATCGTATTTTTTGCATATTAATGCATATCTAACCCCCCCCCCCAAAAAAAAAAAAAAACTTATTGCAGCTTATTATTTCCTAGATGTATTGATTGCATTTGTTTTATCTTTGCTGACCCCCCCTCCTTATTTGGTGTTCCAGCAAATAACATACTTTCTGTTCTTCATGGCTACATTCATTTCTCTGCTGTACCTATGGAAGGAGCCATGATTGTTACACAGACCGGACTTCAAACATATTTGTCTTTGTTCGTATCCATTACATTGTGGATATGTGAGATTAATAGTTTGCACAAGAAAGATGAGGATGTATGTTCTTTCTTTCAGCTCACAGTAAATGACAAAGACATTGCTTCTCAGGGAAGATCAACAAGTGTTTTCAATACCTGAATGAATGAAGCCACCTCATCTAAGGACTAATGCGCTTCAATATGTTACTTTTTCATTTTTAGGTTTGGATATGTTTTTAAATCAATTGTAGGTGGACCTAAGCTTCTGTAGCAGGAATTCTTTGGTGTGCTGAATACAGTAAATTGGATACAATGAAAATGCAGCTATGTCTAACCCTTCAGCAGAGTTCCTTAATTAGAAACTAGCACTTTTCTTCTGAGAAATTAGTTTTACCCCTATTGCAGCTGATACTTACGTTAACAGTATTAAAAAAGCTCAGATACCAAATACATACAGTATAATTATTATTCATGTTTACTGGCAATGCTTATTCTAACATTTCTTCTCCTTATAAGCATGTGTTAAGTGTCACAGCAATCTAAATAACACGCAATCTATATAAATTAGGTAGTTATTTAGCAATTAGATCATCTGAGAAAGTTGAGCAATGGTGTGTTTCCTGGCACTTGATTAATATTTCTTCATCTATTATCTGTGTCAGATTTAATTCGTGATACATCTCCTTTGAGTTGACAGTTAAAGTAGTTGTAAAAATGCAATGTTGTAGACACTTTTTTAATACTAGTATAAGTATGCAGGCATCATAACTGCTTTTACTTAGTTTCAAAAATGATCTTTCTTACCTTTTTTTAACAAGGTTTAAAAGTTCTGTAATGTGACCATGCATCTCTGTTCAGCCTAAGGCAAGATGCAGGCTTTGCTTGAGCATAGGGCATGTTCAAGAGACAGGGTGGGATTGGGCAAGGGTGTGTGCCAGAGGCAGGCTGTGATTGGGAGAGGGGTGTGGTGGCTGAACAGACTACCCAATACAGGCATACTGTGTGCTTGCACAGTGTCCTGTTCCTCTGAATGACCAGCCAAAGGATGAAAAGTAGGGGTTATAAGGAAAAGTTACAAGAAGTAATACAGACAACCAGACATTGCTACCAGAGCCAGTGCAGCCAGCAACAGTGTTCCTGATCACTGCCACACCAGTGCAGCGTTGCCTCTGTCTGCCATCTGTACTGACCCTGGTCTGTATATTGACCATGTTTCTGCCTGCTGCTTGGACCAGTCCTTTGCGTGCTGCTGATTATATTCCTGCAAGATACTAGTTATAGCAATCCCCTGCTGACAACTGTACTCCTTGAACAACAGAAACTATTTTGGTCACACTTTGCTTGGCCTTCTGTACTTCCTGGCCAGTAAGCATAGCATTCTTGGGGCAGCCATGTATCAGTAGGCTAGGGTTGCTTGGCTTATTGGAACAGGGACTGTTATAGGTGATGCTACACTAAGCTACAGTATATTCTTTGACCACTAGTAGAGATGTGAGCATTATAGTATAATATACTGACTTTGATACAATGGTGGCTGATTTTTTGATACACAAGATATGTCCTTTACATAATCAGTCCAAACGCTGAACATGTCTCATGTATGTGGTATCCCTATACTCAGGAGAAGTATCATGTGTACTGCTAAGTAGGGATGAGCTTCGAGTTCGAGTCGAACTCATGTTCGACTCGAACATCGGCTGTTCGCCGAACAGCGAACAATTTGGGGTGTTCGCGGAAAATTCGAAAGCCGCGGAACACCCTTTAAAAGTCTATGGGAGAAATCAAAAGTGCTAATGTTAAAGGCTTATATGCATTGTATTGTCATAAAAAGTGTTTGGGGACCTGAGCCCTGCCCCAGGGGACATGGATCAATGCAAAAAAAGTTTTAAAAATGTCAGTTTTTTTGGGAGCAGTAATTTTAATATTGCTTAAAGTGAAATAATAAAAGTGTAATATTCCTTTAAATTTCGTACCTGGGGGGTGTCTATAGTATGCCTGTAAAGGGGCGCATGTTTCCCGTGTTTAGAACAGTCTGACAGCAAAATGACAAAGGAAAAAAGTCATTTAAAACTACTCGAGGCTATTAATGAATTGCCGGTCCGACAATACACATAAAAGTTCAATGATAAAAACGGCATGAGAATTCCCCACACGGGAACCCCGAACCAAAATTAAAAAAAAATTACGTGGGGGGTTCCCCTAAATTCCATAGCCCTTCAGGTCTGGTATGGATATTAAGGGGAACCCAGGACAATTTTTTTTTTTAAAAATGGCATGGGGTCCCCCTCAAAATCTATACCAGACCCTTCAGGTCTGGTATGGATTTTAAGGGGAACCCCGCGCCAATTTTTTTTTTTAAATGGCGTGGGGTCCCCCTAAAAATCCATACCAGACCCGTATTCAAGCACGCAACCTGGCAGGCCGCAGGAAAAGAGGGGGGATGAGAGAATGCCCCCCCTCCTGAACCGTACCAGGCCGCATGCCCTCAACATTGGGAGGGTGCTTTGGGGTAGCCCCCAAAACACCTTGTCCCCTTGTTGATGGGGACAAGGGCCTCATCCCCAAAACCCTTGCCCGGTGGTTGTGGGGGTCTGCGGGCAGGGGGCTTATCGGAATCTGGAAGCCCCCTTTAACAAGGGGACCCCCAGATCCCGGCCCTCCACCCTGTGTGAAATGGTAAGGGGGTACAAAAGTACCTCTACCATTTCACAAAAAAAGTGTCAAAAATGTTAAAAATGACAAGAGACAGTTTTTGACAATTCCTTTATTTAAATGCTTCTTCTTTCTTCTATCTTCTTTCTTCTATCTTCTATCTTCCTTCGGTTTCTTCCTCCATATTTTTCTTCTTCTGGTTCTTCTGGTTCCTAAATAACGCTTTTCATCTTCTGACAGTTCTTAAATAATGGAGGGCGGGTCACTGGGTGGCTCTGATGCACTGCGACTTGACGGGGACTTTCCTGTGGCATTCCCTGTGATGTCAGAGGGGGACGGGATCACCCGTTACGTAACGGGTGACCCCGCCCCCTCTGACATCATGGGGAATGCCACAGGGAAGTCCCTGTGCGTCAGAGGGGGCGGGGTCACCGGTCGGCCCCGCCCTCCGTTATTTAAGAGCCGTCAGAAGACGAGAAGCGTCACATAGTGGGAGCCTCCCATCATGGTGGATGCGGAGCGGCCCGAGAAGAAGAAGGGAAGAAGACGCCGCGGAGGAAGATGAAGATTTTTTTTTTTATTTTGGTGCGGGGTTCCCCTTAAAATCCATACCAGACCTGAAGGGTCTGGTATAGATTTTGAGGGGGACCCCACGCCATTTTTTAAAAAAATTTGGCCGGGGTTCCCCTTAATATCCATACCAGACCTGAAAGGCCTGGTATGGAATTTAGGGGGACCCCCCATGCTATTTTTTTTAAATTTTGGTTCGGGGTTCCCCTGTGGGGAATTCCCATGCCGTTTTTATCAATGAACTTTTATGTGTATTGTTGGGCCGGCAATTCATTAATAGCCGCGAGTAGTTTTAAATGACTTTTTTTCCTTTGAAATGTCATTTTGCTGTCAGACTGTTCTAAACATTGGAAACATGCACCCCTTTACAGGCATACTATAGACACCCCCCAGGTATGAAATTTAAAGGAATATTACACTTTTATTGTTTCACTTTAAGCATTATTAAAATCACTGCTCCCGAAAAAACGGCCCTTTTTAAAACTTTTTTTTGCATTGATCCATGTCCCCTGGGGCAGGACCCAGGTCCACAAACACTTTTTATGACAATAACTTGCATATAAGCCTTTAAAATTAGCACTTTTGATTATTCATGTTCGTGTCCCATAGACTTTAACGGTGTTCGCGTGTTCGAACAAATTTTTTGCCTGTTCGCATTCTCTGGTGCGAACCGAACAGGGGGGTGCTCAGCTCATCCCTACTTCTAAGTATGTCCATGCTGTGTGTGTATTAATTAACAACTTTTTATTATAAAATATGTTTCCATTTTCTTTCTGCATTTTCCAAATAACTGTGGCAAAAAAATCTAAAGACTCACTATGCCTCTTAAAAAATACCATGGCAGGTCTTGTTTTCAAATTGTGGTCATTTTGTGTGGGTGCTTTTACTGTCCTGGCACATCAGGGCCTCCAAACATGTGATAGGTAGTTAGGAAACAAGATACCTGATTTATGCCCCTTTAAAGCTTGCAGGTGCTCCTTGTATTTTGGATCCCTTTCTGAGGCTGGACTGCCAAAAAAGTGTCACGTGTGTGGTATCCCCATACTCATAAGCAAATGCAGAGAGTGTTTTGAGGTCTAATTGTAAGTATATTCATGCTATGTGTAAAAAAAATATTTTATTATTGACAGCTGTGTGTAGAAAAAAATACATTTTCATTTTCTTTCATTATTTTTCTAAAAAAAGTGTTCTCGCCATGCATCTAATTTTGCCTGAGGTGAGTTATTCCCAGGGAGCGCCATCTGTATCCCTTTTGGAGTTTGGCCAATTCCTCATATGATTTATTCCCCCAAAGTGGGCTGTATGCTGTATACCCCATTATTTGCTGCAATTGTTTGACCTTATTACACACCTTATGAAAGAGTGTGTAAGTGGGCATTTGTTTGTTGGGTCGTTAAAACAGCTATGCTTCCAGGCCCTCCGGTACAGACTACGCCTTCATGCCAACAAGCAGGAGTTTAGCTGACAAACCAGCAGGTCTGGGAGCCATGGCTCTACTAAGTGCTGTAGCTGTACAGCCAAATAGTATAATCAAGGGTTGGGGAGTGCTAGACCACCCCCTCCTTCGGATATTGCAGCTACTCCAATTTGACTCCGGGGGGGATTATTATGTCATAACAGTAATCTGAATAGGGAGTTGACCATTCAAAATATTTTCAGTGGAATAACCACAGGTGTGTTGTGGAGCAGGTACAGACATTGGGGCATAAGAATGATCTAGATGATGTTTGTTTTCCCTGCTAAGGACATTTTAAGTCAGTTCCATATGTTTATTTGTCTCTGAAATCAGTCAGTAAGGGGTATATATTTAGACTATAAAAATCAGTTGGTTTGGGGGATATGTAAATGCCTAAGTATTTAAAGGAAGTCACTATAGGGATAGGGCAGGAAAGATCTGCGCTCGACTCAGGTGCCTCGTCCAAAAACATCAATGCGGATTTAGACCAATTAATGGTAAGTCCTGAATAGTGGCCAAATTCAGCGATGAGTGACATTGCATGAGACAATGAGTTGTCCACATCCTCTAAAAAGAGGCATAGAGCATTATTTTCTCATACAGATCACCATAGCGAAATCCCCTGAATTGTGGAAAATCCCGCACATGGGCAGCGAGAGGCTCATTGGCCAGTGCAAAGAGCAGGGGAGACAGGGGGCAGCCCTGCCTAGCCCCCCTGCCCAGTGCAAAGACAGGAGACATCCTGTCTGACATGCATATGGCAGCCTGTGGAGAGTTATACAGTAACCGTGTCCATGCGATAAATCTAGGACCAAACTCAAATTTGGACAATACAGCCCAGACATAATGCCAGCTGAAACTGTTGAATGCTTTATTGGTGCCATAGACAACAGTGCCCTATGGCCTGCATTACCTGCTGGGGTTTGCATGTTCAAAAAAAGTCTTCTAAGATGAGATGCAGTGGATTTTCATGGCATGAAGCGTGCCTGGTCTGGGTGAATAATAGACAGACTAACCCTGTTAACCCTTAAGGCTAGATTAAATGGGTATGAGGAAGAGAGGGATTTTTACGGTGCAGATAGATTAAGTGTATGAAAAAAACTATATATCTTATCTCTTTTTCTTAAAAAAGAACAATTTTATTGTTTACATTAAAAACAAACACATATAGTATTCATTGTGACAATGCGATTAAAACAAAGTGGTCAGAAAATAGGGAATGACAAGTAGGATATACACTACAAATTCATGGGTGGTGGTTATTGCATACTAGCCCGACATGTTTCGCATTTGTCGCTTTCTCAAGGGGTATGCAACTAAGTAGCGAGTCATCCAATACTTTTAGTGATTCTACAAAAAAAGGGGAAAAGAGTTTTGTATACATAGATAGACATTTTACAATAATAATGCAACATTAGAAGGCATGATGAAATACGTGTTGTCACTCCGAAGTATCCATAAAGGCTTACCCCCAAAAAATTGACCCTATGGAATCTCGTCAGAACCGGCATGTGCAGACGCAGCCAAGCAAGACAGCAAGAGGGCTTAATTGCAACCACAGGGAGCAGTAAGGAGAAGCTGTTGTATAGATAATAAGTATTCAATATCAGAGAAGGATATCATTATGCAAGGGGTTAATGGATTTTTAGAGAGAGTCAAAATCAATCAGGTATCACTTACGCCAAAGATTAATTGAAGCTGCAATCAAAAAAGTGCAGTTGATCAGCGAAAGTGGTAGAATGGTGATTGCCAGAAGTAAATGGGTAATAGGTATGTTAAAGCTAGGGAATAAAATAGAAATGAAAAATGTTGTCACTTCACAGAGAAAATGAGGCTAGATGATTAAAGTTAAGGACATACTTAGTGAGCGGATAGTAGGGATAGTACTGTCAATCAGCATAATGATATAACTATGCTCAGGGTATGAGAGTTTTTAGTTAGTTTAAGAAAATTGTATAAATAAGGTTGGGACTCAACAAGAGTTCAATAGGTATACAAGAACGGAGAGCATATAGACATGAATATGAAGCAAGGTATGGTGTACAACACCAGTCACATTACCTGGCCTGGGTCTTGACTTGCATCCTCCGGCGCTGGCAGACATAGCTGTCAGGTAAGCTGGTTTAAATAGTCCAGTCTCGCTATGACAACGGAGAGGGGGCTGCCGCATCCACACGGACGCCCGGGGCACATCTTTGTGACGTGCCCACTCCGCGCCGTGCATCCCCCTCAAACCAGCTCTCTCGCTGGTCACCATCGGAGCCTTTCCCCGCCTCCTTCGCCCCATGACGCGGCCGCTGTGTGGGAGGAGCTGCCGTGCGCAGCAGTGCGCATGTCGGCTCCCTCCATCGGCGCGGTGCTCTGTGGGACTTGAAGTTCTGGCGAGGTTCGGTCCCTCGGGCATGCGCAGTGGCGCCATCACGTCCGCATCGAGCCGGCAACGTCACACGCCGGCTCGATGGGGAGCAGTATTTAAACCGGCTTACCTGACAGCTATGTCTGCCAGCGCCGGAGGATGCAAGTCAAGACCCAGGCCAGGTAATGTGACTGGTGTTGTACACCATACCTTGCTTCATATTCATGTCTATATGCTCTCCGTTCTTGTATACCTATTGAACTCTTGTTGAGTCCCAACCTTATTTATACAATTTTCTTAAACTAACTAAAAACTCTCATACCCTGAGCATAGTTATATCATTATGCTGATTGACAGTACTATCCCTACTATCCGCTCACTAAGTATGTCCTTAACTTTAATCATCTAGCCTCATTTTCTCTGTGAAGTGACAACATTTTTCATTTCTATTTTATTCCCTAGCTTTAACATACCTATTACCCATTTACTTCTGGCAATCACCATTCTACCACTTTCGCTGATCAACTGCACTTTTTTGGTTGCAGCTTCAATTAATCTTTGGCGTAAGTGATACCTGATTGATTTTGACTCTCTCTAAAAATCCATTAACCCCTTGCATAATGATATCCTTCTCTGATATTGAATACTTATTATCTATACAACAGCTTCTCCTTACTGCTCCCTGTGGTTGCAATTAAGCCCTCTTGCTGTCTTGCTTGGCTGTGTCTGCACATGCCGGTTCTGACGAGATTCCATAGGGTCAATTTTTTGGGGGTAAGCCTTTATGGATACTTCGGAGTGACAACACGTATTTCATCATGCCTTCTAATGTTGCATTATTATTGTAAAATGTCTATCTATGTATACAAAACTCTTTTCCCCTTTTTTTGTAGAATCACTAAAAGTATTGGATGACTCGCTACTTGGTTGCATACCCCTTGAGAAAGCGACAAATGCGAAACATGTCGGGCTAGTATGCAATAACCACCACCCATGAATTTGTAGTGTATATCCTACTTGTCATTCCCTATTTTCTGACCACTTTGTTTTAATCGCATTGTCACAATGAATACTATATGTGTTTGTTTTTAATGTAAACAATAAAATTGTTCTTTTTTAAGAAAAAGAGATAAGATATATAGTTTTTTTCATACACTTAATCTATCTGCACTGTAAAAATCCCTCTCTTCCTCATACCCATTTAAACTATTTTTTAGGGATGTGGTGCCTATTTTGAGGGTGTTTTTCCCATTTTCGGAACCAAAACCTTATACAATCCTTAAGGCTAGAGTTTTGGCTAGTATTTTTACGACACTTTACAGCTATGAGATGGGCCTGTAAGAGCTTGGATCCACCGGATCCTTTCCTGGTTTGAGTAACAGTATAATATTTACCCTGGACATAGTTGCAGGTAGCTGCCCCGACTTTAATTAGGAATTAAATACTTCCAGAAGTTTAGGTAAAAATACCTCCCCATACTGGGTATAGACTTCCATGGGGATCCCGTCGTCCCCTGGTGCTTTACAGGTAGGAAAAGAGGCAGCCGCCTCTTTCATGTCATCCAACGTGAACGGAGCTTCCAGTTCCAGGCGAGCCTGACGAGTCATAACTGGTAGGGATACAGTTTCTAGATCTATCATCAGAGTAATCATTACAAGGCCTGTACAAGTCTGCATAAAAAGATGCTAATTTCGTGATTATTAACTCTGGGTCATTCACCAGCCGCCCAGTGGAACAGCAAATGGCTCCTATGGCTGGGAATGACTGTTGGGACTTAGCAATCCTAGCTAACAAGCGACCTGTTTTCTCACTTTCCTCATAGAAAGCCTGTTTACTAAAAAAGCATTTCCGATCTGCGGTGGAGGATCTCAACCAGTCCAGGGAATCCTGGCCTGATATCCATGCCTTCCTTGCAGAGTCAGACGGATCTGTGACATAAGAGATCTCCAGCTGCAGCACCTGATGCTCCACCTGTTCCAGGAGGGCTGACGAGTTATGTTTTATGGCCTCAATTTCTGCTAAGGAAGTGCCTCTAAGGCATGCCTTCAAGGTATCCCATTTCATTGAAACATTGAGATATGATTGGTTGTTATGAAAAAAATCTCTCTATTTGTTTGATCACCCGCTCATGAGAAGAAAAAAGTTTTAGCCAAAAGGCGTTTCATTTCCATGGGGCTCTTGGCAGGGAGATAGCTGGATGGGTAATTACATGTGCCACCACTGGGGAGTGGTCTGATATCCCCCCTGGGAAAGTACTCTACCTTAGTGTCCAGGTTAAGATGTGAAGAGCCAACACAGGTGGTCAATGCGAGAAAGAGAGCCATGGGTTTTAGAGAAAAAGAAGAGTTGTTTAGTCGTAGGGTATTTCAATCACCATACATCTGTCCAACCCACCTCCATCAGCAGATGGCTTAAAATGGTGCCCCTGCAGCCTAAGGGAGGCTGGACCAGAGGGTGCCTGTCCAACCTGGGGTCCAGGTAACCGTTAAAGTCTCCTATGATCATGGTGGGGATTTCAGGCTTGTCAACCAGGTACAACAAAAGGAGCTGTAGTATCTCTCTAGAAAATGAAGGGGGGTATACACAAAGGCAATAATCACATTTAATGTAAATAGTCTACAGTACAAAACACATATCATCCCATGGGGTCTACTACGGAGTCTATTTCCTGGTAAGCCAAGGACTTATGGGTCAACACACTCACTCAGCGAGAGTATGCAGAGTGCGTGGAGTGGTACACCTTGCCCACCCCGGAATATTGCAAAAATCCCACTGTATCTTTTATGAGGTGATTTTCCTGTAGGCCTATTATAGCCGCATGAAATTTCTTTAGACAAGAGCTTTTCATAGAGCGTTTTAATGGGTCATGCACACCTCAGACGTTCGAAGACACTATTAGAGTAGTAGCCATATTAAACATATTAGGTTCCAAACAAAGTACCTGAGTGCCAGAATGTCACAATCTGCTAGGTAATCACTCAATTTCTCCAAGTGACAGATGGTTAAACACTGAAAGAATGTCAAGCTCAGCTTTAAGAGGTAGTGAAGTGCTGGATTCAAAACAAAGCGCAATTGCACAACATAAGTAAGTGTAGAGAATAGTACAGAACTGGTCTGTTGAGCAGCCGTTGCCAACTTGTATGGGGTGGGAGAAATCTGCCTCCTTCTCCCCACAGGCCAGTAACTGGTAGAAAAACATGTGCCATCCTGGCACCAACAAAGGTGTCCCTGCAACTGGGATATAGTAAAACACATTGAAAGCGTGTGAGCTCGATTAACACACTGTGACATAGAACTGAACTTGCTGCTTACTTCTGTGTCAGAAACTATTCAAAGCACTGGTCTAGGCAAACTGTAAAGTGCCCCGCTGTGTAAGTAGTATACTTGAAGTGTCAATAGACATCATACCGACCTTGCCAGATTGGGTCTCTAGGCCGGAAACAGCATCGCATACATTGCTTGAATTTTTTGTAGGCGTTTCTTCACCTCAGCAAATTTAGCTTTTCTTCACCTCAGCCGAGAAATCAGGATAGAATGAAACTTTAGTCCCATTAAAACAAACAGAGCCTTTCTCCCTTGCCAATTTGAGTATGATCTCACGGTCTTTGTAATTCAAGAGCCAGGCCAACATGGATCTCGGTGGATTGCCAGGGGGAAGGGGCCGAGGTGCCGTGCAGTGGGGCCGCTCAACTGTGAACAGCGAGGTAAAGGCCTTCCTGCCAAATATATCTTGGAGCCTTTGCTCTGAAAATGCTGTGGGGTCCTGGTCTTCAACTTTTTCGGGGAGCCCCACGATGGAGACATTTTTCCGCTCCAGGCAGTTCTCTATATCATCTGTTTTGGCATTGACCTGTGCTGCTTGTTGTATTGCTGCCCTGGTGTCTCTGGTGAGTGGAGGCAACTGATCTTCCATGTCACTAATTCTGCCCTCCGCAACAGTTGCCCTTATTTTCTGGAGGTCTTGTCGCATAAAGGACACTGTTTCTGTGAGACCCCCAAACTGCTCTTTCAGGCCATTCATTGAGGCCATGCACTACTGGACTGCATGCAGGATTTCAGTGAGTGTGGGTTGCTGTGTATCATCCTGCAGCATGTCAAACAGATCAGGAGTAGGGACAGAGGAACTATCCAGAGTCAGTGTGTCATCTAATGCTGAGATGCCTGCCCTTTGCAGCTTTTGAGTGTAATAAAGCATGTCCCTATGCTGCTCCTACCCCTGCAGCTTGTTAGCCTTGAGGAACTTACCGGCAGCCTCCTGTTGTTTATCAGCGCCTTGCGCTGTTCTCCAGGCTGTGGAGAGCAGGCACAATCTTGGTGTGGCGTCCTTCTCTTCTTTATGGTTCATCATGGGCCTGTGATGTGCTGGAAACACTCCCAGATCACCTCAGGTATTGTAGCAGGTGGAATGGGTTGGTGCCGGTCTAGATTGTCAGCGGGAAGAGGATAAAAAGAGGATATGCAGTGGGAGCCCCGTGTAATGCATCCACTCACATGCCCATGCAAAAAAATCCAATTGGTGATGAAAGAGCAATGTGTGCACATTAGAGAAAACTGGAGTTATTAGACAATTTTTTCCCCTGTAATGAATATCCTTGATACATACAGTAAGTGTATCTGAAACAGTCAAAACCCTGGAGAAGCCTGAGTGCCTTGCTCCACAGAGAAGCAACATGTGGTGGCAGCTTTGCAAGTAAGAGTAATTTCTTTTCTTGGGAAACCATGATTGAAGGTCCCTTTCCCCTTTATAAAGTGACATGTCAAGTGTAGTTAAAGTGAGAAAGATAAGGATCTATGTTTACGATGAGTTTTAATTTGTAATTGTTGACAAGTTTGCTCAGTTTAGCAGAGCTGGAAAGGCAACATTTTTGTTTTTCTGATGGTAAAGGTGGTTTTGGACATGCAATTGATCAGTAAACCAATCATTAACCCTATATAAATAAGCCCCCTAGTCTACTCATCCCTGATCAATTGCTGAATACATTCTAGTCATACTGTTTAGAGTTGATTTATTAGTCACATTTTTACATTTATGATTGTTGCCATCTAAGAGATAATACACACGTCGTTTTGTTATATGCAGTACGTGTAACTTTGATACAGTTTGTATACATTTTTATGTTCTGACATCCTGCTTTGCAATTGAGATCACTTTTATAAAAGTCCTTGATTGTGTCAACAAACTGTAATTTATACACAGACAGTATAACTACAAAAAAATCCTGTTGAAGAAATGTCTATACTGCAACATTGTAATACATCAAAGGTTTGTAAATGTTGATAAGATTCTTTTCATATTATGTCCTTCAAAACATGTCATTGAAAAGAAAAATGTCACAGTCACTGAAAAGACAGCATTCTCTGACATGCTTTATTCTGTTGTCTGAGTAGTTGGTACTTGTGGTTGTGTCGTTCACTGCTGTGTAAGATAGGACAGACTGTCACTCAATGTTCTCAGAATTCCTAGTACAGTGTAATGACTGACTGGCTCTGTTCACACTGCTAATGCTCATGTTCTGCTTTCCTCTTTAAACTGGAACTTGAGGCAAGTAGCTAAAACCCAGGCAGAAATACATTATGCAATTTGTTTGTTGTGCTCTGCCAAAAGAATTTGAAATTTTGTGATTTGAACACAGTATAGCCAGGCAGGTAATATAACTATATTCTGTTTCTGGTTCGTAGCTCATAGCTTTACATGTCTGTTCCCTGAACACTGAACCACCAGTGTAATGATGTTGATTGTTCATTTATTGAGCAAGGAGATTATGTGTAGAAAGCTGCTAGATTAAAGCAGGAATGGCCCTGTGAAGTGCAGTCGTGATAATTACTGTGATAGTGCTTCAGGATCACGTTCAAAGCCATTTATCATAAACATAAAAATTCTTTATTTTCTTGAAGGTAGACAATAACAGCACTTTCAGCTGCAAAAGTAAATAGCTTAACACTAGCAACAAGAAAACAACAAAAAAGTCCACTTATCTTCAGCACAAATGAAGCACGTACAAAATAAAAAAGAATTGGTATTTACTGGCACAAAAGTGGGACACCCACAATTTCATATAAAATCCTATACATACCGTAATTTATTTCTTGCAAATTACCATGATGAAATCAAATTTGACCCTAGGATCACAAAAACATGACCACTATGCAATAGTAAATAAGTACCCCCACAGTAACATATTTATTTATAATTACACTCATCATAATGTATATATTTATAATCCAAGTTCATGGAGATATGTCCTCTTGGGTCAATGCATTTCTCGTTTTGCTTCTTCAAGACTCAGAGAAAAATTGCAGTGGTACCTAAACAGAAAAAAAGCCATTAAAGCGGTTGTATACCAGCGAAAAAAAACAACAAAAAAATAAATAAAAACCTGTAAGACAAAGGCATAATGAGAAAAAATGTATAGAAACCATGCTAGGAAACTAAAAAAGTGGTGGCAAGGTGATTACCAACCATCCACCAAATTGGGAGCCGCAATGGTTATGTACAACAACAATACACAAATATAATAGAAAAAATAAAAAAAATTGCGCTACTCATAAAGAACTAACCAAAAACCTGTGTGGTTAATAATAAAGATAATCCAAAAAACAATATACAATAAATTGTGGAGTTGATCAACAGTGCAAAAAATGGTGTAAACACCTAAAATTAAATTAATATTAAACATAAAAAAAATTAACGATTGATATATTGAATAGCAAATAAAAACAAAAAACACACTAAGTGCACGTGTGTGAAAAAATGAAATAAACAGTACATTATTGCATACACCAGTGAGTGGTAAATTATAGTCCATAAAAGGTGAGCAAATTGATGTCTTCAAATATGAATAGAAAACAGGTGTAGATATGGCGCTGCTCTAGTGGGGTAAATTTTGATGGTAAGCCGCCGTTTTGTGCCTTGTGTGGTATCCTGGGCTAGGTATGGAGGCTAAATGATTTAAATTACATGTACTAACTGGCGAGAGCCTTAGATATTGTGTATGTGAACATATGTCACAGTGTAGTGCTAAAGGTTTGTGGTGTCTTATTAACAATTAGGCTAGTTCAAAACAAAATATGTGGATGAATAAAACTTAAATTAATGGAAAATACAAAGTAAGATATGTAGGACCCAGCATGTGTTACAGCCTTTAAAGCCTAGTTTGCGTTTAATTTTAAATTGTGCTGCAGCCTCTGGCGGCTGTTTACCAATATAGTTTCATTGATCCTAAAATGTGTTCCTATGTATGGTTTTAACCAAAGGTGGTGTGGTTTACACTTATTAAATATTAATCATAAGTAAAAAATGCTAATTTTGCAAGTGGAAAGCCGCAATCCTATGTCAAATACCGTTGCATTAATAAATGACAAAGTGCAAAAAGTGCTTAGTGGTCAGAAATATATGTGCTAGTTTAGCATCTATTAGTTAACAAAGTGACTTGTGCTCCAAAAAACAGTACTTGCTGGAAAAGATAATTTCGTTTTTTAAAAGTCTTTTTATATGGCTCAAAAAGGATTCCTCATTGGAAGACAATGTTGTTTAAAAAACTTCTTATCCAGGTGCTGGCTTGGTGATGGTGCTTCTTAAACGTGCTCTTATTGTGCTTGCACTCACCGGATAGCCTCACCCCTGCAGGGGTATATGCGGTATCAGTATCTGCCACTGTGTAGTGGCAGATACTCCTGTCAGTGCTTTAAATGTTGTTTACCGAATTTTAAAAAGGTAAATATAAGCATGAAAGGATAAGATCTGTCACAAATGGCTTGTGTTCGTCTAACTGGAGGTGACGCAAGGCGTTCATAAGTCCCGCCCGGGACTTACGAACCTTTATTATACCAAAAGAAAGCGCTCAAGCCTCGTTCCGAGCCGACACATAAACACGCGCGTGCGCCATAGCGCAAAAGCAGTATCCCACACGTGAATTAAAACCCAAATGTCCAAGGCAGCTGAAAAGCACAAGCCTGAACGTTTGCATGGATAAAAATTATGAACTAAATGGTCAGGATCAATACAAATAAAATAAATGTAAAAAATGAATGAATGTTAAAAATGAGCAGACCCATTAATAGATCACGCACCTACACACCGGAACCCTCTCCAGTGTGTCTAGAGGTGTCACACCTCGACAGTTGGTTCGAGCGACATCTAGTGGGCAGCACGAGTAAATTAATCAAAGTAGCTAAAAAACAATGCTCGAACATATGAGTTTATAACAGTAGTCCACACCATTATGGTCCGGAGCTCTGCAAAAAACACAAAATGAAAAAAACAAAAATTAGAACTAAAAATAAAAGAAAAGTAAATAAACATTGAGCACCCACACACCGGAAATATATTCAATAATGTAAGGGTGTCATACTACAGCTAATAAGTCAAGCAACATCTAGTGGGCAGCACGAATAACTGTTCTGTCCAAACCACACCAAAGGACCATAATAACATGGTCATCCAGGGTGGACATAATAAAATGCCTACAGCAAAAGCAATAACTGAAGAAGGGGGAAGGAAAAAAAACAGGCTAATAATATATATGTAAAAAAATATACATATAAAATGAAATACATCACCTAAGCTAGTTGCTAATTGAATATTATAAAACAACCAGCTCTAAATAAATTGTAAAATATGAAGGCTCAGAACGAAGATTGATCACAAAACATATGTAAACAATATGCACAATCATAGTACACAAAACACCAATGGTAACAACCAAAGTCGTACAGAACAGATTGACAGAATTGGAAAATGAATGTGGACAATGATGCGAGCCAACGACTTAAGAATTGTTAATGAATGCGTTGACGTCAACGTCCACATTCAAACCAAAAGGCACAAAAGTTTTGAGGCGATACACCCAGGATATTTCCAATTTAGAAATTTCCCTGACCAATGAGCTACCCCTCCAAAGGGGTTCAAATTTGTCTGTCCCCATATAAAGAGTATTGGTGTGGACTATTGTTATCAACTCATATGTTCGGGCTTTGCTTTTTAGCTACTTTAATACGTTTTTTAGCTACTTTGATTAATTTACTTGTGCTGCCCACTAGATGTCGCTCGAACCAACTGCCGAGGTGTGACACCTCTAGACACACTGGAGATGGTTCCGGTGTGTGGGTGCGCATTCTATTAATGGGTCTGCTCATTTTTAACATTCATTCATTTTTTACATTTGTTTTATTTGTATTGATCCTGACCATTTAGGCTGGGTTCATCATTTTTATCCATGCAAACCTTCAGGCTTGTGCTTTTCAGCTGCCTTGGACGTCTGGGTTTTAATTCACGTGCGGGATACTGCTTTTGCGCTATGGCACTAGCGTGTGTTTATGTGTTGGCTCGGAATGAGGCTTGACACGCTTTCTTTTGGTATAATAGAGGTGACGCAGCGCGCCGCCCATGCCCCTGGACGACGTAAGTTATTACGAAATGCGTAGGACAGAGGGACACGCAGACGTCACCTCGTACTCCATTCGTGTATCCAGTAGGAACGGGCTGTCTGTTTGTGCTCCGGCCGGCACAACAGACTTTCTGATTCATTTATTCTACCATGATGTAAGTGCATTACTTCTGTCGTTGGTTTTATACTATTGGAGCATTTATTTTCTTTCATGCACCATTACATCTATATGCTGATCTGAGCTGTGGTGAGGTGACCTTCCATTATCTGGATATTGTTTTCTGTCCCGTTGAGCCGGTGTATGGTATAACACATGCTTTCCCTGATCCTCTGTGATGGGGGATCACGGTGTTTTGGTAGGGGGATATTCCTGCTGATTTTGGTGGTGGATTTCACACAGCATTTGAAGACATCAATTTGCTCACCTTTTATAGATTATAATTGACCACTCACTGGTGTATGCAATAATATGCTGTTTATTTAATTTTTTTCACACACGTGCACTTAGTGTGTTTTTTGTTTTTATTTGCTATTCAGTATATCAATCGTTAATTTTTTTTGATGATTAATATTAATTTAATTTTAGGTGTTTACACCATTTTTTGCACTATTGATCAACTCCACAATTTATTGTATATTGTTTTTTGGATTATCTTTATTATTACCCACACAGGTCTTTGATTAGTTCTTTATGGGTAGCGCAATTTTTTTTTACTTTTTCTATTGTATTTGTGTATTGATGTTGTACATAATCATTGCGGCTCCCAATTTGGTGGATGGTTGGTAATCACCTTGCCACCACTTTTTTAGTTTCCTAGCACGGTTTCTATACATTTTTTCTAATATTTTGATTCATCACATTAACAGCAGCTTGGAAAATTAGCTCATCCTATATTCTATGATGGACATATTTGAATTTCGGCTAAGAGGGTTGTGGACACTGAGGGTGTGCTTCACTCTAAGCCCATGGCCACTGACTCTGATGTGAGTGGCCTGTTTATAAGACTAAAGAACCTTATGATATCAGAAGTCCATACACAATGGGATATTGCTTTCTTGGAGACCTATATTAAATCAGCTATGGTCCCAAGAAGCTTACGGTGGGAGGTTACCCCCAAAAAGGGTAACCCAATTTAGATGGCTGGTATAAGTATTTTAATGTCGCTGGGGTGGACTTCTTGCGCTTCCTTGTACAAAGGAAGGGTGAGAAACTCACACGGCTTGATGAAGAAATCAAGCTCATAAAAGAGAAGTTGGTGCCATTCAATAATGATGAGGAATACAGGGAGGGCTCCAAGTCTTTGCTAAAGACTCTTGAAAAAGAGGAAAGGGATCAAAAGTTCAAAAAGAAGAAAAAGTTTATTGGGGATACAGAGGATTATCAATCTGGTTAAGTGTTTGCTTGGCAAAAGAAGATGGCCCTTGGGAATGAAGGCACTGATTTGATGGCTACTTCGTCCCAGGGTGCATCATCCAGTAGAGTAGGTATTGATCCCATACCTACTCAGCTGAGGAGGATATCTTACCACTCACCGAGGAGGAACACTTTGCGCAACAGAAATTCAAAAAACAACCAACCAAAATCCCCTAGTAAAGGTTCTGCTCAACCCCCTAATAGGAGGTCAGGACAGGACAAGTGGGTTCAGGCTCCGGAGCGGGTTCCATTACAGCGTTGGGATGCCAATCCTATGAGACAGGGATAGGGACCGTACTCCCCTTTTCGGGGCTATGATCAAACAGGCCCCCCCTTGGGGTAGGGATGGGAGGAACTATGGTTTCGATATCCCTATACAGAACCGTTTTTTCCTCTTTCTGACATGGAGGCACCCAGTAATTTTGGCTCTAATGAAGGGGGGTATGGTTACAATACTCCAAGAAGGGACATAGGTTCCCACTTCCAGGGTGATTATAGACCAAGGTATGATCAGTCTAGTTCGGACAACCATTCTGAACCACCTAGGAATCAGCCAGGCTCAAACCAGTACCCTAGATTTCCTGGGAACCAGAACAACCAAGGTTTGGGTTTTCCCAGGAACAATCAAGGCCTAAAAAGGCCCATAGAACAAAAAGAGGGACTAGAGGGGGGAGGCACCTCCAGTCAGCAAAAGAGAAAGAGAATATAGGGGCAGGGATCTTTAATTTAAGCAAACAAACATTGACAGTCCCTGAGAGGAAGTTGCTTGATAAAGGTCTGAAGTTTGCTCCGCCTAGGAGCTTGAGCAAACTTCAGACCTACATGGACATACACAAGTATGTATGCAAATTAAATATCAAACGTTATTTGGTGTTCAATCCTGTTAGGAGTGACCTTGGTGTTGGATCTCAGTTCCAACACTCTGGTCTTTCAAACGTCTCTCTCTTTAACTCCCCGGGGGTTATGGCACCCTCTATTCGGGTATTTAGAGATGTAGTCTTACATGATTTGGAAGACATCAAAGTCAAAAAGTTTAGAATGCAGAAGGACTTAGAGGAGGGCCTGGATTCATTGTGTAACAACAAATCATTGGTCATCCATCCAGCTGATAAGGGGGGGGGGATTGTGATTTTAGATCGTTGTGACTACCTTAAGGAAATGCAACGGATTTTAGGGGATAGTGAGACCTATACCCCTCTTAATAGGGATCCTGTCTTTAAGTATACGAGAGAACTGGAGAGCATTGTTGAAAGAGGTTTTCACAGCGGCATTCTTACCAAAAAAGAAAAACTGTTTCTTGTACCTAGTGCCCCCCACACCCCAGTTATCTATTACCTCCCTAAGATACATCAAAATCAGTCTTGCCCCCCCCCCCCGGGGGCGTCCCATAGTGAGTGGGATTGACTCAATTACGTCCCAGGTGGGCAAGTGTATCGATCACTATTTACAGCCTTTGGTAGGGAAAATCCCGTTTTATATTAAAGATTCTAAACAAGTCATCAATTTACTGTCAAGGATCACCCCTAAGGATGGACTATGGTTAGTAACGGCGGATGTGACCTCGCTTTACACCATTATCCCTCACCAATTAGGCTTGGAGGCTGTCAGATTGTATCTGGAGAGGGATTTGGGTCTCATCTCAGTACAGATCGATTTCATTATGGAGCTATTGAGCTTTGCCGCCACCCATAATTTTCTGTTTGAACAGCAATTTTTCTGACAGGACAGGGGTGTGGCTATGGTGGCTAAATATGCCCCTAGCCTGGACAATTTATTTATGGCCAAGTGGGAGGAGGACGTCATCGAAGCCCATGATAGACCGGAGGTGGTCTTATGGGCCAGGTACATCAATGACGTCCTCCTCCTTTGGGATGGTACTGAGTCTGATCTGTTTATGACACTCCTTAATGACAATAATAGGGCCATCAGATTTAATTTTGAGGCAAGTCTAGAGGAAATCATTTTTTTGGATTTGACAATTTCAGTTAAGAAAGGGAAATTCATTATGTCTACTTTTTTTAAGTTGACGGATCAAAACTCCTACATCTCCTCAGACAGTTGCCATCATGAACCCTGGCTTAGAGCTGTCCCTTTTTGTCAGTTTATGAGGTTGAGACGCAACTGCACTGAAGTTGCTGTCTTTGACAAACAGGCAGCTGTCTTGTCAAATAGATTTGTGGAGAAGGGTTATGACCCACAAACACTGTCTCAAACTTTAGAAAAGGTAAGAGGTATGGACAGATCGTCACTTTTGGTGGATAAACCACAACAGATGATAGATAATAAAGTGTCCTTACCCTTTATTACTACATACTCGGCACAATCCTGGAGTATTAAAAAATTGATTCAGAAACATTGGCATCTGCTAAGCAATGATCAAGTTTTGAGGGACCTATTACCAGACAAAAGAAGAAAATATCTTGTTTCTATTACCAGACAAGCCGCAGAGAGTTTTCAAGGGGGCCTCCTCCCTTGGGAATAGAATTGCTCCTAGCATTCAGGACCCCCCAAGAGAGCATAGATACTTTTTTCAAAATCTTACCGGCTACCACCGGTGTAAGAAATGCCAAGTTTGAGCGTGCGCATGCGCAAGAGTTCCAACATGGCTGCCTGAGCCAGGAGCTCCGCTCCACCCCGGACCTCCGAGCCGCACATCAGCCGCCTCAGCCCACTTCCAGGCGAAACAACACCCCACCCGAGCAGGGGAACCCCGGAAGAACCGACGGGGATATCAGGGCCGCCAGCGAGACGCGATCTCGGCCCCCAATTTGCCTCAGCAGGTGCGGACGGGAGTACCAAGATGGCCGCCAGCACGGACGGGCCTCTGCAACAGGCAGGCATCCACTCAAGGATCCAGGAGCACAGGCCAGTACTTTCTCCCCCGACCCTGACCTATGCACAGGCTGCACAGGGACCCCCCCAAACGTCCCAACTTCCCCTGCAAGGCCCCATGAAGCCCCAGGCCACAGTAAAGGCCTCCACAGAGCTACTGAGCCACACACAACAGGAACTGTACTCACAGGCCCTCCCTGCACAGGCCCAACTTCCTCCTCCAGTTACCCAGCAATCAGGCTTCTCAGTAACTGACCTCTCAGCAATGCAGGAAGACATGTTTGCTAAATTCTCATCCCTATTAGAGAAAGGACTGGCTAATACAGCAAAACAGATTACCAACACTATTAAAGCAGACCTGTCCAATCTAGGCGCCAGAATTGAAGCCATTGAGGATAAAGTAGAATGCACAACCGCTAGAACCAACCAAAAAGCAGCACACCTCCTGACCATTCAAGAACAATTAGATGTGGCCCTCTCTAGGATCGACGAGCTCGAAAATAGGTCCAGGAGGTATAACTTTCGAATCAGAGGTCTCCCGGAAACTTTTACAGACATCCCTTCCACGGTTCAGGACAGTATTGCTGCCCTTATTCCTAATATACCGCCCCAGCGACTTGAACTGGACAGAGCACACAGGTCACTTGGACCCCCCAGACAAGATGGCTCCGCAAGGGACATAATTGTCAAGCCGCACTTCTTTGCGGTAAAGGAAGAGGTCATGCGTCAATCACGTCAAAATCCTAAGCTGCAACACCAGGGTCATCAGATCCAGATTTTTGCTGACCTCGCTCCTACAACTATCCAAAGACGCAGGACGCTAAAACTCCTCCTCACGGTCCTCTCTCAACGGGATATCAAATACCACTGGACCTTCCCCTTTGCTGTAAAGTTTGCCATTCAGGGCAAGACCCACTCCTTTGCCAGTCTCCCGGAAGGGGAAAGATTGTTTCTCGCCCTCAAGCTAATCTCCCAAGAGGCACCAATGGACTTTTCGTCTTCTTCCTCGGGTTCCACTAAACGTCCACCTCCAGGCAGCCCCGTATCCCCACTCTGGATGAAGGGCCCTTCCAAGAAGAGCAAGGATGGGAAACCACCCTAAGGGTCGCCTAACTCATCATTCTCCTTTAGTCTCTTCAGAGACGTCTATGGGCCAGTTGCCCTCCCAGTTGATGGAGCAGGAGCTCCAAACCTTCTCACGTCTTATGGACATGGAAGACCCTACATCTAGATTCACATAGAGTTTTATAGTTTTGCACCTCATTACCCACCAACGTAAACTTACTTCGACAGAGGAGGTCTGAAACCAACATTTCCCATCTTTTCCTTCGACCTACACCCTCCGAGAGCCAGTTAACTAAGCTTGCAACCTTCTCAGTAGAAGATGACTTTCTCAGAAAATAAGCTCCTCCATGAAGACCGCGGTTCCTCTAACAGAAAGGATTGGTTACAGGACTAGATTTCAAGTCTTAATTATTTTTGGGCATTTCCTAGTTCAGTTAGGAGTCACGGTTTATCCGAGCTACCCAAATATCTTTCCCACTTTAGGAGGGGGGTCCTGATCGCTACGGCATTTTGGCCTCCCTCGTTTCCCTGGGACCCCCAAGGAATTCTCTCCCATCTAGTTAGATAGGGGGCGGGGGGGCTATTGAAGGTGGGAAGGGGGTGGGATTCACAGGTTCCTGGTTGTTTGTTCCTTTTTTGGGTTGAATACTTTTCCAGGCGTTTAGAGCCCGGAAAATCGGGCTAACACTACAGTTATTATGTTTTCCATATATGTGTGTATATTTTATGGTTCAAATTTGACATAACAAGGGTCCGGGGTGGAACCCTTGTGCCTCCACTCGATTCCAAAGAACCAATGGTGTCCTTTGGTGTCGGAACTTCAGACGCCCCTCCGGGCGGCCTGAAGTGGTTCATTGGGGATATAGCAGATTTCAATTCGCATAACCCCAAGGGTATTTTCTTGGTACCCATTTCTGTGTTTATGTTCCTGTTTGTCAGTAAGTCTCTTTTCTTTTTCTTCCCCAACTCATCCCTCTTCTTTTTTCTAGCCATCCCATGGGGGGGTTCCCCTCACGCCCCAGAGTCGGTCCTGAGACAAATCCGCACAACTTGGCTTAAATCCGGTAATAGAAGACTTCCAAGGGTAAGTGACTGCTTGATTACTGGCGTCTATCCCCTCTGCTCTTATGGCTGACCCGAATGTGAAGGGTAATGACCTCAAGATAGGTTCACATAACGTCCAGGGCCTAAACTCTCCTAGGAAAAGGAGACTAGCCCCGGATCATTATAAATCCCTGAGAATTGACGTGGTGCTTCTGCAGGAGACGCACTTCCACATCCGGTACACCCCCAAGTTTCTCCATGCACACTTTCCATCATTTTATTTAGCGAATGCCCCTAATAAGACGAAGGGGGTGGCTATTCTCTTCTCTAAAAATAGCAAATTTTCACATCTATCTGACTATAGGGATCCAGAGGGCAGATTCATTCTTGTGAAGGGCACCCTGGAAGGAGTTTTATACTCTTTTGTTTCCTACTACGCCCTGAACAAGGGCCAAGCGTCGTTCTTCCAGGACCTATTCACAACTCTGGAACCGCTCCTGGAAGGTAAAGTTATCCTGGGAGGGGACTCAAATGTGGCGTTTGATCAGGGTCTAGACAAAACTAAGCCCCCTAAAGACCAACTCACACGCCCCACAAAACTTAGCACTAGGATCGCCAAAATGGTCCACTCTCAGGGCTTGGTAGACGTATGGAGGGAACTGAACCCCAATAAAAGGGATTACATGCACTTTTCCGCACCCCACCAATCATACGCTAGAATTGATCACATCCTCACTCAGACAGCCCTCATTCCCTTGTCAACTAAGGCAGCAATACTAGACACTGCATGGTCCGACCATTCATTGGTTCTCCTTACCCTAAGAAATGTTCTGTCTGGGCGAGGAGGTTTCCTTTGGCGTTTAAACGAATCCCTTTTAGCTGAACCTAGCTTGGTCAAGGAAATAGCTAAATCCATCAAAGAATATTTCCTCTTAAATGATGTTGACAACATCTCCCCTGAAACCCTGTGGGCAGCCCACAAGGCAACCGTCCGAGGAGTTATAATAAGGTTAGCGACCAAATTTAAGAAGGAGCGATTGATCGATATTCAAAGACTCGAAAAATCCTTCCTCCAACTAAAAGCGGAACACAAAAAACACCCGTCCAGGACCCTTTTAAGCAAACTTGACGCCACCAGACTCGAGCTGAATCTCGCTTTAACGGCTAAAGCAGAGAAAAATCTTAGATGGAGTGGAGCCAAATTTTACTGCCACAAAGACAGATTTGGCTCGATGTTGGCCTCTAAACTCACACCTAAATTTCGCACTCTCTCCTTCCCCAAATTGAGGATAGCAGGACAACCTCCAACAGCAAATCCGAACAGTATTATGTCTGCCTTCCACGATTTTTATGCCACTCTCTACAACCCACCTCAATCTGAGAAAGGCCCCTTAATTACTAAGTTCCTACAGAATTTACAACTCCCCTCACTCTCCAAAGAATGCAAAGACTTAATGGAAGGAGCCATCACTGAGGCTGAGATTAGGGAGGTTATTAAAGGTCTTAAATCCGGCTCTGCCCCTGGGCCAGACAGCCTCTCGGTCCCCTACTATAAAGAATTTAGCGATATCTTAGCCCCATACCTAGCGAAGTTTTTCAATTCCAAAAAGACAGGATCGCCCCTGGAACCCCAACTGAACACAGTATTTATCTCAGTGATCCCCAAACCGAACAAAAAACCATGAGGAAGTTGAGAATTACAGGCCCATATCCTTAATTAACAATGACCTCAAAATTCTTACAAAAATTCTAGCCAACCGCCTTTCCTCTTTCATCAAGCTTTATGTACACAAGGATCAGGTTGGTTTTATACCCGGTAGGCAAGGACCTGACCAAATCAGGAGAGCTATAGATATCGTATCCATTCTACAATCTAACTGGGAAGGAGGGCCGAAACAGGAAGGTATGATCCTCTCGCTGGATCTCCACAAAGCTTTCGACTTGATCGAATGGCCTTATCTTTTCTCCATATTGGAGAGGTGGGGCTTCGGACCCAACTTTATAGGGACCCTTAGATCGTTATACTCCACCCCACAAGCGGTGATACGCTTACAAGGCCAATATTCTAAACCCCTAACCATTGCAAGAGGCACTAGGCAGGGATGCCCACTCTCCCCCCTAATTTTTGCTATTGCAATCGAAACGTTAGCAATAGCAATAAGAGCAGATCCCAACATTCAAGGGGTCTCCTGTGGAGACCAGGTCCACAAATGTGGGTTGTTTGCGGATGATATGCTCCTTTTTATCACGTCCCCAACCACCTCCCTTCCTAACCTATGTAAACTCCTGAAAGAGTTCTCGAAGATTTCAGGGTTAAGGGTCAATTATGCCAAATCTTCAGCCTTAAACATCTCCCTTAACCCAACCATGTTGGCATCCCTGCAGAGTGCCTTTGAATTTAAATGGAGCGACTCCTACATTGACTATTTAGGGATAAGGCTCACAGCTAAAACAGAACTCCTTTATGCAACCAACTTCCCTCACACATACCGCAAACTCGAGGCTGACTTATCCAACTGGGCTAAAGGGGGTTTATCCTGGTTAGGGAGGATTCATGCAGTCAAGATGACTTTGCTTCCTAGACTCCTCTACCTCTTCAGAGCCATCCCTATAAACATCATTAAGGAGCACTTGAAATCGTTCCAAAGAAAGATAATAAAATTCATGTTGTTTACTCAGGGGCTCCTTGGCCCATATCTTTTGGGAATGTCCACGGTTGAGGCCTTTCTGGAGAAGGACTTTTCACCTGATTAGGAAAATCACCGGAGTACAGATCCCAAGGACCCCCGCCTTAGCGCTACTAAATGACCATTTACCTAAGACTCCCAAACTTGCTCGTAAATTGATACACTTCATTTTGCTGGGAGCTAAGCTCTCCATTGCCAAGGCATGGAAACAACCCAAGGTGTCCTTCAAAGCGGCTATCCGCAAAATTTCTTGGATCATGGCCCAAGAGAAACTTGCCAGTACCCTGAACAACACCAAAGAGAAATTTGAAGCTATTTGGGAACCCTGGGCGAAATCCATGGGCATTTCCTTGATTCCAGGGGTTCAACCATGAAGCGTCTGGCTGTCTCGGGGTCTGGGGGGACTCCTCCCATGGATTGGCTTCCGACTACTCTCTCTTCTCTTTCTCTCTCCCCCCTATCCTTTCAACTTTTTCCTTTTTCCTCTCATTCGTCACTAGTCAGGTTGATCTATCAAGACGATGATTTGTCTGTTTCCGACCAAACCGCAGTTGGGACCCCAAAGGAGTCTTGCTCCCAAGGGAAGCGTACGACGTAGGTTTTTACTCACTTGTTCGTTGCCAAGAGTTCTATAGCGTTAACTAATGGGGTGCAAGGGGAGGATTGAAGTGTTCCGTTCAGGCACAGTGTGTTCCCTATTGGGGTGCAGACGGTCTCTCCTTCCTCCCCTTCTCCCAGCCCTCTCTAGTTACAGGGGTCTATGGTTTAAGTAAATGGGTAAAGGTTTATATTAGTATTCATGTATGGTCACAAACCAGAGACATAATCAAAACTACTGTCGTCAGTTGGATTTGTAACCCCAAGAGGGTCCGACTTATTCTGCTTTATATATACTTACTTTATGTTGATGATTTGTATGCCTTTTCTTGAAAAATCAATAAAACATTTTGAAAATTTAAAGAAATGCCAAGTTTGTTCCCTTAATAGGTGTAGAGACAGAAAGATATGTGAATTTGTCTCTACTAGTACCTCACGGTCTTTTGAAGTAAAGCCCTTCATTACTTGTTCCTCTGAGGGAGTTGTTTACCTTATCCAATGCCCTTGTGGGCTACAATATGTGGGGAGGACCAAAAGGGCTCTTCAGGTTAGATTAAATTAGTATATTAGTAACTTTAGAAAGGGGTTTAAAAAACATTCAGTTTCTAGACATTGTGATGAGGTACACCATAGGGACCCCTCCAATACTCTTTATATGGGGATAGACAAATATGAACCCCATTGGAGGGGTAGCTCATTGGTCAGGGAAATTTCTAAATTGGAAATGTCCTGGGTGTATCGCCTCAAAACTTTTGTGCCTTTTGGTTTGAATGTGGACGTTGACGTCAACTTATTCATTAACAATTCTTGAGTCGTTGGCTCGCATCATTGTCCACATTAGGGATGAGCCGAACACCCCCCTGTTCGGTTCGCATCAGAACTTGCGAACAGGCAAAAAAATTGTTTGAACACCGTTAAAGTCTATGGGACACGAACATGAATAATCAAAAGTGCTAATTTTAAAGGCTTATATGCAAGTTATTGTCATAAAAAGTGTTTGGAGACCCGGGTCCTGCCCCAGGGGACATGGATCAATGCAAAAAAAAGTTTTAAAAACGGCCGTTTTTTCAGGAGCAGTGATTTTAATGATGCTTAAAGTGAAACAAAAAGTGAATAATAAAGTGAAATAAAAGTGTAATATCCCTTTAAATTTCGTACCTGGGGGGTGTCTATAGTATGCCTGTAAAGGGGCGCATGTTTCCCGTGTTTAGAACAGTCTGACAGCAAAATGACATTTCAAAGGAAAAAAGTCATTTAAAACTACTCGCAACTTCCGGTTCCGGTGCCACATGAGGAGGAGGTAGTGAGCTCCAGCTCCCGCAGCGCTCCTCAATAAACTGCCTTCTAAGCCGGCTACAGCTCTGAGGAGACCCCCCCGCACTACTGACACAAAGCGGGCTCCCATGGATCGCTTTGTGGAGCGATCGTACGCCCGGGCGGTGACATCCACGATCCCCACCAGAGGAGACACAGCGGCGGACACAGCCAAGATGGCGGCCGATCCAGGCATGGCGGAGCAGACACACATGCAACCTGAACAGCAGCCACAGCTCCCCTCAGCTCCAGACTTGACAGGTATGGACCCTACCTCCCCTGCTGGAATCGCACAAGCAGTAGTTACACTGCTGGGCCCCACTCTTACAGCTACTGTTGATGCAGCAGTCCATAGAGGGTTAGAGCAGCTGCACATTGACTTGCAAGCACAGGCACAGAGATTTAATCAGGTGGAGGATAGGATATCCTCCCTGGAAGATGAACTCACAGCCTCATCTGCAGCAGTGGCACGTCTCACAGCTACTAACAGGGACATTTGGGACAAACTCGACGATCTCGAAAATCGTTCGAGGAGAAATAATTTACGCATCATTGGTTTGCCTGAATCTATATCCACACCACAGCTGACAAACATATGTGCAAAAATCATCCCAGAACAACTGGGCCTTCGCATACCCTGCACTATTGAACGCGCTCACCGCATAGGCCAATTCTCAGAAGCTCGCGCCAAACCCCGCCACGTCATCGTCAAGTACCTCAATTACGCGGACAAGAACGCCATAATGCAAAAGTTTCGCAGTACACGTTCCTTAATGGTCGATGGCGCTAAACTCCTACTTTTTGCAGATTACTCCATGGAGGTGATGAAACAACGTAAAGCGTTTTCACCGATCTGCTCCACCCCTCATCATAACCAAATCCGGTTCTCCTTAGCCTACCCAGCTGTCCTCCGCATCCAAACACATGAAGGAGAACACCACACGTTCCACACACCTGAAGAGGCGGAACATTACCTCACCACCCGTGGAAATGAAATGGAACATAGCAACACTGAAGAAAACCCACTATCGTCATCGCCATCGGCAGCAAAGGCACCACCCAGGCACCAACGCAGTCCCACTAAACCCCCATACAAGCGCAGCCGCTTTATCAACCAGGAAGATCGATCTCAAATTCGCTGAAGGACTCCAGGAACTCTAAATAATCAATCGTGCTCGCACGGATGGGTAATATTACCCCCCCTTTACCTCTAACCTGGTCTCTCCCTATTATACCTGTTAGCCTGTTTATTTGTACAGTTACATACGGTTGCATTTAATCATTAGCTCAAGGTCTGGTTATAATGCTTCTCAGCCTGATTTATAACCCCCCCAGCTTCCACTTTTTGTATGCCCAAAGGGTCAACCTACTAACTTAGGTGATGTCCACGGCTATTAACCACTCACCGGTCGGGCCCTTTGACTAAGGCCCCTTTTATTTTTATTTTTTCTTCACCGAGCCTATTTTATGGCACGGATACAAGCGGACATTTCCCTGACCCTCCTTCCCTGTCTAACCCCCTTCCACCAACCCTTACCTACCCCCCCTCCCTCCCTTCCTTCCCCCCCTTCCCACCTCTATTCCTTCCTTCCCCCACTCCTCTTAGCCGAAATCATGCTCATATGTGAGGAGCTAGTGGGTCGCTGAGAGGCATTATGGTTAGTGGAAACTCATGTGGAAAAAAGTGAAGTACACTGTTTGCAGTTTGTTTTGTTTTAACCGAAACGTTGTTTTAATACAGCTCTTTTCTCATTCATTAATAGCTATGCAATTCATGTTTGCCTTCTTAGCACCTTTACTTATATGTAACCTACAATATTCGGGTGATTCCAGTATGGTTGACACTGTACTTATCAGGTGGCTCTCGGACAAGCCTCCTACTCATTATCTTTATTATCTCCAGTCATGTCTCTCTCAGCTGACGGGAATCACCTGAAATTTATTTCGTGGAATGTTAAGGGGCTCCGATCCCCAAATAAACGTATGTCCATTCTCAGACACTTGCGACGTCTCCGGGCAGATGTGGCTCTATTGCAGGAGACACACCTGTCCGCAGATGACTTAGCACGCCTTAAGAAAATGTGGGTGGGATCTGTATACGGATCACCTGCCATGGGCCGTAAAGCTGGTGTAGCTATTCTAATACATAAAAACCTACGACACTCCATCAGAGAAGTCAGGGCTGACTCCCTAGGCCGCAAACTGACTTTACATATGACTATAGGAGGCAAAGCGGTGGCTATCACCAATATCTATGCCCCCAACTCCCCAGACGTTTCCTTCTTCCAGGACATGGTACAATGGGTTCTTACTGCCCCTGAGGTTTTACATTTAGTAGGCGGATACTTTAATGCTGTCATGTCTACACTGGCAGATCGCACATATCGCCCTACACAAAGAACACGTGCCGATTCCCCCATGGCACCAATCTCTACCCCCTTAGCGCACTCCATTGACTCTATGCATTTTCTTGACATCTGGCGCCTGAGATACCCTACAGATAGAGAGTACACTTTTTTCTCGCCCCCACATAATACCTTCTCTCGCATAGATTACTTTTTCGCCTCCCCAGCCCTAGTTTCTGTAATAAACACCCCAGACATTTATGATGCCAGAATCTCAGATCACAGCCCCATTGCAGTTCATATGACCCAGACCACGGCCTCAACTCCTTCCCCTACATGGCGTTTCCCTTCATATTTAGCGGACAATGAAGACTTCCGACATGTATTGCACCAAACATGGGAAGAATATATCTCCACAAATGGAGCACATATATCTGACCCAAACCTCTTCTGGGAAGCGGGTAAAGCCTTTCTGTGGGGTAAAATCATCTCCTACACCGTTCAATTTAAAAAGCACACCCGACAACAATATATGAAAGCAAGTGAAGACTTGCGTGTAGCCCATGAAAAACTGACACTGAACCGCACTCTAGCTAACATACAGGAATGGAGGCAAGCCAAGGGCGCCTTTGATCTCTGGGCAGAGCATCACGAAGCTGCTAAAACTTCATATTCTACTCTGCACTTTCACAGGTTTGGCAACAAGGCAGGCAGATTGCTTGCTAGATTATGTTCGGGACCAAGACGTCCTACACATATCCCAAACTTGAAAAATGCCTCCGGCTCGCTAGTTGCTTCGCCTGCCGAGGTCAGCAAACTACTTGCAGACTATTATACAGATTTATACCGAGCAGACCCAGCAGATCAAACTGAAGCTCTATTAGCCAAGATTCCTCTGCCCAGACTTCAAACAACACAACTGGAGGCACTAAACGCACCTATCACTCTAGAAGACATACAACACACAATCAAATCTATGGCTTCTGCCAAAGCTCCAGGTCCAGACGGATTCACTGCTGAATTCTTCAAACTCACGACTGACTTTATTCCCCACACCCTGAAGCATGTCTATGCAGCCATGTGGGATGGAGGTCCATACCTCCCCACAGGAACACAGGCCCATATCAAATTAATTTCCAAAAAGGGGAAAGATCCTCTACTCCCAGGCTCCTACCGTCCAATTTCATTAATAAATGTGGATGTCAAAATCCTATCTAAAATAGTAGCGTCACGCTTAGCTCTCCTGCTCCCGTCCCTACTACACCCAGCCCAATCTGGCTTTGTCTCAGGACGATCAGCTACACTAAACATCCGTAAGGTCTTAATGGCTCTAGAATATGCTAAAACCCACCCCGACCAAGACGTCGCAATTATGTCCCTAGATGCCGAAAAAGCCTTTGACAACATTGGTTTCTCATGGCTATTCACGGTAATGGAGAAATTCGGCTTTTCAGGACAAATCACAAAATTCCTATCAACAATGTATGCTTCCCCAACGGCGCGCCTTGTTACTCCGGACTTCATTTCAGACACCATCCCTTTAGCGAAGGGAACGCGACAGGGATGCCCGCTATCCCCGTTGTTATTCAACATCGCGATTGAACCCCTGTCTAGAATCCTCAACTCAACCGAGGGAGTTAGTGGCATCACTATGGGTAACCAAACACTTCGCTCTGCGCTATTTAAGGGACGATATTTTATTGTTTTCTACTGACCCCGTATCGGACTTTGACAGACTGAAACAACTCTTTGCGGCCTTCCGAATCTGCTCTGGCTTTCGAATAAACTTTGATAAGAGTGAAATCTTAGCATTACACCCACGCCTCTCTACGAAATGGGCACACATGTCCCCGCTGGCCATTGCATCCCAATATATTACATACTTGGGAATAAACATAGGGCGTGACCCATCCTCATTATATGTACTCAACTACCCTCCCTTGGTTGCCAAAATAATCAGGGAATTGAAGGCTTGGGGTGCCCTTCCCCTCTCGCTCTTTGGGAGATGCCACCTCTTTAAAATGGTCTCATTTGCACGTCTGCTGTATCCCATGCAGACCATACCTCTATTACTGAGGCACTCAGATGTACAAAAACTTCAGAAGGCACTGACAGCTTTCCTATGGTCGGGCAAAAAACCGCGCATTGCGCTTCAAAAACTATGTCTCCCGAAGGGCGAGGGGGGGGCAGGGCTCCCTAACATTCGTTTCTATAACTTAGCTTGCTTACTCAGACAGGGCCTAGATTGGTTAACGGGAAGTTCCAAATATTCTAATCACGACCTGGAAGATTCTATGGCTTACCCCTACAATCTTACAGGCATCCTCCACTCTAATCCTAACAACCTGCCTTGCCACCTCAAAACTAGCATACTTTTCAGAGATACTGTCATCGCCTGGAGAGAGGTCAGAAAACTACTTGGACTCCCCTCTAGCATTTATAAACACCTGGCAATACAAGGCAACCCTATGTTCATACCTTCTACTCTACATAAAGCCTATACCCAATGGCAATCCAGAGGCCTCACAAAGATAACTTCAATGTACCAAGATAAGCCATGTTCATTCAAGCCGTACCAAACCTTGATGCGAGAATTCTCCCTGCCGACAACTCACAGCTTCTACTATCACCAACTTATGGATTTTCTGACAACATGCTGTGCTCCTGATTCGGACCCCTTTAAACCATCCTTTATTGACAACATAATACAAAGCAAAGAGTACTCTATCTCCACCATCTACTCTCATCTCATTCAACACCAATCGCGGAAATATTGCCTCGCACCCTTCCAAAAATGGTCTCATCTCCTGGGGGATGAAGACCTACCCGACAAAATCCTTGACGGATATAGGCTCATACGTAAGCTTACAATTTCTGAGACCTGGCGTGAGACCCAATTTAAGATCATCCACAGAGCATACTTCCCTTTCCGTTTTAACAAAGAAGACCCGTCTCAAGCGCTTTGCCCATGGTGCTCTCTGCCAAGACCCACACTGCTACACAGGCTCTGGGAGTGTCCTGTTGTTACCAACTATTGGAATGATGTGATTGCCTACATCAACAAAATCAGTCATATCAACCTACACAGAGACTGCCTACTATGCCTATTCAGCATCACGCCTTCAGCCTCCTCCTCGTCTTCACTGGACTTTCCTAACATACCACACTGGGCTCATATTTGTCTTCTTGCAGCCCGCAGGACGATCATGTCCCACTGGATTACGACATCACTGCCTAGTCTACCTGCGGTTATGAAAGCTTTGACATCATTATTTTATTTGGAAAGATTGGATCTCATCACGTCAAACCTCCGATTTACCCCACGATTTTTCAAACAATGGAGAAGGTTTCTAGAAGCCACATTTCCTCATCGGACTATCCAAGACATAATGCATCCATTTCGTTACACAGAGTGGTACCTGACAAGAGATATTTCTAACTCGCTTGGAAAACTTAAACTACCTCCAGTGTCTGACCCTTCTTCATTTAAACCACCTTAAGCTGTCTAAGCTGCCTACATTCGCCTACAGCTCCTTAGCATCCACCAACTTCATATATTCAGCCATGGGACTTTCTTCACCCGAACAAATTGTTTTAACCAAACCATAATGTAGGTTATTTAGTTAGACATGTTTAAAAGTTGCCTCCATTCCCTAAAGGTACAAAAATTTACGATAGACCAGATTTGGCAATTCCTGCCTAATGTTAGTGATAGGCCGGTAAAAGTGAATTGCATTCCCCCTTCCCCCTTCCTTCCCCTTTCCCTCTCCCCCGTCTTCCCTGTAATTGTCTTTAGATGTAATATCCAATATGTATCAAGAACAGCTGTATATCTTTGCCTTATAATTGCATTGTAAAATGTTTTCTATGGAAATACTTTGAAAAAATCAATAAATATTTTTCAAAAAAAAAAAAAAAAACTACTCGCGGCTATTAATGAATTGCTGGTCCAACAATACACATAACAGTTCATTGATAAAAACGGCATGAGAATTCCCCACAGGGGAACCCCGAACCAAAATTTAAAAAAAAATGACGTGGGGGGTCCCCCTAAATTCCATACCAGGCCCTTCAGGTCTGGTATGGATATTAAGGGGAACCCCGGCCAAAATTATAAAAAAAGAAAATGGCGTGGGGTCCCCCTCAAAATCTATACCAGACCCTTCAGGTCTGGTATGGATTTTAAGGGGACCCCGCGCCAAAATGTAAAAAATAAAATGGCGTGGGGTCCCCCTAAAAATCCATACCAGACCCTTATCCGAGCACGCAACCTGGCAGGCCGCAGGAAAAGAGGGGGGGACGAGAGAGCACCGTACCAGGCCACATGCCCTCAACATTGGGAGGGTGCTTTGGGGTAGCCCCCAAAACACCTTGTCCCCATGTTGATGAGGACAGGGCCTCATCCCCACAACCCTTGGCCGGTGGTTGTGGGGGTCTGCGGGTGGGGGGCTTATCAAAATCTGGAAGCCCCCTTTAACAAGGGGACCCCCAGATCCCGGCCCTCCCCCCTGTGTGAAATGGTAAGGGGGTACAAAAGTACCCCTACCATTTCACAAAAAAACTGTCAAAAATGTTAAAAATGACAAGGAACAGTTTTTGACAATTCTTTTATTTAAATGCTTCTTCTTTCTTCTTTCTTCTATCTTCCTTCAGTTTCTTCCTCCATCTTATTCTTCTTCTGGTTCTTCTGGTTCTTCTGGTTCTTCCTCTGGTGTTCTCGTCCGGCATTTTCCTCCGCTGCGTTGGCGTCTTCTTCTCTTCTTCTCCGGGCCGCTCCGGGACCATTTCACACAGGGGGGAGGGCCGGGATCTGGGGGTCCCCTTGTTAAAGGGGGCTTCCAGATTCCGATAAGCCCCCTGCCCGCAGACCCCCACAACCACCGGCCAAGGGTTGTGGGGATGAGGCCCTTGTCATCAACATGGGGACAAGGTGTTTTAGGGGGCTACCCCAAAGCACCCTCCCAATGTTGAGGGCATGTAGCCTGGTACGGTTCAGGAGGGGGGGCGCTCTCTCGTTCCCCCCTTTTCCTGCGGCCTGCCAGGTTGCGTGCTCGGATAAGGGTCTGGTATGGATTTGTATTGATCCTGACCATTTAGGCTGGGTTCATCATTTTTATCCATGCGAACGTTCAGGCTTGTGCTTTTCAGCTGCTTTGGACGTCTGGGTTTTAATTTATGTGCGGGATACTGCTTTTGCACTATGGTGCACACGCGTGTTTATGTGTCGGCTCGAAACGAGGCTTGACACACTTTCTTTTGGTATAATAGAGGTGACGCAGTGCGCCGCCCATGCCCCTGGACAACGTAAGTTATTACGAAACGCGTAGGACAGAGCAACGTGCTGACGTCACCTCGTACTCCATTTATGTATCCAGTAGGAACGGGCTGTCTGTTTGTGCTCCGGCCGGCGCAACAGACTTTCTGATTTCTTTTATTATTATCTGGATATTGTTTGCTGTCCCGTGGAGCCGGTGTATGGTATAACACATGCTTTCCTTGATCTTCTGTGATGGGGGATCACGGTGTTTTGGTAAGGGCGTATTCCTACTGATTTTGGTGGTAGATTTCACACAGCATTTGAAGACATCAATTTGCTCACCTTTTATGGACTATAATTTACCACTCACTGGTGTATGCAATAATATACTGTTTATTTAGTTTTTTTCACACACGTGCACTTAGTGTGTTTTTTGTTTTTATTTGCTATTCAATATATCAATTGTTAATTTTTTTTGATGTTTAATATTAATTTATTTTTAGGTGTTTACACCATTTTTTGCACTGTTGATAAACTCCACAATTTATTGTATATTGTTTTTTGGATTATCTTTATTATTAACCACCCAGGTTTTTGGTTAGTTCTTTACGGGTAGCGCAATTTTTTTTATTTTTTCAAAGGCATAATGAGCTTACCTTAGAACAAAACGCCGGCATCACCTCCCGGTCGCCGCTGAGGGAGCTTACATGTTGCCTTGGCCATTCTTCCGGGTTCGCGGCTCCAGAGCTGCGATGACATCACTCCCACGCATTGGGGCAGGAGTCCTCTTTCCGGCAAGGAGCTCTGATTTTCCGGCAGCGTCTGCTGGACCTTCACAGTGCATGCGCCGCTGACGTCAAAGGTTTAGGAGATATTAATTTTGCCTACAGGTAAGCCTTATTATAGGCTTACCTATAGGTGAAAGTCACCTAAAGTGGTATACAACCACTTTAACAGTATTTGCAAGTTGCAACAGATACTACAAACTCTTCAGAAGTTGTTATTACAACAATAAAGTTTAATGTTATACACACCTTCAGTTTGCTGATGTGGCTAAAGATATGGAAACTCCCTGTCTTTGCATCAAGGCACAGACAAGGCAGGCAGTAAGAGGGTGGTGGCACAGCATGTACTAATAAAATCAAAACACCACTATTATTACCCATTTGAAGAAACTTTTTGTTTACAAGTATAAATCTGTAAAATTACTTAGAACCCCCAAACATTATATATATATTTTATTTTTAGCAGAGACCCAACAAAATAAAATAATGATCATTGCAATTCCTTATGTCACACGGTATTTGCACAGTGGTTTTTCAAACACAATTTTCTGCAAAAAAAGCACAACACATAACCCAATTTTTTTGTAAAATATAAAAGATGATGTCATGCCGAGTAACTAGATACCTAACATGTCACGCTTTAAAATTGCACACACTTGTGAAATGGCAACAGACTGCAATACTTACAAATCTCCATAGGCGATGCTTTAACATTTTTTACAGGTTAACCATTTAAAGCTACATAGGAGGTCTAGTGCTAGAATTATTGCTCTCACTCTAACATTCGCAGGGTTACCTCACATGTGTGTCGCGAACACCGTTTACATATCTGTGCATGACTTACGTATGCGTTCGATTCTGCACACAAGCACAGAAAGATGGAGGAGCTTTACATTTTTTTTTTCTTTTTTTTTTAAACTGCCCCTTTAATTTTTTTCATCACTTTTATTCCTATTACAAGGAATGTAAACATTGTAATAGAAATAAAGGATGAAAGGTCCTCTTTATGGAGAGATCTGGGGTCTATAAGACCCCAAATCTCTTCTCTATCTTTTAAAGCAAATGATCAAAAACCCCTCCTCCAGCCTCTAAAAGAGATCCAGCAGCTAATTAGCCGCTCAGACTGCCTTCATGAGAAATAAAAGAGAAATCCCTGGCTGAAAAAAAAAAAAAGACGTTATAGCTGATAGCTTCAGTCATAGCCCCGGTAAACCACTTGCAAGCTGCATATCTGCTACATATACCCATATCACAACTCTGAAAGCATAGTATGAACCCCTTCTTCCTGCATAACTTTTCAAATATATTCAGTAGACAAGTGAGTTCAACTATTGGCCATAGAAATTCCTTTAAATAACAGGGAAGGCAGATCAAGCATCAGAGGAAAAATGCTATCACTTTCTTGTATCCTCACCAAAGTACTGTAAAGGAACTTTCATAAATAACATATGTACTTATAAATAATACAAGTATATTCCTTAGCTTTAAATGTGTTTTTGGAAGGTGGTCTATATTATTTTATGTTATTTATGATAAGCAGGTTGACACAATTTTGCCTCTAGTGTTTGATCTGCCTTCTCTTATATTTAACACACTTTCTATGGACAATAGTGGAGCTCACTTGTCTACTGAGTATATTTTTTTTTTGAAATTTTTTTTTTATTCATTTTTTAGGCATACAAATAACAACAGGCCACATTTGCGGCCGACAACAACCGACTATAACACAGTTGCCGGTGGACATTTACATACAAAAACACAGACATAAATTTAGAACTACACCCTCCCTCCCCCCCAAACAACGAAGCTTTTGCCCAGATATATACTGTCCAAGTTGGCCTCCAGACTGGAAGAAGGCACTAGGAGACACCGCACCCTCGCTGTCTAACAACTTGGGTCGTGATGCTTAATACCGTCAAAAACATGACCCGACTCCCCCCCCCCCAGCACTAAGGATCTCATATGAATAAAAATAACTCTCCCCCCTACAAGTGACCAGTTATCTTAGTTCAGAATTATCAATATTTCTCCTGTATGTTGGTCATATACATCCTCCTTTGTGGCCTCATACACCAATATCAATAGCTATGGGTTATCTGTAATTAGTCTCTACTGAGTATATTTAACAAGTTCTGCAGTAAGTAGGGGTTCATTCTATGCCCTCAGAGCTGTAGATATTGGTATATGTCAGCATATTGTAATGATAGTGGTGTTTTGATTTAATTAGTACATGCTGTGCCACCACCCTCTTACTGCATGCCTTGGTGCCTGCCCAGGGAGTTCCCCTACCTTTAGCCACATCAACAAGCTGAAGGTATGTACCACATTAGCCTATAGTGTTGTAATAACAATGCATAGACCCAAGAAGACTTATGTCCACAAACTCACCATTGTCATGGATTATAAATATACATTAGGATGTGTGTAATTAGAAATTAATATGTTACTCTGGGCAGTTGGTACTTATTTACTATTGCATAGTGGCCATATTTTTATGACTTTTGGGTCAAATTAGATTTTATCATGGTAATTTGCAAGAAATAAATTATGTGTAGGATTTTATATTTATATGAAATTGTGGCTGTTCCTAGTGATCCTAGTTGTTTATAGACACAAATGAAACATAGCAAGATATCAGCCACATAAGGGATTTACCCAGGACAGTCCAGACTGAGCCGTTTTAGCAGCTTCTAGCAGAAGTGCAACACTAAGACTAGGGTTGCCACCTTTTTTTCGAGCCATACCCGAACACTTCAGCATGGATTGGCATTTTTTTGTAGCATACACTATGAGAGTGTAAAATACCTGGGACACCTCTGTGTGCCCTAGGGGAGTAGTAATGCAGCACATGCAGCGGTGAACAGTGGGTGTAGCCAATTGCATATAGTGCAGGTGTGTGTAATGTGCAATATAGTGTATATAGTGCAGGTGTGTGTAATGTGCAATACAGCATAGTGTATATAGTGCAGGCGTGTGTAATGTACAATATAGTGTATATATAGTGCAGGAGTGTGTAATGTACAATATAGTGTATATGTGTAATGTTTGCTGGGGGAGCCTCCCAGTGTAATTTTGGGGGGTGGGAGGGGGGTCTCCTGGTGTGGTATGAGGGGGCAGGGGAGTCCTCCTGTAAGGCATTGGCTGAGGATAGTTAAGCTGTGCATGATACATGAGCCTAAGTATGTATGCGTATTGTATGGGGGGGATTGAGGACTGTATGTATGCATATTGTATGGTGGGGGGGTGAAGACTGTATGTATGCATACTGTATGGGGGGTGAGGACTGTATAAATGCATATTATATGGGGGAGGGGAGGACTGTCCTATGAACTCCTATGAACTTACAGTTTCTAGAATTTTCTCTAACCAATTACTCTTACAATTACCAATTACAATTACAGGTGCAGGAGGGTGAAGATGACAGGGGGTGGGGTGGTGAGAAACTAGCAGATGGGTGCAGGGGGATGAAGATGACAACAGGGGGTGGGGTAGGAAGCTGGCAAACAGGTGCATGGGGATGAAGATGACAGGGGGTGAGGTAGTGGGAAGCTGGCAGATGGGTGCAGGGGGATGAAGATAACAGGGTGGGGTAGGAAACTGGCAGACAGGTGCAGGAGGGTGAAGATCACAGGGGATGGGATAGGAAGCTGGCAGACAGGTGCAGGAGGGCGAAGATGACAGGGGGTGGGGTGGCTGGAAGCCGGCAGACGGGTGCAGGAGGGTGAAGATGACAGGGAGTGGGGTGGTGGGAAGCTGGCACACACACAGCTGCAGGGGGGTGAAGATGACAGGGGGTGGGGTAGGAAGCTGGCAGACAGGTGCAGGGGGATGAAGATGACAGGCGGTGGGGTAGGAAGCTGGCAGACAGGTGCAGGAGGGTGAAGATGACAGGGGGTGGGGTAGGAAGCTGGCATACAGGTGCTGGAGAGCGAAGATGACAGGGGGTGGGGTGGTGGGAAGCTGGCAGATGGGTGCAGGAGGGTGAAGATGACAGGGGGTGGGGTGGTGGGAAGCTGGCACACAGGTGCAGGGGGGTGAAGATGACAGGGGGTGGGGTAATGGGAAGCTGGCAGACAGGTTCAGGGGGGTAAAGATGACAGGGGCGGGGTGGTGGGAAGCTGCCAGACAGGTGCAGGGGGGTGAAGATGACAGGGGGTGGGGTGGTGGGAAGCTGGCAGGCGGGTGCAGGGGGGTGAAGATGACAGGGGGTGGGTGGTGGGAAGCTGGCAGACAGGTGCAGGGGGGTGAAGTTGACAGGGGGGTAATGGGAAGCCAGCAGACAGGTGCAGGGGGGTGAAGATGACAGGGGGTGGGTTGGTGGGAAGCTGGCAGACGGGTGCAGGGGGATGAAGATGACAGGGGGTTGGGTGGTGGGAAGCTGGCAGATGGGTGAAGGAGGATGAAGATGACAGGGGGTGGGGAGGGAAGCTGGCAGACAGGTGCAGGAGGGTGAAGATGACAGGGGGTGGGGTAGGAAGCTGGCACACAGGTGCAGGAGGGTGAAGATGACAGGGGTGGGGTGGTGGGAGGCTGTCAGGAGCGTTCAGTGGGATGAAGATGATAGGGGGTGGGGTGGTGGGAAGCTGGCAGGGGGATGAAGATGACAGGGGTGGGGTGGTGGGAAGCTGGCAGGGGAATGAAGATGACAGGGGGTGGGGTGGAAGAAGCCTGGTGCTCAATTATCCCCTGCTGATCAGAGCGGACTAGCCCCTGGTGAAAGGACCTAATGAATGGTGTTAACTGCCTATTTACACAAAGTATTGAATAAAAAAATAGAAACCTGGCTAAAAGACTGAATTCAGAGAGTAGTGGTTAATGATTCTTACTCTGAACTGTCTAAGGTTATCAGTGATGTACTCCAAGGTTCAGTGTTATTCCAATTACTTTTTAATAACTTTATAAATGATATTGGGTCTGGGATTAAAAGTACCATTTCAGTCTTTGCAGACGACACCAAACTATGCAGTGGAATAACATCCTTACAGGATGTCTCCAACTTACAAGCCGACCTCAATGCACTGTTTAATTTGTCCAACTATATGAAAAATGAGGCTTAATGTTGATAAATGTAAAGTTATGCATTTGGGGACTAATGCATGCATCATACATGCAACTGGGGGAGACCATAGTAGAGAAGAATCTGGGGGTTTTAGTAGATCATAAGCTTAATAATAGCATGATCAAAAATAAATAGAAAACACTGCGCTAACCAGTGGAATGAATGGAAGCTGCTGCATACAGTCTGACAAAAACAATGAACTAGTATATGGAAAAATGCAGCGCATGTACAAATGAACATATGTGTTTATAATGGTAAAACAGTGCTGAAATAAATAATTAACCACAGGTGAGTTAAAACAAAAACGTCCATAGATGGATGTGAATGTCCAACTGCACAGGAGGTGTAGGTACTCCAAGGGGTGGTGGTGATCTGATGGTTGTCAGAAGTCACCTGGCATCTTAAAACGACTTCCCAACAGGATGGGTCATTCAGAGAAAATGCAAAAAAGACTCTTACCGGATCCCGTGGATTCCCGTGTCAGCGACAGGGAATCGCATGCGCAGTTTGTCACCAATGACGTGGAATGGGAGATCTGGAATCGCCAATCCCTTGGGTTGTGGTCTGTATGGATCTCCGACAGCAACCGGATGGGTCCTCACACCGAACCGTCCAAGCGTGAATCAGGAGTTTCCAAAAGGTCACCAAAAGGAGCGGTTGGAGGTACTGGGCCTCATGCGGTGAATGTGAAAACAAAAAGAATATGCCTCCACATGGTGCAGATAAAAAAGGGTGTTTTTATTGACAAAAACAACCATAAACAAGTAAAAAACGTGATCACGATGCATAAAAACAAATGGGCAACAAGGAGAGTGGTATATGTACCCGACGCGTTTCGACCTAGGGGTCTTCAAAAGGGGCATAGACCACCCACTCCAGGTTGCCATATATATATAATAAAAATATCAAGAGAGGACCAATCACAATGAGTGAAAAAACAAGACATTTCATTGGGTGAGTACAATCACATGACTTGCTTAGATGACTAAACATGAAGATCGTACATGGTCTTTATAAATAAATAGATAACACTGAAGTGAAACCCAGGGAACTGTAGAAAGATCAACCAGCAGAGAAACAAACAACTGTAAGATCTCTCTAATGATGATAAAGCGCTTTTGGAAACTCCTGATTCACGCTTGGACGGTTCGGTGTGAGGACCCATCCGGTTGCTGTCGGAGATCCATACAGACCACAACCCAAGGGATTGGCAATTCCAGATCTCCCATTCCACGTCATTGGTGACAAACTGCGCATGCGATTCCCTGTCGCTGACACGGGAATCCACGGGATCCGGTAAGAGTCTTTTTTGCATTTTCTCTGAATGACCCATCCTGTTGGGAAGTCGTTTTAAGATGCCAGGTGACTTCTGACAACCATCAGATCACCACCACCCCTTGGAGTACCTACACATCCTGTGCAGTTGGACATTCACATCCATCTATGGACGTTTTTGTTTTAACTCACCTGTGGTTAATTATTTATTTCAGCACTGTTTTACCATTATAAACACATATGTTCATTTGTACATGCGCTGCATTTTTCCATATACTAGTTCATTGTTTTTGTCAGACTGTATGCAGCAGCTTCCATTCATTCCACTGGTTAGCGCGGTGTTTTCTATTTATTTTTGATACTGCTTTTGACTCCTTACACACCTGCAGCTTTCACTTAACCTCCAATTGAGTCTACACGCCCTCCTTTCTTATGGATGTGTTTGAATATAGGACTGCCAGGTCCCTTAACACTGAAGGTGTCTTCACCAATACCAACCCCAACTCTGAGATGAGTGGCATTTTTATCAGATTAAAAAATCTGATGATCAGTGAACTACACCTCCAGTGGGACACAGCGTTCCTTGAACAATACATCAAGGAACAGATGGTGCCCCGTGGTCTTAGATGGGATATTCATCCTCAACAGGATGAACTGGACCTTGAATCATGGTATAAGTATTTCAACGAAGTCAGCATTAAGTTGGTTACCTCGTTGAAAAGAAAAGGATCAGGTTGTCCCTTATAGATATAGAAATTAAAGAATTGAGGGACAAACTGATTCCTTTCAAGGCCTCCGCTGAATACATTGCACTTTCTAACAATTTAAGAAATGTTTTAGAAAAAGAAGAGAAGGACCAACGTAATAAAAAACAGAAAAAATACAATAGGGACTATACTGACTACACCACGCATTCAGTTTTCAATTGGCAGAAGAAGCTCAACCCTTCTTCTTCCTCTTGCAATGGGGAACCTACCAATATGGAAACTTCCACTGTTACTACGGCCCATACCGATAGAACGTTGGTTTACCAACCAATATCTCAACCAACGACCAAGGAGGTCATGGTTAAGAAACAAGGCCCTGAACAGGGTCCTTACCGACCCCCTCGAGGCCCCCCTCCATCTCGTGGACCAAGGGGGAAAGACCCTGGGTGGAGAGGTCCACCCAGGGGACACCCCATAGATCCACAACAGAGGAACAATACTAGGGCCCCCCCCCCCATACTATGGCCCCCCTCAGGGTTACCGTGTACCACAACATCCAAATCAGGAATATGGTTATCATACTCCTGTCCGGGTGAATAACCGTTTTACCCCCCTCGGAGAAAACACTCCTTATGAAGCACATCGAGACACCTATAGTTATTCTGAGAGAGATGAGGATTACTATCACAGATCCCCATACAACTATAATCAAAATCAGCCCGGTCCTAGTTACTCTTTGGATTTTCAGAGAACCATGGAGGGACATCCGGGACATACAGAAAGAAAAGAGGGTCCAGAGGGGGGAGGAGGGTACAATCCCAAAATAAAAAGAACATAAAAGGAAAAGGCATTTTTAATTTAAGTTCGGTCACTCTGACCGAGGCAGAGAAATCTGTCCTTGACAGAGGACTTAAATTCGTTCCGCCTAAACCCCTTAACAAATTCTCCACTTTCATTGATGTTCTCAAGTTTACACGTAAACTGAGCATACAAAGATACTTTCTCACTAAACCCTCTTTGGATTCACCAGCCAGGTGATCTCATCTACAACAACCCCCCTGGCTCCCGCCAATACACATACAGGTTCTCAACCCGTAGACTTTACCTCTTCCGATGTACAGGTTACACATTCAGGATTATCCAATCCATCTTTATTTAACCCCCCAGGTTCTCTAGCCCCCTCCATACAGGTTTTTAAAAATCTTGTTCTGGGGGATTTGGACAAACTAAACAAACAGAAAAAACATGTCTATGTTTAATCTGACATAAAAAAATGGTCTTAGATCTCTTTGTGAGAAAAAGAACCTTATAATCTGCCCAGCGGATAAGGGGGGCGGGATTGTAGTTCTTGATAAGGTTGATTACCTTAAAGAGATGTATAGAATCCTCAATGATTCGAACACTTACAGTCCCATTCCCACTGACCCTACTACACCTTTTAAAAAAGCCCTGGTTGAACTAATTGAGGAAGGTTATGCGCTGGGGATTTTAAACAAAAAAGAAAAAAGCTTTCTAGTCCCACAAGATTGACTCAGGGATTGACTCAGTCACGGCCCGTATTGGCAAGTATGTAGATTTTTATCTACAGCCGTTGGTTCGTTCCACTCAGTCATATCTTAAGGACACTAGGGACACCATAAAATTATTGGAACCAGTTTTTGTTTCCGAAGGGATGCTTCTAGTCACAGCGGATGTGGCGGCACTTTATACGTGCATCCCGCATCACTTGGGCTTCGAGGCGGTTGAGAAACACCTGTCTAGAGATAATAAGCTCCCTTCCCTTCAGCGCAATTTTATTATGCAATTACTCATATTCGCAACGGAACACAATTATTTCTGGTTCCAGAATCAATTCTTTTTACAGAAGAGGGGCGTGGCTATGGGGGCCAAGTTCGCCCCCAGCCTCGCCAACCTCTTCATGGCCCAGTGGGAAGAGGATGTCGTCTATGCGGCCCAGAGATCCGAGTTGATCCTCTGGGCCAGGTACATAGACGACGTCCTCTTCCTATGGGATGGTGACCGCACATCGCTTGATATTTTTATGACCAGTCTTAATACCAATGATAGAGGAATATCTTTGAGCTATGAGGCCAGCTCTACCAGTGTACATTTTTTGGACTTAGAAATATTTGTGGTGGATAAGCATCTTGAGTTCCGCACGTATTTCAAAGCCACGGACCGGAACGGATTTATTCCGCTTGACAGTTGTCATCAGGAGCAATGGCTCAAGTCTGTCCCCCGTAGCCAATTCTTGAGACTACGGCGTAACTGCACCAATGCTACTGATTTCCAGTTACAATCACAAGTTCTGAGAGATCGATTTATCGAAAAAGGTTACGATCCCAGACATCTAGATGAGGAATTCAATAGGGCACTATTCACAGATAGAGAATCCACCTTGATAGAACGCCCCAAATCCACAGTTGAACCTATGCACAAATGGTCTTTTTTCACTACTCATTCCATTTAGTCCAAACAAGTGAAAGCTATATTTAAGAAACATTGGAAAGTACTTTTAAATGATAATCTTCTTGGGTCAGTTCTTCCTGAACGGGCGGCTGTTGTATTCAGGGGAGCACGGTCCATTCAAGGACAGATTGCTTCGAATATAATAGATTCCCCCAAAAAAGTATCCTTTTTTCAGGAATGTCAGGGTTATTACCCCTGCCGTAGATGTAATGTCTGCCTCCACAACATCCGAGGCAGACAAAAAAGTACCACTTTCCAATCTACAGTCACTTCTCTTACCTACCAGATGAAACATTTTACAACTTGTACATCACAATACATTGTTTACCTGATTACTTGCCCCTGCCACAAACAGTATGTTGGTCGCACCATCAGGACTTTCTCTATACGAGTTAATGAACATGTGGCAGGTATCAAGAAAGGCAAGGATAAACATACAGTACCCCGCCATTATCTGGAATGTCACAATAAAGACCCGACGGGGACTTTATTCCAGGTGATCGACAAATTTGTCCCACATTGGAGAGGAGAATCCCGGCTTCGAGGGGTTTCACGCCTCGAGACCTATTGGATATGGGAGTTGAGGTCCTATTTCCCGTTTGGCTTGAACGTGGAGTGGGACCTCAACTCCTTTATTAATCAATCGTAATTCCCCCCTTTTTTACACACGCCCCCCCCCCCTTTTTTCACCACATTCACAATTTTTTACATATTTTTTATTGGGTGTACCTTAGAGGGTCATCTATTCACCCAATAGAAATTTGTCCATTTAGAATCGACCTATTCGGTCTATTTTAATGACTTTCAACACTCAAGGGATCACAATGATACCTGTGAGCTATTCACGTCACTTCTTTACACATTTCTTTATTTCCTTTAGACATTTTTTCATCATAACACATCTTATAATGTGTGTCCCCGATTTCCTGTCCACATAACTTTTAAGTTAGTTTTAACAAAATACATATGGATCACAAGTGATATGTGTGTGTCATTCAGGTCACCTCTTTACACATTTATTTATTTCATCAAGACGTTTTTCATCACAACACATTTCACCATGTGTGTCCCCAATTTCAATACACTTCCTGTCCACATAACCTTTATGCACATTTCCGGGTTATCAGGATTTGCTTTGCCCTATCACACACTTCTTTATGTATATTGAACCGGGACGCTGTTTGGCCACATTGAGCATCCGTCAGTTCCTGACGTTTGATTGCTGAGACGCTTGGTATGTCCGCGTCACGTCCTATCCCTCTGCTGTGTACGGATTGTAGGAACAGCAGAGCTGGGTCGGACGCCTGCTCTCTGATTGGCGGAACGAGTCACGTGAGAGGGAGACGCTAGACACGGACGTGACGTCATTCCCTCCACGGGCTTGACATGCGGATGTGCAGGGACAAAGGTCGGCTTATACACAGCGGCCTATTGGTTGCTCCATCCAATATTCTTTGTCTGCCCACTGGGGATTGGCTCCTCTGGCTGACAGGGCGGTACATTCTGCTGGACTGTCAGCAGAGGAGTGTTTTTTCATTAGGTCTTAATACAAAGCGCTTTATCATCATTAGAGAGATCTTACAGTTGTTTGTTTCTCTGCTGGTTGATCTTTCTACAGTTCCCTGGGTTTCACTTCAGTGTTATCTATTTATTTATAAAGACCATGTACGATCTTCATGTTTAGTCATCTAAGCAAGTCATGTGATTGTACTCACCCAATGAAATGTCTTGTTTTTTCACTCATTGTGATTGGTCCTCTCTTGATATTTTTATTATATATATATGGCAACCTGGAGTGGGTGGTCTATGCCCCTGTTGAAGACTCCTAGGTCGAAACACGTCGGGTACATATACCACTCTCCTTGTTGCCCATTTGTTTTTATGCATCGTGATCAAGTTTTTTACTTGTTTATGGTTGTTTTTGTCAATAAAAACACCCTTTTTTATCTGCACCATGTGGAGGCATATTCTTTTTGTTTTCACATTCACCGCATGAGGCCCAGTAACTCCAACCGCTCCTTTTGGTGACCTTTTGGAAACTCCTGATTCACGCTTGGACGGTTCGGTGTGAGGACCCATCCGGTTGCTGTCGGAGATCCATACAGACCACAACCCAAGGGATTGGCGATTCCAGATCTCCCATTCCACGTCATTGGTGACAAACTGCGCATGCGATTCCCTGTCGCTGACACGGGAATCCACGGGATCCGGTAAGAGTCTTTTTTGCATTTTCTCTGAATGACCCATCCTGTTGGGAAGTCGTTTTAAGATGCCAGGTGACTTCTGACAACCATCAGATCACCACCACCCCTTGGAGTACCTACACTTCCTGTGCAGTTGGACATTCACATCCATCTATGGACGTTTTTGTTTTAGCTCACCTGTGGTTAATTATTTATTTCAGCACTGTTTTACCATTATAAACACATATGTTCATTTGTACATGCGCTGCATTTTTCCATATATTAATAATAGCATGCAATGCCAAGCTGCAGTTTCCAAAGCAAGCCATGTCCTTTCTTGCATTAAGAGAGGTATGGACTCCAGAGAGAGATATATCATTTTTCCCCTGTACAAATCATTAGTAAGACCTCATCTGGAATATGAAGTTCATTTTTGGGCACCAATCCTCGAAAAGGATATTGGGAAACTGGAGAAAGTCCAGAGAAGGGAAACCAAGCTGATAAGAGGCATGGAGGACCTCAGCTATGAGGAAAGATTAGAGGAACTGAATTTATTCTCTAATGAGAAGAGGAGTTTAAGGGAGGATATGATCAACATGTATAAATACATAAGTGGTCCATATAGTGAACTTGGTGTTGAGTTATTCTCTTTAATGTCACCACAGAGGACAACGGGGCACTCTTTACGTCTGGAGGAAAAAATATTTAATCTCCAAATATGGAAAGATTTCTTCACAGTAAGAGCTGTAAAAATGTGGAATAGACTCCCTCCAGAGGTGGAAAAAAGGCCTGGATTTTTTCCTTAATGTACATAATATAAATGGGTACTGACATTTATAGGTAAAGTTGATCAAGGGAAAGCCTTATTGCCTCTCGGGGGATCAGGAAGGAATTTATTCCCCTGGTGTAGCAAATTGGATCATGCTTTGCTGGGGTTTTTCGCCTTCCTCTGGATCAACTATGGGTGAAGAATTGTGTATATGGGATTGTATGATTTTTTTTTTTTTTTTATTGGTTTAACTAGATGGACTTGTGTCTTTTTCAGCCCGACTAACTATGTAACTATGTTTTAAGAGTGTGTCAGGTACACTTCTTTCGGTAGGTAAAACAGTTCAATTGCTATGTAGTTCTTAAAAGTAGAACTCTAGCCAAAAATAACACAATTAAAACAAATAAAAACAAATAAAACAAATAAACACTGAAATAACAAAATCAGCTTTTGCTTAAAAGTTCACTTTCAATCCAGAGATTTTCTTTGCAGTATTTTATTGTCATTCAATGTCCTCCATCTGATGGCCAGCACCATTCAACCCACTTACCATGAGCCCAAGTTATCCTGGACCTGTCCCACCCTATGACTGACCAGCAAAAAGAAGGAGCAGCACAATAAAAAAAAACTAAAAAAAACTGACCTTTCCTCTCTTTCAGTACAAATCATTTCAGCATGCATCTTTGCATACGAACATGAAACCATTTTACATTCATCTTTTGCTTTTACAACATAATTACCATTTATGTCTATCTATCTATTATTTCTACTTCCTTGTACCAGTGAGGCACTGGTGAAGTAACTAAGGGCCCTTACAGATGCATCTTGGGAAGTTCCTGTCACATGTTTGAGGAGACAGACCCGAAGTTCTAGGCAGACTTCCATAAAGTAAAAGGGATTCATCAGTCTTTAGTGAAAGTGGCCACTGTAAGATATGAATGGGGATAAAAAGAAATCTGAGATGTGTAAAAAATAAAAAAAGCCTGCAATTATTTATACATTTCGGCTTGTGGGTTACCATTATTAAACATTTCTAAGGGTGCCCTTGCTGTTTTCCCTCACTCTTGCAACATTTGTCACCAGGACAGGTAGTAAACAAAATCTCCAAAGAGACACAAACAAAAAAAAAAGGAACTTTAATTTCTATGAGCCCCAAAACATGTTGGCATGGTAAAAAATATGCTGGTTGCATATTTTCATAAACACTGCTCTGCATTTCAGAGATATGAACAGGTCTTATTGATATGTATGATAGTTCAATGTTTTCTGCAGATTTTCTTTGGAAGCTGACTGCATTATATCACTGCTAAGATATGAATGATGCCACACATCACAGAACATAAAAACCCTCCATTTTAGTGCGTATCTCTGATCTGTGTTTTATTGTGTGTTAGTTCACATTTTGCTGCATTATGCTATACTAAAAGTGAAACATTACAGCAGATGCCAGTTACGCTTTTTTTATAGCAATAGGCTTGTATTTTATAATAAATTACATTAAAATTAATACATTTTATTTTAATAGGCTATTCATTTGTATCATTATTTTTTCCTGGAATTTTGATTTCAGCTAAAATAATGAAATGTACCTTTAAGACAATTGCAGCAACAGTGTGAATCCAGTCTAATTATGATGCAATTTAACGTGCCTACTTCACTGTGCTGAAGTTATAATCACTTAACTTTTTTTAAATTAAAACAATGCTCCATTTGTAGGATTGCTGAGTTTTCTAATTAAACAACTACAAGCAGTGTCCCCTGTGAAAGCAAAATGTATGTTTTTGTTTTGTAGGGAGCTACAGTAAGTTTTACTGCTGTCTGTGTCCCCGTTGACCCTAATTTTCTTCCCCAGGAACAGGGTTTCATAAGGACAGGAAATGATGGGATATGTTCTCCGATGAGGACAGAGACAACAGTCAAATCACATTTATTTTGTAGCATTAGAAGAGGTAAAAACATCTGACTTTTTTTTTTTTTATTAATTTCCATATCTTCTTGTCCAATTGACAAGGATCCTATTGATTAATTTGCTGTCAAGAAGCACGCTGATAGGAAGCGAAAGCGGCATGGGCCAAGAAACGGGCTCATCATTATTCTACTTCTTTCACTGTCCAGGACCAACTGGACTCAGAGAAAGTGGGTTGAATAATCCTGGTCATCAGACTGAGGACATCTAGCATCAGGAAAAGAGTACTGCAGGTGATGAAATCTTTGCATTGAAGCTGAATACTGCAGCAAAGGCTGGTTTTGTTATTTTGTTTTGGAACTTTAATGAGGTAAAACAACCTCAGTTAGGACATCATAAAAATGTTGCCATTCTTCAAGGGTTATAATGTATCATTATATTTAAACACTTTGACATTTGGCTGAAGTTGAAGGAGTCGCTGCAGTCGGGGGGCGTGACCGGATGTGAGACGCAATGATGGGAGAGAGTATGGAATAAGAGTGAAGCTGTATGTGGACTCCCTCCTATCCTCCTTCTTGAAGCGGAGACTGACTGACTGACCGATGGGAGAGCAGTGAGCACTGATTGATCTGGCTGGGCAGCTCCGAAGCAGAGCGGCAGAGAGGAAGCAGTGAATAGCTCCGGAAAAGCATGAGGGAACCTGAGTAGCCGAAAACAGCATGCACATCCCGCAATAACTTTGTGAAATCCCGCGAGAGCTGGGAGAGATTTTTTGAACCGAGGAACCTGGGAAGGAAATCGGCAAGCGGTGATCCCGATACACCCTGGGGGGCATTGTATGTTTTGAGAGCATATGGTGGAGGCACCGGAATATACCTGGGCCAGAACGTCGGAGCAACTCCTCTGGAGATCCCTGCGGAGACTCGTCCAAAGCAGCCAGGAGGACCCAAGAGCGGGCTCAGGTGGTGAGTGATGCTTGTATATATGCTATGCTCTGCTAGAGACTGGACCTGAGAAGATTGTATTGCATTGATCTACACTGAATTTGTTGAATTTTATGAACTGCAACGGAGCCTCTATACTGTGCTTTTGTTATTGGGGCTACAAGTATCCTAGCATTGAGCACGGAACTATTCGTTTTATGTACACTGCAAACCTGGTATCCTAACCCTCTGGTTTTTGAGTTTACAGCTTACACAGCTTATAATAGCACATAATACTCTTGAATAAACTGACCAGCACCTCCAGTGCTTGGTGCTATATATGCCTGGCTCACAGTGTCAAATCTCCAGAATATATCACCATCGCTTCAGTCTTATCTATATAATTAACACAATTCATACAATTAACCCAGGACTGTTTTAGGGGTTAGGAAAGGAGTATAATGAAGTCTATTTTCCTGTAAAATTCCCCAGCAGTATTCTGGGTGTTGGTGTCTGCAAACATCACCTTTCTGGGCAGTTTTTTTTTTGGAGGCCTATCGGTCGGTATGGCGGAGGGCAAAAATTAAATACAAATTAAATACAGATACTCCAGCTGGGAAGCTATTGTGCCCCTTGAACGTGGCCATCTGGTGCTCTCCTGTAATTATATTGAGAACGTGTTAAAGGCCTGGATGACCTTTTGCTAACTGGAGAATTCAAGATGCAAAGCCTACGCTCCTCTAAGGAGAAAAGCTCTCAGCAAACAGCGACAGCAGCCAAATTGGAACAATATACACACATACCCGCTCAGACCCCACCGAAGAAGGGGTCACAGACTAAAGCTCAACAGGGGGGCCCGCCAGATAGGAAAAGCCAGGGCCAGGGTCAGTCATCTACTTCAGCACCGCTGGCTCTGACAAAAACACTAATAAAAAACAGTAATAAAGGCTCAGGCCCGAGTGAACAAAATGCTATTATAGATATAATAGCCGAGCCTAGCTTACCCCTAGAGAAAGAACCAACATTGAAGAATGTACTTGGGGCAGTGAAAGCATGTAATGAATCGCTTAAAGATCTTTGTGACTGTCATGAAGCTTGGAATACGGAAGTATTTCCCTTTGATTCTATTACACAGTGGGGGGGACCTGCTGCCCTGTTTTAAGGCTAACCCCCTCCAGACGGCTCCATGGTCTGGATGGAAGGCATTGTTCTGTGTTTGACTGTTTGTTTATGTACTTTACCCCCTGGGGCTTCTCTGTGCCATTACACATATCAGTCCTCCTATTCAAGCTATCAGACCAATCTCTGCTGACCCTGTTTCAAGTCCTCATTTGCATGGACAAGAGGACCTGAGTGAAGACTAGAGTGTACTTTACAATTGACCAATAAAAAAGTGGTTGTTGGGGGCAGGGTGTTCAAACTGCTGTGTATAAAAGTGTGTTGTGTGCATCAATAAAAGGTGAGATTCCTGTTTGAACTTACATACAGCCTGCCTAGTGTTTGTTCTGAGCTATCACAACTGTATTTGAATGGCACATAGCCGTAGTTCGATTCCCGGAGCATCGGATGACCAAACCATCAGATGTTGCAATCTGATTCAATAGCCACAGAGGAGTGTCGGGAGAGTGAAACCGAGTGACCAGGGGCTCGTTACAGTGACCAAATGAAGGGAATAAAAGAGGACCTGATATTGGACTTACAAATAACAGCGGAGAGAACGACAGCCTTGGAAGGGAGGACTAGCCAGTTAGAAGATGATATATCCCCATTAATAAAAGAAGTGAAAAGTTTGAAGGAACAGATATCCAGACATGTGTCAAAAATGGAGGAGATGGAGAATAGGCTCCAAAGGGACAATGTGAGGATGGTGGGGCTATCTGAAAAAAGTGAGGGCTCTAACCCTATAGAGTTCCTAGAAAAGTGGCTGGTTAACCTTTTTGGAAAAGAGTCATTTACAACAATGTTCTCCATTGAAAGAGCACATAAAGTGCCCTTTAGGGCCCCGCCAGCAGGAGGATACCCTAGGCCACTTTTGATGATTTTTTTTAACTATAAGGATAAAGTGACATTGCTGCTGAAAGCAAGGGAGGCGGGAAATATTTTTTTCAATGGTATCAAGATATCATTTTACTCTGACTTCTCACCGGAACTTCAGAGACGTAGAGCAGAGTTTACACAGGCCAAGCGTTCCTTACAAAAATTTAAGCTGACCTATGCCCTTCTCTACCCGGCAAGATTATGTGTAACTGCGTTGGGGGTAACCCAAATTTATGACTCTCCGTCCGGAGTGGAGAAGTGGCTGGAAGAAAACAAGGAGAAACTATAGATAATCTGAAGGGGGGTGGGAGGTTGGAAAAGTATATAGATTGTATTGTTTGACGTGTTTTTTTTCTTTCTTTTTTTTTTTGGTAATATCTGTATGGGGGGAGGGGGGGGGGATTCACACAGCTGATGTATGGGGGGTGATGGTTGGGAGTGTATATGGGAGTAAAAATGAGGAGCAGGTAGTGTGGGAAACAGTCACTCAAAGGCCCCTAGGGGGTCACCTAGTTAGGTGGTTGGGGGCAGGGAGGGAGGTTGGGAGGGGGGAAGGGGGGAGTGGGGAGATGGTAGGTAACGTAAGAATTATGCAAAAATTTGCACAGGGGAAGCGTGGATACCACAACACGAAGGAATACTATAGGAAAATGCACTTGTTGGACGCAAAAAACACACAAAGTAACAATTATATATATAGGAAAATGGTGTTTGCAACGTACAGTATATGGAATTATTTTGGAAAGTATATGCACTTAAGTTTGTTATGATGGTTAAGTTGTTCAAACTCACAAAAGCTAATAGAAAAAAGATTGGGATATGGGACTCACAAGGTAAAATAATGGGAAATAGATCCGGGATAAGATACGAATTAGATATAAATTTAGTTTTGAATAGATATTCCTTACAATTTTTTATATATTTCCCATCTCTATATGCAAGCTAAAACAATTAATATAGGTTCCTGGAATGTTAGGGGGTTGGGGACTCCAGCTAAAAGAGTGGCAGTATTTTCCATGCTTGAGAGTTATGGGGTAATGCTGGCCTGTCTACAGGAAACACACCTATCTAAATATACTGTATATCAATTACAGAATAAGAAATACCAATGTCAGTACCACTCGGTATACTCTTCCTATAGCAGGGGGGTAAGTATCATGGTGAGAAATGGGGTGAATTTTTCCTGTAGACAGACCAGCATTGATGAAAATGGCCGTTATATCTTCCTGCACTGTTCAATTGATAATAGCATGTATATTGTGGCAAATATCTATATTCCTCCACCATTTAAAATGGATGTTATGTTTAAACTAAATGAATTTCTACTAGACAAAGAGGAAGTACCGATCATTGTAGTGGGGGACTTCAATGAAGAAGTGGGGCTAATAGATATACGGAGGGCCAGAAATCCGGGAGTCCAGCAATATTCTTGCTTTTCAGCCTCATATTCCACACTCTCTAGGATAGATATGGCCTTGGGAAATGACAGAGCTTTACAGGTTACAGAAAAGACCGTATATTGGCCAAGAGGGATATCAGACCACTCTCCATTAGTGATCACATTGAATTTAGGGGGGAAAAGAACCCAGAGAGAATGGAAAATAAACCCATACTGGTTTGAATCAATAAAAAAAACGGACAGGGTCCTCCCTAAATTGAGAGAATTTATAGAATTTAATGAAGGTACTGTGGCGGCTGGGATACTATGGGACACCTTGAAGGCTTTTCTTAGAGGTGTCCTAATACCGCAGGTGGCCAAATATAATAAAGACGCTAGGATATGGGAGGTAAATATCCGAAGGGAGGTGTTAGAGGCCGAAAATAATTATACAATAGATCCAACACCCGGGAGAGAAAAAATGTGGTTAGATAAACAAGACTATAAGATAGCAATTAAGCAGAAAGTCGAGACTAGAAGACTCCTTCAACGGCAGTCCTCTTTTGCAGAGGGGGAGAGTGTAGGAAGGATGCTGACACAGTTGGTGAAGTCCAACCCCCCACCATCTACTATCCTCTCCATCAGATCTCCTGGAGAAGAGATTATATCTAGTACCACAAAGATAGTGCAACTATTTAGGACATATTATATAAACCTCTATACAGTACAGAAAAGGGGTGTAGAGGGCGTAATGGAGGATTTCCTGGGATACTTGGTAATTCCGGACATTACACAGGAGGTAAGAGAGGATTTGGAAACCCCAATAACACTTGTAGAACTCCAGCAGGCAGTAGCTAGTATGGCAAACCAAAAATCACCTGGGCCAGATGGGCTTTCGATTGAGGTGTATAAATACTATGGAGATATATTAATCCCGAAATTGCTAAAAACACTGGGTGGGGCAGCTAGGGAGGGACGATTGCCCGCCTCAATGTTAGAGGCAACTATTATAGTCTTACAGAAAGAAGGGAAGGATCCCTTAGACGTAACTGCATATAGGCCTATTTCTGTCTTATGCTCTGACGCCAAAATCTTGGCTAAGGTTTTGGCTACTAGGCTTAATAGAATTATTCCAAAACTGATCCCCCCAGATCAGACTGGATTTATATCCAACAGATCCACAAGTATGAATATTAGAAGGGCATTTTTAAACTTACAGACCCCAATGGAGAACTAGGGATCAAAGCGGTATTATCACTGGATGTGACTAAAGCTTTTGATAGCGTAGAGTGGGGATATATTTGGAGGGTGTTGGAGAAATTTAGATTTGGTCCCTCCTTCACCGGTTGGATAAAAATGCTCTATAAAAGGCCCAGTGCTAGACTTAAAATTAATAATGACCTTTCAGATAAGATAGAACTGGAGAGGGGAACGAGACAGGGGTGCCCACTGTCACCACTGCTCTTTGCATTAGCAATGGAACCTTTGGCTATCTCCATAAGAGCAAGCTCTGAGATAAAGGGCTTTCAGAGGAAAATGGAGGAAGAAAGAATCACGTTATACACGGACGACATATTGCTCTTCCTGGGAGATACAGGGCATTTACTGATAAAAGCAATGAGCATAGTGGAGGAATTTGGTAGTTTTACAGGGTTAGCGATAAACTGGGAGAAATCTGAGCTTCTACCGGTAGACTCCATTAGTGATCCAGTGATTCCAGGAATACCCCAATTGGCGGTTGTGGATACATTGAAAAGACCCTAACCAATATATTACTAAAAACCTTATTCCTCTGTTAGCCAAATTTAAACAAAAATTGGGCATTTGGAAACGGTTTCCACTATCAGTAGCAGGAAGATGTAGTTTAATAAAAATGATATGGATGCCACAATTGCTGTACGTACTACATAACTCCCCTGTTTGGATATCCAAGAACTGGTTTAATAAAATTGAGAGCCTTTTTAGGGAGCTAATATGGAAAGGGGGACAAGCAAGGATCCGACTCCGTACACTTCAACTCCCGGTGCGGGGAGGTGGATTTGCGCTACCCCACCCGAGCGTTATTTTTTGTCATCACAGTTGCAGCAGTTAACGGGCTGCGCTGTCCCGAATGGCGGTACCCCTAATGGAAGAATAATACTAACAGGTGCTCTACATAATACAATAATTGAAGCATTGGAGGCGGATTCCTTCTGCTATAGATATCCAACAATTAAAATGATAATTAAAATATGGAAAACGGTTAAAAAGCAGATGAGATATAATGGGTTTACTGAATACACACCCCTTTGGTGCAATAGTAATCTGCAGGAAATCCTCCAGATAGGAAAAGTCAGAGAATGGGAAAAACGAGGTATCAAAATGCTAAGACAACTCTATGTGGGTAATATTTTTAAAAAATTCCCGGAACTGAAAAGTGAATTCAACATACCGCAGTCCACATTCTTCACCTGCTTACAGCTTAGGCATGCCCTTGAAGCCCAATTCTGGATACAACCCTTGGAATGGAAAGAAACACCCCTTTTTCAAAGTTTACTTCAGGTAGGCTCCGCTAAGGGTCTAATATCTGAAATATATGGGCAAATAAGTAAAAAAGCTAACGGTGAGGGGGAACTCCACACTGTAAGAGTAAGATGGGAAGAGGACATAGGGGCAATAACACGGGAGCAGTGGAGGAGAATCCTGGAAATGGGACCGGTGGTAACGGTCTCTACCCGACAGAAGATATCTCACCTGATGTTGTTAAATAGAGCTTATTATACCCCCAAGCGGCTGTTTAAATTTAGGAAAAGATCTGATGATAAATGCCCCAGATGTCAGGGGACTGGCGATCTTGTACATATGTTGTGGAGATGCCCCAAGCTGTTCCGATATTGGGAAGGAGTGATCAACACCATGAAAGATACATTCGGAACCACATTAGAGATGGAGCCCATAGTATGTATACTGGGGTATAGGAGGGAACGGGGAGAGAGGAAGAGTACTACTATAGCAATTATGAGATGTTTGTTTCAAGCTAGGAAAATGATTGCATGGGGATGGCAATCGAAGGCTCCCCCTACAGTTAGAGACTGGATCAGGACAATAAATGAGACCTTATGTAGAGAAAGAGTAGTGTATACAAAGAGAGGTAATTTAAAGGAAATTGACAGGATGTGGAGGCCCTGGCTGGGAAAAATAGGTCCCCCCGTTTAAAGTGTAAAGTCCCCCCCATTTAGACATAAGCTCATCTAAAGGGGAGGAGGAGGGTTGGAAAATAGGGGTGGAATTAAGGTCTAATATTAATTTTATAATATTGGAAGTGCGTGAGGATGGGGGGTGAGGTTGTTTCCTTGCCCAGGTGTTTTTTATTTATCTATTTGTCTTCTCTTAGTATAATGTATTCCCATTCTTGCCTATTTATTTATCTTACTATATAGATACGACTAGGCCTATTTGTATCCTTTCTTCTCTCCTTTTATTTTTACTGAAATGTTAAAGTTCTGAAAATTGAATAAAGAATAAAATTTAAAAAAAAAAGTTGAAGGAGTCAGTTTTGTTGGTTTCTAGCAAATAAAGAGTTAACACCGACCATTGCTTAAAATGACGCATATTTACAAGACTAAACAAGTTTCTTCTTTAGGCTACTTTTTACATGTGATACTTAAGCTGGCTATAAGGATGTTAATTGCTGTGATACCAGAAGTGACACTCATAGGCAATACAGAGAAATGTAATACCCATGAAACAGTGTTAGAAGTGTGAAATGTCTGCAATAAGTTAATTGGTGTTATAAAAGAAAAAAAAAAAATCTAACATGAGAAAATATAAATTTGTCAAACATTCGGATACTGGCATTGACTTGAAATAGGAAAGCAAGAAAAAAAAAACTGTACTGTAATTAATTGTCAGAGTCTGTCTACAGTCTTGGCTGGATTCCAGTAATATGACCCAACTTTTTCTATGCCACCTCCATAAATGCAGATCTTTGCAGCATAAATTAAATCTATTCACAATCTGCCTGCCTTCCTCAGAGAATCTTGAGTCCCTCACATTTGCATTCACATTGAAATATGTGCAATTTCCCTATGATAATGTAAAAATATATGTCCAGCCAAAACTTTGCTTTTTAGTTTTGGATAGTACCCCTGTCAGGTTTTTACTATTACACAGGGCTTCGTTAGAGAGATTTTACTTCATTGTTACCATGGCAGAGTAGAGAAGCACAATGTAAGCTTATCATTGCTATTAAAAGGGTAAGCATAGTTTAAAGTCAATGTATGAGATTATAAAGTTTAATTACAGACCCACACGTATTATTCACAACAGATAAAAGGATATGGCCCAAAAAAAAAAGATCACTTCAATTGTGGTTTATTGCACCCCGACCCCCAACCACTAATATCAATATACTCAGCTTATAAATAACAAGCTAAATATATTAATAAAAGTGAAAAGAACACAGTGATACCACCATGAAGAAGTTTAAATATATTATCAGGGCTCTGCGTGAAACATTACATTACTTACAATTATTGTATAACATAATGGACATACTTGAAAATCAGTGGCGGCTGGTGGTATATTTCTGGGGGGGGGGGGGGCGCCAAACAATGTACTCACAGCCACCTGCCCCCGGCTGGTTGGGTCACCCACTAGCCCCCCCCCGTCGGTCGGTCACCAGCCCCACACTTACCTCATCTATCAGGCAGCACTTCCTCTGGGCGGCGGGCGGCGGCTTCCCCTGCATCTCCTCCTCCTCAGCATCACGGCGGCTTCCACTATGTGTCTCCTCCCTCCTCCTCATAAGAGGCCAATAGGATCGCTTCTCCTTTCGTCCAATACCGCCCCGCTGATATCTTCTACTTTTTCATTGTGGTGATACTAGTTTAATGTTTTTGTTTTTTTAATACATTTTTTTCACTGTGGCTTAGGGCTCATGTACACTGTAGCTAAAAAAAAAAGAAGCTGCCTTTACAGACATTTGACCTTCTATTTGAGCTTGAAGAAGGTTGTGCTTTTTTATGCTTTGTGCACATTTTTAAGCTTCTTCGAGTTCCCTTGAGCTTCTTTGAGTTTTTTTGAGCATAAGTGGGGTTTTTTTTTTTACAAACCCTCCTAGATAGTATTTTCCTAACCACTGTATAAATAAAACAAAAAGCTGGAACAAATGTTTTCAAGCTTCTTTGAGGTTTTTTTTAAGCTATTTTGAGCTTTCTTGAGCTCTTTAAGTCATAGCTCCTCTCAAAAAATGTGCGTATTTTTACATAGTTACATAGGTACATAGTTGGGGTGTGCGTTTATGTCAATAGTACATTGTATATCCCTGTATGTTGTGGTCGTTAAGGTGCCCATCTAATAGTTTTTTTAATTATCGACGCTCCCTGCTGATACCACTGCTTGTCGAAGAGATTTCCACATCCTTACCGCTCTGACAGTAAAGAACCCTCAACGCAGTTTAACCACTTAAGGTCCAAGCCTCTTTTTTACACTTGTTGTTTACAAGTTAATTTTTTTTTTTTTTTGCTAAAAAAATTACCCCCAAACATTATATATTTTTTTAATATATACCCTAGAGAATAAAATGGCGGTCATTGCAATACTTTCTGTCACACCGTATTTGCGCAGCGGTCTTACAAGCGAACTCTTTTTGGAATACATACACTTTTTTGAATAAAAAAATAAGACACCAATAATGTTAGCCCAATTTTTTTTATATTGTGAAAGATAATGTTACCCTGAGTAAATTGATACCCAGCATGTCACGCTTCAAAATTGCGCCAGCTTGTGGAATGACAACAAACTTTTACCCTTAAAAATCTTTATAGGCGATGTTTAAAAATTTCTACAGGTTACCAGTTTTACCTTACAGAGGAGGTCCAGTGTTAAAATTATTGCTCTTGCTCTAACGATTGCGGCAATACCTCACATATGTGGTTTGAACACCGTTTTCATAAGCGTTCGCCTCTGCGCACAAACTCGTTGGGACGGGGCTTTTTAAAAAAATGTTGATGGGGACAAGGGCCTTATTCCGACAAACCCTGGCCGGTGGTTGTCAGGGTCTGCGGGGGGCTTTTTGGAATATGGAAGCCCCCTTTCACAAGGGGGCCCCTAAATCCTGGCCCCCCTCACCCTACAGTATGTGATAAAGTATGGGGTACAATGTACCCCAAAAAAGGGTCAAAAATAAAAACAGGTTTTTGACAAAGTAATTTATTAAAGCAGCTGTGGCATCTCTTCTCCTAGAGATTTCTTCACCCTACGGCTAAGTCTTCATCCTCCGGTTCTTCTCCCTCCGCTGTCTTCTCCCTCTGCCGGTTCTCCTTTTTCCACTGTCTTCTCCCTCTGCCACTTCTCCTCTATCCACTGTCTTCTCCTTTTGTTCTTCCCTCGATGCTCTCCTGACGCTCTCTCCAGCTGTAATGCTAGGGCCACCATGTGCCATTACTTATATAGCCATTGGGGAAGGACCACCTGGTGATGTCCTCGGAGGCCCCACCCTGTTGTGATGTCACCGCCCCATCATGCCCTGAGAGGCAATCAGATTTTCCCTGCATCAACTTTATCTATAAATGTCAGTACCCAGTTATATTACAGTACCCCTTGAAAAGTTCCGCATTTTGTCATGTTACAACCAAAAACGTAAGTGTATTTTATTGTGATTTTATGTGATACACCAACACAAAGTGGCACATAATTGTGAAGTGGAAGGAAAATGATGAATGGTTTTCCAAATGTTTTACAAATAAATATATGAAAAGTGTGGCATGGATTTTTATTCTGCCCCCTTTACTCTGATACCCCTAACTAAAATCTAGTGGAACCAATTGCCTTTAGAAACCTAATTAGTAAATAGAGTCCACCTGTGTAAAATTTAATCTCAGTATAAATACAGCTGTTCTGAGAAGCTCTCAGAGGTTTGTTAGAGAAGCTTAGTGAACGAACAGCATCATGAACAAGGAACACACCAGACAGGTCAAGGTTCAAGTTGTGGAGAAGTTTAAAGCACAGTTAGGTTATAAAAAAATATCCCAAGCTTTGACCATCTCACGGATCACTGTTCAATCCATTATCCGAAAATAGAAAGAGTATAGAACAGCTGCAAACCTACCAAGACATGGCCGTCCACCTAAACTTACAGGTCAGGCTAATCAGAGAAGCAGCCAGGAGGCTCATGGTAACTCTTGAGGAGCTGCAGAGATCCACAGCTCAGGTAGGAAAATCTGTTCACAGGACAACTATTATTCGTGCACTCTACAAATCTGGCCTTTATGGAAGAGTGGCAAGAAGAAAGCCATTGTTGAAAGAAAGCCATAATAAGTCCCATTTGCATTTTGTGAGAAGCCATGTGGGGGACACAGCAAACATGTGGAAGAAGGTGCTCTAGTCAGATGAGACCAAAATTTAACTTTTTGGCCTAAAAGCAAAACACTATGGGGTTGATTTACTAAAGGCAAATAGACTGTGCACATTGCAAAGTGCAGCTGCATGAGCAGGAGCTCTGCTGACTTTCATCATCCAATCATGTGCAAGCAAAAAGGCTGTTTTTTAAATTTTCCTTGCACGTGATTGGGTATTCTTTGCAAAGTGAAGCTTTGTGCATGTTGATCATACCCCCCCCCCCCTTAATCTCCTCTTCTCAAGAGAGAATAAATTCAGTTCCTCCTATTTTTTCCTCATAGCTGAGCTCCTCCATGCCTCTTATCAGTTTGGTTGCCCTTCTCTGCACTTTCTCCTGTTCCCCGTTATCCTTTTTGAGAACTGGTGCCAAAAACTGAACTGCATATTATAGATGAGGTCTTACTAAAGATTTGTACAGGGGCAAAACGATATCTCTCTGGAGTCCATACCTCTCTTAATACAAGAAAGTCTTTGCTCACTTTGGAAACCGCAGCTTGGCATTGCATGCTATTATTAAGCTTATGATCTACCAAAACCCCCAGATCCTTCCCCCACTATGGGTTCCCCCAGTTGAACTCCCCTAGTATGTATGATGCATGCATATTCTTAGCCTCCACATGCATAATTTTACATTTATCAACATTAAACTTCATTTGCCACACAGTTGCCCAATTAAACAGAGCATCGAGGTCGGCTTGTAAATTGGAGACAACCTGTAAGCATGTTATTCCACTGCATAGATTGGTGTAATCTGCAAACACTGAAATGGTACTTTTAATCCCACACCCTATATCATTTATAAAGATATAAAAAAGTAAGGGTCCCAGCACTGAACATTGGGGTACACCACTGATAACCTTAGACCATTCAGAGTAGGAATCATTAAGCCGTGTGTGGGGAACTGTGTCAAGCGCTTTTGCAAAATCTAAGTATACCATGTCCACAGCCACCCCTCTGTCATATTTTACTTACCTCTTCATAAAAAGAAATCAGGTTTGTTTGACAACGTCTGTCTTTCATGAATCCATGCTGCCCGTTGCTTAAAATATTTTTTTCCAGTTAATTCCAATTTTTTTTTAAATAACCAAACTAATTTATGTGGTATTGTATTAAAATTTCCAGTATCTTCCTGACTATAGAAGTTAAACTAACAGGTCTATAGTTATTTGGTAAAGACTTTGATGCTTTTTTAAATATGGGCACCACATTGGCCCTACCATTCCAGTCATTAACGAGTCCCTAAAAATTAGAAACAATGGCTTTAAGATGACAGAGCTCAATTCTTTTAGGATCCATGGGTGGATGCCATCTGGTCTAGTGCTTTATCCACCTTTATTCTGTCAAAATATTTCTGGACCATATCACTTTTGAGCCATTGTGGATCATTTGGGGCTGTGTCAATACCATCCCCATTATGGGAATGAGCTCCCCATGCTCCTTTGGATACACAGAGCTGAAGAAAGTATTAAAATGCTTGGCCACGGGGCAAACCCCCTTCCTAACCAGACCAATTTTCAGCTTTCAGTGCTCTCACATTGTGAATGACAATTACTCATTCATGCAAAACTATACCAATATGACATTTTTGTCCTTGTTTTCACACAAATAGAGCTTTCTTTTGGTGGTATTTAATCACTGCTGGGTTTTTCATTTTTTGCGATATAAATGAAAAAAGACCAAAAATTTCTGTTATAAAATTTTGCAAATTAGTAATTTTTCTTCATAGATTTTGGCCAAAATGTATTCTGCTACATATCTTGGGTAAAAATAACTCAAATAGGTGCATATTATTTGGTCTTTGTGAAAGTTATAGATTCCACAAGGTTTGTGCCAATCATTGAAAATTGATCACACCTGATCACACCTGTTGTACTGATGGCCTATCTGATTTCTTGAGACCCTAACAAGTCAGGACAGTACAAATACCCCCCAAATGTCTCCTTTTTAGAAAGTAGACAGTTCAAGTTATTTGGTAAGAGGCATGGTGAGTTTTTTGAAGTTGTACTTTTTTCCCACAATTCTTTGAAAATTTAAGATTTTCTTTTTTTTCCACAAAATTGTCATATTAACCACTTGCCGACCGCCTCACGCCTATATACGTGAGCAGAGCGGCACGGGCAGGCAAAATCACATACCTGAAACGTGATTGCCTTCCTGCGGGTGGGGGGTCCGATCGGACCCCCCCCCCGGTGCCAGCTGCGGTCGGCATTTGGCTGGGAGCATTGAGAGACGAGGGGGAGGCCATCCGATCGTGGCCCCCCCCTCGCGATCGCTCCCAGCCAATGAGAAACATCCCCTGCCTCTGTATAGTACACAGAGGCAGAGGATGTGATGTCATCTCTCCTCGGCTGGCCAGTTTCCGTTCCAGCACCGAGGAGAGATGACATGTAAGTGCACCAAACACACACACACACACACAGTAGAACATGCCAGGCATACATTACACCCCTGATCCCCCCCCCGATCGCCCCCCGATCCCCCCCAATCACCCCCCCCTGTCACAAACTGACACCAAGCAGGTTTTTTTTTTTTTTTTCCTGATTACTGCATAGTGTCAGTTTGTGACAGTTAGCAGTGGTAGGACAGTTAGTGTTACCCCCCTGTAGGTCTAGGGTACCCCCCTTACCCCCCCTAATAAAGTTTTAACCCCTTGATCACCCCCCCTCACCAGTGTCGCTAAGCGATCATTTTTCTGATCGCTGTATTAGTGTCGCTGGTGACGCTAGTTAGGGACGTAAATATTTAGGTTCGCCGTCAGTGTTTTATAGCGACAGGGACCCCCATATACTACCTAATAAATGTTTTAACCCCTTGATTGCCCCCTAGTTAACCCTTTCACCGCTGATCACCATATAACCGTTACGGGTGACGCTGGTTAGTTTGTTTATTTTTTATAGTGTCAGAGCACCCGCCGTTTATTACCGAATAAAGGTTTAGCCCCCTGTAGGTCTAGGGTACCCCCCTTACCCCCCCTAATAAAGTTTTAACCCCTTGATCACCCCCTGTCGCCAGTGTCGCTAAGCGATAATTTTTCTGATCGCTGTATTAGTGTCGCTGGTGACGCTAGTTAGGGACGTAAATATTTAGGTTCGCCGTCAGTGTTTTATAGCGACAGGGACCCCCATATACTATCTAATAAATGTTTTAACCCCTTGATGGCCCCCTAGTTAACCCTTTCACCACTGATCACCGTATAACCGTTACGGGTGACGCTGGTTAGTTTGTTTATTTTTTATAGTGTCAGGGCACCCGCCGTTTATTACCGAAAAAAGGTTTAGCCCCCTGATCGCCCGGCGGTGATATGCGTCGCCCTAGGCAGCGTCAGATTAGCGCCAGTACCGCGAACACCCACGCACGCACCGTACACGCACCGTACACCTCCCTTAGTGGTATAGTATCTGAACGCATCAATATCTGATCCGATCAGATCTATACTAGCGTCCCCAGCAGTTTAGGGTTCCCAAAAACGCAGTGTTAGCGGGATCAGCCCAGATACCTGCTAGCACCTGCGTTTTGCCCCTCCGCCCGGCCCAGCCCAGTCCAGCCCACCCAAGTGCAGTATCGATCGATCACTGTCACTTTTTTTTGTAGCGTTTTGGTGAACTGGCAAGCACCAGCGCCCTAGTACACCCCGGTCGTAGTCAAACCAGCACTGCAGTAACACTTGGTGACGTGGCGAGTCCCATAAGTGCAGTTCAAGCTGGTGAGGTGGCAAGCACAAGTAGTGTCCCGCTGCCACCAAAAAGACAAACACAGGCCCGTCGTGCCCATAGTGCCCTTCCTGCTGCATTCGCCAATCCTAATTGGGAACCCACCGCTTCTGCAGCACCCGTACTTCCCCCATTCACATCCCCAACCAAATGCAGTCGGCTGCATGAGAAGCATTTTCTTTATGTCCTCCCGAGTACCCCTACCCAACGAACCCCCCCCCCCCCAAAAAAAAAGATGTGTCTGCAGCAAGCGCGGATATAGGCGTGACACCCGCTATTATTGTCCCTCCTGTCCTGACAATCCTGGTCTTTACATTGGTGAATGTTTTGAACGCTACCATTCACTAGTTGAGTATTAGCGTAGGGTACAGCATTCCACAGACTAGGACACACTTTCACAGGGTCTCCCAAGATGCCATCGCATTTTGAGAGACCCGAACCTGGAACCGGTTACAGTTATAAAAGTTACAGTTACAAAAAAAAAGTGTAAAAAAAAAAAAAACACAAACAAAAATAAAAAAAAATAGTTGTCGTTTTATTGTTCTCTCTCTCTCTATTCTCTCTCTATTGTTCTGCTCTTTTTTACTGTATTCTATTCTGCAATGTTTTATTGTTATTATGTTTTATCATGTTTGCTTTTCAGGTATGCAATTTTTTATACTTTACCGTTTACTGTGCTTTATTGTTAACCATTTTTTTGTCTTCAGGTACGCCATTCACGACTTTGAGTGGTTATACCAGAATGATGCCTGCAGGTTTAGGTATCATCTTGGTATCATTCTTTTTAGCCAGCGGTCGGCTTTCATGTAAAAGCAATCCTAGCGGCTAATTAGCCTCTAGACTGCTTTTACAAGCAGTGGGAGGGAATGCCCCCCCCCCACCGTCTTCCGTGTTTTTCTCTGGCTCTCCTGTCTCAACAGGGAACCTGAGAATGCAGCCGGTGATTCAGCCAGCTGACCATAGAGCTGATCAGAGACCAGAGTGGCTCCAAACATCTCTATGGCCTAAGAAACCGGAAGCTACGAGCATTTTATGACTTAGATTTCGCTGGAATGTAAACAGCGCCATTGGGAAATTGGGGAAGCATTTTATCACACCGATCTTGGTGTGGTCAGATGCTTTGAGGGCAGAGGAGAGATCTAGGGTCTAATAGACCCCAATTTTTTCAAAAAAGAGTACCTGTCACTACCTATTGCTATCATAGGGGATATTTACATTCCCTGAGATAACAATAAAAATGATTTAAAAAAAAAAAATGAAAGGAACAGTTTAAAAATAAGATAAAAAAGCAAAAAAATAATAAAGAAAAAAATAAATAAATAAAAAGCACCCCTGTCCCCCCTGCTCTCGCGCTAAGGCGAACGCAAGCGGCGGTCTGGCGTCAAATGTAAACAGCAATTGCACCATGCATGTGAGGTATCACGGCGAAGGTCAGATCGAGGGCAGTAATTTTAGCAGTAGACCTCCTCTGTAAATCTAAAGTGGTAACCTGTAAAGGCTTTTAAAGGCTTTTAAAAATGTATTAATTTTGTTGCCACTGCACGTTTGTGCGCAATTTTAAAGCATGTCATGTTTGGTATCCATGTACTCGGCCTAAGATCATCTTTTTTATTTCATCAAACATTTGGGCAATATAGTGTGTTTTAGTGCATTAAAATTTAAAAAAATGTGTTTTTTCCCCAAATAATGCGTTTGAAAATCGCTGCGCAAATACTGTGTGAAAAAAAAAAAATGAAACACCCACCATTTTAATCTGTAGGGCATTTGCTTTAAAATAATATATAATGTTTGGGGGTTCAAAGTAATTTTCTTGCAAAAAAAAATAATTTTTTCATGTAATCAAAAAGTGTCAGAAAGGGCTTTGTCTTCAAGTGGTTAGAAGAGTGGGTGATGTGTGACATAAGCTTCTAAATGTTGTGCATAAAATGCCAGGACAGTTCAAACCCCCCCCCAAATGACCCCATTTTGGAAAGTAGACACCCCAAGCTATTTGCTGAGAGGCATGTCGAGTCCATGGAATATTTTATATTGTGACACAAGTAGCGGGAAAGAGACAAATTTTTTTTTTTTTTTTTTGCACAAAGTTGTCACTAAATGTTATATTGCTCAAACATGCCATGGGAATATGTGAAATTACACCCCAAAATAAATTCTGTTGCTTCTCCTGAGTACGGGGATACCACATGTGTGGGACTTTTTGGGAGCCTAGCCGCGCACGGGACCCCGAAAACCAAGCACCGCCTTCAGGCTTTCTAAGGCCGTAAATTTTTGATTTCACTCTTCACTGCCTATCACAGTTTCGGAGACCATGGAATGCCCAGGTGGCACAAACCCCCCCCCAAATGACCCCATTTTGGAAAGTATACACCCCAAGCTATTTGCTGAGAGGTATAGTGAGTATTTTGCAGACCTCACTTTTTGTCACAAAGTTTTGAAAATTGAAAAAAGAAAAAAAAAATTTTTTTTTCTGGTCTTTCTTCATTTTCAAAAACAAATGAGAGCTGCAAAATACTCACCATGCCTCTCAGCAAATAGCTTGGGGTGTCTACTTTCCAAAATGGGGTCATTTGGGGGGGGTTTGTGCCATCTTTGCATTTTATGGCCTTCAAAACTGTGATAGGTAGTGAGGAGTAAAATCAAAAATGTATGCCATTAGAAATCCTGAAGGTGGTGCTGGGTTTTCGGGGCCCCGTACGCGGCTAGGCTCCCAAAAAGTGCCACACATGTGGTATCCCCGTACTCAGGAGAGTCATTATTCAATCACTTGGGACAAAAAAAATAAATATTCAATGGGCTCAACATGCCTCTCAGCAATTTCCTTGGGGTGTCTACTTTCCAAAATGGGGTCATTTGGAGGCGTTTTGTACTGCCCTGCCATTTTAGCACCTCAAGAAATGACATAGGCAGTCATAAACTAAAAGCTGTGTAAATTCCAGAAAATGTACCCTAGTTTGTAGACGCTATAACTTTTGCGCAAACCAATAAATATACGCTTATTGACATTTTTTTTACCAAAGACATGTGGCCGAATACATTTTGGCCTAAATGTATGACTAAAATTTAGTTTATTGGATTTTTTTTATAACAAAAAGTAGAAAATATCATTTTTTTTCAAAATTTTCAGTCTTTTTCCATTTATAGCGCAAAAAATAAAAACGGCAGAGGTGATCAAATACCATCAAAAGAAAGCTCTATTTGTGGGAAGAAAAGGACGCAAATTTCGTTTGGGTAGAGCATTGCATGACCGTGCAATTAGCAGTTAAAGCGACGCAGTGCCGAATTGTAAAAAGTGCTCTGGTCAGGAAGGGGGTAAATCCTTCCGGGGCTGAAGTGGTTAACAGGTTATTTCTCTCACACAGCATATGCATACTTGCAATTACACCCCAAAATACATTCTGCTACTTCTCCTGAGTATGGCAATACCACATGTGTGATACTTTTACACAGCCTGACCACATACAGAGGCCCAACATGCAAGGAGCACCATCAAGCGTTCTAGGGATATAGATTACACGTATAATTTCTAGACTACCTCGTATGCTGCGTACACACAATCAGACATTCCGACAACAAAATCCATGGATTTTTTCCAACGGATGTTGGCTCAAACTTGTCTTGCATACACACGGTCACACAAAGTTGGTCGGAATTTGTGAACGTCAATAACGCGTTGACGTACAACACATACAATGGCACTAGATAAGGGCAGTTCAATACCAAGAGCGCCACCCTTTGGGCTCCTTCTGCTAATCACGTGTTAGTAGAAGTTTAGTGAGAGACGATTCGCACTTTTCAGCCTCGTGCTTTTCCGATCGATACTGCTCTTCAGTTTGTGCCTGTGGGTTCGTATCTGGTTTTCAGTGCTTGCCCCCTCAAAGCGCATGCGAGGTCCGTATAAAATATATGGAGTACTTTGCAGGTAGAGGGGCCATTGATATGCCAGAAAATGTTTAACCACTTCCCGCCCCTCCCATAGCAGATGACGGCCGGGCGGCGGTTCAGTTATCCTGACTGGGCGTCATATGACGTCCAGCAGGATAACATGCCGCCGTGCGTCCGCGGGGGGCGTGCATCTCGGCGATCGTTGGAGCTGTGTGTCAGTCTGACACACCGCTCCACCGATCTTGGTAAAGAGCCTCCGGCGGAGGCTCTTTATCACGTGATCAGCCGTGTCCAATCACAGCTGATCACGATGTCAATAGGAAGAGCCATTGATCGGCTTTTCCTCACTCGCGTCTGAGAGACGCGAGTAGAGGAGAGCCGATCGGCGGCCCTCCTGGCAGGGGGGGTCTGCGCTGATTGTTTATCAGCGCAGCCCCCCCTCAGATCACCACACTGGACCACCAGGGATCGCCACTAGGACCATCAGGGAAGGGGCAACATGTGGATGGCCAGGTATGTACCCCATGGCCATCCGCATGTGCCCAGTGTGCCTAATCTGTGCCAATCAGTGCCCACAAATGGGCACTGATTGGCACCATTATGTTGCAGTGATGCCCAGCAATGCCACCCTTAGGGGCATCAGTGCAAACAATCAGTGTCATCAGTGCCACCCATCAGTGTCCATCGGTGCCACCTGTCAGTGCCCATCCGTGCCCATCAGTGCCCACCTATCAGTGCCCATCCGTGCCCATCTGTGCCAACTATCAGTGCCACCCATAAGTACCCATCAATACCACCTACGAGTGCCCATCAATGCGACCTATGAGTGCCCATCAGTGCTGCCTATGAATGCCCATCAGTGCCACCTATGAGTACCCATCAGTGCCCCATACCAGTGCCACCTATCAGTGCCCATCAGTGCCGCCTATCAGTGCCCATCATCAGTGCCCATCAGTGCCACCTCATCAGTGCCACCTCATTTGTGCCACCTCATCGGTGCCCATCAGTGCCGCCGTATCAGTGCCCGTCAGTGCAGCCATATCAGTGCCCGTCATTGAAGAAGAAAACGTACTTATTTACAAAAATTTTTAACAGAAACAAAGAAAAACTTGTTTTTTTTTCAAAATGTTGGTATTTTTTTATTTGTTGCGCAAAAAATAAAAACTGCAGAGGTGATCAAATACCACCAAAAGAAAGCTCTATTTGTGGGAATAGAATGATAAAAAATTTGTTTGGGTATAGTGTTACATGACCGCGCAATTGTCATTCAAATTGCGACAGCACTGAAAGCAGAAAAATTGGCCTGGGCAGGAAGGTGTCTAAGTGCCTGGTATTGAAGTGGTTAATAAACATTTTAAAAATATATTTTTTTTTATTTAAACTGAAATAATATTTCCTTTGATTTACTGCTTGTGTTTCTTTTAGCTGTCTCCTAGGTTCTCCAATGGGCTTTGTTTTTACATTATCTTTAATAGTGCAAACGTAATTTATTTGAAACATGAGGTGACAATCTCTTCTTCAGTAAACTATCATTATGTTGTAGGTCTGCTACACACATGCCTTGTTTTTGTTGTTAATGTATGTAATGCATTACTGTTAAAAAATATACATCATTTTCAGCACCATGAATTAATTTTGCAGAGTCACGAAAATGGCATGATTGTGGCAAAATATAAAGCACTGTGGGAGCTATTTACTAAAGGAGAATCCATCTTGCACTACAAGTGCACTGCAAACGTGCACTTGAAACTGCACTCGAAACTGCACTGAAAGTGCACTTGTAGTGCAAAGTGGATTTGCCTTTAGTAAATAACCCCCATTTTAGTGTAAACACCAACTTAGTTCAAAAAATGATATTGAGCATTGAAAGAAGAAGACACACATTGTTGAGTAGAAAACGTTTTACTCTGTGCACATTCACATGCATTAGAAAATGGTTTTTGAACAAACCAACATATTTTAGTAATAACATTTTTGTTTTTGACAGTACAAACAGCCTTTTTTGTGTTAAAACAGGCACAAAACCATAAAACAATACACAACTCAGGAACTTACAAAGTTCAACTTTGACAAAGTGAAGGCAATATCAGACATTAGTATGTTCAAACTGTGTTGATCTTGCCTTCATCAGATGGGGTGATGTCACCCCTGTGAAAGGTAAATTTTGAAGATGCACACTGTCAGAGAACTCACACAGCAAGCACCCATCTCCGTGCAGCAGCTGCCAATCCTCGTTCTGCTAATGCCAATGTGCATGCACTGAACTGTAGCCAGAGACAAATGAGATCCAAGGTGGGCATGCACAATGGCACCTCTATGCGAAGGCGCGCGCACTAACGCGCACCCGCGAGTGCCAAAGCGCTAATGTGATAACGCGCATGCGCCAATATGTTAAGGTGCTAATGTGCTAACGCGCATGCGCCAATGTGCTAAGGTGCTAATGCGCACATGCACATACGCTGGCGCGAATCCTGGCACATAGCACCCTATATAAACAGAGAGTCTGCCTAGCATCAGTGCTGGATTGTCTTCAGCTTGTTCCTGTGTTCCTGTTGTTACTCTGCCTGATTGACCTTATTCCTGAAAACCCGGCTATCTTCTGACCATTCTCTTGGATCTCCCCTGCCTGCTGAACCTGCCTCTACCTGCAATACTGACCTTGGCTTGAACTTATGATTACGGCTCTGCCTCCTGATTCTGTACCCCGCTGCCCGTCTGTTGCCAACCTCTGCCTGTTTCTGACTACGGTTTTGCCTTCTGACTTGGTACCCCCCTGCCAGCCTGTTGCAGACTCCTGCCTGTTTCTGATTCTGCAGTTGATCCTGATCTGGCTCCCGCTGAACAAGTTTGGTGATCAGTTTCCACATCTCCTCTGCAGAGGTTCCTGTATCTCCAAGTTCCAGCCTCCTGCCTGCAGGCACCTGCACCCTTTCGCTGCCCTCGCACTCCCTGTACCCACCACCAGGGGTGCTTGGACCGGAACCGTGCAAGAGGACACCCTCATCATTTTGGGCTCCACTGTAAGGTACGTGACACACACAAATTGAGAGTCAGGATGGGGATTTCACTTCTGATCCCATGCCTAATGTCAACATGTGCTAGCTCCAATCATGGGGGGATCAATGGACGTGTTTCGGGGGTGCAACCCCTTCCTCTCATCTACTTTATTTGCGAGGAAGGGGTTGCACCCCCAAAACGCGTACCTTGATATCCCGTGATGGAAGATACCACATGTTGAAACACTGCGTGCATCTTCAAAATTTGGCTTTCTAAACAATATTTAAAATGTGTGAAAATACTAAAAATAAAAATAAACTTGAAGAATTTTGTGTTTTTTTAGATTCTGCCTAAAACATCAATGATGTTTTTGAGTCTTTTTTCCTCATCATTGATGTCCTTGATCTTTTGTAAATCACGATTGCACACCATGATCTCCCCGATGAGGACGTGTGCATTTGCACTTGTGAAATGCAAATCTTCTTCCACAACATCCACATCACCTAAAATTAAAAGACACACCATGTATTATAAATATGCAGGTATACATCTATTACCTCATGTTGTAAAGCGCTGCGCAAACTGTTGGCGCTATATAAATCCTGTATAATAATAATAATAATTACCTGAAGCTGTGGTCTCAGACACTCACCTGTTGTAGTCACTATTTTGCCCACTTCATAAACCTCTCCTTCCTCCACATCTTCTGGTTGTGGTGTGGGGATTTGCTTTTCTTTCAGAGGTGGGAGGTCCCTGGTGTCCTCAGATGTCCTGAGTCTTTTCTCCCCTATGTGAATAAAAAAAAGGTATACTTAGCACACAGATATTTGAGGCCAGAAATAGTAATATGAAACATTACTTGGAAGTGTCGTACAATTGTCTTTTTTTGGCAGAGTTTCAAGCTGAAGACATTATTTTTTTCCCTTTCTAAAGCTGGAATACTTACCCTTTTTGTACAAATTTCACACATGGAGACACCCCTAGGATCAACTGGAGCACCTGTGTGGGACACCCTAAAAAGTTTGTTCTGGTGTCCCACACTAGTGCTCCTACGTCCATATAAGTAAACAGCTTCTGAGTGTCCTCTCCTTACACTGAATCAAGTTTGCATTTCATTCTAGTACAAACCCATCTAGACAACAATGTCATAAACTTCTATGATACAAATAGGCCTGAACAAATGTAGTTAACCTGTATCTGCCAAAAACATTGTATTAGTGAGCGAACGACCGATGTTTCCTACGAAGAAAAGCAAATGGAGCAGCATGCAAGTAATAATAATAATAGGAACACACGACAACTACTTTTTTGAAGAACTCTCTTGATCTTTCTGTACTGATCCTGCTCCCTCAATTTCAGGTCTGACCAGCGTTTCCTCAATTGATCCTTGGATCGTTGTACCCCAAAATTGCTGTGCAGACTTTTCACAAATTTAGCCATGATCTTGGCCTTTCTAACATTTGGGTTTGGGTAAGGTCCATGCCTGCTAGGCAGAGAAGGTTCCACCACTCAGGTAGGCTCCAATCAGTGGAAAAGAGAGGCTAGCAACATCCTTCAAGAGGAGAGTCCCAGGTGCTGGCTGATGCGAGGTAAGGCAGAGAAAAATGAAGGGATCTGGAAGCCGCACACCGGTCTAAAGATAAGTGCCTTTATTAGTAAAAAAGTTGGATCATGGAGGTATACAAAAACGCCACAGCAGAAGTGTACAGGGATCAGCTAACGCGTTTCGTACTGACAGCGAGTGCTTACTCATAGCTATGAGTAAGCATCTTATCATCAGACCGGTGTGTGGCTTCACGGTCCATGCTTCCCATCATAGTCGGTGCTCTTCAAGATGTCCACCATCTCCACCATCTCTATAAAGGACATATTTGAGGCCTTAAATCTCCTCCGGGATCGGGGCGTTCGTGGCTCCGGGCTTTCGTCGTTGCTGCTCTCCTCTGCATGCACTTGCTTTTTCTCCGCCATGTGCTCTCCCACTGCGCCAAAAGACAAGGGGCGGGGAATAGATTAGAAAGAACGTCAGGGGCGGGCAGAGTGTCACGCATGCGCAGTGTATATAAAGCGTAACACTTGTGCATCGTGCGCACGATCTGTGAGAGGTGGAAGGAGTATCGGAAGCGCCGATCGTTAGAACGAAGGTACGATTTTAACCACTTCAGCCCCGGAAGGATTTACCCCTTCCTGACCAGAGCACTTTTTACAATTTGGCACTGCGTTGCTTTAACTGCTACTTGCGCAGTCATGCAATGCTGTACCCAAATGAAATTTGCGTCCTTTTCTTCCCACAAATAGAGCTTTCTTTTGATGGTATTTGATCACCTCTGCGTTTTTTATTTTTTGCGATATAAACTGTATATAAATGTATTCGGCCACATGTCTTTGGTAAAAAAAAATGTCAATAAGTGTATATTTATTGGTTTGCGCAAAAGTTATAGCGTCTACAAACTAGGGTACATTTTCTGGAATTTACACAGCTTTTAGTTTATGACTGCCTATGTAATTTCTTGAGGTGCTAAAATGGCAGGGGAGTACAAAACCCCCCCAAATGGCCCCATTTTGGAAAGTAGACACCCCAAGGGAATTGCTGAGAGGCATGTTGAGCCCATTGAATATTATTTTTTTGTCCCAAGTGATTGAATAATGACAAAAAAAAAAAAAAATTACAAAAAGTTGTCACTAAATGATATATTGCTCACACAGGCCATGGGCATATGTGGAATTGCACCCCAAAATACATTCAGATGCTTCTCCTGAGTACGGGGATACCACATGTATGGGACTTTTTGGGAGCCTAGCCGCGTACGGGGCCCCGAAAACCAATCACCGCCTTCTGGATTTCTAAGGTCGTTAATTATTGATTTCACTCCTCACTACCTATCACAGTTTTGAAGGCCATAAAATGCCCAGATGGCACAAACCCCCCCCAAATTACCCCATTTTGGAAAGTAGACACCTCAAGCTATTTGCTGAGAGGCATGTTGAGTCCATGGAATATTTTATATTTTGACACAAGTTGCGGGAAAGTATCAATTTTTTTTTTGCACAAAGTTGTCATTAAATGATATATTGCTCACACAGGCCATGGGCATATGTGGAATTGCACCCCAAAATACATTTAGCTGCTTCTCCTGAGTATGGGGATACCACATGTGTGGGACTTTTTGGGAGCCTAGCCGCGTACGGGACCCCGAAAACCAAGCACCGACTTCAGGCTTTCTAAGGGCGTAAATTTTTGATTTCACTCTTCACTGCCTATCACAGTTTCGGAGGCCATGGAATGCCCAGGTGGCACAACCCTCCCTCCAAATGACCCTATTTTGGAAAGTAGACACCCCAAGCTATTTGCTTGGGGTGTCTACCTCACATGCATGGTGCAATTGCTGTTTACATTTGACCCCAGACCGACGCTTGCGTTCGCCTTTGCGCGAGAGCAGGGGGGGACAGGGGTGCTTTTTTTTTTTTTTTTCTTTATTATTTTTTTGCTTTTTTATCTTATTTTTAAACTGTTCCTTTAATTTTTATTTTTTTTTAAATCATTTTTATTGTTATCTCAGGGAATGTAAATATCCTCTATGATAGCAATAGGTACTGACAGGTACTCTTTTTTGAAAAAATTGGGGTCTATTAGACCCTAGATCTCTCCTCTGCCCTCAAAGTATCTGACCACACCAAGATCGGTGTGATAAAATGCTTTCCCAATTTCCCAATGGCGCTGTTTACAGAAGTCATGACATGCTCGTAGCTTCTGGATTCTTAGGCCATAGAGATGTTTGGAGCCACTCTGGTCTCTGATCAGCTCTATGGTCAGCTGGATGAATCACCGGCTGCATTCTCAGGTTCCCTGTTGAGACAGGAGAGCCAGAGAAAAACATGGAAGACGGTGGGAGGGGGGCATTCCACTTGTAAAAGCAGTCTAGAGGTTATTAGCCGCTAGTATTGCTTTTACATGAAAGCCGACCGCTGGCTGAAAAGAATGATACCAAGATGATACCTAAACCTGCAGGTATCATTCAGGTATAACCACTCAAAGTTGTGAATGGCGTACCTGAAGACAAAAAAAAAGGTTAACAATAAAACACAGTAAACAGTAAAGTATAAAAAATTGCATACCTGAAAAGCAAACATGATAAAAAATAATAACAATAAAACATTGCAGAATAGAATACAGTAAAAAGAGCAGAACAATAGAGAGAGAATAGAGAGAGAGAGAGAGAACAATAAAACGACAACTATTTTTTTTTATTTTATATATTTTTCTGTGTTTTTTTTTTTTACACTTTTTTTTGTAACTGTAACTTTTATAACTGTAAACGGTTCCAGGTTTGGGTCTCTCAAAATGCGATGGCATCTTGGGAGACCCTGTGTTAGTGTGCCTAGTCTGTGCAATGCTGTACGCTAATACTCGACTAGTGTATGGTAGCGTTCAAAACATTCACCAATGCAAAGACCAGGATTGTCAGGACAGAAGGGACAATAATAGCGGGTGTCACGTCTATATCCGCGCTTGCTGCAGACACGACATCTTTTTTTGGGGGGTTCGTTGGGTAGGGGTACTCGGGAGGACATAAAGAAAATGCCTCACATGCAGCCGACTGCATTTGGTTGGGGATGTGAATGGGGAGAGTACGGGTGCTGCAGAAGTGGTGGGTTCCCAATTATTAGGATTGACAAATGCAGCAGGAAGGAAGGGCATTATGGGCACAATGTTTGTCTTCGTCTTGGTGGCAGCGGACACTACTTGTGCTTGCCACCTCACCAGCTTGAACTGCCCTTATGGGACTCGTCACGTCACCAAGTGTTACTGCAGTGCTGGTTTGACTATGACCGGGGTGTACTAGGCCGCTGGTGCTTGCTAGTTCACCAAAACACTACCAAAAAAACTGTTAGCGATCACAGGGATCAGACCTGACTCTGCGAACGCTGCAGTTATGCATTTAGTGTTTTGTAAGTGACAGTGATCGATCGATACTACACTTGGGTGGGGCAAAACGCAGGTGCTAGCAGGTATCTGGGCTGATCCCGCTAACACTGCATTTTTGGGAACCCTAAACTGCTGGGGACGCTAGTATAGATCTGATCGGATAAGATATTGATCCGTTCAGATACTGTACCACTAAGGAGGTGTATGCTGCGTGCGTGGGTGTTAGCGCTACTGGCACTAACCTGACGCTGCCTGGGGATGGTGCTTGCCAGTTCACCAAAACGCTACCAAAAAAACTGTTAGCGATCGGAGGGATCAGGCCTGACTCTGCGAACGCTGCAGTGTTGTGTGTATAGTGTTTTGTAAGTGACAGTGATCGATCGATACTGCACTTGGGTGGGCTGGGCTGGGCCGGGCCGGGCGGAGGGGCAAAACGCAGGTGCTAGCAGGTATCTGGGCTGATCCCGCTAACACTGCGTTTTTGGGAACCCTAAACTGCTGGGGACGCTAGTATAGATCTGATCAGATCAGATATTGATCCGTTCAGATACTATACCACTAAGGGAGGCGTATGCTGCGTGTGTGGGTGTTAGCGGTACTGGTGCTAACCTGATGCTGCCTAGGGCGACACAGACCCTATCCGACCCTAAAACCTAAGTTATATCACCGCCGGGCGATCAGGGGGCTAAACCTTTATTAGGTAATAAACGGCGGGTGCCCTGACACTATAAAAAATAAACAAACTAACCAGCGTCACCCGTAACAGTTATACGGTGATCACTGGTGAAAGGATTAACTAGGGGGCAATCAAGGGGTTAAAACCTTTATTAGGTAGTATATGGGGGTCCCTGACGCTATAAAACGCTGACGGCGAACCTATATATTTACCTCCCTAACTAGCGTCACCAGTGACACTAATACAGTGATCAGAAAAATGATCGCTTAGTGACACTGGCGACGGGGGGTGATCAAGGGGTTAAAACTTTATTAGGGGGGGTTAGGGGGTACCCTAGACCTAAAGGGGGCTAAACCTAACTGCCCTACCACTCTAACTGTCACAAACTGACACCAATGCAGTAATCAGAAAAAAAAAAAACTGCTTGGTGTCAGTGTGACAGTGGGGGGTGATTAGGGGGTGATCAGGGGTGATCGGGGGGTGATGGGGGGTGTAATGTGTGCCTGGCGTGTAATACTGTGTGTGTTGTGCAACTCACTCAGATGTCTTCTCTCCTCGGCGCCGGAATTGAAAATACCAATCCGAGGAGAGATGACATCACTTCCTCTGCCGCTGTTTACTATACAGCAGCAGAGGAAGAATCTCATTGGCTGGGAGCAATCGCGAGGGGGGGCCACGAATGGATGGTCTCCCCCTCACCTCTGATCGCTCCCGGACAGAAGCCGACTGCCTCGGGCACGGGGGGGGTCCGATCGGACCCCCCGCCCGCGGGAGGCAGATCACATACCAGGTACGTGATTTAGCTTGCCCGTGCCTTTCTGCCGCAGTATATCTGCGTGAGGCGGTCGGCAAGTGGTTAACTTGGTGCATCAGTGGCCTATATTGCTTATAGATTGATGCCTATATTGGGACAAGATTATGAGAGTTTAGCCTGACATTAGGGTTTGTCTTGTGTTGTGTTTTGCAGAGAAAATGGATCTATTGAATGATCAGGACTTTATCCCCATATTCATTGATATGTACAGGGAGCTGCCCTGTCTGTGGCAGGTAAACTACCCCTTTTATAACAATAAAACCAAGAGGAAGGCAGCGCTGGATCAATTGCTGGAATTTTTGAAGCCGGTGATATCCACGGCAGACATCCCCTATTTGAATGCCCTAATTGGTGGCATGAGGAGCACTTAGAATAGGGAGCGCAAGAAGGTCCAGGATTCCCAGAGATCAGGAACTGCAGCAGCTGTACTCAGGCTGTAGTACTATGACAGACTGCATTTTCTGGCAGGCCAGACTGAACCCAGGCCAGAACTCTCCAGTCTTCCTTCAAGGCTTCCTTCCACCTCAGCTGAGGCTCCCGACGTCCAACCTGGGCCTTCCAGCCAGGAAGAAGTGGAGGAGCCCAGCTTGAGCCAGGTATAGCATTGTTCAACATATTTCTAGTCAAATAATTATTGATGTTAACTAGATGTTATTATTGATCAGTAATTTCTGATTTTACAAAGTGTTTTACTTATCAACAGACAGTAGTGGTCACAAATGATTGGGACAAGAATGAAAAATGCTGGGGTCAGAATGATAGTCTTTTCTATTTATTAACATTCACTTTGCAACAGTCATGAGCTGAAAATTGTGTGTGATTGATGAACCAAAAATTAAAATGATGTCCCTTTTTCATACACAGGAAAGTCTCAGCCAGGAGGAGGTTGTGGAAAGTGGCAGCCAGGGGGTGGCAGGGGTAAGTGGCAGCCAGGAGGTGGCCAGGTCCAGTAGCCTGCCCGAATCCCAGGTCCCTCCACTCAGCCTTCCAAAAAAAAGTCCCAGGAAGAGGAGTAACCTGGAGGAGGCAGCACTTTTTCCTATTTCGGAAGGCTATTGCGGCCCTCAGAACCCCCCACAATAATAAAGATGACTATGCAGGAAATGGAGGAGGGCCAACGCCTCTTATGTGAGGAAGTCATGTTACAAGCCCTAAATATGGGGTTGAGGGGCGAACTCGCAAGCCAAAGCCACGTTTGTGAGTTCAACCATGGTCCTCCTCCTTCTCTTCCACCTCCTGCCACAACTACAACACCAGAGCCACAGCCTGGAAGCGTGGAAGGAAGCGTGGAAGGAAGCGTGGAAGGAAGACAGGAAAGGGATGGCCTGGGTTCAGTCTGGTCTGACAAAAGACGCAGGCTGTTGTAAGACCACAGGCTGGGGACAGTTATGTCATCTGCTGCTGTTCCTGATCTCTTGGAGTCCTGGACCAGATTGTGCTCACTATTATAAGGACTCCTCAGGCCACCAATTTTGACTGTAAAATAATTGATATCTGCCCTGGGGTACAAAGGCTTCGCAAATTTCACCAGTCTGTCCAGCATTGCCTTCCTTTTTATTTTGTTATGACCCATAATAAATGGCTATTTATTTTTCACAAATACTTGCCTATGTGTTTTACTTCAAAAAGGACAGTTTGTTTTTGGGTAGGCAGGTACATTTCAAAAATACAATGTCAAATTAACAAGAGACACCAACACCAGCCTCCTTGAGGTTAAAAAATACAAGGTAATAATGGTGTTGTGGTAACTTGACACAAAACGAAAGGAAAAATTATGGAGATCACTATAAAAAAAATAAAAAATAAGAGATGTGGATAAAAAAATATATAAACAAAAATTCGAAACATTATTATGGAGATCTGATGAAAAAAAAAATATTCATGAGATCACAAAAAATAATAAAGAAATCGATTTGTGAAAACTCTGTGTGAATATCAGCAGCAAAACAACTTCATTATTCTAGCATTGTAAAGAAGAAGAGAATGCACTGCATTAAAAGATTTTAAAATTTGCAGCATGACAAATGTGCTATCTTCATTACAAACGCTAGTTTTACCAGAACTTGCACTTCCGTCTTGTACTTGATTTAGAGCATGCGTGGAACTTTGGGCATCGGAATTGTGTACACACGATCGGAATTTACGAGAACAGATTTTGTTGTCGGAAAATTTGAGATCCAGATCTCAAATTTTGTTTGTTGGAAATTACGACGGAAAATATCAGATGGAGCCTACACACGGTTGGAATGACAACAAGCTCCCATCTAACATTTTCCGGCAGAAAATCCAACCGTGTGTAGCTTTAGACTTTTAAAGGTCCTGGTGCACCAGGACAATAGAAACGCCCAAAAAATTACCCCATTTTGGAAAACAAACACTCCAACGTATATTCTATGAGGCATAACGAGTCTTTTGAACATGTCATTTTTTTCCACAAGTTTTTGGAAAATGTGTAAAGAAAATGAAAACACATTTGTTTGTTACACAAAGTTGTCCATTTATAAGATATAAAGTTGTCCATTTATAAGATATTCTGCTACTCCTCCTGAGTATGGCAATACCACATGTGTAAGACTTTTACACAGCCTGACCACATACAGAGGACCAACATGCAGGGGGCACCATCAGGTGTTCTAGGGAGACACATTTAAAATCTAATTTGACTACCTATTACACTTTTGTAAGGCACTGATGTGCACAGTAGTGGCATGGATGTGGCATAGATGAGAACTGATGTGGCACGGATGAGAACTGATGTGCTATATTATTGTGCTCTCTCCAGCTAATATCTTGCTTTTGTCTGTCCTACTGCTGTCCGTATCTTCGATACCATTCGTTACCAACTTTTGGCTTGTTCCTCATCTACACTTCTGCTTGATCCCTACCTGCTATATCTGCTACTGGACCCAAGCTTGCTCACCTCCTAGTGGGACGATCCTGAGGACCACGACCTGGTACTAACATGCAACAAAGCCCATCTCCACCAGGAGGAGCTCTGGTGAATACTGGTTAGTACTTACACCCCGCACCTCAGATGAACCCGTGTCATCAGCCGGGGTGACCTGCTTGTATACCTGGCCCGCTTGTCAGTGGATGCTTCTCCACTGCTATAGCTACAGACCCCCAAGCCTGACACCAGATCATGACAGTATGGGATATTAGAAGAGCTTTGTACAGGAATTGTTTTGAAACTTCTTTTTGTGAACTGTACTAAGATCACCAACTACCTCAGTAGAGGATCTTGTTTGCTTACTAGCTTTGCCTGGTCTGAAGTCTCTTAAAGGACTGCATGCACAGTGGGGCTGAGTTAGAGGAAGTTACAGAACATGGGTCTAACACACAGAGTATTATCCAGAGCAAGGTAATGTGTTGTTGCTAAGGATTACCACATCTGTTACACATGCAAGTCAGTCAATTAGCCAGGAGGACAAGGCACAGGTGACAGTCAGTCCAGTAGTTGAGGGGGTTAAGTGTTTGGCACCTCCACTAGCAGCTGGTTCCCTACTCTTTTGGACTGGACCCATGGCACAGTGTGCCTAGGGACCCAGCCTGGAGTCACGGCAGAGATGTATGAGGTACTTTGGGAGAATAAGAGCAAGTATCCTTGTTTGCCTTTCCCCTGTCCCTCTCCATCCAGCACTGGGGCCACATTTGCTGATCAATCGAGAGAAACTGAAGGAGAAGATAAATGCAGGAATACTAGTCAGTAGCAGTGTGTATGGTATATTACTTTGTAAAAATCACCTCTAATGTTGGGTGCCCTATGAGTGAGGATGCTGCTGCAACATGTAAAACTATTATTTGTGTTTTTTACATTTTAGAATGGTATGCCTAGAGGTTGTGCATAATTTTTAAGGGTGCCTTGACTGAAAACAGGTTGACAAACACTGGTCTAAGAAATTGCATAACTGAAATCCACAATTTCTCTCTTCTTGGAAATGAAAAATCTACATTTATTGACCCATATTTGTTTCTGCAATTTTTTTTTGACAGCTTGAAACACAGTCTTCAGTCGCTGAGCAGATAAATGCAGCTTTTCAAGAGACATCTAATATCAATTGTGCTTTGTTGTTAGACTGTGGGTCAGTGGCAGTGCATTCATGTTGACTTGTCTTTACACATATGCCACACTTTGTATATACACTGTGTAGATAGGAAGCCAGCACAGCTTACCGTTGAACTCTAATTTCCCTAGCTTACCATTCAGTGCCCTTTTTATTCAGTATTTTCCTGTTGCAAGTTCTAGCAATATTAATCATTCTTCTGCAATGCAAACATGCCACAATGAATGGTTAGTGTTTGCAATATGACGTTTGCTTTCGACTCCTAATTGCTATCAGGAATTGAATCTATGTACAGTAATTGTGGTCTTAACTAGCCTTATTGTTACAGTTAATTAAAAATGCCCCTTTCCCCTACTCTCTTTGTGTTTGTTGCTTTATATTTCTTTTTGTCATCTAAGGGTCTCCTTTTCCATTAGCATTCTGAAAATTTTAAGTGCTTAATTAATCAAATTGCTGGAAAGAAGCAAGGTTTCCCTGGTCATTAAAACTAGAGAAATGAATTTCAGTATTAGCCTGAATATTATCCCAAAGGTTGGGCCCCTGTCCTTAATTTAACTGATTGTTAAAACCCAGAACTTGACATAGTATACATATGATCAAAGCAACGTCACGTAAAAAAAATGTCAGGCTTATTCGATGGGCTAAAATAAAATGCAGCAACTTATAGCCTTTTTTATTGGTGCTATGCCTTACTGCACTTAAAAAAAAAAAAAAAAAAAACATTGAATGCTGTGTGCTGTGTTTTCTGATCTAGAAGATCTGCTATAATGTCTTGTGCCTAGAGATGTGACTTGCCTGGCTTCTGATTCATGCAAACTGAACCAAAATTTACATATCCACCCTAAGAAACTGCAATTCAACAAAAGGAGGCATTCACAGGGATGTTAAATATTGGGGGTGCAACAACTAAAAATCTGAGTATTTTATTGGGTCAATTATACCACAATACAAGACAACTAAGTGGCAGTAAACCAGAATTCAAAGCCAGAAAAAAAAATGGCAAAAAGCCAAATGTAATACGTATAAGGGAGCTGCTTTATTCACAAAATAATTTGTATTTGTCTATCCAGTTCTGAGATTTTAAATACAGAATTTTTGCAAATTAGCAATTAAGCTAGGTCACTTTCATACTTGCATTAAGTGGACAGTGACTGGGCAGCAGCAGTAGTTTCTGCTCTCCCCCCCTGTCAGCAAATGTGCCTGCAGTTCACCCTTGCTTGCCCCTTCCTCTCCCAGCCTATACCCAGCTTTACAGGTAGTAATATATAATAGAACCCAGCCAGATCTAAAATTACATTTTAGTTCTTTAATGATTACATAACTGACTTGATGTTTTTATAGTTGCCTGGAGACCAGCTTTAATCTTTACAATATTCTCTAATCCTGACATGTGCCTTGACTGACGGATACAGATGTCATTATTCCCTTAATACCAAACCATGCCCATCTTTACCCCAATAACTCAAACCACACTGAGCTTGGAGTATAAAAGGCCGTAGTGGCCTAATTTATTTAACAAATAATTTTATATATAAAAATATAACATATAAAAACATTATCAATCATAAATAGAAAACATCAACAACAAAACAACAACATCTGTTAAAACAACCTGTTTGATCATCAAGCGTTGGTCTGAGCAATATCTTAAAAAATCCTCCGTGTCCATAACAGGACTAGCACTGCGGTCCCATCAAATCTATCAAAATAGGCCTCAAGCCGACAAGCTGGCTCAGAGACTAGCAATGACCGCAGTGCCCCATTATCACTTCCCGGTTAACCTCCGTTAACTGGGAACCACAATACTGAGCCATAGCAACGCTAGGCTCCCAAAAAGACTCTTACTTTTACCAATCCACCTTCTTTGCCCAGACCAACGCCCGCCACAGCACCCAAGAATAACACCTTAATCTTGGGTGCCCCTCCACACCCGAAGTGCTCTCTGTATGCCATCTTGTAGCCCCAAGGCCCACAAATCAATTCCAACCTCGTTCAAATGCACTCCATCCGCTCTTAAATACCGCCATGTCTCGAACTCGAGTTCCAAATGCCTAACCGCCAGCCCACCGTTATTTACTACAAACTTGCTAACTTCCCTATTTATTTTCTTACGTGCCCTGTTGACCCCCTCCACTGATCTCGCCATCCTCCAGGAAGTCCGGGCCACCATGTCTGACCAAACAATCACCATTTTTGGAAAGGCTTCTCTCAACCGCAAAACATCCAACTTGATGTCGCGCTTCAGGTCCACCATAGATCTAATACCCAGGTCATTACCGCCAGCATGTATTACTAATACATCCGGCGGCCTATCGCGCTGTGCATAACGATGCACCTCCGGCACCAATCTGACCCACAACATGCCTGGGATCCCCAGCCACTTTATGCACGCTTCCCTCCTGCCAAAGCCCAATTGCCTACCCTCATGTCGGGCGTCCCCTCTCCGAGCCCCCCATGCCACATAGGAATGACCCATGATCCAGACCATCCCAGGCAGCGAATTCTGAAATAGAAAAAACACAAGAAACCATACTATAACCAACAACCCTATCAACACTTACCAACCCATACCCATATCTCCATTACACCTCAAATTCTTAACCTACAAACTAACCACCAAATTGGGCCTCACATAAGATTGAAACCTCTTGGATTCCCATCTGCCAATCTTTTTTACCATTTCCTCCCCCAATCCATTCCTGGCTGCTTCCGTGGCTGCTCCTATCCTGAAGGAATGTGATGAGAAATCCTTCTCGGTCAGTCCTAAACCCCGGATACATTTTGCAAAAACTGCGCCAAATTGGAATCTGGATAAACATTCTCCACCGGAATGTATCAAAAGGGGGCCCATTCCTAACGGGCGCAAATTCAAAAACTCCCGCATTGCCCCAACTGGGCACAACACCGAACCCACAACCGGATACACCCTAACGATTCTGCCCCTTCCCAGTTGATCGGTCTTTGATTTTCTCAAATACAACTGCAAGACTTCCGTCTCACACTTCACATCCTGATAACTCAGCCCTCCCTGTACCTTCTTAGAAGGGCTAACCAACTCCCCTAGTCTAAAGGCCCCAAAAAACGCTAATAAAAAGGCTACCTTGAACAACAGCACTTCATAACCTGAAGAGCACACCCTCTCCAGTTGCGCTATAACACCCTGCAAAATCTCGAATGTCACCGGCCTTCTCCCATCCTTCCTAATCCAAGTCTTTCTGTAACCCTTCAGTGCTTGCCGGACCCAGAAGTCTTTCGTAAAATCCATCTGACCCTGCAACTTAAACAGAAAGGCCAACCCAGATACATTCTTATTCACTACAGCTGCAGACACACCCTCCTCCATCTTCCTGGCAATGTAGTATATCAAGAGCAGCCGCACCTCTCCACCCACCGGCTCCTCCCCGATTTCGTTCACAAAATCCATCCATTCCTGCCATACCCTGGTGTAAGCCGCCCACGTGGACCCACTTACCGAGTTCTTTATCCATCCGGCGATGAGGCCAATGCTATCCCCCACAGCCAGTCGGGACAAGGAACCCCGTGTTGCTCCGCCTCCGGCGCCAACTCCCGGAACCTTTCCCACTGGAAGCGAGACAATGCATCAGCTATAACATTTTCCACCCCTGGTAAATGGACCGCATGAATGAAAACATTCAGTTGCAAACATCGTAGTACCAGATGTTGTAATAGCCTAATCACTGGCGGAGATGATGCCGTGTTCCTATTAATTACCTGTACCACACCTAGGTTGTCCCCGTGGAAACGCACCTTCAGGTCCCTGAATGATGCTCCCCATAACTCCACCGCCAGCACCACCGGAAACAACTCCAGCAGCACCAGGTTTTTTGTAAATCCTGCTTCCACCCACGACTGAGGCCAAGGCCCAGCACTCCATTGTCCCTGAAAAAAGGCCCCAAAACCGGCTGAACCTGCGGCATCCGTGAACAGTTCCAAGTCAAAATTGCTGACCGGACCAGCCATCCAGAAAGCCCTCCCGTTAAAAGCTTCCAAAAAGGTGTGCCACACCCTTAAGTCCGCTCTATGTGTTTCTTTTAATTGAACGAAATGCCTTGGCGATTTTACGCCGCTCGTGCTGGCCGACAACCTGCGACAGAAAACCCTCCCCATTGGTAATATGCGGCATGCAAAATTAAGCTTGCCCAATACCGATTGTAGCGCCTTCAGTTGCACTTTCCGCAAACCCATGAGCCCCGCAATTTCCCTCTTCAGGTCCTCCAGTTTATCGTCCGGCAACCGGCATTCCATTGTCTCCGTGTCCAGCACAATGCCCAAAAACGTGATGACCGTACTCGGTCCCTCCGTTTTGTCAGCCGCCAATGGAATGCCGAATTTGTCTGCGATATGTTCCAGCGTAGCCAAAAGCACCGCGCAGATCCTTGAATCAGCTGGGCCCATGCAGAGAAAGTCATCCAGGTAATGAATTATAGAATTCACACCTGACACCTCCCTAACAACCCATTCCACAAACGAACTGAACTGCTCAAATATCGCGCACGATATAGAGCAGCCCATTGGTAAGCATTGGTCGACATAAAATTCGTTGTTCCAATGACATCCCAATAACCGGAAGCTGTCCGGGTGTACTGGCAGCAGTCGGAAAGCTGATTCCACATCTGCCTTTGCCATGAGAGCCCCCTTTCCATACCGTCGCACCCATCCCACTGCCGCATCAAATGATGTATAGGTCACGGAACACTCACCCTGGTCTATCGCATCATTGACCGACCCCCCTTTTGGGAATGATAAATGATGGATTAGCCTGAATTTTCCTGGCTCCTTCTTTGGGACCACACCCAGCGGTGACACTACCAAATTATCCAACGGCGACACCGAAAAAGGACCTCCCATCCGACCCAATGCAACCTCCTTCCTTAGTTTCTCAGAAACTACCTCCGGGTGTTGCATAGCTGACTTTAAATTAGGCGACACAGGCGGGATAACCGATAGATTGCACGGTATCCTAAATCCCACTACTATTTCTACTTTGGAGGTTGATCCGGGCTAAAAGCATCCTTTTTCTTTGGAACCTTCTTTTGGGGAATCTTTCCCTTTTCCTAGCCTTTGTTGATCCCCCCACCACACATTACTATACAGGTGAACACTTTACATACTATTGGCTTAACTAAGCCATATTGGGCTGTTTTTAGGGTATATCTCAATTGACTTTTATCTCGCATATATGGCTTACATGATTAATCATGATCTTGATTTAGAGATTAATACTGCCTTTGATGTTGGTGTGGAAAATTGTGACACAGAAAGAGAACCAATCAGGAAACTTTTCAAGCAACACAAGAAATTGGTAATCAAATTCCTTAATCGTAAATGGGATATTTCTTCATTGAAATCCCATATTTCTAAGCAGATTATACCTAGGGGTTTACGTGAGAGAGTTTTACCTGCGGAACATCTACACACTCCGCGATTTCTCTCTGCTTGGAAAACTGAATGCTTGAATAGAGGTCTGTCCTTGTTAAAACTCATTGTCGATGAGGAGGAAGCCCAACTGGAGGAGATACGTGTGGAACTTGATGCAAGCGCCAAAGCACTAGAACCCTTCAAACATGACCCTGAATTTGACAAAAATAATGAGTATATAAAAAAGGAGATAGAAAGGATCCAAAAAAGCTTAAAACATAGCAAACAAGAAAAATTTAGGCAGAACCTAGCTGACTGGGAAAGTGGTGATATCTTTGATCCCACAACCCAAAAAAGAGGTAGATCACTTTCTAGAAATACCAGACAGAGACAACGTCAGTCCAAAACTAGGAATAGCTCCTCATCTGACAGTGAGTTTGACAAGGACACTTCTCAAAAGACAGTGTCTTTTTTAGAACAGATAGAGGGGAAGATACCCCTAGAGACTCAAAAGCGAAATCTAGACAAAAGGCAAGAAAACGAAGGAGACAAAGGAAAAATAGAAAGAAAAGGAAAAGAGAGGGACAGTGTACAGAGTCGAACGAGTGGGAGACTAAAAAATCAGAGGAGACGTTGAACGTCTCGGACGGTGCCCCAATGGATCTTAACGTTGTAAACCTTTCAGAATTCCACCTTACAGAAATCCACATAAATTTACTTAAAAAGGGTCTTTCCTTCTCCCCTACGTCATCCATGAATGAGTTTGAGGTTTTTAAGGATGTTAGCTTATTCCTGAGGAAGGTCCTCTTTAAGTTATGGCACGCTAAACGTCAGAATGACTCCTTTGCCTCAGAGTCCTCACTAGATAAAGATGAAAAGGAGGCCATTGAATGCCTAATTTCTTTGCTGGATGAGAACTGTGACAGTGACTCAGATGAAAATCTATGCCATGCGTTGAGGAGACCTTCTGATCTAAGAATTAGATCCACCAAGATGCCCCCACTATCTAAGTATAAGTGGCTGCAGCTCTTCTTGGATCAAGTCAAATCTGATCTCATGAAGATAAATTGGAAATGGATCGGCTCTAACAACCTTACAAACAGGGAAAGAAAAGCCCTGTCTGAATTGCAAAATGCATCAAATCTAGTGATTAAGAAAAGTGACAAAGGGGGAAATGTGGTACTCCTAAGTGAGAAAATGTATGAGGATGAATCTCTAAGACTTCTTGGCGACATCTCTACTTATCAAAAACTTACCAGTTCCCCCTTTCCCACTCTTGTGGAGGCGTTGAATAAAAAACTTAAGTTGGGAATGGAGGCGGGTCTCTTAACAAAAAGGGAATTCTCTTTCCTTAGGGTAGATGAAATCACCATCCCTACCTTTTATATAATACCTAAACTCCATAAATCCCTTACCTGCCCCCCCGGACGGCCAATCGTCTCAGCTATAAAGGGTCCCTTAGAAAAAACAGGCAAATACATTGATTCCTTGATTAAACATATGGTTAACTTACTCCCTTCCTTTGTCCGTGACAGCAGAGACGTTTTGGTTAAACTACAACATTTTGTCATACCTTCAGAGGCCCTCTTGGTGGGCATTGACGTGGAGAGCTTGTATACGTCGATACCACACCACTGTGGTATCGAGGCTACAATGCATTTTTTGGACTTCCATCATCCCCAACAAGGTGCTCAAAATGAATTCATTGGGGAACTCCTTGAATTCATGCTTAATAACAATTTCTTCCAATTCCTTGGTCACTACTACCAGCAGATTCGAGGCACTAGTATGGGGGCACCATGGGCTCCCTCATACGCATGCCTCCACCTGGGACTTTGGGAGGAAACGATGGTCTATAAGTCCTCTCTGTACCTCAGCCACTCCCTCCTGTGGCTGAGGTACATAGATGACGTCTTGATGGTGTGGGGGGGTTCAGTTAAACAACTTGAGGACTTTATGTCCGAACTGAACAGAAATAATTACAACATACGTCTGACCTACTCACACCATCCTGACATACTCCCGTTTTTGGACTTATCCATACGGAGATCTGGGAATGAAATTGTTACTAGCACCTATAGGAAGGAAACAGCAGCTAACACATTGTTGTCTGCCCAGAGTCACCACCCCAAACCACTAATCCATGGGATACCCACAGGACAGTTCCTGAGGATCAGACGGAATTGTTCTGTGGAGGAGGAATTCCATAAAGAGGCATACGAGATGTATCAAAGATTTAGACAAAGAGGTTACTCACATAGATCCCTTAAAAAGGCCAAGAGAAAAGCCACCCTTAAAAATCGTGATGAACTCCTAGTACCTTCTGCTAATTCCTCTAAAAATAAGGAGTTAAAAGGAAACTCTGAAAAGAATTTCCCAAGGATCATCACTAAATACGGATCCCAATGGAAAATGGTCCAAGGAGTCCTACAAAAACACTGGCATATCTTAAAATCAGCCCCCTTAATTTCGGAACTTGTGAGTCCAAAACCACTTTTGACAGCTAAAAGATCAAATAATCTTGGTGACCTGTTGGTCCATTCTGAATACACCCGTACTACCCAGAAGAACTGGTTAAGTGACTCTAGAATTTCCCCAGGCATGTATAGATGCGGACACTGCAATATCTGCAAGTATGTCCACCAGACAAATGTGTTCCCGAATCCCCGTGGAGGTGCAGATTACAAGATAAAACAGTTTATAAACTGCTCTACTACTCGAGTGGTTTATACACTTATTTGCCCATGTAATAAAATTTATGTGGGTAAAACTAAAAGAGCCCTGAGGGTTAGGATTCGTGAACACATTGCTGGCATCAAAAAACTGAATGATGAACGTCCCATTTCACTCCACTTTGCTAAATTCCATAACCGTGACCCGAGAGGCCTAATTGTAAAAGGTATCTATAGGTTGAATTTACCTATAAGACGCGGTGATTTCGACACCATTCTCCTTCAGAAGGAAAAAATGTGGACCTACTATTTAGAGGCGATGGCCCCCAATGGGTTAAATACCGAATGTAGCCTTCAGTCCTTTTTGGAGAAATGATTTTTTATTTCCCCTGTAGCAACCATCTATAACATAAGTTTTCCCTGTTTTATATTTTTGAGCGATTTTCTAGCTCTATACTGGTGCTCTAATCTACCATTTTTTATTTTTATTTTTATTTTTATTTTTGGGCTGCAATTTTTGTCCTTTGTTTGTTGTCTTCTTGTGTTTTTTGGTTTTTTGTTTTTCGTTTTCTGCTTGGTCTCTACTTAATTGTATATATCCACCTTCATCAAATGTTTTTCTCTGAATCATAATGTAGCACTGTTTGGGATGCTTGCTTCTGAACAATTGAGTGCAGCTAGTTTCGTGAAGCCATTTACGAGATATTATCTTTGCTGAAATGTCTGTGATGAGTGGTGACTGTGTGCGACATCTGGTGGACATGTGATGTAATTACACCTCTATTGGTTAGTCTATTTAACCTTCGCTCACGGACCCCTTCCTTGCTCTGAAGAAACCAGCGGTGATTGGCTGGTGAAACGCGTCAGCACGTGACGTCAGCACGTCCTTTCGGAGCCGCGATCACAGGGCGTTTGAATGTCTTGCCGGGACCTAACAGCTGACGACCGGCCTCTATCATCTGACGGAAGGCATTGATACAGCGGAACTTTTTCCATCAGACGGCACTAGCAAATGCAACTTCCTTCATCAACAAGTAATCACCTGGGGTAGAGCTAGCGATCCTGTGAGCTGCTGATTCATTTGGTGAGAGTATCACTCCTATCTACAAATATCAATGCAGCCTTGTCGTACCTGCTCCCCCTCACTGTTTGCCACCTATATGAACTGCTTTGCTTGTTATGCCCTGAGTTACTATTGCCTACAGTAGATGTTGCCGGTCATTGCTATCAGCCTGCATATGCTATATGTCCAGTTCCCGGACTGCTATTGATTTGTTATTGGTGTTCATACAACATTGAAACCTTTGCAACTAATCTAAAGTCAACTTGCATTCATCCACCCACCCCCACACCGCCATACCATCTATACTGTTGATTTGAGGACTCATATCATCCCATTACCTGTCTAATTAGTAGTAATCTGCTGCTGTGATTGGTGTGTGTATGGGGTATGTTTGGCCGCGGCTCCGTTGTTTTTAATGATAACGTTATCAATTTAATAGTTAATTGACATCTTCCCTGAATTGCCCACTATTGTCTTCATTTTTATATTTGTGTGGTGTTTGTAGCTTATTTAATAAATTTGTTGGTTTTTTTGACAGATTGTGTTTGGGCTTTTGCCTTCTTTTGGGGAATCTCTTTTTCCTTGTTATTTTTGTATGCCTTAAAAGGCGACCCAAACTGCATCCACTTTTTTCCTGGTTGAATATCTGTCCATACGTAATTTATTAGTACTATTTCTACTTTGGAGGTTGATCCGGGCTAAAAGCATCCTTTTTCTCTAAATCCCACTGAGAAACCTTCATCCAACAATTGCGCTGCTTTCTTGTCTGGATACCTACCTAGAAACGGCCGCATCTTTTCCACTCTCACCGGGGTCCTCCCTTTTGTTTGCAGTTTCTCCTTGCCTACCCTTTCCTTGTTTGAAACACCTTGACCCCGGGTGGGATCCCCCACATCCTGAACACTCGTGTTTATACTTACATGAGGTTCCAAACCTGCAGGTCCCGGTGTTGTATTGCCAACAAACCCCCTTTTTGTTTCCGACCGTATGTCCCTGGGTGGAAGGTCCACCGGTCCCTCCTGGAAAAAACTGGTTGGGGGCCCTCGTCGTCGTCGTCATCAATCTCATCCATAGGCTGATGTCCTTGTGATCCCAGCGGAGCGTCGGTCTGATTTCCCTCCGTTGATGGAACTGTTCATCATACCTCAGCCACGCCGTGCCCCCATAAACCCTGTACGCCTCTCCGATAGCATCCTGATAGCAAAATAGAGCTGAGCAATGCTCCGGGTGCTTTTCACCTATCACACTTGCCATAATCGCAAAAGCCTGCAACCAGTTTGCAAATGTTCTAGGGATCAGCCTGTACCTCCTCTTCTCCTCGTCCTCCTTCTTTGAGTCATCAGGTTTCACCCTATCCAGATTAAATTTCTCTAACGGCAGTAGGGAAAATATCTCAACATATTCACCCTTCCACAGTTTTTCCCGCACTTCTTGCTTCAGGTGCGCGCCCAATGGTCCCTCATAGCATACATACACCTCGCACCTGGCTGCATCAGCCAATCTGGTTATATCCTGCCTGCTTGTGGTCTCAGCCGTCTTGTCCATCCCCTGCGCCCCTGTACTCCCGGGCGTTACCGGTGCAGGCGTGGCCACCGCCGCCGTGACCGAAGGTACCGCCGTTGACCCTCCCGTGAGCACCACCGTCCCGGTGCCTCCTGCCAGCGGCACCCACGCTGTTGCAGGGCCCGAGGGAACCGTCCCTGCTCCCTCAAAGCGCTGAAGGAGCTCCCTAATGCCTGCTAAAAACCCCCCCAACGCTGCAGCCCCCTCACTGCCTGACACCCCCGACCCACTGCTGCCCCCGCCCCCCACTGAAACCCCCATCCCCCCCACTCTAGCCTGACGGGAATTAAGGGATAAAACATTGGACTCACCAGGCTGCACAGGCGTAACCTCATCAACCGGAACAGGGATCTCCACCGCTGCCGTTCGCCTTTGCTGGGGTACCGATTCTTCCTCCGACCCGGACCATCCACCTGCTCGATCGCCACTGCTCCCCTCTACTTCCTCTGACGAAGGCCCGCCCGGCCTGGCCGCCGGGGTTGCCGCCATGACTGTGGCAGGACGCCCCCGCCTCCGCGTGTCACCTCCTCCCGCTGACTTGCAGGTTGCTTTGCCCGGACCGGTGTGTGCCTGACCTCAGTCCTGCCGCCTAGTACCTGCGATGCCCCGCTAGGCCGACCCCTCTCGATCCTCCTGTGTGCCCCTGCCGTGGAACCGGACGGCCCAGGGCTCGCTGCACGTGTCCTCTCCCTTGCTGCTGACTGACTCCTGCAGGGGGCGGGGCTCTCGCTCCTCACTCTGCCCGCTCTGTAAGGCCGCGCTGCCGCTTCCATCCCTTCCAAACGATCGCTCCACCGGGTCCCGTCGGCGTTCGCTCTGCCGCCATCCGCTCCGGACATTCTTTTTGGCGGTGGGCCCACCGCGAGACCCGCAAGAGTCCCGGGTTGCCGCTGTCCAGAAACCCGTTGGTCGGGGGAGAACCGCACAGGCGGCCGGGACCGCCGCGTTCTGGCGCCGCTAGACCTACCCAGCGCCTCAGGCTGACTGCTCTGCAAGGCCGCAGCTATGGTTTCTTGTAGCCATGCTGTCCCACGAACCGCGGCCTCCTCCCTAAGCTGCTCCATAAGTCCGTCCAGCTCCATCTTCAATGAACTTTCTCCAAACACTGTTACTCCCCCCTGGGCGGGGTTAACCTATAAAGCCCTGTTTGAATACCTCCCCCTCGGTTACTTTTTCGTACCCACCCCTTAAACTATTAACTCCCCTGTTACCACAGTCATGTATGCCCTCCGCTATGCATTACATGCTGTTGCTGCGGGCTTCTCTTTACATTTCTTTGCATTTGCTGCTTGTCTTCTGAAGTTTTTATGAACTGTATTGTGCATGGCTGGATTTTACAGTTTTTTTTAGGTTTATTCCACTTGCAATTCTGTTCTGTACATGTTGGAACTCTTTTCAGTCAAATATAAAACTGGGCCAATCCAGAAAAGAAATGAAAATTAGATAAGCAAGGAAATTTGGAAAAAAGCAGAAATCTGCACCTCACTTGTGTGATCTAGGTTTACTAGGAGACAAATGTTGTGTGCCTAAAATTAGATTGTGTTTAATAGCCTATAAAATGCATATTATTCCTTATGGTTTTTGTTTGCTATATTCTTTCTGATTCTTTTTTCAGGCACCATTGGAACTAGGTATGGGGAAAACACAATTTGCTGCTGTAGAGAGAGACTGTAAATTATATGGCCTCCAATAAAGAGGGAACTTAATGCAACATAAAACATTGTATTATAATACTTCACACACTACACTGTACTTCATGTAAAATGACACACCAACACATATTTAATCACACAAGTTAAACCTCAAACACCTTTTTGAACACTAAATATTATATCAGCTCAAGGATTCATAAAAAAAAGTCCTGTTGATTAAAGTAGCCAATCAGATTCAAACACAGACTGGAAAATTTGTTTTGCAGTGGAGGTTTAAAAGAGAAGTTTGGGAATAAAGAAAAAATATATACTCACCTAGATGAGTGCAGCATGATCCCAGCTGCAGCTGTCCTCCACTGCTTCTACCCCAAGAATGATCAAACACCTCAGATCGCTCAGTTCTCCCCTTCCGCTCTGAGCAGACAGCCATGACAGTCAGTCACCGGCTCTCTAATCTACCCCTCTAGCGCTCATTGGAGCGCTGGGCTGTGGAGGGGGCTGAATGGGCTGGCTCAGCCTCTCAGCAGCATGCTAAGAGGCTGAGCCAGCTGCAGTTTCAGGCATCTGGGTGGATCCTGACTGTAAAGTCGAGATTTTTCCCAAGTTTTGACCGGCTCTGTGATTTTAGCGGGCTTTAGTCTGCTGACGGCTGAAAATGGGTCACAGGAGTGCAGAACGAACTGCACATCTGTGATCCATAGGAAAAGTATAGCCAAAAAAGCTTTGGCTATACTTCTCCTTTAAATCTATTGATTGCTATGGGACAGCACAGACAAGAAGAGGCAGATATTCTTTAAAGCGGAGTTCCACCCAAAAGTGGAACTTCTGCTCATCTGACTCCTCCCCCCCTCCGGTGCCACAATTGGCACCTTTCAGGGGGCAGGGGGGTGCAGATACGTGTATTAGACACGTATCTGCACCCACTTCCTGGAATAGACTCCCACGGGAGTCACGCCCCCTCCCGCACCCCCCCCCGCTGTCTCCTGGGAAGCACACAGGTCCCAGGAGATAGCGGGGAGCACTTAGGACGCGCAGCGTGACTCGCGCATGCGCAGTAGGGAACCGGGAAGTGAAGCCGCAACGCTTCACTTCCTTATTCCCTCACCGAAAATGGCGGCGGCAGCTGCCGAGAGATGAGCGATTGCTCGGCTTCCGCTGCCGACATCGCTGTGCTCCAGGACAGGTAAGTGTCCGTTTATTAAAAGTCAGCACCTGCAGTATTTGTAGCTGCTGGCTTTTAATAATTTTTTTTGCAGGTGGACTCCCTCTTTAAAACACTTTGGTAATCAAGAATTAAAATAGGATAAACGTCACAATATCACACGTCAAACAATTAATAATCTATAGTGATAGGACATTGGAACATTTACTTTGTTAGTAGAAGTTGGCCACCACTTTAGCATAAACTATTCTATAATACAATACAAACACTGAACCTTTAAAAAAAATACATAAGCATAAAGGCTTAAAGTGGATGTAAACACCAAAATCTTTTTTAATTAAGACTCATATCTGTTACAGCAGAGGATGTAATTTCATCTGTGCCCAATCTTGCCAAGAAGAGTTAATCCAGCTCAGAGCAATCCTCTTATCTTTCTTCAGTAAGATAAAAACAGACACATTACTTCCCCCTTGCTGTGACTGACAGGTGATTTCCTTATCTCATGCATGAGTGTGAGAGAGGCATTCTGTGTACTTCACATCCCCCTTCCTTTCTTCTCCAGTTCTCCCAGGATTGGCTGCTCCACATCTCAGCATGATTGGGCATGCTGAAGTCATGTGGTGACTTTCCTGGGTTTTGACTGGATATTAGTAATCATGGGGCATAATCTACAAGACCAGCTGAAGTTCAGTGTAAGAAATATTGATGCCTAGCCAAGGGGAGTGTAGAGGTGGGCGGGGAGTCTACTGACATCACAACTCCACCCACGAGCCCTGGAAAACAGAATTGCCCACAGAACCTGGAGTATTGCAGGGCTCCAAACAGCTAAAGGGGAGAAATTTGACAGGTAAGGATACATGCAGGAGGTATGTATATCCTTATTGATCAGCACTATGGAAGTAATTTAGAAATAATGAGAGTGGGTTTACATCCACTTTAAGAAGTAAAAACGGATCATATTAATAATGTCATTAAAAAAGGAGCTCACTTTCAAATTCTAATAAACTAATATAAACCCAAAAGATTTGGAAGCACTACAAATCTAGGTCTCCTGCAAATAAATCCAATGGGATTGATATGCTAAAACTGGGGAATGCAGAATCTGGTGCAGCAGTGCACAGTAGCCAATAAGCTTCTAACTTCAGCTTGTTCCATTAAACTTTGACAAAAAAAAAAAAAAAACTGGAAGCTGATTGGTTTCTATGCAGCACTGCACCAGATTTTGCACTCTCCAGTTTTAGTAAATCAACCCCAGTATGTTGCTAAATCATTTTTCTACTGTCAAATCACCACCACACCAATTAATGAAAATCCCCTTCTAGCATGCCACCACCTCATAAAATATCGCTTTTGAGAAAGTCCAGTGACAAAATGCATAGGTCCTTGGTTCAGAATTTTGCACATGGGGCTGTCATTGTAAAGCTCTGCTACATAGTGCCTTTGATTTTACATACTAAATAAATCTTTTTAAAAACAGTATTCTGACATTTCTATCTCTTTATAGTACTATACTACATACAGTGCCTAGAAAAAGTATTCATATCCCTTGAAATCTTCCACATTTTGTCATTGTACAATCAAAAACATAAATATATTTTATTGGGATTTTATGTGATAGACCAACACAAAGTGGCACATAATTGTGAAGTGGAAAGAAAATGATAAATGGTTCTCCAAATTTTTTACAAATAAATTTGTGAAAAGTGTGGCGTACATTTGTATTCAGCCCCCCTGAGGCAATACTTTGTAGAACCACCTTGCACTGCAATTACAGCTGCAAGTCTTTTTGGGTATGTGTCTACCAGCTTCAGATCTAGAGAGTTACATTTTTGCACATTCTTCTTTGCAAAATAGCTCAAGCTCTGTCACATTGGATGCAGAGTGTCTGTGAACAGCAATTTTCAAGTCTTGCAACAGACTCTCAATTTGATTTAGGCCTGGAGTTTGACTGGGCCATTCTAACACATGAATATGCTTTGATCTAAACCATTCCATTGTAGCTTTGGCTGTATGTTTAGGGTCGTTGTCCTGCTGGAAGGTGAACCTCCGCCCCTGTCTCAAGTCTTTTGCAGACTCTAACAGGCTTGCTTCTAAGATTGCCCTGTATTTGGCTCCATCCATCTTCCTAACAACTCTGATCAGCTTCCCTGTCCCTGCTGAAGAAAAGCATCCCCATAACATGATTCTGCCACCACAATGTTTCACAGTGGGGATGATGTGTTCAGGGTGATATGCAGTGTTTGTTTTCTGCCACACATAGCGTTTTGCTTTTAGGCCAAAAAGTACAATTTTGGTCTCATCTGACCAGAGCACCTTCTTCCACATGTTTGCTGTGTCCCCCACATGGCTCCTCACAAACTGCAACCAGGACTTCTTATGGCTTTCTTTCAACAATGACTTTCTTCTTGCCACTCTTCAATAAAGGCCAGATTTGTGGAGTACACGACTAATAGTTGTCCTGTGGACAGATTCTCCCACCTGAGCTGTGGATCTTTGCAGCTCCTCCAGAGTTACCATGCCATATCTTGATAGGATTGCAGTTGTGCCATACTCTTTCTATTTTCGGATGCTGGATTGAATAGTGCTCTGTGAGATGTTCATAGCTTGGGATATTCCTTTATAACCTAAGCCTGCTAAGGGCTGGGTTCACATATGAGCATGCAGTGGGTCATAGCAGGAGTCCGGTGCGTCCTCATTCACCATTTCAGGTCCGATTTCAGCTTGAATTTTAGGCTGAATTTGGTCCTGAAATGGGCCACAAGACGCACAGGGTTCCTGTACAAGTCGCCATGGAGCAGCTCTGGAGATATGTGAACCGGCTCCATAGAGAGCCAGTCACAATCTCCTACTGTGCAAATTGGATGCGGGGAAACTCACGTCCAATTCGCATTAGTGTGAACCCAACCTTAAACTTCTCCACAACTTTATCTCTGACCTGTCTGGTGTGTTTCTTGGCCTTCATGATGCTGTTTGTTCACTAAGGTTCTCTAACAAACCTCTGAGGGCTTCATGGAACAGCTGTATTTATGCTGAGATGAAATTGCACACAGGTGTACTCTATTTACTAAATAGGTGACTTCTGAAGGCAATTGGTTCCATTAGATTTTAGTTAGGGGTATCAGAGTAAAGGGGGCTGAATACAAATGCACACCACACTTTTCAGATATTTCAGAAGAAGAAGTAGAATTGGGAGTTTTAAGGTGCATAGTGATCAGATTGAAGACAAAAAAAAGATCAATATATTTTATTTAATAGACATTGTTAAAATTGAATATTAAAACCAACATGAATAAATTCATACGGTCGTTGTACAAAAGTTTATCGACTCATATTCATACATATTCTGCCGAGATCATGGCTTTCTCAAGAGTCTTGACAAGACTTTATGTACAATATCTCTATAAGTAAACGAAAAAATATATTATACTTCACAGTACACATAGTATGACTGTAGTATGGTCAAAAAATTCAAAAATATTTAATTTACATAAATACATAACAAAATACAATTATATATATATATATATATATATATATATATATATATATATATATATATATATATACTACATCTGATGAAAGGACTCTCATCCCAAATGTAAGCACAACTTCAGAGGAATAGCACCCACTAACAGATAGCTGCGCAGAGTATCGATGTGTCAACAACCGTATGAATTTATTCATGTTGGTTTTAATATTCATATTTACCAATGTTTTTTAAATAAAATCTATTAATCTTATTTTGTCTTCAATCTTATCACTATGCATCTAAAACTCCCAATTCTACTTTTCCTTCTGAAACTTCACTATTACGGAAAGGTGGTGCATGTAAAAAAGACCTTGTATCCAACGCTGTATCTTGGCCTAGGCCAACAAGACTCAGGCCTAGGACAGCACTTAGCAGGGGGACAGCACGAAAAGTGTCTCCGCTGCCTTGCGCTACCTTTTTAGTGCAGCGCCAGACTTATGGGGTGAACTGGGCCAAGAGGCAAATCGGTCTGGCATCTCTATAAAATGGCCGCACTGCTGCTGGTATCATCATACTGACAGGGCCACCATCAGGGGAGGAGAGCCCATACATATGTAGGGGGCCCGGGCGACCCCCAACCAATGAGTTGTTAAGCGACGGTCAAGTTTTGACTGTCCTATCAGCACAGCAGACCTCTCACCTGAGTTCTCATCTACAGAGAGACAGATGCCATGACAGGAGGCTGAAACTGTCTGGAGGAGAAAGTCAGTAGAGTCAGTAGGGCCGGTAGAGTGAAGGGGTAGGAGCTCTCCACTGTGTGAGGAGTTCCCATGTTGGGAGAGGTGCAGTGGAGACACGTGGAGGGAGCCAGGCAGGCTGTAAGTACCGCAGCTGAAATGAAAACCACACCAGTTGAGTGGAAATTGGAGGATAACTACCTAGCTGCAATGGGGCTTTTAATCTGGGTAGTAGGGATGGTGCAGATGCAAGGGAGACTGAGATGGTCAGCTACACTTAGGAGAAAAGAGGAAAAGAAAGGCGCCTCTAAGTGCAGTATGCAAAATTTAATAAAGTGCACAAAGGGTTAAAAGTACTTACAAGATTGTTGAGTGTTAAAAGACATGATAAAATCAGGAGTCTTCATCTGTGGCATGTGTTCATCCTCAGCATGGTGGTAGAGAGCAGTGTAGAGCCATCCAGCAGCTGTAAAGCGTTCTCATGCATGTTAGAAAGAGGAGGTAGCAGGGAAGCCTGTATTCACTGCGGGACACACAAGGCTGATGGTGTCTGTGTAGAGAAGGGGGCGGTATTCACTGCGGGACACACAAGGCTGATGGTGTCAGTGTAGAGAAGGGGATGGTATTCACTGCGGGACACACAAGGCTGATGGTGTCAGTGTAGAGGAGGGGGCGGTAATGCTCTTCGGAGCATGTACGGCTCCTTCGTCAGACCTACGCCCATACTCCTCAAGCTGGCTTATGAATGGTGAGGGGGAGGAGTAAGGGGAGGAATGTGGGCAGATGTTGAATACACAATGATAAGGGAAGTGACAGATGTATTACGAGGACGGCCAAGACGACCGTGCACCCGCAAAATGGATCATTAATGCCAGTGCTACATACAATAAAGTCCTGAAGGAATTTGACACAGGGGTACAGGGCACAGATGGCAGTGGTTAACTTAACAATAATAAATAAATATACAAACATAAGGTTGACATTGAATCAATATACAGGTGTGTTACATGGTCGGCCGGGTGTCTATATGCATGTGTTACAAAGGCGGCCAGGCGTTTGCACACATGCAAATAGGGTCGTAAGTCTGAGGCTGGATTCACACCTATGCATTTTTAGTGCTTTTTGCATTTTGCAGATTTGCACTACAGTCCATTTACCATGGTTTCCTATGGAACACGTTCTGTTGTGCAAATCTGCAAAATGCAAAAAGCACTAAAAATGCATAGGTGTGAATCCAGCCTAATGTTGAGTTGACAATGAATAAATATACAACCGTGTTACAAGGGCGGACAGGCATTTATACACATGTGTTACAGGGGCGGCCAGGCGCCTATGTGCACGTGTTACAAAGGCAGCCAGGCATTTGTACACATGCAAAAAAGGTTGTAAGTCTAATGTTGAATTAACAATGAATAAATATGTAGCCGTGTTACAAGGGCGGCCGGGGAGCTATACAGCTGTGTTACAGGGGCGGCCAGGCGTCTGTACACATGCAAATGAAGTAATAAATCTGTTGTAAGGGCATAAAAAAAGGAATAAGCGATAGTATAAAGTGGATGTTGTGTGAATTGTACTGATTATGTCTGTAACAATGATAAAACAATGCTGAATATTACTTTACTATGAATAAGTGTATAGGTGTGTTACAAGGGCGGCCGTGCGTCTATACACTAAAGACAGATAGAGGAAAATAGTGGATGCTTATACAAGTTGTACGAATTGTGCAGATTATGCTCGTAGCAATAATCTCACGGTGAGAGGTATTACTCAACTGTGTACTAGTATATAGAAGTGTTACAGGGGCGGCTGGGCGTCTATAAACTACAGAAGGGTAATAGGAGGTGGTGGATGCTTATGCAAATAGTGCAGATTATGCCTGTAGCAATACTCTGATGATAATAGATAAAAATACATAATAATAGACTATAAATAAGTATGTTACAGGGGCGGCCGGGCATTTACACACCCGCAAATAAGGTCACAAATCTACTATAATGAATTAACTTATAGGGATAAGTAATAAGATGTAATGGATGCTCTACAAATAGTACAGATTGTGCCTATAGTTGTCGATAATAGAACATAATCGATTGTGACAGATGGCAGATATGTACATGTATTACAGGCAAACACCATGACGTATGAATATGATAATAAGGAGGGATGAATGATAAATGAACAACTAAATGTATTAGATCATATAACTTACTGTAGTAAATCATATAACTTACACAAGATAAAGTTAGGAGGTTAAAGGTGGAAAATATATAGTAGTGTATAACAAATAGACACCATAATATCACAGTCTGTATGTTAAATGTAGTATCATCTAGAGTAAGGTGCTATTTTCCAATTCTTCATTAATACCTCCAGGCGAAAGTACGTCAAGAGCGTATATCCAATAAGTCTCCCATTGGCAGAGATGTTTAAAGAGTGGCTGGTATAGATTCAATGATCCATACTTTTAGGCCTACAGTGGATTTAGGATGATGTTGGGTGAAATGTCGTGGGACGCTATGGTGGTCCTTACTGACCTCGATGAATCGGCGGTGCTCTCCAAAACACTGGCGTAGGGGGCGTATAGTTCGACCTACATAGTAGAGGCCGCAGGGGCAGGTCAGGCAGTATACTACATGGTCTGTAGAACAGGTGTAGAATTCCGAAATTAATTTTGTATGTTTTATTTTTAATCATGAATGTTTTTTGACCATGTTGTACAAAACTGCATGTAAGGCAAAGGGGTTTGCGGCATTGATACATCCCAATCATAAAAAAGAGTTGGAGTGAAGATGACGTATTTGTTTTCTTTTTGAGTTTACTTGGGGCAATCTTTCCCTTAATGTTAGGTGCTTTCCTATATGAAAATTTGGGTTATTTTGGTATACTGTCTTTGAGATGGGGATCCTGCAGTAGTGAAGATTTTCAACTTATCTTTACACACTTACAACGCAGGAAACTACCTTACTCACACGAGGACTTACTTTTGCACCAACTAATTTGCCTAACGCCTTCCAGTTGTTCAAAGATTTGAACAAGTTTATCCGAGACCTTACCCTCAAAAGATTTTATAATACAAAATCAGCTAAAGATGTATCTATCATTTCAATCGACATAACCTCCCCCTCTTCAGCCTATAGCAAATAGCCCTGGGTATATTAGAAGAATTATATTACGAAGGAACTGGACTGCTCCTTAACCCTGATAATCCTGAATCAGATGCCCTTTCATATACCCAACATCTAAATTGTTCTCCTGCAGTTAAACACACCAATTTTCTTCCCCTGTCTAATTTTTATCCCACACAATCCAAAGGCCCATGCCTTGAAACATTTTACCGCATGGTATACTCTGAATTATTGATCATGTGCCAAAAGCAACACAACCCCTATAAAAATCACAACTTAACATACCCAGAAAGATTTGCCCTCAATTTATTGAAAACCAATGAGAATGTTATCATTAAATCAGCAGATAAGGGCGGTAGATAATTGTGCTGAAAAACAGGGTAGACTACATCAAAGAGGCCAGTAGACTACTCGGAGACTCACAGACCTATACAAAATTGCAAGAGGACCCCCTACCTAGTTTCACCATTGATGATACAATTTTAGTTAACCAAGCTACCAAAGATAATGTAATTATCAAATATGAAGCTTCATTCTTGGTTATAAAATATCATCAAACTCTGTATTTCTGTCATTTGCCAAAAGTTCATAAAAGCACTACCAACCACCCTGGCAGACCCATAGTTGCCTCTATGAACAGTATTACTGGTGGTTTTTCCCAGTATGTAGACCTTTTTCTACAACCTTTAGTTTGCAATTTACAATCCCATATCAAAGATGGAATACACCTGCTTAAACTATTAGGTCCATACCAATGGGAGCCCAATTACACCTGGCTCTCACTGGATGTCCAATCATTATACACATCCATCCCCCATAATGTTGGTATGCAGGCCATACAACACTTTTTGTCAGAAGACCCATCTTTTCATCCAAACCAAGTTAAATTCATTCTAAATGCCACATTCTACTGCCTGACTCATAATTATTTCATGTTTGAAGACCACTACTACCTTCAAACCCATGGCACTGCCATGGGCACAAATTTTGCACCTTCATATGCCAACTTAACTATGGGTCTTTAGGAAACACGATACATATGGGCGAATAACCCTTTCATGGCCAAAATTATATTTTATGGTCGTTATATTGATGACATCATTATTATCTGGGACGGTAATACCGATGATATTGAATCTTTTGTTTCCCATTGTAATAATAACAACATGGGCCTATCCTTTACATCTGTTTACGATAACAAACATCTAGCATTCTTAGACCTTGATCTATTTCATGATACTGGTCGCATTCATGCAAAAAATTATTGCAAACCCACTACTGGGAATTCCTATCTGCACTGCAATAGTTGCCATCACCCTCGTTGGTTAAAAAACATCCCCAAAAGTCAATTCTGCCATCTCAGACATAATTGCACCATGCAGTCAGACTATCGGACACAAAGCATAAACCTCAAACAAAAATTTATTGAAAAAGGCTACCCTCCATCACTCATCGAACAAGCATACACCACATACATCAATCCTGATACTCGTACCCATGAAATGAATTCATCAAAGGACATTCGGTTCACAACTCAATTTCATAACAAATACAAAAATATGGAACACATAGTTCATAAACATTGGCCAATGCTACTGCAGGATCCCCATCTCAAAGACAGTATACCAAATAAACCCAAATTTTCATATAGGAAAGCACCTAACATTAAGGGAAAGATTGCCCCAAGCAAACTCAAAAAGAAAAAAAAATACGTCATCTTCACTCCAACTCTTTTTTATGATTGGGATGTATCAATGCTGCAAACCCCTTTGCCTTACATGCAGTTTTGTACAACATGGTCAAAAAACATTCACGATTAAAAATAAAACATACAAAATTAATTTCGGAATTATACACCTGTTCTACAGAACATGTAGTATACTGCCTGACCTGCCCCTGTGGCCTCTACTATTTGGTTCGAACTATATGCCCCCTACACCAGTGTTTTGGAGAGCACCGCCGATTCATCGAGGTCGGTAAAGACCACCATAGAGTCCCACGACATTTCACCCAACATCATCCTAAATCCACCGTAGGCCTAAAAGTATGGATCATCAAATCCATGACGTCACCACGCTTTGCTCTGAGTGGACGGGAGCTGTTTGAGTGCCGGCCGGCATCGTTGTTATTCGTGTTTTTAAATGTAAGTGCTTGTTTTTTAATAAATTGGAGTCGTACGTTATCACACCATTGGCTGCTTCTCCTCTTTAATATACCGTATATACTCGAGTATAAGTCGAATTTTTCAGCCCTTTTTTTTGGGCTGAAAGTTTCCCTTCGACTTATACTCGAGTCCGCGCCGTCTGTCTGCATGATCAGCGTGTCATGCAGGCAGACGGCGGCCGGCGTGTGCTGATAATGCACGGAGGCTATTCCAGCTTTCAAAAGCCGCGCCTCCTGCTCTTCTGTGATAGGCTGAACAGCTGTCAGTGTACAGCCTATCACGGACATTCTCTCATCCTCGTCCGTGGTATGAGAATGAGAGAATGTCCGTGATAGGCAGTCAGCGGTCAGCCTATCACAGACGAGAAGGAGGCGCGGCTTTTGAACTGTGGAATGGCCGCCGAACAGTATCATCACACGGCCGCTGTCTGAGGATGGAGATCGCCACAGGAAGGCTACACAGGACACAGGTAGGCTGCACATGCACACAGGACACACATGCACCCATGCACACAGGACACACATGACACACATACACACATGACACACATACACACAGGACACACATGCACACAGGACACACATGTACAGGACACACATGTACAGGACACACATGTACAGGACACACACACATGTACAGGACACACATGTACAGGGTACAGGTAGGCTGCACAGGACACAGGGAGGCAGGCAGCTGCAGATGGACATTATTGACCCTCTGCATTTCTCACCCTCGACTTATACTCGGGTCAATAAGTTTTTCCCAGTTTTTTGTGGTAAATTGGGGGTCTCGACTTATACTCGGGACGACTTATACTCGAGTATATACGGTATACACCTATCCGAGCCTACGAGGACCTGCCAGGACGGGATCGTGGTGACTCTGCCAGTGTTTCGTTTGGGCTATTTCTGGTCGTCTCTCTGGTGAGCAGGAACCCCTATAGGTCTATTTAAATCTACACTCTGGGTCACACAGAGGCTGCAAACCTATTGCTTTTTATGTCCTCACCAGTTCACCATCTGGTAAGCGGCCCCTTGTGTCTGTGCACCGGGTGTTCTCTTTGCTGTATAAACTCTGGTCTGTTGGCTCAACCCCATTCTTTGGCAAACTGGTGTTTTTTACATTAGACTCTAAGGACACCTTTCATTGCATGCTGCACACACTTTTCCTTGCGTCCCTGTATTGGCTATACATTCAGGGTGCCTTTATGATTTTATGATTATTTGTGTGAACACACCCCCTCCTCCTTTGATGGAATATGTTTATGTCAGTATCACACTATGGTCTTTTTATTTGATTTAACCCTATGTGGACTCGTTCTGCTGTATGAGTGCGAAGGATCCTGCCCACTTGAAGTGCTCCCAAAGGCCCGGGCTGGGTTTTAAGCCATCTGCCTGATTTGGCTTACGTTCTGGTAAGCAGTTCACCACACAGTCATCTTCCACTTTCTCCACCTCATCATATAGAAGAATTTATTGCAGTATTTTGGACTTAATTGTTTATTTTCACTGATTTTTTACTGGACTCACTTTTAGCGCGGTTTACCTGTTTATGTATTTTGTTGGTGGGCCCCACTTATAACCGCAGCTTATTGAACTTCTTTATGATACTTGCATAAGGTGTCATCTCACTCCTATTCACATTTTTTACACTGATATTTAATTTATATATATTTTTTCAATTTTTTTCAATTTTGTTTATCCAAGCGCAATTTTGTTTTTCTTATCATCAAATCCATACCAGCCACTCTCCCTGCGGCAGAGAGATTTAAACGTCTCTGCTAACAGGAGACTTATTGGATATACGGTCTTGACGTACTTTCGCCTGGAGGTATTAATGAAGAATTGGAAATTAGCACCTTACTCTAGATGATACTACATTTAACATACAGACTGTGATATTATGGTGTCTATTTGTTATACACTACTAGTATATTTTCCACTTTTAACCTCCTAACTTTATCTTTTTTTTTTCTCATCAAAGTTTATTGTGAAAAACAAAAGATGCATCTGTGGAGACGCAGCTCCGCACAGTACCATACAGTGTAGATGTATCATCAGAAACAACATTGAACATCAGTTACATTGCAAGGGTTGGTATCAATTGTTTATGCTTGTACAACTGTAAGTCTTAATAAAGCAGATATCAATGATTATCATTCGTGGAATCTGTATTGTCATTCAAAGAAAAAGAATAGTTGGAAAGGGAAAAGAGAAAAGAAAGAGAGAAAGGGGTATTCAGGATTAAGCCTTCAGTTTAAGTTGGTGGGAATCACTGTTCCTCACTGGACTGTTTTTCAGCATTTAGTTTGTCATATGAGAGTTAACTTTCAACCAGGACCTATTTCACAACATCCAAATATGCCTGTGAGTATTTATATATAAGCCAAGGTGACCAAGTTTTGTGAAATCTTTCCACATTTTCTCCTGCATGTGCAATAGTCTCCTCCATCTCATAAAACTCCTCTATCTTATTAAACCATTCCTGTATGGATGGGATTTTTGTAGATTTCCAGTACAGTGGGATGACTGCTTTGGCCGCATTTAAAAGATGTTTGGTAAGTGAGTGTTTATACCTCTTAATGGGGAATTCTGTGACATGCAGGAGACAAGCCGCTGCGTCTAACTTTAATTTTGTTTCTGTTATTAAGTATATCATCTCTCTGACCTTTGCCCAAAATGTGTTCAATATTGGGCACTGCCACCAAATGTGGAGCAATGATCCTTTGTCAGAGTTACAGCGCCAGCAAGTATCCGAGTGGTCTGGAAACCAAGAGTGTAGTTTTACTGGTGTGGCATACCATTGAGTAAGTAATTTGTATGCTGTTTCCTGAGTTTTTGTGCTCAGGGAGCATTTATGAGCAAAAACACATGCTTTCATCCATTGTGAAGTCGTCAATGGAATACCTAGTGCCCTCGACCAGCTCTCTCTGAGATCCCTCTCACCCCTGTCTTCCCCATTTTGGATCCAGCGGTATGCTAGTGATGTCACTTTAGAGATGGGTTCCTCTGTCTGACATACTGACTCTAATTCTGTTAGTGGTCTATTGAAATTTTGCTTTCTTTGTGTTCTATTAAGGAAGCTGCGGCACTGGAAATAAGTCCAAAGCTGTAGGTCGGGTAGTTTGTTTGTATGTTTAAGATCTGTGAAGTCCCTAAACTCTTGATTGTGAAAACATTGTGAGGCTAATAGGGGTTTATTTGTGTCGTTCGCTTGAAGTGATCGGTTCCCCATTCCTGGTGGGAAATTGGGGTTGTTCTGTAGTGGGGTGAGCGGACTAAGAAGTGACGAGAAGTTGGTAAGTTTCGTTAACTTATGGAAGATTGCTAAGGTGGTGCCCACTAAAGGATGTGACCTCATCTCCGCTGGGAGACTACTCCACTGAATCCATGGTGAATATTTAATTGGTGTATGGCTCAAGTTTTCCTCAATTTCTACCCAGTCCTTGAGTGTAGAATGGCAGTGCCAGTCTATTATCCTGGTTATGTGAGAGGCTAAGTAGTACGCACGGAAGTCTGGGATTCCCATTCCCCCTTTGTCTTTGGGCTTAGTAAGTCTAGAAAATCTCACTCTAGGTTTTTTGTGAGCCCAAATAAATTTCGTTTGAGTTGTATGAAGCACTTTAAAGAAGTTTTGGGGAATTTTTATCGGTAAATTTCTAAATAGGTACAGCACTCTTGGTAAAATGACCATTTTACATATAGCTGCCCGGCCGAACCAGGATAAACCTTTTGAGTGCCAGTTTTGTAAGTCTGAACATATTGTTTTCAATAAGGGAGTGAAGTTATATTCAAAAATTTGAGATAATTTAGGGGTCAACCATATTCCTAGATATTTGAGCGCTGTGTTTACCCATTTAAAGGGGCAATTTGATTGGATAGGATCTAATTTATTTGTGGGGATCGAGACATTTAAAATTTCCGACTTGGTATAATTAATTTTGAGGTTTGAGAAATACCCAAAGATAGAGAACTCTTTCATCAAGGAAGGGAGTGAAATATGGGGGTTCGTTATGAAGAACAGCAAGTCATCCGCATATGCCGCCACCTTGTATTCTTTTTTCCCCACCTCGAAGCCCTGTATTGCCCTCTCTGCTACAATCCGTCTGACAAATGGCTCTAAGGTTAGGATAAACAGCAGGGGTGAGAGAGGGCATCCCTGTCTCGTCCCATTTTTGATTTCAACTGTGCTTGAAAGGGAGCCATTGATCTTCAGCTGCGCAGAAGGGTTTTTATAGAGCATAGAGATCCAAGACATCATATTGTTTCCCAAGCCAATGAACCTGCATGTTTCTAGCATGAAATCCCAGGCTACGCGGTCAAAGGCCTTCTCCGCGTCCTTGGACAGGAGAAGGCCTTCGAATTTCCGCATCCCTGCAGCATGCATCAAATTGAGCGTTTTGATAACATTATCTCTGGTTTCTCTTCCTGGCATGAATCCTGCTTGCTCGCTTCCTATCAATTTGTGAAGTAAAGGTTTCAGTCTGTTTGCTATTATTTTTGACATCAATTTCACATCAAGATTCAGCAGCGAAATTGGCCTGTAGCTTGCACATTCTGTCAGGTCCTTGTTTGGCTTGGGAAGAATTGTGATATGTGCCTTAAGGAAATCCGCCGGGATCTCCCTGGGCTCAGACATGTAGTTCAGGGCCCTTAGTAATGGTCCCAGCAGAGTTTCCTGGAAAGTTTTGTAATAAATTGCTGTGAAGCCGTCCGGTCCCGGACTTTTCCCTGTCTTTAGGTGTTTGATCACTTGTTGTAGTTCATAAGTTTCTATGGGATTTTCTAGTTGGTTAATATCTTCAGTTGACAATGAGGGAAGTTTAGAGTCTATCAGATATTGACGTATGGCATGTAATCTCGTTCCTTGAATTGAGCTAGGTTTCTGTGGGTTGGGTAAGTTATACAAGGATGTGTAATAATTATGAAAGTGGTGTGCAATTTTTTCAGTAGTGATGTCTAGTTTCCCTTCTTTTGTTCGTATGCCTGAGATATTTTGTTGTGTTTTCGCGTTTTTTATGGCTCTTGCTAGTAGGCTACCTGTTTTGTTGCCATGTTCGTAATAGATTTTTTTTCTAAAAAATAGGAATCTTTTAGCTCTTGTGTCAAAGATCTGTTGGAGTGATTTTCTATGGTTTAAAAGTTCAGTTGCCGTATGTTCTGTCAGGGATTGCTTATGTAGGGATTCTAGGGTGCGAATCTTCTCTGTCAGGGATTTAATTTCGTTTTCCCTCTCTCTTTTGCGGTGGGCGCCCATTCTAATGAGTTCTCCTCTAATTGTGCATTTATGTGCTTCCCATATTGAAAGGGGGTTGATGTCTGGTGTGGAGTTAGTTTTGAAGTAGTCCGATAGTGATGTCGCTATTTGAGGAAGTGTAGTTGGATCTGTTAACAGTGCTGAATTTAGTCTGTTTTGTTCTGTTTGTTTTGGGTCGGTGTTCTGTGAACTTCATCGACAAAGAGATTGGGGCATGATCTGAAAAGGTCTGTATCCCTATTTTAGCTCCAGAGACTATATCTAAATCTCTTTGTGATATAAAGACATAATCTATTCTTGAGTATCTGCTGTGGGGTATGGAATAGAAGGTGTAATCTTTTCCCTCGGGATTGATGAATCTCCAAGAGTCTATTAGTTGAAGCGAGTTCAGTAATGTTTTGATTTGTTTGAGTATTTTGTATGTGATATAGGTTTTGCCTGTGGACGTATCATTGAGAGGATTCAATGGGACATTAAAGTCCCCCCCTAGAATGATACAACCCGAGCCAAAATCTTTGAGTTGTCCAACAATTTTATGGCAGAAGGTAAGGTGTGCCGTGTTGGGAAAATAAACATTTGCTAGTGTAATAGGTTTACCGCAGCAATTCCCTTTCAGGAATATGAACCTTCCTTCTGGATCTATGAGTTTGTCAGTTAATTCAAAGGAAGCCTCCCTACTAATGAGTATGGACACTCCCTTGGATTTTGCTAAGTCATTCGTTGCATGGTATGCTTGTGTGAAGAACGAGTCTGTCAGTTTGGGGATTTGTTGAGTTTTGAAGTGTGTTTCCTGTAAAAACACAAAACGTGGTTTACCTTTTTTGAGTTCCTTTAAGAGGGTCTTGCGCTTTTCAGGAATGTTCAGTCCCTTCGTGTTGTGAGAGATTATTGTGGGCTCATGTCCTAGGGACGAGTACGCCATCTTGAGGGCCCAGAGAGAGCTGTCGAGGCAATAACTGGAGAGATAACTGAAGTTTCCAATGAGTTATATTTTACCCCTTAAAAGGTATAAGTAAAAGGAAATGAGAAAAAGAGAGGAAAGAATTAGTACCTTGAAAGTGAGAGCACTTAGAAAGTAAGATGGAGATAATGTGATCTCCCTGGAAACCCAATGGGGCCAAGGTAAAATGTTAGTGCCTCCTGCCAGGAAAATCTTCTCCTGTCAAGGGGCACTTTGTCGGAGCGCGATTGGCAGCCGCCCAATCAATTTGGTTAATCCAACCAATCAGATTAGATTAAACTGGATCAAAAATATAACACTCAATTAGTGAGCAAAAACCGGCAGCAGCCATACTAAACATATTGTAAACATTAATGGTCAACAATGCACCCTAATAGTAGCCATGAAGGAACATACAACCTCCCCTGATCTCTCTAACCTATATGATTTTACAGGTAGAGATGTCGATGAATTGTTTGATCATTTCTCTGTTCCCCTGGGAGACTTCAAGGCCCCCCTCCAAGCGGGGGTATCATCTTGTCGTCTTCCTTTTAGAGATGGATTTTTTTTTTTTGAATTTTGAGTTTTAAAGATATTCCTTTCATCGACATTTCCATAATCAATACTTGCTGAAGTGAGATACTGACAGTTATGCTTCAAGAACTACAGGAGCCCATTAGTATCACCTATTCTGATTTGTTTTCCTTACAACCATATTCTATCTATAGAGTTGGCCTAAGCCATCATGGGGGGTAAAAGCAACAGTCCCCATAAACATAAGCTCCAACTAAAACTGCTGAGCTATAAGAACTGGCATTTAGTGTGTTGTTGATTCTTGATGTGAAGTTCCATTCGACCAGATAAAACGAAACCAGCCGAAGTGTCTCAGAATGTTGATGTCAGCAAGCATTAACTTTGGGGTCAGCATTCAGGGTGTTACTTCAGAAAAGATGCTCGTCCTCTTCCATGTGTAGTGTGGTTTTCTGTGGACCTTTTCAGGCTTCTTCAAAGCTCCTGGAAGTGTGAGGTCTGTTATTTGGGGTCCCCGCCTGTGAACCTCCAGGGCGTGCTGATTTCATCTTCTTGAAGATGCGTTTATCGGGCGATGATAAGGGGGATCTTTCCAATGGAGGTAGCATGAATTCCTGATACCACTCTGGCAGTTCGACCTGTTCCAGATGTAACGCTTGGCAAAAATCTGGGAGATCTTCTGGTGATCGCAAAATATGCTGTCTTCCATTTTGGTTCACTAGGAGAGCGAATGGGAATCGCCATGAGTAGCGAAGATCCTTTTCTCTCAGCTTGTCTAGTAATGGTCTAAGAGCTCTGCGGTTCTTTAGAGTGATCTGAGACAGATCATGAAATAGCATGATGGTTTCTCCATTAAAAACTATCTGGTCATTCCTGCGTGCTTTCCTCATGATGTCTTCTTTCAAAGCAAAGCTCTGCAAACAGCATATGATGTCACGTGGTGGCATATTGTCAGGGCCTCTTGCTCTGAGTGCTCTGTGAGCCCTTACAAATTCAATGTCTGTCTCCTCTGGTCTTTCTAGCAGGCTGTTGAATACCCTCTGTAAAGCTGGGGTTATTTGATCAGCCTCCACAGTCTCTGGGATCCCCCGCACCCTAATATTATTTCTTCTGCCTCTGTTATCTAAATCCTCGAGGTGTTTGTTAATCTCTATAAGTTGTTGGGACTGTGTATGTGTAACTCTGTCCAGGCGATGAAGAGCCTTATCCCTGCATTTGCCTGCATGTTCTACCGTGGCCATCTTGTCTGTGAGGATCAACATGCTGGATTTTAGATCCGTTATCGCCGCCGAAAAGGTGGCTTTTATGTCGGCTGCAAAGCCTGACATGCCGGCATATGTCAGGGGGAGGTCGGGGTGAGGTGTAATCCTACCGTTCTCCTCAGCCGCTGATTGAGAGTCCTCACTGAAGTCGTCCTCCGTTACATGCTGCGGCGCCATCTTGGCTCCTAACAGGCCTTCTCGTGCAGGCGGGGGATTCCGGAACAAATCTTCAATGTTCCTTCCCTGATAAGCTGCCGATGTGCGGCGGGATCTCGTGCGGGGTGTCCCTGTGTTCCTCCTGCTCATTATCGAGTGCTTTGGGTGCAAGGTGACGGGCTAAGGCTGCCTGGATGCCGGAGCTCTTGTATCAAGCGTCCATCGCTGTTGCGCGCCAAGCCACGCCCCCCCCTAACTTTATCTTGTGTAAGTTATATGATCTACTACAGTAAGTTATATGATCTAATACATTTATTTGTTCATTTATCATTCATCCCTCCTTATTATCATATTCATACGTCATGGTGTTTGCCTGTTATACATGTACATATCTGCCATCTGCCACAATCAAATATGTTCTATCATCGACAACTATAGGCACAATCTGTACTATTTGTAGAGCATCCATTACATCTTATTACTTATCCCTATAAGTTAATTCCTTATAGTAGATTTGTGACCTTATTTGTGGGTGTGTAAATGCCCGGCCGCCCCTGTAACACACTTGCATACTTATTTACAGTCTATTATTATCTATTTGTATCTATTATTGTTAGAGTATTGCTACAGGCATAATCTGCACTACCACCTCCTATTACCCTTCTGTAATTTATAGACACCCAGCCGCCCCTGTAACACTTCTATATACTAGTACACAGTTGAGTAATACCTCTCACCGTGAGATTATTGCTACGGGCATAATCTGCACAATTCGTACAACTTGTATAAGCATCCACTATTTTCCTCTATCTGTCTTTAGTGTATAGATGCCCGGCCGCCCTTGTAACACACCTATACACTTATTCATAGTAAAGTGATATTCACACAACATCCACTTTATACTATCGCTTATTCCTTTTTTATCCTCTTACAACAGATTTATTACTTCATTTGCATGTGTACAGACACCTGGCCGCCCCTGTAACACAGCTGTATAGCTCCCCAGCCACCCTTGTAACACGGCTACATATTTATTCATTGTTAATTCAACATTAGACTTACGACCTTATTTGCATGTGTACGAACGCCTGGCTGCCTTTGTAACACGTGCACATAGATGCCTGCCCGCCCCTATAACACATGTGTATAAACGCCTGGCCGCCCTTGTAACACGGTTGTATATTTATTCATTGTCAACTCAACATTAGACTTACAACCCTATTTGCATGTGTGCAAACGCCCGGTCGCCTTTGTAACACATGCATATAGACACCCGGCCGACCATGTAACACACCTGTATATTGATTCAATGTCAACCTTACGTTTGTATATTTATTTATTATTGTTAAGTTAACCACTGCCATCTGTGCCCTGTACCCCTGTGTCAAATTCGTTCAGGACTTCATTGTATATAGCACTGACGTTAATGATCCATTTTGCGGGTGCACGGTCGTCTTGGCCGTCCTCGTAATACATCTGTCACTTCCCTTATCATTGTGTATTCAACATCTGCCCACACTCCTCCCCTTACTCCTCCCCTTCACCATTCATAAGCCAGCTTGAGGAGTATGGGCGTAGGTCTGACGAAGGAGCCGTACATGCTCCGAAGTGCGTTACCGCCCCCTTCTCTACACTGACACCATCAGCCTTGTGTGTCCCACAGTGAATACCGTCCCCTTCTCTACACTGACACCATCAGCCTTGTGTGTCCCGCAGTGAATACCGCCCCCTTCTCTACACTGACACCATCAGCCTTGTGTGTCCCGCAGTGAATACCGCCCCCTTCTCTACACTGACACCATCAGCCTTGTGTGTCCCGCAGTGAATACAGGCTTCCCTGCTGCCTCCTCTTTCCAACACGCATGAGAAAGCTTTACAGCTGCTGGACGGCTCTACACTGCTCTCTACCACCATGCTGAGGATGAACACATGCCACAGATGAGGACTCCTGATTTTATCATGTCTTTTAATGCTCAACAATCTTGTAAGTGCTTTTAACCTTTTGTGCACTTTATTAAATTTTACATACTGCACTTAGAGGCGCCTTTATTTTCCTTTTTTAGTTGCTTCTCCTCTAACCAAAGTGCTGCCATAAGTGCCACCTCATCACTATCATCCCTCTGACCAGCTACCCACCTCCACCAGAGCGCCCTTATCTCCTCTCTAGCTACACTTAGGAGGTAGGTAGTAAGACTTTCCTGCAAACCTTTGAATGATCACAATCTAATATATATACTATGTACACTAGACACCCCTGAGAGCTTTCGAGCTTGCAATGATGCATATGGCAGTTAAATATTGGGAAATCTTCTTATTTATTTGCCTTTGGCAGAGGAGTTGCTATACAGTATATTATAGTGACTTACTATAGAAATCAGTTACTGGTAATCTATATAGGAGGTAGATGTTGATGTTTATGCAGTAGCTGACTAGATTATATAGCATGGGGTACCCAGGCCCCAGGGTAGAAGAAAAGCTATAAAAATTGTAGAATCAACCTGCGCTAGTGAGCATCTAAACGAACAGGTGCAGCTGCAAATAAAACTCCAAATATCTATAGAGTGACAAACATAAAAATAAACTTAATTGCGCTAGCAATAAAATGAAAAACCATTAAATAAAAGTGCTAAGACAACACCATACATGTGATGACAGTGAGTGTGTAAACATCTTATCTCAAAATATGAACAAATTAAAAGTCCATAATCATAAGCAACAAAAAAACATCCGTGATCAGTCCATAATAATATGAATCTCATTAAGGCAAGTTAAAGAAAAGTCCGCTCCATATGTTTCATCACCAACACGCCAGGGATATGATAGGCCAAAATACTTCTGTCCAGGTATACAGTGACAACGATGAGAGAAGTAATAGATGTGCGCTTACCCCCAGTGTTGGACCTCCCCTGTGGCAAGGTCATACGAGCTTGCAGATTTCACCCTCTGCAGGGACAAGTTGTTAATCTCCTGGTCCTGGCAGCATGTACCGCCGACTTCCGTGTGGCCGGGACGAACCAACTCTCCAAACCTCGGAGGGGGGACTCGGGAATGCAAAAAGTCCAAGAACAGGAGAGGGAGGCAAACGGAGAGAAAACTCCAATAGTGTGATATCGTTTTTAGGGTATTTATTGGTTAAAACATACCACAAGAAATCATTTAAAATTCAAGTAAAAAATTCCTAAAAAAAGCCGGCATATTCAAAGGCAGAACGCCCGTGCAAACAAATAATTCCAAACACGTGATGGCTAGCACTGCGAGGCCACGCCCTACATGTTTCGTCATACGTGACTTCTACGGGGGCACGGGCGACGCAATGAGCCATCACTTTATATATCGAAAAACAAAACTGTAACCACGCCCACATCTCCACCCATGTCCGTCATTCGACCATGTCATTCGACAGGGCATGTGTGGAGATTCGACGGAGCCGTCAATAAAGACCGCCCACAGGGCGGAACGAACATGAATAGTACACAGGGAAGCATTAACCAAGCCTCATTCTGGCGGACGCCTAACGCGCTCGTAGGCATGCGCAAGGACGAGCCAAGCCTCGATCTGGCTGGCGATAAAAAACGTTCATATAGAGGCTAAACAGAAACCGGAAGGAGTCAAGTGTGTACCCCAGATGAATTCTGGAGATATACATCCGTGTTGAATACGGAACTTCCGGTTCTAAGTGACTGAGACTATCGCTCAAAAAACATTAATATTGAGTTAAAAAATTCTTTTATATTACAAAACCACTCCAACAGTGCAAAAATTATATAATATATACGTGGCCACTGACCGCAAAATATCCTAATCACCTTAAAAAATTTTGATTCTTCCTTTCCGTTTAGAAATAACCTAGACAGCATATGTGTCTAGAGGGGAACAGTGTTCAACCAATATCGTATAGGAGCACAAATCAATTGATTTAGACTCTGTGTGAGCAAAAAATACAGATAATTGGGAATACAGTCTTGTTTCTTAACTGCACAAAAACAGTACCAAGCAAATTATTTTATATGTACCGATAGCCAGAACAAGACTCAGCTCCTCCCCTTACAATATCAAAATTCCGAAACAAAAAAAGAGAGGAAATAAAAAGAAAAGAAAAAAGGAAAAAAAGCAAGGAAATAAACAATGAGCATAAAAGTGAAGCAATCCAAATGTCCCTAGACCTTCCTGCCAGAAAATAGGGGGGGGGGGGGGAGGGGAGGGGGGAAGGGTCACTTTAGTCAGCCACCAGGGGTAGTTATTATAACTCGGGGCCCATCCAATACTATAACGCCCATTCTATCATGCGTTATCAATAAATGCGTTAATCTCAATATCTACGTTAAGCCCTCTTGGTTTGAGACACCCCATCTTAAATATCCACCCCATTTCAAGTTTGGATATAGCTCTTCTCTTAGGTCCCCCTCTCCATGGAATACTCAACCTATCAATACCAATAAACTGTGTCCCTCTTGGATCCTTGTCATGTACATTCAGATAATGCTTAGACACTGGATGTCCTATGAATCCTCTCCTGATGTTGCTGATGTGCTCGTTTAACCTGACCTGAAGAGGGCGAACAGTGCGTCCCACGTACTGAAACCCACATGGACAGGTTAAAAGATATACTACATGAGTAGTAGAACACGTAATAAATGATTTTATTGTAAAAGTTTGTGAGGTACTGGTCGCATGGAAATGTGTTACCTTCCGGTCCTTGATGGTATTGACCGTACAAACCGCACATTTCCTACATCTATAATACCCCACTAAGTTCTGGAAAAACATTGGTTTCCTTATTGGAGGATCGCATACACTAGGGGCTATTGCTGCTCTAATAGACGGTAATCCCTTGAAGACCACCTGGGGTCTCTCCGGAAGGAGTGGGCCCAGTACATTATCATTTTTGATTATGTGCCAATATTTATGTATCAGTTTCCTTATTACAAAATGTTGATGAGAGTAATTAGTTACAAAAGGGCAAATAAAGTCCTTCTTTGTGGTATTCCCTATCTCTGGACGATCAATTAATAGAGATTCCCTATCTAATCTCTCAACCTCCTCTACTCGCTCCCTCAAAAAGGATGCATCATAGCCCTTTTCTAGAAATCGCTCCGTAAGGACTTGGGACTGAGTCCTAAAATCATTAATAGAAGAACAATTACGTCTAATTCTTACGTACTGGCTTTTAGGGACTGAGTCAAGCCACGCTTTATGATGGCAACTATCTCGCGATATAAATGCATTACGGTCTGTAGATTTTAAATATGTGGAAGTCATTATCTTATCTCCTTCCCCCCTTACTACAAGGTCTAAAAAATTAATCGAACTCTGACTGGATTCATAATTAAAATGGATCCCTCTATCATTTACATTTAAGCCTTCCATAAACTGGTGCAGGGAGTCATGGGTACCATTCCATAGGAGGAGGACGTCATCAATGTATCTTGCCCATAAGACCAATTCTGGTCTACGTTGGGCATTGATGACGTCCTCCTCCCATTTACCCATAAATAAGTTAGCCAAACTGGGGGCAAATTTTGCCCCCATGGCTACTCCCTTTTTCTGTAAAAAGAAAATGTTCTTATGCCAGAAAAAATTATGAGTTGTGGTGTACTCCAACAGGTCCATAATAAATTTCTTTTGTTTCTATTGATAACGCATGATAGAATGGCCGTTATAGTATTGGATGGGCCCCGAGTTATAATAACTACCCCTGGTGGCTGACTAAAGTGACCCTTCCCCCCTCCCCTCCCCCCTCCCCCCCCCCCCCTATTTTCTGGCAGGAAGGTCTAGGGACATTTGGATTGCTTCACTTTTATGCTCATTGTTTATTTCCTTGCTTTTTTTCCTTTTTTCTTTTCTTTTTATTTCCTCTCTTTTTTTGTTTCGGAATTTTGATATTGTAAGGGGAGGAGCTGAGTCTTGTTCTGGCTATCGGTACATATAAAATAATTTGCTTGGTACTGTTTTTGTGCAGTTAAGAAACAAGACTGTATTCCCAATTATCTGTATTTTTTGCTCACACAGAGTCTAAATCAATTGATTTGTGCTCCTATACGATATTGGTTGAACACTGTTCCCCTCTAGACACATATGCTGTCTAGGTTATTTCTAAACGGAAAGGAAGAATCAAAATTTTTTAAGGTGATTAGGATATTTTGCGGTCAGTGGCCACGTATATATTATATAATTTTTGCACTGTTGGAGTGGTTTTGTAATATAAAAGAATTTTTTAACTCAATATTAATGTTTTTTGAGCGATAGTCTCAGTCACTTAGAACCGGAAGTTCCGTATTCAACACGGATGTATATCTCCAGAATTCATCTGGGGTACACACTTGACTCCTTCCGGTTTCTGTTTAGCCTCTATATGAACGTTTTTTATCGCCAGCCAGATCGAGGCTTGGCTCGTCCTTGCGCATGCCTACGAGCGCGTTAGGCGTCCGCCAGAATGAGGCTTGGTTAATGCTTCCCTGTGTACTATTCATGTTCGTTCCGCCCTGTGGGCGGTCTTTATTGACGGCTCCGTCGAATCTCCACACATGCCCTGTCGAATGACGTGGTCGAATGACGGACATGGGTGGAGATGTGGGCGTGGTTACAGTTTTGTTTTTCGATATATAAAGTGATGGCTCATTGCGTCGCCCGTGCCCCCGTAGAAGTCACGTATGACGAAACATGTAGGGCGTGGCCTCGCAGTGCTAGCCATCACGTGTTTGGAATTATTTGTTTGCACGGGCGTTCTGCCTTTGAATATGCCGGCTTTTTTTAGGAATTTTTTACTTGAATTTTAAATGATTTCTTGTGGTATGTTTTAACCAATAAATACCCTAAAAACGATATCACACTATTGGAGTTTTTTCTCCGTTTGCCTCCCTCTCCTGTTCTTGGACTTTTTGCATTCCCGAGTCCCCCCTCCGAGGTTTGGAGAGTTGGTTCGTCCCGGCCACACGGAAGTCGGCGGTACATGCTGCCAGGACCAGGAGATTAACAACTTGTCCCTGCAGAGGGTGAAATCTGCAAGCTCGTATGACCTTGCCACAGGGGAGGTCCAACACTGGGGGTAAGCGCACATCTATTACTTCTCTCATCGTTGTCACTGTATACCTGGACAGAAGTATTTTGGCCTATCATATCCCTGGCGTGTTGGTGATGAAACATATGGAGCGGACTTTTCTTTAACTTGCCTTAATGAGATTCATATTATTATGGACTGATCACGGATGTTTTTTTGTTGCTTATGATTATGGACTTTTAATTCGTTCATATTTTGAGATAAGATGTTTACACACTCACTGTCATCACATGTATGGTGTTGTCTTAGCACTTTTATTTAATGGTTTTTCATTTTATTGCTAGCGCAATTAAGTTTATTTTTATGTTTGTCACTCTATAGATATTTGGAGTTTTATTTGCAGCTGCACCTGTTCGTTTAGATGCTCACTAGCGCAGGTTGATTCTACAATTTTTACAGCTATAATAATATCTACCTACCTGCAGCTGAGCGTTCTTTGTTTCCTATAAGAGCTATAAGAAGTTCTTTCTTTTCCTTTTTCTCAACTTTTTCCCTTTTTGAGTTATTTTTAGTCACTAAAATCAATATGGATGTATTTGATTACCGCTCCAAGCACACCATTACGAAGGAGGGTGTGTTTGAGGGGAATTGTGAACCTGAGGGTGACCTCGGGGGATTGTTTATGAGACTTAAAAATCTCATGATCTCCGAGGTGCACACTCAATGGGACATATTCTTCCTGGAGCATTATGTTTCTGTATCAATGGTGCCAAGAAGCCTGAGATGGGAGGTCAGCCCCCAGAAGGGGGATTTGGACCTTCAAGATTGGTATAGATATTTCAATGAGGCTGGAGGGAAATTTTTAGAATTTTTGATTCCCAGAAAGAGGGCCAAGTTAAATAGATTAGATGTTGAGATTAAACTTATCAAAGAGAAATTATCTCGTTTTGCTTTAAGTGAAGAGTATAAAGAGCGATCCTCCAACCTAAGAAAAATTTTAGAGAAGGAGGAAATAGAACAAAAAAATAAAAAACGGAAAAAAAATTTAATAGGGATCTGACCGACTATCAAAATAGTTCCGTTTTCCAATGGCAGGTAAAAATTGCCGCAGAGGAAGCTGAGACTAATAGCCATATGGAAGTTTCAGTCCCTGAAGCTTCCAGTCAAGTCAGACAGGTGAGGGAACCAGGTAAATTCCTACCATCGCAACACTCCAAACCACCTAGGAGAGTTTCTTATCGTTCTCCAGGTAGACCTAACCCTGATTCTTATGTACAATCTCCAGCCCGGAATGCGAGAGTTCCCACTCAGGCCCCTAAAAAGAAAACAAAAACTCAAAAAAATCAGAAATTTAGGAGACAATACAAAGAAGGGAATCAATCTCATCAGGTAGAAACAGGAGGATACCAGGATGTTCGTTATGACAATCAATACGACCATTATGGTAGGTCCTATATGGATAATCAGTCCCCAAGATACCCTATATCTACACATAATCGTTTCCAACCATTGGAGGAACATTATGGTAGAGATACTGATTACTATGGAGAGTTCAATCAAAGTTATCACACTCCAAGGAGGAATGGGGGTTATAACCGACCACCCCGCCATCAGCCTTCCTTTCCCCCCCAAAGGGATACACAGAGGGATGAATACACCCCCCGACGGTTTCATCGGGAGGAGTACTCACAACCTCAGCATTGGGGTTTTCCCAGGGGAGATCAAAACTTCCAACGACCAATAGAAGAAAGAGAGGAGTCAGAGGGGGGAGGAAGATTAGGAGCAAAGAGAAAACGGGTATAACCGGACAAGGCATTTTCAATCTCAGTGGGATCCCCTTGACCTCTGAGGAAACTGCCATTTTAGACAAGGGACTCAAATTTGCACCTCCGAAACCGCTCAATAAGTTTCAGACATATATGGATATACACAAGTATACCAGGAGACTGAATATTAAGCGGTATCTGTTGACTAATCCCATCAATACTTTAAATAATAATCCCACAAATGTCAAACACTCAGGTTTGGCGAATGCTTCATTGTTCAACCCACCGGGTGGTCTACCAGCCTCTATTAAAGTTTTTAGAGATCTCCTTATAAAGGATTTGGAAGGCATAAAAAGCAAAAATACTAAAATGAGCAACGATTTGGAATCAGGTTTGGACCAACTGTGTAAAAGAAAGGATCTAGTGGTGAGACCAGCCGACAAGGGGGGGGGAATCGTTGTCCTGAGTAAGAAGGATTACCTTCAGGAATTGGACAGGATAGTAGGGGATACTACCACATATATCCCCCTAAGGTCTGACCCTAGGAATAAGTATAAGAGAGAACTTGAGAGCATTGTAGAATATGGATTCAGACTAGGAGTTATTAATAAAAAAGAAAAATCGTTTTTGATTCCCGTATCATCACGGATACCTATTATATACTATCTCCCAAAGGTCCATAAGGATCCTGTCCATCCACCCGGCCGCCCAATCATTAGCGGAATTGATTCGATCACCTCAAGGGCTGGTAAATATATTGACAACTTCCTGCAACCCCTGGTCCGCTCTCTGCCCGCCTATATCAAGGACAGCAGGCATGCCATCAATCTATTAAGGGATTGTGGGTATAAAAGTGGATATTGGCTTGCTACGGCGGATGTCACGTCACTGTACACGGCGATCCCCCATATTTGGGGTATATCCTCAGTCAAGCATTATCTGTACAAGGACGTGACACTGCCAAGAAAACAAAAGAAATTTATTATGGACCTGTTGGAGTACACCACAACTCATAATTTTTTCTGGCATAAGAACATTTTCTTTTTACAGAAAAAGGGAGTAGCCATGGGGGCAAAATTTGCCCCCAGTTTGGCTAACTTATTTATGGGTAAATGGGAGGAGGACGTCATCTATGCCCAACGTAGACCAGAATTGGTCTTATGGGCAAGATACATTGATGACGTCCTCCTCCTATGGAATGGTACCCATGACTCCCTGCACCAGTTTATGGAAGGCTTAAATGTAAATGATAGAGGGATCCATTTTAATTATGAATCCAGTCAGAGTTCGATTAATTTTTTAGACCTTGTAGTAAGGGGGGAAGGAGATAAGATAATGACTTCCACATATTTAAAATCTACAGACCGTAATGCATTTATATCGCGAGATAGTTGCCATCATAAAGCGTGGCTTGACTCAGTCCCTAAAAGCCAGTACGTAAGAATTAGACGTAATTGTTCTTCTATTAATGATTTTAGGACTCAGTCCCAAGTCCTTACGGAGCGATTTCTAGAAAAGGGCTATGATGCATCCTTTTTGAGGGAGCGAGTAGAGGAGGTTGAGAGATTAGATAGGGAATCTCTATTAATTGATCGTCCAGAGATAGGGAATACCACAAAGAAGGACTTTATTTGCCCTTTTGTAACTAATTACTCTCATCAACATTTTGTAATAAGGAAACTGATACATAAATATTGGCACATAATCAAAAATGATAATGTACTGGGCCCACTCCTTCCGGAGAGACCCCAGGTGGTCTTCAAGGGATTACCGTCTATTAGAGCAGCAATAGCCCCTAGTGTATGCGATCCTCCAATAAGGAAACCAATGTTTTTCCAGAACTTAGTGGGGTATTATAGATGTAGGAAATGTGCGGTTTGTACGGTCAATACCATCAAGGACCGGAAGGTAACACATTTCCATGCGACCAGTACCTCACAAACTTTTACAATAAAATCATTTATTACGTGTTCTACTACTCATGTAGTATATCTTTTAACCTGTCCATGTGGGTTTCAGTACGTGGGACGCACTGTTCGCCCTCTTCAGGTCAGGTTAAACGAGCACATCAGCAACATCAGGAGAGGATTCATAGGACATCCAGTGTCTAAGCATTATCTGAATGTACATGACAAGGATCCAAGAGGGACACAGTTTATTGGTATTGATAGGTTGAGTATTCCATGGAGAGGGGGACCTAAGAGAAGAGCTATATCCAAACTTGAAATGGGGTGGATATTTAAGATGGGGTGTCTCAAACCAAGAGGGCTTAACGTAGATATTGAGATTAACGCATTTATTGATAACGCATGATAGAATGGGCGTTATAGTATTGGATGGGCCCCGAGTTATAATAACTACCCCTGGTGGCTGACTAAAGTGACCCTTCCCCCCTCCCCTCCCCCCCCCCCCTATTTTCTGGCAGGAAGGTCTAGGGACATTTGGATTGCTTCACTTTTATGCTCATTGTTTATTTCCTTGCTTTTTTTCCTTTTTTCTTTTCTTTTTATTTCCTCTCTTTTTTTGTTTCGGAATTTTGATATTGTAAGGGGAGGAGCTGAGTCTTGTTCTGGCTATCGGTACATATAAAATAATTTGCTTGGTACTGTTTTTGTGCAGTTAAGAAACAAGACTGTATTCCCAATTATCTGTATTTTTTGCTCACACAGAGTCTAAATCAATTGATTTGTGCTCCTATACGATATTGGTTGAACACTGTTCCCCTCTAGACACATATGCTGTCTAGGTTATTTCTAAACGGAAAGGAAGAATCAAAATTTTTTAAGGTGATTAGGATATTTTGCGGTCAGTGGCCACGTATATATTATATAATTTTTGCACTGTTGGAGTGGTTTTGTAATATAAAAGAATTTTTTAACTCAATATTAATGTTTTTTGAGCGATAGTCTCAGTCACTTAGAACCGGAAGTTCCGTATTCAACACGGATGTATATCTCCAGAATTCATCTGGGGTACACACTTGACTCCTTCCGGTTTCTGTTTAGCCTCTATATGAACGTTTTTTATCACCAGCCAGATCGAGGCTTGGCTCGTCCTTGCGCATGCCTACGAGCGCGTTAGGCGTCCGCCAGAATGAGGCTTGGTTAATGCTTCCCTGTGTACTATTCATGTTCGTTCCGCCCTGTGGGCGGTCTTTATTGACGGCTCCGTCGAATCTCCACACATGCCCTGTCGAATGACGTGGTCGAATGACGGACATGGGTGGAGATGTGGGCGTGGTTACAGTTTTGTTTTTCGATATATAAAGTGATGGCTCATTGCGTCGCCCGTGCCCCCGTAGAAGTCACGTATGACGAAACATGTAGGGCGTGGCCTCGCAGTGCTAGCCATCACGTGTTTGGAATTATTTGTTTGCACGGGCGTTCTGCCTTTGAATATGCCGGCTTTTTTTAGGAATTTTTTACTTGAATTTTAAATGATTTCTTGTGGTATGTTTTAACCAATAAATACCCTAAAAACGATATCACACTATTGGAGTTTTTTCTCCGTTTGCCTCCCTCTCCTGTTCTTGGACTTTTTGCATTCCCGAGTCCCCCCTCCGAGGTTTGGAGAGTTGGTTCGTCCCGGCCACACGGAAGTCGGCGGTACATGCTGCCAGGACCAGGAGATTAACAACTTGTCCCTGCAGAGGGTGAAATCTGCAAGCTCGTATGACCTTGCCACAGGGGAGGTCCAACACTGGGGGTAAGCGCACATCTATTACTTCTCTCATCGTTGTCACTGTATACCTGGACAGAAGTATTTTGGCCTATCATATCCCTGGCGTGTTGGTGATGAAACATATGGAGCGGACTTTTCTTTAACTTGCCTTAATGAGATTCATATTATTATGGACTGATCACGGATGTTTTTTTGTTGCTTATGATTATGGACTTTTAATTCGTTCATATTTTGAGATAAGATGTTTACACACTCACTGTCATCACATGTATGGTGTTGTCTTAGCACTTTTATTTAATGGTTTTTCATTTTATTGCTAGCGCAATTAAGTTTATTTTTATAGAAGAAAAGCTACACTGTTTGGGTGAAACTTGCATGGCACTTACCTAGCTGCCAAAGGGCTTTTAATCTAGGGATGGTGCAGACACAAGGGACACCGACATGGTCACCTATACCTGGCAAGTAGGTTTAATCTGTATGGTGTGGAGAGCAGAGGAGCGCTCAGTTAGTGTGTCTTCAGTGAGGCTTACACGCTGCTCCATTTCAGATACTCAGAAGAGGAATTTATTAATGTCCTGTCTCTCGAGACCCATCTCACGCTGCACCGCCTCAATCTTAGTGGTGAGTGTGGCTTGTCAAGTGGCTATCGCCGACATTATGTCTGCCACAAAGCTCAGTGGGGGAGAGGTGCCCTCCAGCGTGTCCATCTGTGACGCCATGTTGCTCTTCCAGTTGGTGCAAGGCTCCACGTGGGCCACAGGAGACTGGATCTGTATCTCTTCGATCGTCAGGAATCTGAGCTGCCTTGCTCTACCAGGAGTTCCCTTTGAGGAGCGGTGTCTCATCTGGATAGAATCCACTCATAGCCAGGTAAAATAGCACGAAGGAGAATGATAATAGCAGGGTCAGCCAGCAAAGCTCCGAAATATGCAGCCGTTCAGGTCGCCATCTTGGACATGCCCCCTGGCAGGTAGGTAGTAGGACTCTCCTGAAATCCTTTGCTTGTGTAAGTTTACATATTAAGGAATCTTAACTTTATTTCTGTTGATTGCTAAAGAGAAAAAAAAACTGATGGGCTTATTTGTGCCTGCCCCCAATCCTTCCTTTGCTCAATGCCTGGCCCACATACCTTCATAATTGTGCTATATGTTTTCAGCTGCACCACTGGCATGGTTATATCCTCTTAGTCCTCATCATAATATTAGCAGAAATTTGTGCTTAAAGTAGAACTATAGGCAACACTTTTTTTATTTTGGATAGAGTAAGGGAGGGTTATAGCCCCTGTCAGTGTATTTTTTGCCATCCCTATCCCATTACAGAGATTTACATTAATTTCCTGCCCCATAGCCAAACAGGAAGTGAATAAAAAATATCTGAAAATTAAACAAGAAGGGGTGTGGCCTTGACAGGAAGGGGTGGGTCATATTTAAATTAGGGGGTGCATGAATTTAGTCAAGCCTAGGGCAGCACAGAACCTAAATACACCACTGCTTATATCCTTGGCTAAACACTTTTCAGATATTTTGAAAACCATTTATCCTTTTTCTTCTACTTCACAATTACGTGCCACTTTGTGTTGGCCTATCACATAAAATCCCAATAAAATACGTTTACGTTTTTGGTTGTAACATGACAAAATGTGGAACATTTTAAGGGGTGTGAATACTTTTTCAAGGCACTGTAAAGGTAATGGTGAAACCTAACTAAGGAGTAGGGATGAGCCGAACACCCCCCTGTTCGGTTCGCATCAGAACATGCGAACAGGAAAAAAGTTTGTTCGAACACGCGAACACCGTTAAAGACTATGGGACACGAACATGAATAATCAAAAGTGCTAATTTTAAAGGCTTATATGCAAGTTATTGTCATAAAAAGTGTTTGGGGACCCGGGTCCTGCCCCAGGGGACATGGATCAATGCAAAAAAAAGTTTTAAAAACGGCCGTTTTTTCAGGAGTAGTGATTTTAATAATGCTTAAAGTCAAACAATAAAAGTGTAATATCCATTTAAATTTTGTAGCTGGGGGGTGTCTATAGTATGCCTGTAAAGGGGTGCATGTTTCCCGTGTTTAGAACAGTCTGACAGCAAAATGACATTTCAAAGGAAAAAAGTCATTTAAAACTACTCGCGGCTATTGCATTGCCGGTCCGACAATACACATAAAAGTTCATTGATAAAAACGTCATGGGAATTCCCCACAGGGGAACCCCGATCCAAAATTAAAAAAAAAAAATAACGTGGGGGTTCCCCTAAATTCCATACCAGGCCCTTATCCGAGCACGCAACCTGGCAGGCTGCAGGAAAAGAGGGGGGATGAGAGAGCGCCCCCCCTCCTGAACCGTTCCAGGCCACATGCCCTCAACATTGGGAGGGTGCTTTGGGGTAACCCCCCAAAACACCTTGTCCCCATGTTGATGAGGACAAGGGCCTCATCCCCACAACCCTGGCCGGTGGTTGTGGGGGTCTGCGGGCGGGGGGCTTATCGGAATCTGGAAGCCCCCTTTAACAAGGGGACCCCCAGATCCCGCCCCCCCCCCTGTGTGAAATGGTAAGGGGGTACAAAAGTACCCCTACCATTTCACTAAAAAACTGTCAAAATGTTAAAAATTACAAGAGACAGTTTTTGACAATCCCTTTAATGCTTCTTCTTTCTTCTTTCTTGTTTCTTCTATCTTCCTTCATCTTCTTCTTCTTCTTCTGGCTCTTCTGGTTCTTCCTCCGGTGTTCTCATCCAGCATCTCCTCCGCGGCGTCTTCTATCTTCTTCACCTCGGGCCGCTCCACACCCATGGCATGGGGGGAGGCTCCCGCTCTTCTCTTCATCTTCTTCTCTTCTTCATCTTCTTCTTCATCTTCTTCTCTTCTTCTCTCCTTCATCTTCTTCTCCGGGCCGCTAGGCATCCATGCTGGCATGGAGGGAGGCTCCCGCTGTGTGACGCGTCTCCTCTTCTGACCCTGCCCCTCTCTGACGCACGGTGACTTGACGGGACTTTCCTGTGACGTCACGGGGAATGCCACAGGGAAGTCCCGTCATGTCCCGTGCATCAGAGGCCCTGCCCCCTGTTATTTAAGAACCGTCAGAAGAGGAGACGCGTCACACAGCGGAAGCCTCCCTCCATGCCAGCATGGATGCCGAGCGGCCCGGAGAAGAAGATGAATAAGAGAAGAAGAGAAGAAGAGAAGAAGAGAAGAAGATGAAGAAGAGAAGAAGATGAAGAGAAGAGCGGGAGCCTCCCCCCATGCCATGGGTGCAGAGCGGCCCGAGGAGAAGAAGATAGAAGACGCCGCGGAGGAGATGCTGGACGAGAACACCGGAGGAAGAACCAGAAGAGCCAGAAGAAGAAGAAGAAGATGACGGAATATAGAAGAAAGAAGAAAGAAGAAGCATTTAAATAAAGGAATTGTCAAAAACTGTCTCTTGTCATTTTTAACATTTTTGACAGTTTTTTAGTGAAATGGTAGGGGTACTTTTGTATCCCCTTACCATTTTACACAGGGGGGGCGGGATCTGGGGGTCCCCTTGTTAAAGGGGGCTTCCAGATTCCGATAAGCCCCCCCGCCCGCAGACCCCCACAACCACCGGCCAGGGTTGTGGGGATGAGCCCCTTGTCCTCATCAACATGGGGACAAGGTGTTTTGGGGGGCTACCCCAAAGCACCCTCCCAATGTTGAGGGCATGTGGCCTGGTATGGTTCAGGGGGGGCGCTCTCTCGTCCCCCCCTCTTTTCCTGTGGCCTGCCAGGTTGCGTGCTCAGATAAGGGCCTGGTATGGATTTTTGGGGGGACCCCATGCCGTTTTTTTTTTTTTTATTTGGCGCAGGGTTCCCCTTAAAATCCATACCAGACCTGAAGGGTCTGGTATGGAATTTAGGGGGACCCCCACGTCTTTTTTTTTTTTTAATTTTGGCCGGGGTTCCCCTTAATATCCATACCAGACCTGAAGGGCCTGGTATGGAATTTAGGGGGACCCCCACGTCATTTTTTTGTTAAATTTTGGTTCGGGGTTCCCCTGTGGGGAATTCCCATGCCGTTTTTATCAATTAACTTTTAAGTGTATTGTCGGACCGGCAATGCAATAGCCGCGAGTAGTTTTAAATGACTTTTTTCCTTTGAAATGTCATTTTGCTGTCAGACTGTTCTAAACACGGGAAACATGCTCCTCTTTACAGGCATACTATAGACACCCCCCAGCTACGAAATTTAAAGGAATATTACACTTTTATTGTTTGACTTTAAGCATTATTGAAATCACTGCTCCCGAAAAAACGGCCGTTTTTAAAACTTTTTTTTGCATTGATCCATGTCCCCTGGGGCAGGACCCAGGTCCCCAAACACTTTTTATGACAATAACTTGCATATAAGCCTTTAAAATTAGCACTTTTGATTTCTCCCATAGACTTTTAAAGGGTGTTCCGCGGCATTCGAATTTGCCGCGAACACCCCAAATTGTTCGCTGTTCGGCGAACTTGCGAACAGCCGATGTTCGAGTCAAACATGAGTTCGACTCGAACTCGAAGCTCATCCCTACTAAGGAGGAAAGAAAAGAAGGAATGAGCAATTGATGTTGTGAATGGATTCTTTCAGGTGCATACAGACCTGCTTATATTTTGGGGGACAGAATTATAGCGTAGAAAAGAATCACCCCCCTTTAAAATTATCACATTTTGTTGCTTTGCAGCCTGAAATGAGCAATTTTTTTTGTTTTATCCAGTTGTATTCACTCGGTGCAACTTATAACATTCAAGTGGAAGATATAAAACCAACATGTCAGAAAAAAAAATTCAAAGACTGCATCACTGAGTTGGAAAAACGGTGATCCCCCTTGTGTCAGTATTTTGTTGAACCATCTTTTGCTTTAATTACAGCCTTTAGTCTGTTGGGATTTGTCCTTTGACTTTGTACATTTTGACTTTGCAGCCCGAGCATGTGTTCGGGCAGAAAATTTACCTGTTCGGCCGTTCATCGAACACCTGAATTTGCAGTCTTTGCCCAATCAGGAAGCTGGTTGTTAAGGAGCGGGGTCAGGAAGCATCCTTAACGACTGATAAGTCATCTGCTGTCAATAGGTTTCCCCGCTGACAGCCCCCCAGTCCATACCAGGCCCTTCGAGCATGCAGCCTGGCAGGTCAGGAAAGGGGGGGTGAGCAAGCACCCCCCCTCCTGAACCATATCAGGCCACATGCCCTCAACATGGAGGGTGGGTGCTTTGAGTAAGGGGCCTCATCCCCACAACTGTGGCCGGTGATTCTGGGGACCTGCGAGCAGGGGGTTATCGTAATCTAGAAGCCACCTTTAACAAGGGGGCCCCCCAATCTCGGCCCCTCCCTCCTATGTGAATGAGTATCAGGTACATAGTACCCCCTACCCATTCCATAAAAAAGTGTCTAAAAGCAATAAAAATAAGAGACATGTTTTTGACAAATCCTTTAATAAAAAATAGTGTCCCTCAATGTAAATCCTTCATCAATAATGCTGCCCGCCGCACAGCCGAACCAAAAAAAGAAAACGCTCCGCCTTCTGGGACGGCCGCCTATTGAATGCCATCTCTGCGCTTTAAAAGTTTTAATATAGGTAAGGGGCGGGCCCACCTGGCAATGTCACCTGGTGGCCTTGCCCCTTGTGTCATCACAGGCCCAGCATGCACCAGTCCATGATGTCAGAAGGGGCAGTGCCACCAGGTGACGTAGCCAGATGGCCCCGCCCCTTACATATATAACAACTGTCAAAGCACAGAGGAGGCATTCAGCGGGCAGCCATCCCAAAAGGCGGAGCATTTAATTATTTTTTTTTTTAAATTTGAGTCGGCAGGCGGCGTGATTGACGATGGATTTACAGAGGGACACTGTTTTTTTTATTTTTTAAGAAAGGATTTGTCAAAAACTTGTCTCTTGTTTTTATTACTTTTTGATACTTTTTTGGTGAATGGGTAGGGGTACTGCGTACCCAATACACATTCATATGTGGGAGGGCCAGAATCTGGGGGCTTACAGATTTCCATAAGCCTCCTGCCCGCAGACCCCACAACTACTGGCCTACTGACTGACATAGGATGGAAGCAATGAAATATAGTGCTCTCCGTATGATACAAAAGAATTTAATACAGATAAAAAGAATTGCACTTACATATAAAGCACTGTAACTCAGTGCAAGGAAGTATGACAAGATAAAACATTCCATGAGAATCAATGATCAGACGCAGGTGATGTCACGCTAGTCACATGGTTCCATGCGCGTTGCGTCCCAGGGGGCGGAACTTCATCAGAGGTCTACCACAAGCACTGTGTGGACACTTGATGGTGTTTTTTGAATATTATGGACTTTTAATTAATTTTATTATTTTGTTATTTTATATTCATGCGCTGCACTGCTTTTTTATATTTACCGCTGTATGGGGTTTTACATTTTGACCCTCAGTGTTCAGCTGCTGTTGTTAGGTTTTACTTTGCGCTGATTGATTTGCTTTTTATAAATGTACATAGATCACCCGGAGGGGATTTTTTATCTCAACAAAAGTGGAGTTACGCTTTAAGTGTATGAAAAGATTCAATATTTGCAGTATTGACCCTTCTTTTTCAAGACATCTGCAATTCGCCCTGGCATGCTGTCAAACAACTTCTTGGCCTCATCCTGACTGAAGACAGCCCATTCTTGCATAAGCAATGCTTGGAGTTTGTCAGAATTTGCTGGATTTTTTTTGTTCACCCGCCTCTTAAAGATTGACCACAAGTTCTCAATGGGATTAAGGTCTGGGGTGTTTCCTGGCCATAAACACAAAATGTTGATGTTTTGTTCCCCAAGCCACTTAGTTATCACTTTTGCCTTATGGCAAGGTGCTCCATCATGCTGGAAAAGGCAGTGTTCATCATCAAACTGTTCTTGTATGGTTGAAAGAAGTTGCTCTCAGAGGATGTTTTTGTACCATTCTTTATTAATGGCTGTGTTCTTAGGCAAAATTGTGAGTGAGCCCACTACCTTGGCTGAGAAGCAACTCCACACATGAATGGCCTCAGGATGCTTTACTACTGGCATGACACAGGACTGATAGTAGTGCTCACCTTTTCTTCTCCAGACAAGGTTTTTTTCGGGATGCCACAATCAATCGGAGAGGGGATTCATCAGAGAAAATGACTTTACTTTAATGACTTACCCCATTCCTCATCAGTTCAAGCCCTGTACCTTTTGCAGAAATTTAGTCTGTCTCTGATGTCATTCTCAAAACTTTTGGCCATGGCTGTAAGAAGTAGAGATAATGATTAATCAGTGTCTTGTTGCTCTTGTGTTGTCTGAACAGCAGGCCATGGTGAAGTGACACCACTGTATTTCTCAATCCTAACCAAATGGGCGCTGAGCCTCCTTCTTCATCTGCAGTAGTAACCTTTCTGGCACACTTAAAAAAGCTTTAAATACTTTCAGCTAGTGGATTTTATTCCTTACCTTTATTGCATATCTATATTATATTGCATTTTTTAACGAAAAACTGACATTAAACATGTGTTCGTCCCCACTATTGTGTATTTGAACTTGCTGAACCTCACAATTAGTTTTGGCATGCAGTAGCTTGCTACATTTAAAGTCCTATTAAAGTCAAGGAAAATCTAATGCAGGGTTGAAAAAAGTGTGCATCACAGAGAAGCAAAAAATGCAAAACTTGCAGAAATGTTTAAGAAACTCATAACTGCACTGGCAGAGGAGATGATGGGGCCTAAAATGTATTTAAGATTACTAAAATAGAAGCGTGGGACCAGATAACACCGACAGTCAAGCTAAAGGTACACCAGAAAGGCAGAAACAGCCATGGAAACAGCTTTTGGTCCCTTTGTTCCAGATGAAATCTGAATTTAATGTTTTCTGAAATTGAGGATAAACTCTATACTAGACAAAAATATGTTTGTGTGTTATTGCACAGCTTTAACAATCTATTGGTATTAGGGCACTTTTTTTAATGAGTTATTGGTGTCACTGTTTGCCTGAAGTCAAGCCTATTAGACATGTGCACACTGAAATATTTTAACAAGGAAAGGGGCGCCTCTGAATATGTATCACAAACAAATTTTATTAAAAACAACAATATCCACTCACATGAGGGCAGAGGAAGTTGCATTCAGGTCAGTTGGCTGAGCAGTGGAACTACATGTCGCAGCGGTTCTTGCAGGGGATATCAAGTCCAGAGGTGGGAGATAAGCTGGTGCAACCGGATGCAGACTATAGTAATCAGTCCAACATATATCCTGTATATTGTCCTGGCGATTCCCTGGACGTCAGGATAAGAGTTCCCAGTAAAAGGATAGAAGGCAGGTGGAGGGAGGACGTCACTGCAGGCGCTCACCGCTTGTGCATGGAGAGCCTCTGAGCTGTAGCACGGCCGGCCGTGTGGAGGATCACAGCGAGGCTTGGAAAGCAAACAGAGCGTGGCACCCGGTGATGACGTCACTATAATGCGACGCGTTTCTGAAATCAGCTAGCCATTGGTGGTAGAATGGCCGCATTCCTTTATCAAGCATAAGGGATGGGAAAGACTTACTGGGTTTAAATAGTCCGGGGGGGGGGGGCGGGCAGGGGGCAGGGCCAGGAAGTCCAAGAGACATGCGGAATACACAAATTGGTGGGCTCGTTTGCTCCTTTAGTAAGTATTGACTACTGTGTTTCCCCCAAACCCCCCCTTCTTTCCCCTCTCCCCCTTTTTTTTTTTTCCCCTCCCCCCCCCTTATTTTTTGTCTTCCCTATATAAATCTTTACCTTCCCAGCCTCCCTTATCCCACCCCTCCTTTCCCCTGCTCTTTTTTCCCTTTCCCTTTCCTCCCCCTTCTCCCCCCCCCTTCCTTTTACTTTCCCCTTTCCTTCCCCATCTTCCCTCTCCCCCCCCCCACTTTCCCTCTCCCTTCCCCCATCCCCCGCCCAGCCGATCTGACTGTGTGTGTATGTATGAATACACACACACATAATTTCTGTATTGTTATACATTTTTCACTTGGCTGTGCACACAGCCGTACCTGCCCACGCATGCGTTTGTAACCGTGCGTGTGTAGATACACAACCTATATTTCTTTATAACTTCCTTCCCTTCTCCCTTTTTCATTACTATTTCCATGTTCAAGTCCCCTGAATTATTATGTATTTGCACAGATTAAGGTCCACATATTGTTTATATATATTATATTTTATATCATATACAGCCTACTTGTACTACTTATTAAATGAACTCTTTAATTTTTAATAATCGTATTAATTTATTTTATTATTTACTTGGTTTTCATGCCCACTAATGTCCATTTTTACTGAGTATATATTTTGTATATTTTTTCATCCATCCACCCTCTATTGGTGCTTGCTGTATTAATAGTCTTTCAATTATGTTGCTTTTAATTATGTTGCTGGAAGGTCCTGATTCTCCCTGGTGTCTAATGCTTCCCAATTTGTGTATTCCGCATGTCTCTTGGACTTCCTGGCCCCGCCCCAGGAAGTCTTTCCCATCCCTTATGCTTGATAAAGGAATGCGACCATTCTACCACCAATGGCTAGCTGATTTCAGAAACGCGTCGCATTATAGTGACGTCATCACCGGGTGCCACGCTCTGTTTGCTTTCCAAGCCTCGCTGTGATCCTCCACACGGCCGGCCGTGCTACAGCTCAGAGGCTCTCCATGCACAAGCGGTGAGCGCCTGCAGTGACGTCCTCCCTCCACCTGCCTTCTATCCTTTTACTGGGAACTCTTATCCTGATGTCCAGGGAATCGCCAGGACAATATACAGGATATATGTTGGACTGATTACTATAGTCTGCATCCGGTTGCACCAACTTATCTCCCACCTCTGGACCTGATATCCCCTGCAAGAACCGCTGCGAGATGTAGTTCCACTGCTCAGCCAACTGACCTGAATGCAACTTGCTCTGCCCTCATGTGAGTGGATATTGTTGTTTTTAATAAAATTTGTTTGTGATACATATTCAGAGGCGCCCCTTTCCTTGTTATTGTTCTAGCTTGCTGGATCCCGCTTTTGGCTCCATTGGTGGCTGCCCTGACTGACCTTCATTTATACCTCCCATTATACATGCATGAAAATTTGCATTATATATGCATGAAAACCTGCATGTACCTTTCTCATTTTAAGCTTCTGGACTAATCGGTTTTTCTGAAGGTAATTGTGCTTTGCGCATTTTTACTTGTTTTATACACTGAAATATTTTGTTTTGGAATTTCGTTTTCGTCCGAAAAATAAATTTATTTAGTTACTCCCGAAATTAGTTTTTCTTTATTTTGTTTTTCGTTAAAAACTTGCATTCGTCCGAAAATCGAAATGAATTAAGGTCAAATCTGTCATTAAAGGCTTATGGTGTCTGTCGAATGTTCAAAGTAGATTCGACGGAGCAGCTAAACTGTACGACGTCGCAATTGTACATTCCGGTCGAAGTTTCCGGGATGCATTTGACCGGAAATGTACGATAGCAGCATCGTACAATTTGTTTAGCTGCTCCGTCGAATCTTCTAACTTTCGACAGACACCATAAGCCAAAGATTTACGTTTGCATGTTTTCGTTTCTGTGTCGAATCTTCATCGTTCATGCTCATTGGTCTACTCTGCCCCAGCAGTCAGCAAACCAAACTTTCACATTAGTTTCTCAATGGGAAGTGCGGAAGTGCGGCCACAAAATCCGACGCTGTGTCGCTTAGAGATAATGGCAATGGCAGCTCCAGCAGCAACCCATTCCAGCACTAGCAGCATGGAGGAGGATGTTCCTGAACTCCCTGGGCCTTCTAAGGCAGCATCCAAAAATGGGCGCAGGAGGGGGACACAAGCTGCATCCAGCAGGAAGCGTAACCTTATGTGGACTCATATTGAGTCCCAGGTCCTGGTAACGGAAACGCTTCCTTGCTGGATGCAGCTGTGTGGCCCCCTCTCCAGGGAAACCACTGTGGAGTGGAAGCGGGAGAAGTGGGAAGGAGATCTCCAGGAAGGTGGAGGAGACATATCGCCATCGGCGTGACCCGACTGCCTATCGCAAAAAATTCAGCGACATAAAACGGTAAGTAACGTGTCTGATTATTTATTTTTTTTTACATTTTAACCACTTCAGCCCCGGAGGTATGGCTGCCAAATGACCGTGCCACTTTGTGCGATTCGGCACTGCTACGCTTTAACTGACAATTGCGCGGTGGTGTGACGTTGCTCCCAAACAAAATTCACGTCCTTTTTTCCCCACAAATAGAGCTTTCTTTTGGTGGTATTTGATCACCTCTGCGTTTTTTATTTACTTTTTGCTATATAAGTATCCCCAACAAATATATAAAAAACAAATTTTTTCCTCAGTTTAGGCCGATATGTATTCTTCTACATATTTTTGGTAATAAAAATTGCAATAAGCGTTTATTGATTGGTTTGTGCAAAAGTTATAGCGTCTACAAAATAGGGATAGTTTTATGGCATTTTTATTAACAATTTTTTTTACTAGTAATGGCGGCGATCAGCAATTTTTATTGTGACTGCGACGTTATGGCGGACACATCGGACACTTTTGATGCCTTTTCGGGACCATTGTCATTTATACAATGATAAAAGCTCCAAAAATGCACTGATTTTACACACACACACATAAACATATATTATTGCTATCACATCTGATGTCAGTAAAGTTAAGTGAAATTTTTTTTTAAAAAGGAATAAATAATTTTCAATTTATCCTCCCTCCTGTGAAAAACCAAATTTGCGCATAGGTGTGCCTAGCCTACACATAGTTTGCAGTTGCACATGTTATATATTATCGCCATGATTATTTTAAGAGGAATATTTCCATGCCCGTTATTTGTTCTTAGTTAGTTATCACTAAACTGAGCAGTAAGTGCTTTTAAGTTCCACTTGACCTGACCATCTGTAGGTTACGCCCCCTTTCTGACCAGGCCATATTCTGCTATTTAGCGCGTTCCAGCTTTAAACTGCACGCTCCTGCGATGTACTACCCAAATGAAATTTATGCTCTTCTCCCACCACATATAGAGCTTTTATTGGTGGCATTAGATCACCGCTGGGTTTTACATTTTTTGTTATTGAAAAATAAAAAAGTTAAATAAATATATATATATATATATATATATATATATATATATATATATATATATATATACATATATATATACAGTGGCTTGCGAAAGTATTCGGCCCCCTTGAACTTTTCAACCTTTTGCCACATTTCAGGCTTCAAACATAAAGATATAAAATTTTAATTTTTTTGTGAAGAATCACCAACAAGTGCGACACAGTTGTGAAGTGGAACGAAATCTATTGGATATTTTAAACTTTTTTAGCAATTAAAAAACTGAAAAGTGGTGCGTGCAAAATTATTCGGCCCCTTTACTTTCAGTGCAGAAAACTCACTCCAGAAGTTCAGCGAGGATCTCTGAATGATCCAATGTTGTCCTAAATGACTGATGGTGATAAATAGAATCCACCTGTGTGTAATCAAGTCTCTGTATAAATGCACCTGCTCTGTGATAGTCTCAGGGTTCTGTTGAAAGCGCAGAGAGCATCATGAAGACCAAGGAACACACCAGGCAGGTCCGTAATACTGTTGTGGAGAAGTTTAAAGCCGGATTTGGATACAAAAATATTTCCCAAGCTTTAAACATCCCAAGGAGCACTGTGCAAACGATCATTTTGAAATGAAAGGAGTATCAGACCACTGCAAATCTACCAAGACCTGGCTGTCCCTCTAAACTTTCAGCTCAAACAAGGAGAAGACTGATCAGAGATGCAGCCAAGAGGCCCATGATCACTCTGGATGAACTGCAGAGAACTACAGCTGAGGTGGGAGAGTCTGTCCATAGGACAACAATCAGTCGTACACTGCACAAATCTGGCCTTTATGGAAGAGTGGCAAGAAGAAAGCCATTTCTCAAAGATATCCATAAAAAGTCTTGTCTAAAGTTTGTCACAAGCCACCTGGGAGACACACCAAACATGTGGAAGAAGGTGCTCTGGTCCGATGAAACCAAAATAGAACTTTTTGGCCACAATGCAAAACTATATGTTTGGCGTAAAAGCAACACAGCTCATCACACTCAACACACCATCCCCACTGTCAAACATGGTGGTGGCAGCATCATGGTTTGGGCCTGCTTTTCTTCAGCAGGGACAGGGAAGATGGTTAAAATTGAGGGGAAGATGGATGCAGCCAAATACAGGACCATTGTGGATGAAAACCTGTTGGAGTCTGCAAAAGACCTGAAACTGGGACAGAGATCCCAAACATACAGCAAAATCTACAAAGGAATTGTTCACAAATAAACGTATCCAGGTGTTAGAATGGCCAAGTCAAAGTCCAGACCTGAATCCAATCGAGAATCTGTGAAAAGAGCTGAAAACTGCTGTTCACAAACACTCTCCATCCAACCTCACTGAGCTCGAGCTGTTTTGCAAGGAAGAATGGGCAAGAATTTCAGTCTTTCGATGTGCAAAACTGATAGAGACATACCCCAAGCGACTTGCAGCTGTAATCGCAGCAAAAGGTGGCTCTACAAAGTATTAATGCAAGGGGGCTGAATAATTTTGCACGCCCCACTTTTAATTTTTTTATTAGTTAAAAAAGTTTCAAAAATCCAAAAGATTTCGTTCCACTTCACAATTGTGTCCCACTTGTTGGTGATTCTTCACAAAAAATAAAAAATTTATATCTTTATGGTTGAAGCCTGAAATGTGGCAAAAGGTTGAAAAGTTCAAGGGGGCCGAATACTTTCGCAAGCCACTGTATATATATAAAAGTGTTACGGTGGCTGGACTTAACCAGCTTGCGGACCCGCCATATGTTTAGTTACTATGGGGGGTCCACATCCGCAAGTGGGTTAATGCTTTGCAAAAGAAACAAGAAAGGAAATTTTACACTATACACAGTTCACACAAGCGCGTAATAGAAAGGTGGACTGGAGTGGACACAATGGACATTTACTCGGCACAATCACAATCCTGTCTTTTATTATTTATTGTGCACCAAAAAGGCATACTTTTTCTTACAATAAATTTGGTTAATAAATAAATGTGCAAACCTTGTGCTACATGAAAAAATGTGCCTAATCCAAAAATTCCATTTGCATTGTTTCATTCTACGGGTTCATTCTACATGTGTTTCATGTGTTGATGTCATTTTCAGATTACAATTGTAGTTTAATTGTGGAACCCGTTTCTCTTCTCTTTTTGTTTTGCAGTTCCATAGCACGTAAGCGCAGGCAGTCGGGGCACAGAGTAAAGCAGGTATCTCTCCTCCCCCATGAGAAGGAGCTCTTAGCAGCTGTAGGGGAGGATGAGATAAGAAAACTGCTGGCTCATCAAGGTTGGTGTCAGCATTGCATTGTGTGCAGGACATTTTTTTTGTCAACCATGCGACGCAACATAGTAATTTACCATGATGTGTTTGATTTTATTTAAAGATCGTCTCCAGGCCCAGCGCCACCGAAGGCAGAGGGCGGAGGAGCAGTCCTCCACGTCATCAACGTGCAGTAAGTACTGTAGTAGTGACACTAATACAGTGGTTCCTTTTGCATTTGTCCAGCCTTCCATTGTTGATTCCAGTGTCATTGCTTCTCGCTCGTGCAGTGACAGGTAGAGCCTCTGCGACGCTCTGTCAGGTAACGCAAGCGATTGCGTAACTTACGTAATCTGACAGAACGTCGCCGCTCTGAACTGAGGTGCCTGATCAGTGGCGGTGCACCTAGCACTCGCCGGCGCCGCTGGAACCAGGACAGGTAAGTGCCTCGTATTTGGTTTTTTTTATGATTTTTTCTAAATGGTGAATGCATGTCCCTGCCTTGTAGATAAACGTTAGTGACCTGCCATGCTAATGGATAATTAATTTTATTTATTTACACTACAGTATATTTATTTATGTTTATTAACGTTCATCATTTCTCCTTTATAAATAGGTGTCATCCAGTCAGAGGGGGAGACTGAGGAGGAGGCTGAGGCAGCAACGCCCACATGTAAGTTAGTATAATCTTGCTGGTATCTGCTGAGTGATAATACATGTTTCAATATTCTTGTACTAATGTGTGAGATTGCTGTACACTGCAGATTGTAATGTTCTTTTCTATCATTAATCAACAGCTGCTGAGCAGGAGGTGGAGGAGACCTGCCCTGTAGAGGCTGCTGGGGATGCGGAAGAACAGCCAGACGCGGCAGATCCAGGGAGTAAGTATAACTTTTTTTGTATTTTCCAGGCAAATATATTATTTTAAATATGAAATGCTGATGGCATACCTTGTCTAGAATAGCTTGTGATTTATTCTGCAAGGCTTTGGTTTAGCTGGAATTATTAATTATATTAGTTCCCCTCTGCAGCTGATTCCAGTCTTCCTGTTAGCGTGACCTGTGCTTGTTAATATTTCCTCAATGTCCCTGATCATGCCACCTTCTTGCTGCAGTTCAGATTCCCAGTCTGAGCCAATCACTGTTAATCATTATGAATAACACAGCAGGCTGGAGGGGGTGTGTCAGAAAAGAATCTCCAGCTATTGACTGGCAGTCCCTGGACATGTTCAATCTCTGGCATGCCCCTAATGCATGCATTAACACTTTTCTCATGATGTTATACCTGTTATACCTCCTAGCCTAGACCAGGGGTGAGTAACCTACCTAGCCTAGAACAGAAGTGGGGCTTAATTTATTCAACAATCAGTGGCCTTACAAAATTATCAACTTTAAAAAGTAGCCTGCTATATTTTATTAAACAACTTTTTATTAAGTCATCCCAAATGCAATGGCTTGAATGGCTTCTCTTTGGTGAGTGTAATGTTAAAAGCTGGTATAGCTGATTTGTTTTTCTGCAAGTGCAACTGATCTTCCATATTTGCCAAAGTCATTCAGTCTGGATGAGGTAGATTAGTTAGCAGTAGCACTTAGGCATCCATTACACCTTAAGATTTTCTCCAGTCACCCGTGCGAACAAGCGGATAAAATCTTTGGGAGATTCCCCTTTACACTGCTCGATGTGTAGAGGGGAATCCCTTTGTACTCTGGCCGGGGAAGACACTCAGCTCCGCCCCGGTCAGAGTACAGTAAAGTAGTACTACACCTTCCTGCACAGCTCTGCAAACTTGGTATCACGCAGCGAATTGACACAGACACCACTATCTCCTACACACAAATTGATTAGGTGCATCTCACTAAATATCAAAAATGGAAAACTGGTATGGAAGTCAAAACATCTCAAGATGTTACAGGATTGTCTACAAGGGCTGGGAGATCTTTGCCTTTATATAATGTTAGGGTGAAGAAGCCATGTGTATTGTATTATCTATCTATATAATGTATTTTCTTTTCTTCACAGGTGAAGTCTTCATCCTTCAACTGCAGCCTGTGGACGAAGGCCTGGACCTGCCCGCGTCTGGTTGGACTGACTGTCCTTCCGAGTCCCCAGTGGTTTCTACAGTCCTCCACCCTTCAACATCCCCCCACCTGGACAGTGACACAACGATTGTTGTTGCTGCCTCCTCCCCAGTGCATCCTTCACCCGCTCCAGAACAGGCACACATCCCCCACCCTCCAGAGCCACATGTGACGGATTATCTGCGGCGCATTGTGGAGGTCCAAGAGAGACAATTTGCAGTCACCTGGAGGCTGTGTTGATCTTTGGCCCTCCACAATCGCCGGCAGCTCCGTCACTATGTGGCTCTGGAGAGGTACCTTGGTGACCAGTTGGCTGGTATTAATATGTCCCTACAGCGACTGGTCACCAGGTTGGGGGAGAATGTGCTTTAATTTTTTTTTTTCATTTTTTTTTTGTTTATGTTAATTGATATATGTTAAATAAAAAAATTTTGTTCAGAAATAATTTTTTTCTTGAGTTTTGCTTTCCTTGTTAGATTTGTGTGATGTTTATCTAAATGAACTAGTCCATATATTGTTACTAGGATGAATAAAGCAGTGCAGCGCTATACCTAGAAGTTCAAATATTACTAATAAAAGTCCCTTTAAATTTAAATTCAAAAGTTGATAGAGAAAAGGTCTCCTCTGTAGTGGTCTAAGTGCTCATGACAGTCCATGCAGTGCTATACATCTGTGATTCCACCACCAGCTAGCCAAACCGCTCACCTCAGCATATGGACCCTTGAGCTAACAGATGGGTCAAAACAGCATTTACCACTCTCAGTGGATAAAGATGGAGACTTGCATGGGCAGATGGTCACACGATATAAAGGCAGCACTCAGTAATTGATGATCATGTTCACATGCAATAAAAATAAGAGTACATAGTGCACACTGTGTGGCTAAGAAGATCACATTTATTAAAAGTCAAGTACTCACATACACAGCACTACACCCTAGTGCTGGGATAAAGGTAAAATGGCATCAGAGGATAACGTCAAGTAGTAATGGTGGCTGCAGTGATGTCCAAGGAACTCCCGCACGCGTATTGTCCACATCTGGACTTCATCAGTGGTAGTGGAGTCCAAGACATCAAATCTATATATATAGAGCCCCAATAACTGTCAAAAACTGTCTCTTGTCATTTTTAACATTTTTGACAGTTTTTTAGTGAAATGGTAGGGGTAAGTACCCCCTTACCATTTCACACAGGGGGGAGGGCCGGGATCTGGGGGTCCCCTTGTTAAAGGGGGCTTCCAGATTCCGATAAGCCCCCCGCCCGCAGACCCCCACAACCACCGGCCAGGGTTGTGGGGATGAGGCCCTTGTCCTCATCAACATGGGGACAAGGTGCTTTGGGGGGCTACCCCAAAGCACCCTCCCAATGTTGAGGGCATGTGGCCTGGTACAGTTCAGGAGGGGGGGGCGCTCTCTCGTCCCCCCCTCTTTTCCTGCGGCCTGCCAAGTTGCGTGCTTGGATAAGGGTCTGGTATGGATTTTTGGGGGGACCCCACGCCGTTTTTTTTTTTTTTTTGGCGCGGGGTTCCCCTTAAAATCCGTACCAGACCTGAAGGGCCTGGTATGGAATTTAGGGGGACCCCCACATCATTTTTTTTTTAAATTTTGGTTCAGGGTTCCACTGTGGGGAATTCCTATGCCGTTTTTATCAATGAACTTTTATGTGTATTGTCGGACTGGCAATGCAATAGCCGCAAGTAGTTTTAAATGGGTTTTTTCCTTCGAAATGTCATTTTGCTGTCAGACTGTTCTAAACACAGGAAACATGCGCCCCTTTACAGGCATACTATAGACACCCCCCAGCTACGAAATTTAAAGGGATATTACACTTTTATTGTTTGACTTTAAGCATTATTAAAATCACTGCTCCGGAAAAAACGGCCGTTTTTAAAACTTTTTTTTGCATTGATCCATGTCCCCTGGGGCAGGACCCAGGTCCCCAAACACTTTTTATGACAATAACTTGCATATAACCCTTTAAAATGAGCACTTTTGATTATTCATGTTCGTGTCCCATAGACTTTAACGGTGTTCGCGTGTTCGAACAAACTTTTTTCCTGTTCGCATGTTCTGGTGCAAATCGAACAGGGGGGTGTTCGGCTCATCCCTAGATAGGAATACCAGGAACATAGTCCTGTCTTGGAACATCAGTAACGAACGGATTGTCTTCCTGGATTTGGATATTTCTATGGAGGGGAATCGATTTAAGCTGATGAATCATTTCAAGCCAACCGATCGCAATGCGTTCATCCCCCTAGGAAGCTGCCACCACTCTCAGTGGTTGTGCAACATCCCGAAGGGACAATTTGTGCGCATTAGGCAAAATTGTTCACTAGAGAGTGATTACATCTCACAATCACAGGTTCTGTCGGCCCGCTTTATTCAAAAGGGGTATGGCAGGACCAGTATTGATAGAGATATTGAAAGTGTCCGGATGCTTGATAGAAACACGTTGGTGTCTAATTGCCCTAAAATTCAACAGGATACATCAGGGAATATTAAAATGGTTCTTGATTTCAATGTTCAGTATAAACAATTTGAAAGAGTGGTTCGCAAACATTGGCCTATTCTCATGCGGGATAAGGTGCTTGGTCCAGTTCTTCCTCAGTTTCCCCAGTTTGTCTATAAAAAGGCCCCTTTTTTGAGAGATAAGTTGGCCCCTGGGGTTATTGATCCACCAGTCCTGTTTGAGAATAGGATATGTAATATACTGACGGGATTCTATGCCTGTGGACACTGTCCACCATGTAAACAGGCTAAAGGTAATATTAAAAAATGTAAGGAGTTTGTTGCCACAGCAAACAAGAAAGTTTACAAAATAAAGGATTTCATCACATGTTCCACTACAGGGGTAGTGTACATGATGGAGTGTGAATGTGGCCTCCAATATGTAGGGAGAACATCTAGACCTTTACATATTAGAATGGGAGAACATGTGAATAATATTAAAAAAGGTTTGGTCACTCACAACGTTTCCAAGCATTTTCGATTATTCCATGCTCGAAGCCCCTCCAAATTAAAATTCTGGGGGGCTGAAAACGTGACCCCCCCATTGGAGGGGGGGAACTTTATTCGACAATTGAGCCGCCGTGAGTCGTTTTGGGTTTACGAGACCCAAGTGGGGGTACCCATGGGACTCAATGTCGAATTCGACTTGAATTGTTTCATTTCCGATCGATAAACAATTTGCATGGTGTATCATCTCAGATCGTTAATTACGTGCATGGTATATTTTCCCTCTGGAATATTGATATGTATATTTGTATTTTGTTTATCTTATACATTGAGATTTGGAATAGATGTTATGCTCATGGTATGGCTGTCAGATGACTGCAGTGATGTTGTTTTTTATATAGTATATGGGGAATTTTCCATATGCTGCTTATTAAATGTTATTTTTATTTTAACCTTTTTATTTGAAATCCCCCTCTTCCTTCTTAGCCTATTATATGCAGGTGTGGTGATCGGTATAAGCATTTTTAGTTTGTGGTCCGGTAAGCAGCCATACAAACAGTGGCATATAGTTGTGACATTTAAATTTCACAAAGCAGGCTGTGTGAGGGTTACTGCCATGTTGAACTGATCACCATAGCAATGGCTTGAGGAGGAGGCTTGGTTATGAGGGGCGGAGTTCTATAGTTGTTTGTGTTCCAGCTTCTGCTGGTAACATGAGTGTAAGGTCACATGACCATAGTTTTATGCTAATAGGGGTTTTACTTCCTGATCGTATGGCCACATGACCGGGCGTCATGATGTAGATGCCTTGGTTGCTATAGTGACCTATAAGCTTGGGCAGGAAGTAATCCCCTTGACCCCATAGTGGCCGGAGCTGATTGGATGGTGCCCGTGGGAGGTTTTTTATCACATAGGAAACAGTTATTGGGGCTCTATATATATAGATCTGATGTCTTGGACGCCACTACCGCTGATGAAGTCCAGATGTGGACGATACGCGTGCGGGAGTTCCTTTGACATCACTGCAGCCACCATTACTACTTGACGTTATCCTTTGATGCCATTTTACCTTTATCCCAGCACTAGGGTGTAGTGCTGTGTATGTGAGTACTTGACTTTTAATAAATGTGATCTTCTTAGCCACACAGTGTGCACTATGTACTCTTATTTTTATTGCATGTGAACATGATCATCAATTACTGAGTGCTGCCTTTATATCGTGTGACCATCTGCCCATGCAAGTCTCCATCTTTATCCACTGAGAGTGGTAAATGCTGTTTTGACCCATCTGTTAGCTCAGGGGTCCATATGCTGAGGTGAGCGGTTTGGCTAGCTGGTGGTGGAATCACGGATTTATAGCACTGCATGGATTGTCATGAGCACTTAGATCACTACAGAGGAGACCTTTTCTCTATCAACTTTTGGATTTAAATTTAAAGGGACTTTTATTAGTAATATTTGAACTTCTGGGTATAGCGCTGCACTGCTGTATTCATCCTATGTACTTTGAGGTTTTTTATTTTTACCTTCAGTGTTCAGCTGCTTGTATTTTTAAATATTGGATTTTTTGCGCTGACTTTATTTTATTTATAACATATATTGTTACTAACTTACTAGAGGCCTTATAATTGTAGTTTTTCTACATTTAACCATCAGGCTGAACTTAGAAAATTGATGAGATTTCTCTCTACACTATTTCAATGTGCAAAGGGTAATCCCATGCATTGTGTCCAGTCACGCCGTTCAGCTTTCCCTCCACCAGAATACATTACACAGCAGATAGTTACAGCAAGGTTACTCTATACAGTCCTCAACAGTTCACAGGACATAGGTTGCAGGCTTGCAATCATGAGGGCAACAGTTAACCGGACAGAGGTTCACAGGCTAACGCAATCACAAGGGGCAACAGTTCAAAGGGCAGTGTCATGGTTATGCAATAGAGTTTGTCTGTCAGCATACCTGTCTCCATGTGTTCATCTCTAGAGACCAGCTGACCCTCACCTGACTGCTTTTGTAAGCTCTCCTCTAGCAAGGCTCCACCCCAGCTCCTATCAGGGAACCCTATATTAACCTATGCACTGCAAGCCAGCAATGCTGATCAACCATTGTGTGTTAGCTTTTGTGTGTACTGGCTGTGTTTCCTACGTCTGAATCCAGTTAACCGACTTTGGCCTGTTCTCTACTATTCCTGTCTGCTCGTGACCCTGACCTTTGGCATGTCCCTGACCATCCCTGTTTGCCTGTGACCCTGAACCTTTGCGTGTACTCTGTTGTCCTTGTCTGCTTGTGGCCCCTACCTTGGCTTATCCCTTACTTGCTTGTTGTTCCAGCCTGCTGCCTCTTTCCTCTTCTCCTGTAGTCTACCGTGAGTGTGAGCTGTGAGACCCTGGGGGCCGCGACCTGGAGCCAGACTGCAGCGCAGTCCATCCTCACCACTAGAGGCTCTGGTGAACACCTGCTGGCTCTTAGACTCAGCGCCCTGGGGAATCTATGCTCTAGCTCCCAGTGGGATCTGTGTTAGTGATACAGTAGACCTGCTTCCTGAACCTCCCAGGGTTCAATTCACAGCAGTCAGTCCTAGGGTCCACTACCTAGCGGTGCACTTCCGATTCCTACAGAGTGCATCTGTCACCTAGCCTCAAGGTGACCTGACAGGCAGTCATCATTTCCAGGGCTTGAGTAACATGGCAGCAGGGTAGATTACTCACTCACACTGGTGACTTTGGACAATTTCAGATGGTCATGAAACAGGCGGAGGATCAGAGAGGGCCCTGGTGTCCCCAGGGTCAGAGATGGTAAATGGGAGGGGTCCTGGGCATCTGGATGCAGCTCAGCAGTGACCAACTAATATATCTTGCATAGAATCACGTTTCCAACTGTATGCTTCTTTGTGCTATGTTGTGTTGGTAGCATATTCTGATCCTTGAGTTGACAGTCTCTCCATCAAGAGGAACTGTCATGCTGTTGAGGTCATCTTTAATCATTGTCTCTTATTTCCGGACCATCAAACAAAAATGGTTAAATTAGCACATGTTGCTATTTGTATTTACAAAGACAACAACACGTTAGCAGTAGCGCCACATCAAGGCTTCAACCCTTGCTACTGTCCATTCACACAACATTCATTCATGCAATCACGCACACTCTAGTCACTCTACACAACATTCATTACAAAAAAGGGTGATGGAAGGAATAAAGGGAAACATTTGGATTGCTTAAAACAATATAATTCTATTTAAATCTTGGGGTCACACCAAAGTCAAGTAGACAACTGCTATTGTGTCAAGTGGTAAGAAAATAAAAAAAATGATTTTCCTCAACATTTGGATGGTTCCTCTGAGGCCCAATCACACACACTCAAGTCACTCTAGTCCCATCTATCTTCACATGGTAACAATGATTCAGGTCTCACAAAGTAAGGGTAGGGTAACCCAGCTTGGGAAGGTTAAATTTGAGGAAAGTTATTTGTTCCATAAAATGGGGTGTTAGTTGTGAATGGTGTGGATTAAGAATATTCCCAGTAATAGAGAAAACTCTCTCACTTTGCACAGTGGTTGGAGGACAGGATAGTAGTTGCTGGGCAACCAGGCAAAGACCAGGCCACAAACTTTTCTTACCATCCCAATAGGTCGAAGGGTCCTCTGTAGGAAGCAAAGGTGCTTCATATAGGTAGGCCCTGACCATTTCAGAGGCACTGCACTCCTCTCGATTACCTGCTGCTTGACCTGCATCCACCAGATTGTCAAGTGCCTCTACCCAACATGCACATGCTCCACTCTGTTGTTTTTAAGTGATGGTGCCAGGCCTTGGAATAGCAGACATGGCAGGTGAATCTTCCAAACCGGCCTCAACCGTCGTACATCTCTGTTGCTGCAAATTCCGGACCCTTTCAATCAATTTTTGTTTCCAGCAGGAGAGGCTGTTGTCTCTGAGTGCCAGTTTACCTTTGATCCTGGGATCACACAGGGAAGCCAGAATGAGTTCAGGGCTTTTGCGGACATGGTCATTTAGCCGATCTTTTAAGTTAGCTTGTTGCTTTCTGATGAAAGACGCTACATCGGCATGAAGTGGGATGCCACAAACAGGCTCACTGTTTTCTAGGAACGATCCCATCTTATCTATGAGATAGGTAAACAAGGGTATGACCTGTCCTAGGCTGGCATTGCTCTGACTCAAGTTTTCTGTCACATTCCGAAAGGGTTTTAAGACATAAATGAGCTGCCCAATTATACACCAGTCATCACGTCCCAGTGTGGAATCAATCCCGATGCTGTGGCGGGATGATAGATTGTGGATGGCTGTCTTTTGCTCCAAAATGCGTTCCAGCATTTACAGGGTATAGTTCCACCGCGTGCTGACATCTTGTTTCAGGCGATGTATGGGGAGCCCTGATTGTTCTTGCTCCTCCCTCAACAGTTGACTATCCCCTACACTGCGGTGGAAATGCCCTGCAATCTTTCTGCAAAGGTCCAAGATTTGAGCAATCTTGTTGTTTTTCTCCACTGGGATTGCACCCTTGACCACTAAATGCAGTATGTGTGCAGAACAGCGCACACTGACAAAAGATCCATCTTGGAGAGCTTTAACCATGTTTGAACCTCCGTCTGTCACAATGAACCCAACAGAGACATTGGTGACTGCCCGCTCTCCAAACCAATTGGCCAACATTGATCTAATTGCCCGCAATATGTTGGCAGAGCTGTGTTGGTCATCACGGACTTCTGTGTGGAGCAGGAAAGCTTGATAACCCTGCTGGTCTTGCGCTGCAGACCTGCTTCCTGATGGAGTTTGAACTCTTACACCAGCGCCACCACCAACAGGCACAGTGGCCTGCCACCAGTGTGCAGTCAAAGACTGGAAAGCGTGTTGACCGCTGGGAGCTGTCCACAAATCAGTTGTCAAATGAATTGTCTGACCCTCGGCTTTGGCCATTTCTTCCTTCAATAATCCAACGCACGAGTGGTATAGTGCTGGAATAATCTTTCTGCTGAAAGTTGTTCGTGCAGGAACAAGGTATTGTGAAACAAGGGCATGCATGAGCTGTTTAAACGGCTCCCCTTCAATCATGCGAAAAGAGGCTCCTCCAACAGCAATGAATTGGCCAATGAGGCGGGTGATCTTGTTGGCCTGCTGTTTTGACATGCCCTTGGAACTAAAGCCAACAAAACTATCGAGGGTAGGCTGATGATGTCCTTGGGAGGATGAGAAGCCTGATTGGGTTAGCAGTGGAACTACTGCATGTGGACGGGTTGTATTAATTGAACCCTCTCTATTGCCTCCTGTGCTCTGAGTAAGTGGTGTGCGTGCAGTCAGAGTCCGTTATGCTGCTTCCTGCGCTACCATCTTCTTTTTCTGCCTCTGCCTGCAGTAAAGTAGAGTGGTGGTAACTTTTAAGGTGTAGGTTCATACCAGCATTATTTAAATGACCTAACTTTTTACCCCTACTTACTTGCTTCCCACACAATTTACACTTGGCAAAGAACCCGCCTTCCAATGTTTGAAAGTATTTCCAAACGTTGCTGCGAAGGGATGCAGCCCCTTGACCCTGTGGATATCTATTTAGGGCTGATATAGCTGCAGCAGGTAGCACACCAGTGGTGGAAGCTGTTGCCACTACAGTTACACTTGGTGAAATAGAACTAGTGCTGCTAATGGCAGGGGTGCTGGGGACTGGGAGGTCAGTGATATCATCATCGCAGGATTCTTCCGTAATAACAGAGGGAGAAGGGGAGTTAGCAGCAGATGAAAAAAGTGGACTGCTACCTGTCCTACTCCTCACAGAATATCCCTCTTGCACTTTCTCCAGGTCAAGCTGTAAGTCCTGTGGGCTAAGATTGTATAAAACATCCGCAGTGTTTGGGGAAAGAGGAGCATCACATTCTAAATCATCTTCTTGGGCCAATGAAGAAAAAGTCTCACACTCTGTCTCTGCTGCTGTCTCCCTCAATTGCTCCTTTGGGGAGCTGGGCAGTGGCACTGGTAGTGTGATTGGTGGTGGTGACTGTAAAGGCAACTCCACTTTACTAGGTTTCTTGCCTATTCCATAAAGATATGCAGCCATGACACCTGTAGAAGTGGAAGGAGGCGCTGCACTGGCAGTGGAAGAGGCAGCAGATGTTGGTGGTCTGGCAGGAAAAGTAATATTAGAAGAACTGGGGGTGGTGGAACTAGCTTTGCTGGTGGCACTGGCGGTGACACCCACTGCTGTGGACGGCATGTTGGTGGCGGCAGAAGTGTCAGAGGCACTAGTAGCAGAGACCTTGCCACTTTTTTTTAGCAAGGCATCCACCGTGACCGCGACCACGACCACTACCTCTACCAGCCTTCACTTTTACATTAGAACGGTACATTTCTGAACTTTACAGCAACTGCAAGTCAGAAAATGGACTGGAGTGGAGGTAGGGTATATAGAATCTCAATCTATAAATCACCCCCCACCACAACATGGGCAGCCTCTGAGGCTATCACAACACTAGCAGCAACACTAGTATCACTAGTCTATCTATCAAGTTCACAACACAGATGTAGCTTGCTTCACTACTGTTCTGCTGCTGTACTTAGCTTATGCTTAAATGAAATAGTTCAGGTTCTCTGACAAAGTGACAATGAATTCATTGACTGTTCTGAAATGAATCAGCGTGTCTGTCTCTCTCTGCTAGCAAATCGTAAGTGAAACTAAGTTGGCTGTACATGCAGTTCTAGTTATTTTACTGCCCCTCCTCTTTGGTTACAATTGGCCAATAATAACCATCATCATCATTATTTTTATTTTACTTAATTTTTCTCTCTACGTCGAATCTTTTCTCTCTATGTCGAATCTTCTCTCTATGTCGAATTTTTTCGAATAATCTTGGACTACTATGGTGGATAGACTATAGAGTTAAGGTTAGGCACATTCAATCACAGGTTCGATAGACACAAATTGTTATTGTTAGCGTCATGTCGAATCTCCTATCTATATCGAACTGTTGTTGCAACGAAAACTAAAATAAAGCATTTGTTTATGTCGGATCTTTCATTTTTCGGAATCTGCGCTTTCGTTATCGTTTGTTAAAACGATAACGAAAATACCTGAAATTCAGACGAAAATGCATTCGGATGAAAACGAATGCACATGTCTAAAGTCTATGAAGGCTTGGCATCAGCACTGGGCAGGAGAGTGGAAGACTCCCTTGGTGAATGCAAAACAATTACTTGAAAACTCCAGGCATTTGCAACCATCTCATGGTACACACTATTAGTGAGTAATATTGATTCAGGAACATTCTGTACAGCAGTTTCTTTGCTGGTCCTGATTCAGGTGTCTCTGCCTTTGGTTTACTCTGTATTTTATTTTTCTACACTTTCACTGTGCTTTGAACATAAAAGTACTGCTAAAAAGCCAAATACTGATCCCTTCGTACTTATTCCTTCCATGTTTTGTTTAAAACTAGTAGAAATCAAAGGGTAATTATGAGGTTTTTGCCATGTTCAATCTAGTAAGTAATGACATGATTACCGCGCCGTCCAGCCCAGATGATCTCTGCCTTCGCCTTGGTCACATCTCTAGAGATGCTCTCCTGTGTTCCTGTTAAAGACTTGCTTCGCTGACATTCCTTCTGGCTCCAGATCCTGCTTGCTGTTCTACTACGCTCATCTCTGGCTCCCCGACGTTTTGGCTTCTCTGACTATCCGTTCTGGCTCCTGAACTCTGGCTATGTTTTGACTACATTTACTCTGTTTACCTTTTTTTATTATTATTAAACAAGTGTGATTTAACTGTACTTCTGTCTCAGTCTGATTCATGGGTTCTGACAGTAGGAGAAGGCCATGAATTCAGAAGATTCAGTCAATCCACTAGTTGGTAATATTTTTTCCAAATTAGATGAGCAGGATCACTGCATGGATCAGTTTGCCATGGTGTTACAAATGCTCCTGAGTCGCACGGCTCACCTGGAATCTCCCACTGTGACTGCTCCGAGACAACCTGTGTTGCAGGCTGTCTGCTGCTGCTGCTCTAGTCTCTGTGCAGGCACCTGCATCGAGTATTACCGCTATAAGAGGTATGTCTGGTTCTGCTCTGCTTCCACAGCAGTTTGAGGGTGATCCAGTCCAATGCAGAGGGTTTCTCAACCAGAGAAACACATATACTTTGAGATGCTGCCCTAGGTGTTTCCCACGGACAGAAGCAAAGTACGTTTTGTGATATCTTTGTTTTCTGAGAGAGCCCTGGCCTGGGCAAACCCTCTAATGGGAGACACAAAAACCTGTTGTCTTGAGTTACCCCGAGTTTGTGGCCTCTTTTAAAAGAGTATTTGACGTTCCCGTATACTCTGCTTCTGCTGCCAAGTGCCTCATGTTCATCAAACAGTACGAGAACTGTTGCCGACTACGCCATTGAATTCCATACTCTGGCAGCAGAGGTTGCTTGGAACAATGAGGCCCTTGTGGCTGCTTTTTCTCATGGTCTCTCAGATACCATCAAGGATGAGATACTCGCCTGAGATATACCCACTGAGCTGGAGAAGTTGATCACGTTTGCCATCCTCATTGACTCCAGACTCAGAGAAAGACTTCCTTTTTAGGAGCGTACATTTGTCTCCGAACTTTACAGTCCCACCCTTGCCTCCCTCACCTCCTGGTACCGAGTTGGTCTGTGAAGATGAACCCATGCACTTGGGCTTCACGCATCTCTCTGCTGATGAGAGAACCCTTAGGAGGAGGGAGAGATTGTGCCTTTATTGTGGCCAGGCAGGTCACATTTTGAAATCTTGTCCTATCTGTCCAGGGAACGCCCGAACCTTGAGGTCCTGTCTCGGACAGACCTTAGGTGGCGTTGTTTTGTCCCCAGTTATCCAGAAGGATAAGCCCCTGGTTTTCGGGTTACCCTTTCTTGGCCTGAGTCATCCGTCGAAATATAGGCTCTAATCGACTCTGGGGCTGCAGGCCTGTTCATTGATGCTGCCTTTGTATCGAAGCACTCGATTCAATCCAATTCCAAGTAATTTCCTCACCTAAGTTTCCGCTGGTTATTGGTTATCCTTGGTTACAGAGGCACAACCCCACTTTTGATTGGCTCAGTGCTGAGGTTCTCTCCTTGTCGCCACAATGCAGTAAGATATGCTTCCAGCAGGTAGACAAGGTCCTGTGCACCTTTTTACTCTCCTCCCTGCTGGAGGAGTACCGCGATGTTAGCAATGTCTTTGAAGGTCAAGCCGGTAGTTTGCCTCCACACTGGTCATATAATTGTGCAGTTAACCTTCAACCTGGTGCCATATCCCCCTCGTGGCCTGGTTTATCCCTTGTCGGTCTTGGAGGATAATGCCATGGAGGAGTATGTTGCAGATGCATTTTCTCAAGGTTTCATCCACAAATCCTTGTCTCCTGCTTGTGCTGGTTTCTTCTTTGTGAAGAAGAAGAGTGGTGAACTGAGACCTTGTATTGATTACAGGGGTCTCAATCGTTTCACGATTAAGAATGCCTATCCGATTCCATTGACTATGGAGTTATTTGACCGCCTCAAGGGAGCAACAGTTTTCACAAAGCTTGATTTGAGAGGGGCATACAGTCTTGTGAGGATTAAGGAGGGAGACAAGTGGAAAACTGTGTTTAATACCAGAACAGGCCATTATGAGTACCTCGTAATGCCTTTTGGTCTTTGTAATGCCCCGGCAGTTTTCCAGGAATTTATTAACAATGTCCTTTGAGATTTGTTGCAGTTATGTGTGGTGGTTTATCTCAAGGATTTCCTCATATTTTCCAAGTCCCTGGAGAGCCACCACACATTTGTCTGTCATGTGCTTCAGAAACTAAGAGAGAACAATCTCTATTGTAAATTGGAGAAGTGTGAATTCCATTGTAACCAGGTTAAATTCCTGGGTTATGTCACTTCCACTGCTGGTTTTTCGATGAACCCAGAGAAACTTTCAGTAGTCCTACAGTGACCCCGACCTGTGGGTTTACGTCCTCCGCAGCGTTTTTTTGGCTTTGACAACTGTTATCGGAAGTTTATTCATAACTTCTCGTCTCTGGTCAAGCGCTTGACTGATATGACCAGAAAGGGCAGTAACCCACAGAGTTGGTCTCCGGAGTCCATTAAGGCCTTTGAGAGTCTCAAGGCTGCCTTTTTTCTGCTCCTGTGTTGGCACATCCTGATCCTACCTTACCTTTTATTCTTGCGGTTGATGCTTCTGAGACTGGAGTTGGTGCCCTTCTGTCTCAACGTCCTACCTCTGAGAGCGCTATGCATCCTTGTGGCTACTTTTCCAAGAAATTGTCACCTGCAGAGTGCAATTATGAGATTGGTGACAAAGAGGTTTTAGCGATCATTTTTGCCCTGAAAGAATGGAGACATCTCCTCGAAGGTACCACTGTGCCGATTCTCATTCTTACTGACCAAAAGAATCTCATATTCTTGTCTGAGGCTAAATGCCTCTCTCCCAGAAGGGCGCGATGGGCTCTTTTCTTGTCTAGTTTCAACTACATTGTCTCATTCTTACCCGGTACTAAGAATGTAAGGGATGTCGCTTTATCTCACAATTTTTCCTCCACTTCCAAGATGGAGTCAGTTCCGGTTCCTGTGATTCCTCCTGATCATATTCTGGCTATGGTTTGCACCAGTCTCACTTCTCCTTTGGGTGACAAAATTCTTGCTGCTCAGGTCCATGCTCCTTCTGAGAAACCTTGTGACCGTTGCTTTGTCCCAGAGAGTCACCATACTGCCATGCTCCAGACTTACTATTCTTCCAAGGCTGCTGGCCACCCTGGGAAGAATCAACTCTTTTGGGCCATTTCCCAACAATTCTGGTGGCCTAGTCTACGTGCTGCTGTAACCACCTCGTAGCTGCCTGTTCCATGTGTGCTCAAAGTAAGACTCCACGACACCTTCCAGTGGGCCTCCTACAACCCATACCTAATGGAGAAAGGCCCTGGACCCACCTGTCTATGGATTTCATTGTGGAGTTACCCAACTTCCAGGGCAACACAGTTATCCTTATGGTGGTTGACTGGCTCTCGAAAATGTCTCATTGTATTCCACTTAAGAAGTTGCCCACTTCTAAGGAACTGGCTTCCATTTTTGATCAGGAGATCTTTCGCTTACATGGGCTACCCAAGGTGATTGTCTCGGACAGGGGTAGTCAGTTTGTGTCTCGGTTCTGGCGAGCCTTTTGTGCACAGTTGGGAATTCAGTTTGCTTTCTCCTCTGCGTATCATCCGCAGTCTAATGGGGCAGCAGAACAAGCCAATCAGTCCTTGGAGCAATTCCTACGATGCTATATTTCTGACCATCATAACAACTGGTAAGACCTCTTACCATGGGCGAAGTTTGCTCACAATAGTGCCTTGAATTCTGCGTCCCGATTGTCCCCGTTTATGGTGAACTATGGCTTCCAATCCTCCATGTTGCCTGACTCGTTTGTTCCGCAGAGTATTCCTGCGTTAGAGGAGCATCTCCGTGGTCTTCATTCCACTTGGGCACAAGTCCAGGAGGCTTTGCGACATGCTAATGATAAGTACAGACTCCATGCTGACCGCAGACGCCTGTCTGCGCCTTCCTACCAGGTTGGGGACAGGGTCTGGCTGTCATCTCACAACCTCCGACTTCGTGTTCCCTCTCTGAAGTTCGCACCCTGTTTTTTTGGGCCTTTCCATATTCTTCGCAGGATTAACCCAGTGGCTTACACATTAGACCTTCCTTCTAATATGCGTATCTCAAATGTATTTCATGTCTCCTTATTAAACCCTTTAGTCAGCAAGCGCTTTACCACCTCGATGCCTCATCCTTACCCTGTACAGGTTGAGCACCATGAGGAGTATGAAGTACAGTCCATTGTTGACTCCTGTAGGTTCTGTGGGTGCATACAGTACCTGATGTGTGTTCCCTTATATGTTTTTTGATGCATTTATTTGCATTTATTCACTTTATTGATTGATATATTTATTTGCACTTATTCACTTTACTGATTGTGATATCAGGGTATATGTTTTTTGATGCATTTATTTGCATTTACTCACTTTATTGATTGATATATTTATTTGCACTTATTCATTTTACTGATTATGATATCAGGGTATTTTTATGGTTTAGGATTTTATATGTAAGCACCACTCCAACAGATGGGGATAGTTTGATAAGCGCACCAACATATTTTATATTGAACTCTGGCTATGTTTTGACTACGTTTACTCTGTTTACCTTTTTTTATTATTATTAAACAAGTGTGATTTAACTGTACTTCTGTCTCAGTCTGATTCATGGTTTCTGACAATGTGTAACTATTGCTCTTTATTTTATTGAACCGTTACTGTCACTAAAGAAAGAGCTACAAATGAAGGCATGTAGGTAATTATATTCTATAGATATCCAAAATTGTTTTTTAAGAGAGTCTTGTGTTAAAAGATGAAAAATCAGGGTTGGGCCTTTATTTTTACATCTTCTCCTAGAACAAATGTTCTACTTTAGCAAAATATAATAGACAAAAGAAAGTTAGAATTTGCTTTCTGACACCATCTGTTTTAGTTCTCACAGATTCTAAGTTAGTTTTTCAAACAGAGAGTTAGTGAATTAAAGTTTTCAAAGGTAGATGAACAATCTGCAATGGACAGATTAACCCACTTTGTCCCGAGATGGAGGTGCTCGCAAAGCATGTATGATTCATTACAAATGCTTTAATTGTGTGCTTTTATATAAGTTAGAATGAGCGTATCCTTTTTCTTTAATACAACTTAATTATTCAGGCAGTGCTGAGCTGTGGCGGGCGGTGGAATTTTTTTTGGGGGCAAACAATATGCCACCCCCCGTCAGTCAGTCGGTCGCACTCACCCCATCACCAGCTGCATCCCCTGCTCAGCGGCAGCGGCCTCCCGTTCTCCTGGTCTCCATGGGTCAGCACAGCAACGGCGGTGGTGACTTCTATTTCCTCCTTCCTCCCTGGCGGCCAATCAGGAGCCTTCTCCTTTTCGGGCCAATCGGAAAACGTGTGGTTCACCAACTGGTCACATTGAGGATCAGTGTTTCAACAGCGAATATTGATGCACTATAACACATCTGAGTGGGCTGTGTTCGCATTCTCTGCGACCCAAACCCACCCTATTTTGAAGCCTATTATAGCCTCTGGCTCTAATCAGGTGTTACAAAATAGACCTTGGCAGCTGTAATTCATGCGCCCGGTGCCCTGAAAGGGGGTGGACGCATGAATAGGGGGTGGCCGTGGATAGATTCATGCTATGCATAAATCTATCCATTGCATACGGGGGGTGGCCTGGTTGTGTTTTTTTTTTTTTTGCAAAAACATGTTTATTGAAGATAAGATATACTGTAAAAGGTACAATCCAATAAAATCAACAAGAAGAAAATGTTGCATTAAAATGTCAGTGGGACACATGCAACTGAAGCAACAGCTAGAAAAATTCCCAGCGGCTGCCAGCCAACACCTTGGACTGTACAAAGAGCAGTCTTGGAGGAGACTAGAGATGGACTGGGAGGTTTTTGAAAAAAAACTGTAGAGTACACCAGGAAGTCAGGTGCAAACCTTTGTAAAATCTTTTGCTTAATCGAAGCTCCTTCAACAGAGCTGCTTCAGTCAAATCAATTTGAAAGACAAACATTGGTTTATCCAAAAAGAAGTTTATGGAATCATTTTTGGCCACCAAGAACATCATAATAGTTTTCCACTGTTCACAGTGATTTTAGCTTAATTTAATTTTGAATACTAAAAAGTGCCCATGGTGGGGTAAATTGAGGTGGTCCACCAACTGGTCAGCAGCATAATGAGTTAAAGCTTTCCAAAAACATTTTATTATAGGATATGTCCAAAATGTGTGCTATAAGTCTACAGGATCCTGTCCACATTTGAGGCACTTAGAAGAGTGACCCATTGAGTCCCATAAGAGAGAGTGTGGCAAGAGATATATGTTTACTACTGCAAATAGACTTTCAACCCATTCCGTATAGGCCCTATTTTTTTTTTTCAGACAATGAATGCTCCCTTTCAGTCTGCATTTACAGTACATGCTGTAAAGCATGCAAAGCAGAGCTCAGAACACAGCACATCTTATGTGCATCTTGTCTACATGAAACTGTGCTTTTCTGATTCATGAAATGGGCTACACTGTGACCTCCTTTGAGTGCAATCCAACCTGCATTTATAGAATAACCAGTGGTGGTTACGTTAGAAAATATAGTTTTCCTCACGTGCAGCCCCTGACTAATCTAGCTTAGTTTTTGTAACTTGCTAATATTATTATTATTTATCAAGATGGGCTTTTCAGATATTAAAAGACAAGCTTTTTACTTTTTATTTGAAAAACTGGTGCTCTTCTAAAATGTGACTTTATGAGAACTGCTTTTCTCCAGCAAATTCCCTGATCGGCTGTGTCACAAAATGACAAAGTGAAAGTATAAGTTTAAAGTGGTTCTAAAAGCATGACATGTTTTACCTTAATTCATTCTCTGTATTAAGGTAAGAAAATGACCAGGTCGCAGTATCAACACTCACCCCCAGTCCTCAGTCAATCCAGAGCTGTGCCCATCTGTACCGCCACCCCGCTCTCTCCATGCTTTCAAAAGCTTTGCTGAGATAGCAAGAACCATAGGCTCCTGCTGCTGTCAGTAAAATCCTGTGAGCAGAGTGGGAGTAGTAACAAACAGCACTGTGTGTCTCTAGAAGCACACAGCTCGGCTCGGGATTGAGCCTGCATGAGTGCCCCCATAACAAGTCCCCAGAAGAGGAGGTTCAGGGCAGCTCTGTGCAATTCCATTGCACTGAGCAGGTACGTATAACATGTTTGTTATAAAAAAAAAATATATATATATATATATATATATATATACCTTTACAATCACTTTAAATTTAAGAAAGTATTTCCCCCGATATTCTGTATGAATTGTTAATACAACATTAAAGTGATATTAAAGTCTCATTTAGTCCAGATCCTCCTCTTCTGGGGTTCCTCGCCTGAGCTCCTGGCCCCTCCCTCCTGCTGACTGGCAAGCAACTTGCTATGGGGCACCCAAGCCGAGCCACTGCTCTGTGTGTCCATTCAAACATGGAGCCTTGGCTCGGCCCTGCCCCCTCTCTCTCCTCATTGGCTCACTGACTTTGATTGGCAATCAGCCAATAAAGAGCGAGAGTCCTGGACAGCCCATGCTCTGTTTGTTCTGTAGGGGTATATACAGAATTTCTAACAGGTTATGGGCCCAGACATAGCCCAGACATCCACCCAGACACCCAGAGAAAATCTGAGAACCCAGTCAGACACCACCCAGTTTTAGAATGCTACCACAAAGAGGCCCAAGATACAGCAACACAAAGAAGTCTGCAACAGTATAAAAGAAAACGGGCAGTAACACAGCTGCAACAAAACTTTAATTTGCAAATCTGACAAATCCGAACTATCAGTCTAGGAAATTCAAGATGAAAATGCTGCTACTAAGGGAAGGAATGTGGAAATGTATAAATTAAGGCCAGAACAGATAAGTGGATAGAGAAAGACCAAAAAGCTCAGAGCATGATCTCTCCGAGCATAGAAGATGATCAAATCATACATATATGTACTGTAAATGTGAAACTGATAAAGAAATTTGTGAAGGATTACAAAAGGTGCATGAAAGAGCTAATCTCAGCAACAAACTGTATTTGATTATAAAGCTATACCAAACCAAGCTGATGTAAGGCCAAGATATGCAGGATTATTTAACCTCCCACCCAGTCACTGCACATATGCGGCCGGGTGGGTGCTTCCTCCTTCTGAGTGGCTGTTCAGGAATGTCCCTCAGACGGAGGGGGATCGTGTCACCCAGACACGGCTCATCTACGATCAGCAGGAGGGCTCTGTGATTGGCCCTCCTGATCACATGATGGCTGTGTCCAATCACTGCCGTCATGTGATGTAAATAGAGAGCTGGTTGCTAGGCGATCAGCTATCCTCTCTTCACATGGAAGTTGTCAGTGAGAGGAGAGTGGATCGCTAAAGCCAGCCAGTGATCATCTGCGCACATCTGTACATGATCATCTGCTTACATATGTCCATGATCACACAAACCAATTATTATACACTTAACGGGATTTTTTTTTTACCAAACACATGTAGCAGAATACATTTTGGCTTAAATTCATGACAGAATTAGATTTTATTGGTTTTCTTTTAAAACAAAAAGTAGAAAATATAGGTTTTTTCTTTAAAGTTCTGCTCTTTTTTCCACTTATATCGCAAAAAATAAAAAACTGATTTGTGAATAAATACCACCAAAAGAAAGCTCTATTTGTGTGAACAAAATGATAAAAATTGAATTTGGGTACAGTGTTGCATGACCGCACAATTCTTATTGAAATTGCAAGAGCTCTGAAAGCTGAAAATTAGTCTGGAAGGAAAGGGGCAAAAGTGCCCAGTATTGAAGTGGTTAAGGCTGTCCTTGTAAATGGTTGAATGCCTGAAAGGCATAGGAGAAGAAATAAAAGAATTTCAAACAGGTTTTTATGTCACAGTACTATTACTCAGTGGCTTACCAGAAAGTTATGAAATGCTAGCCACAGCACTTAATGCACATCCAGATGATGAACTGGCATTGAATATGTTAAGGGCAAGCTTGGGGTTGAATACAAGCCTAAAACAGAAAGCATTAATAGTAGTGATAGTGCATCTGTTGCAGAGTCTGCTTTATAGATAAAAATAGGAATAAAAACAGTAACATGAATGTTTTGTGTGCAAGAAACAAGGTAATTAAAAATCAGATTCAAAATCTGGGAAGCTAGAATGTAAAAACAAACTAAACTACAAAAGGCCAAAAGTGTGAAGGAAGAAAATGATTTTGCTTCAGATAATAAATATGTTTTTCAATCCAAAAGTTGCACCTCATCTTTGCAGGCATGGTGTGTTGATTCAGGAGCTACGAATCACATGACAATTGACAGAAATTTCTTTATTCACCTTGGCCAGAGTAAAATATAAAAAAATCACCACAGCTAATTGGCAAATAATGGAATCAGAAGGAATAGGAGATGATTTTCTTTACTGTCCTTCCAAGATGACAGTTGTGTCATCACAAAACAGGATATCTTACGTGAAAAGGCTAAAATGACAGATGGAACTTTAATGTGTTCAAAATTTCATGAACTAATGCCAGTGCTTCAAACTGAGGGAAATTTCACTTCAGTGTCATATTAAGATAAGCAACAAAGTGACACAGAAATAGAACACAGACAATCCAAATACTGTAAAAACAGAAACCAGGCCACAAGAAGTTTCAATCAGGAAATCCACCAGAAGCAATAAAGGCATCCCAGCCAAATGTCTTTCCTATGTTGCTCGCGTAGCATTAAAACCAGAGCCATATTTATGGGATGAGATGCAAAAACTTCCAACTCATGAAAAACAAAAGTGGATCAGAGCTGCTGATGAACAGATGACATCTCTTATGCCGCGTACACACGGTCGGACTTTTCACCTGCAAAAGTCCGACGGACGCCGCCGGACAAAGTCCGGCGGAAAGTCCGACCGTGTGTGGTCTCCATCGGACTTCCGACGGACCGTTTCGGTCGGATTTTTGCGGAAATCCGACGTACTTTAGATTTGAAGCCTGCTTCAAATCTTTACGTCGTACCTCCGCCGGACTCAGTTCCTGACGGAAAGCCCGTTCGTCTGTATGCTAGTCCGAAGGACCAGATGCGACGGAGGAGCAGGTTACTGCATCTCGCGCTCGCTGCAATAGGAAAAACAAATCTTCCTATTGCGGCGAGCGCGGGGCATACCAGGCCCTTAGGTCTGGTATGGATTATAAAGGGGAACCCCTACGCCGAAAAAACGGCGTGGGGTCCCCCTAAAATCCATACCAGACCCCGATCCGAGCACGCAGCCTGGCCGGTCAGGAAAGGGGGTGGGGACGAGCGAGCGCCCCCCCCCCTCCTGAACCGTACCAGGCCGCATGCCCTCAACATGGGGGGGTGGGTGCTTTGGGGGAGGGGGGCGCCCTGCGGCCCCCCCCCCAAAGCACCTTGTCCCCATGTTGATGAGGACAAGGGCCTCTTCCCGACAACCCTGGCCGTTGGTTGTCGGGGTCTGCGGGCGGGGGCTTATCGGAATCTGGGAGCCCCCTTTAATAAGGGGGCCCCCAGATCCCGGCCCCCCACCCTATGTAAATGAGTATGGGGTACATGGTACCCCTACCCATTTACCTAGGTAAAAAGTGTCAGTAATAAAACACAACACAGGTTTTTAAAATAATTTATTAAACAGCTCCGGGGGGGGGGGGGTCTTCTTCCGTCTTCGGGGGTCCCTCCGGTTCATCTTCTCCCGGCGTCCGGTTGGTCCTTCTCCGCTCTCCGGCCTCTTCTCCCGGTGTCCCAGGTCTTCGGCCGGCCCCTCCGCTTTCTTCAGGTAGCTCTATTGCCAGCGGAGGTCCGGACTTCTGGGCTTCTTGGCTTCTTGTGTTCTCTTCTCTTCTCTTCCCCCAGATGTTGACACGACGCTCTCTCCGGCTGGACTGGTCTCTGAGGGCTGCGTTGTGACTTATATAGGCGGAGACCCCGCCCCCATATGATGTCACAGTCCCTGGGCATGCTGGGACTGTGACGTTTTAGGGGGCGTGGTCGACCACGCCCCCTAAAACGTCACAGTCCCAGCATGCCCAGGGACTGTGACATCATATGGGGGCGGGGTCTCTGCCTATATAAGTCACAACGCAGCCCTCAGAGACCAGTCCAGCCGGAGAGAGCGTCGTGTCAACATCTGGGGGAAGAGAAGAGAAGAGAACACAAGAAGCCAAGAAGCCCAGAAGTCCGGACCTCCGCTGGCAATAGAGCTACCTGAAGAAAGCGGAGGGGCCGGCCGAAGACCTGGGACACCGGGAGAAGAGGCCGGAGAGCGGAGAAGGACCAACCGGACGCCGGGAGAAGATGAACCGGAGGGACCCCCGAAGACGGAAGAAGACCCCCCCCCCCCCCCGGAGCTGTTTAATAAATTATTTTAAAAACCTGTGTTGTGTTTTATTACTGACACTTTTTACCTAGGTAAATGGGTAGGGGTACCATGTACCCCATACTCATTTACATAGGGTGGGGGGCCGGGATCTGGGGGCCCCCTTATTAAAGGGGGCTCCCAGATTCCGATAAGCCCCCGCCCGCAGACCCCGACAACCAACGGCCAGGGTTGTCGGGAAGAGGCCCTTGTCCTCATCAACATGGGGACAAGGTGCTTTGGGGGGGGGCCGCAGGGCGCCCCCCTCCCCCAAAGCACCCACCCCCCCATGTTGAGGGCATGCGGCCTGGTACGGTTCAGGAGGGGGGGGGGCGCTCGCTCGTCCCCACCCCCTTTCCTGACCGGCCAGGCTGCGTGCTCGGATCGGGGTCTGGTATGGATTTTAGGGGGACCCCACGCCGTTTTTTCGGCGTAGGGGTTCCCCTTTATAATCCATACCAGACCTAAGGGCCTGCGACGGGGCTCGCAAGGTTTCAATCTCGCCAAAAAAAGCGGCGAGATTGAATTCCTTTTCTAGTCCCGTCGTACCAAAGTCACGTTCAAAATGAACGGACTTGTCCGTGTGTGGGAAAGTCCGTTCGTTCTGAAAGTCCGGCGGAAGTCCGTCGGGAAGACCGGATTCCGGAAAGTCCGGCCGTGTGTAGGCAAGTCCGGCCGTTCAGAAAGTCCGGCGGTAGTCCGCCGGAAGTCTGGCGGCAAGTACGTCGGACCTAGCTTTCTAGAAAGTCCGACCGTGTGTACGCGGCATTAGTGAACTGCAGACAAGGACACTTTCAGAGCTACCTCATTGTAAGCATGCAATCACCTGCAAATGGGTTTTAAGGCTGAATTTTATTCTGAAGGCAAGGTCTGTAGGTACAAAGTGTGGTTAATGGCAAAAGGGTGCTCACAAAAATATGGTGAGGATTACGATGCTAAGTTTGTTCCAGTTGCAAAACAAAGTACTTTCAGAACACAGTTGATAGTGGCGGCTTCTCAGAAAATGGTTGTGAAGCACCATGATATCACAACAGCCTTTCTTAATGGTGATATCGAAGAGGAAATACATATGACAAAGCCAGAAGGATACATGAAAAATGGAGAAGAGCATCTGGTGTGCAAGTTGCACTTTTCAGACTTAAGCGATCAGTTTGAGCACGGAATTTAAAAATAAACAAAGTCTTGCGAGACAAAGGATTCATAAGAAGTAAAGCTTACCCATGTCTATACTCAAAATGTGTAAATTCTAAAGAAATATAAATATTTTACTCTATGTGGATGACTTGATTGTTGCTCATAAAAAGAATGAGGAAGTTGTAAAGTACTGCAGTGCTTAGCCAGCATTTTAAAACTAAAGATCTTGGGGATGTGACATATTGAGACAGTGCCTTAGCAGTTTGGGATGACTGAAGCCAAAGAAGAAAGTACTCCCATGGGCACAGCATACTGTAACTAAAAACAGAAGGAAATGAGTATCTTTTTCCTACTAATGATCAGTACAGACAAGCAGTGGGGGCATTGCTACAGTATATATTGCAACCACTACAAGTCCAGACATTGCAGCTGCCATGTCACTTCTTTGTAGATGTGTGAGTGAACCACGTCAAAGAGACTGGACATCAATCAAGAGAGTCATGAGATATCTCAAACAAACTAAAGACTTGAGTCTGAAGCAGTCTCCAGCCCTCCATGTGCTCCTTACTGTGAAGGCCAGTTATGGGTGTGGGCGGTGGCCAGTGTTTTGTTACTGTACGTAAATTTGGGTCGGGGACACACTGGACACCTTTGCTGCCATTGTGCTCTTGCTGGGTGTCCAGTGTGCTCCTGTCCCTTTAAGGGGGCTTGGGCCGCCTCCAGGCTCACCTGCCTACACCTATCCATTCAATGCATGTGCTTCCACTGTGGAGACACTTATAAATTTAGTAGTGTTAGGACTGCAAGTATACAGGGTGCCTTGACGAGGCCTTGCAGCTTTCACATGCGTTTGCAAATGTGTGCTAACTAAACCCCTGCTTTTAACAGACGGTTAGACAGGCTAATTTGGTTGGTCAGCAGACTGGTTGGTGAGTTGAGCTATGGAATTGTCTTTGTCTTACATGTATATGCCCTCCATGTGCTCCTTACTGTGAAGGCCAGTTATGGGTGTGGGCGGTGGCCAGTGTTTTGTTTGAGTCTGAAGCAGACTGCAGTTTGTGATTTGAATCTCGTAGGATATGTGGACTTTGATTGGGCAGGTGATCTAAGCACTCACAAATCCACAAGTGGTTACTTGTTCAATTTAGAAAACAGTCCTAAATCTCAGTCCAGCAAGAGGCAGACCTCAGTAGCTTTGTCTTCTACAGAGGCAGAATACATTGCTGCTACCTATGCCAGTGAAGAAGCTGTGTGGTTACGTCAATTGCTTGAAGATCTTGGAGAGCCAATATCCCAGCCTACAATCTTATATGAGGACAATGTCAAACTTGCCCTCAATGAGAAGATCAATGCAAGAATAAAGCATACTGACGTCAGGCATCATTACATTCACGATCTGATTGAACAAAATGTAATTGTGTTTACGTATTGTGAAACTAATAACATGATTGCAGATGCTTTGACAAAACCGCTTACAAGAAACAGAATTATAGAACTGAGATCTGAAATAGGACTAATATTACAGAATAGTTGTTGAGTGGGGGTGTTGGAACACATTGTTCATGTATTTTTGAACAACTACAGATATATTCTTCAGCCAGTAGATTGCAGTGCTTATAAGTTATTAGCTGCATATATGACTATACTCTATGTCTTCTTCCTGAATAAAGTTTCCTGTTTACTGTCTGCAGTTAGGCAGATAAACCACATGTGGACTGTGCGCAGTCTGTTCTGCAGGACTACTGTATATACAGAATTTTTAAAAGGTCCACGTTAGCCCAATGTAGTTTTGTGAAATATATCATCCCTGGAGTTTAGCTTTAATTGAGGTCAGAAGAACAGTGAGCTACACACTGAGCACTGAGACCTGAAGACCATGTGTTAGGCACCAGGGGTACTGTATGTGCAACATTGTCTGAATAGACAGTACTGAGTAGAATATACATATGAGCATAGCAATACAATTTTGTACCAATGCCTAACTGGTTATTTAAAAGTAACCTGGCATCACAAAAACATGGAATCAATCTGACATTGCTGATCACTACTTCTAAATATGTTGGTTTTCTGTCTATCATGCTGACTTTCTGGCTTCTATACTTTAGGTCAGTGACTCAGATCAAGGGTGCATGTAAGGACTATTAACTTTTCTCTGACTTTCCAGATCTGCATACCTGTTTCAAGTAAGTGATTTAGTTACCCTTTGCACAAGGCAATATTTTATGGACTTAAGGTAAGCAACAAAGAAATTAAATCCCATCTACAGCTAATCAGTAAAACAAGTTTTGTTTTTTATTAAAACAGCTCTAAACCATATGAATAAAAGCTGATCAATGTTAGCACCTCTGAAAGTGTTATAGTTTGTTTCCAGCCAGTCACTTTTGCTGGTCAGAGTATGGTCTGCATGGAAATGTGGAATACATTTTAACCCCTTCAGATCCACACTAGAGCCGAATGACAGCTACAGCGCAGATCTACTTTGCCGGGAGGCCGTCAATAGACGTCCTCCCCTTTGCACGCTCCCTGCACGCGGCAATCGCTGTGATCAGTCAATGAGACTCGGGTGATCACAAATTGGAGTAAGGGGCCGATCTCAGCCCTTTACCATGTGATTAGCTGTCAGCCAATGACAGCTGATCACAAGATGTAAACAGAAGATCGCTGTCTTCTGTGCAAGGGACATCGGTCCCGAAGAGGAAGAGGCGAAGCCGCCTCATCTGCCCACCAGTGCATAAGTGCAAGCAATCAGTGCCACCTATCAATGCCCACCAGTGGTGCCAATCAGTGCCTCATCAGTGCCACCTAGCAGTGCTGCCTATCAGTGTCACCTACCAGTGCCGATCAGTGCCCATCTCTGCCCCCATCAGTGCCCTTGAGTGTCACCTATCAATGCCCTTCAGTGCCATCCATCAGTGTCACCTCTAAGTGCCTACCAATGCCACCTATCAGTGCCCACCAGTGCCACCTCATCAGTGCCCACCAGTGCGGCCTATGAGTGCCCAGCAGTGCTGCCTATTATAGCCCATCAGTGCCGCCTTATCAGTGTCCATCAGTGCAGCCTATCAGTGCCCATCAGTGCAGCCTATCAGTGCCCATCAATGCAACCTCATCAGCATAGATCAACGAAGGAGAAAAATTACCTGTTTGCAAAATTTATTAACAAAATATAAAATGGTTTTGTTTTTTTTTTTTTAAATTTGGCCTTTTCAAATTTTTTTAACAAAAAAAAAAAATCCAGAGGTGACCAAATACCACCAAAAGAAAGCTCTATTTGTGGGAAAAAAAATGATAAACATTTCATTTGGGTACAGCGTTGTATGACTGTGCAATTGTCGTTCAAAGAGTGACAGCGCTAAAAGCTGAAAATTGAAAATATATATGTAGCGCTTGTAGATTTATGATCTACCATCTGATAGGTAAATTTAGTGAATTGCTCGTTAAGGGAATTAGATTTGACTCTGTTCCAGCTTGGCTGACGTTGCGTGTGTTTCCACACTGAGCCGGTGGGTGTCGCTGTTACCATTGGCTGGTGTTGGAAGGGCAACGTGTCGAAGCGTATGGGTGCTCCTCTGTCCCGGAGACAACTCGGTGGAGGTGGTCCTCCGAGTTGCATCCTGGGAGAGGGTATTTATGGGACAGAGGCCATGTTTTGAGGTAGTTTTACAGCCACCCTCTGGCCCTCCTGGCCGACAGGTATGCATTAGAGTGCTACCTCGTGGTCCTCCGTTCCGGAGGCCCGCGCCGCTGCGGAGCGTGGGTGGGCCCAGAAGCATGTCTGGGGCCTACCACAGCAGCAGAGGAATGGTCCTGAGCTGTCTATCCAGAGTGAAGAAGCTGGACAACCGAGAAGATCCCAGGGGAGGACCCGTCATGGAAGGATCATGCAGAGTGCTGGTCTGGAGAGGGGCCTGGTGACTCGGTTGGAGGACGTATCCTAAAGTAGTTCTACAGCATAGTACTGCCGGGTTGGCTTAGAGGTCCAAGTACTGTGTCTGACATTCACCGCAAAAAAACAATACATCCTGTGGCAGAGGATCGTACGGGTTTATTTCAAGCAAGTCTGTGGCAGAGACTTTTGTTTGTGCTATGTACTGGCTGCTAGGCAAGTGAGAGAGGCCTATCCAGGCGGGCAAAGATTGTGTCCCACAAGGGGATTGCATCCGATTACAATATTCAACTTTAAAGGACATTCTCAAGAATCCTAAAGAAAGGTATTTGAGCTTCCCTGCAGCTTCCCTCCTGCCTCTTTCCTGCTACTTCCTTCGTTACTTGGTTCAATAAAGCATTGAAAACGTACTCAAGTGTTGGTGCTTTTATCGTCCAGAGGTAAACTCAATGGAACCCTAGACCCGGTGACGGTGAAACAGGGGTCTCGAGAGTGAAGGTAACAAGCCCACTTAAACCAGCAGCTCCACCGAGAGTTAGTGCTACATATATACATAAAAACTATAGAAAAAAAGTGATAATTTATTGTTAAGTGGACATTCTAGATAATGCTAGACCAATAATTATGTGGCATCTGATATACAGGTACTTTACATTAAAGTAATACTAAACCCTTTTTTATTTAAAATTTTAGTTCAGGAAGTTCAGACATGCATAGGATGAATAGTTTGTGTCCTTTAAAAAAATCATCCTTCTTGGCTGGCTTGCCGGTCCCTAAATTGTTCCACCCACCTCTCCTGGCAAGCCATGTCCCTGATCCCTCCCTTCAGCTCCTAACAGGTAGCTTTAGGAGGCAATCACTACCCTACCTTCAACTTCCATCTGTAACCAGGAATTTTGGCTGAACAGCTTGGAACAGTGGGGACATGATTGTGGTGAGATGGACAGCAGGTGAGGGTTTGGGGACTTAGGGTAAAACAAGAACTGGGACACTGTTTACCATTATGTTGTGAAGGCATTAAGGTTAAAAAAAAGGCTGTAGTACTACTTTAACTTTTTTTCCCCTCCTACCTGCCTGATCAGCGATGAATAATGTCCTTCAAAGTTTTGTAGCCCTTGTCTGTAGGGTCCACAAAGTTTTTGTTTTTTAAAAGACAGGCATCATGTCATCACAAGGACAGTGGTAACACTACTGAATGGGAGAGGAGCAAGCAAAATACAGTAATCACTAGCCCCTTCCACCTGTAGAGGTAGCTGAGTGATGGTTCAGGTAACTAACTATGAAGTTAAGTTATCATGAGAGGAGGGGAGTAATGTTTTTTCCTGGAGTTAGGCTTTAAATAAAAATTTACCGAGACCTCTCCTGACAAGTTAACTATGAAGTTAAGTTATCATGAGGGGAGGGGAGTAATGTTTTTTCCTGGAGTTAGGCTTTAAATAAAAATTTACCGAGAGCATTTCTTTTTATATAAGCTATTTGTTAAGGGTCACAAACAGCTTAGTTTTCAAATTTAAGCAGTAAGTCAGAAGAGAATTGTACATCTTTCAGAATGTCTACCTTGTAAATTGATTGCCAATATTTCTCAAATTTATTTTCATTATGCGCTATTTGCACATTCCCAGCTAGAACTTACATAGTTTAAATTGTCAAGTTCGGTGTTAATACTTTTTAAACCTTTCACCCATAAATTGACCAGATAGGCATCACAGGGTGTGTTCTTGCATACATTTGCATCATCATTTACTAATATGCATAAAAGCAAGTACATGCATTAGGTCACATCAATTTGGTTTTTCAAAGCTATGCATTTTTATACATACTTAGAATGATGGTCAAACTTTGTAAAATGCATTAGAATTTAAAGGGGGCACTGCCCTAAATGATCAATGACATTTTCTGCAAATAGATTTGCTTGCTCTTTCCATTAAAGTACACCTAAACACTTGGCGCTCAACATACTTTCCTAAGGATGCATGTGGCCCTTTTGAACGTATTGTGTGACCCTCAGAGTATTTGTTTTCCTAACCAAAAGTCAGTGAATAATTTTGAAAGTAAGCAATAAATATCCACTTTCTAAACATTTTAAACTGTTTTGTAATCGAACCTAAGAGGTACATCATTTTGGGAAATTTAGTGTAAAAAGGACTAGCAAGGTGGCAACGTTATCCATAGAATGTTCAGAATATAATAGAAATGTTTTTTTTAATTGGAAACTATTGCTTCTGCAGGTTTAAATAGTGACATTGAGCTACTGTATTTGCTTGCAACTAAATGTAATATTTATATTATATGTTTTTGTTTTTTGTGCTGATATGGCATTTTTGTGTAACATTTTGAAAATATATTTTAATAAAAGTTTTTGCTTTTATATATTCTTTTTTATGGGATGAAAAGGGATGAAATGATAATCCAAATGACTACAGAGAGGATATGAGCAGGTAGTTTTCATCAAACACACGAGAATGCATAAAGGAATGGATGAGTTCATTAGCAAAGCAAGAGAAGAGTAATGTGCAAGGAGCATTCTGTGTTCTACTGTTAGTAGAACCCTTGACTTAAGCCTTTGGTGGTTCAGTGGATATGCAGCTGGCTTAAGCATAGATACTGTAACCAGAGTGTGGTTGTAAATGGGGTTCACTCAGAACAGAGACCAGTCACTAATGGTGTCCCACAAGGTTCTGTACTAGGTCCTGTTCTATTTAATCAATATATAAGTGATATAACTAAAGGTTTGTTGAGCAAGGTATGTCTTTTTGCTGATGATACAAAGGTGTGTAATAAGGATGATATACCTAGTTGTGTCTGTAACATGGAACATGATTTGGCATTGCTGGAAGATTGGTAAAAGAAGGGGAAATGGTGGAAATGTAAAATAATGCACCTAGGGAAGACAAATCCCTTGAGAGAGTACAACATCGAGGTTACAGTATTGGCCAGCACTACAGAGGAAAACGATTTAGGGGTACTTATTTCAGATTATTGCAAAATGAGCAAACACTGTGACAAGGCAATAGGAAAAACGCCCCCATTATATATTGGATGAATTTTTAAGGAGACCTCATTTAGAATTATGTGTCCAGTTCTGGGAGACCTCACTTACAAAAAAATATTGATAAGATATAACGAGTCCATAAACATGATTGAAACCTTTAAATACATCAAGGGAGTGAATAAGGTTCGAAAGGGCAGCATTTTCAATATGAAACCAAAATCAAGAACACAGGAACATGGCCTCAAACTAACTGGAGGAAAGTTCAGAACTAATCTTAGAAAATATTATTTTACTGAAAGGGTAGTTGATGCTTGGAATAAACTTCCAGCAGAGGTAATGAGCCAGTCAACAGTAAATGGCTCCAAGCATGCTTGGGACAAACATAGGTCTATGCTCAGACCCAAAATGTTAGCATAAAAAAAAAAAATGTGTATAAAAAAAAAATGGGCAGACTCGATGGACCACTTGGTCTTTTTTCTGCTGTCACTTTTCTATGTCTCTATGTTTCAGTACAAATGAAACGCATTGGCAGTGATGCTGGGACCCATATTGACATAATTCAGAATGACTATGGATAGTAGCGGAATATACACCTTTACCACACACTTGTTTGAACACCAGTGGCTGGGGCTCCAACAGATCTTTCACTCTCAATCTCAGCTAATCTTGTCTTATCATGTAAACCTGGGCTGATAGTGGGTCCTGAGGACAGGAGTTGAGGACCACTTTTTTAGGGGAACAGGATTTAGGAATGAGGTCTTTGTCCTTATCAATATGGAGACAAGGATTTGGCTTATACAAGGAAGAAAAAGGAAGTTTCTGTTTAATTTATGTGAACTGTGTATCACAAAGCAACTGGGTTTTGGATGTGTTTAGAGTCCTTGAGGAGCCTTTAGGTGTACTTTAAAAAAGGTGACCATTAGTGACCTAAACCCTAATTGGACTACATTGTGCTAGCTGAAGCACTGCATTTACAAAAAAAATAGGGTTTTGCATCTCAGTGCTCATGTTTAGGAATAAGTAAACAAAGTTCAGTTTGAAGGTGGCTCGGGCAATACAGAAGAAAATCTGCTAAACTTGAACCCCATTAAGCCAAATTTTATTGTGGTAATTTGTAAGGATAATTTGATGTCAATGATATCACCTAGCATGCCCAGCCCCTTTGTTTGCACACAGAAGCTGGAGGGGATATGTCTTTTGCCATGAGTGTACCAGTGAGTGAACAGGTCGTTTGGTGATTGACATGGATCTACACCACTGTATGACAACAATATTTGGAAACAATGTTTATTTATCTTTTTCTTTTTTTTAATGAAAGACTCTTCATGGTGTATGAGTTTTCATTTACATTTTGTATGAGAGTAAAAAGGGGTACTAAGTACTCTGTATTATAATGATGACTTCTAGACCCTGATAAGTCCCCTCCGCAGACCTCCACATCCCTTTAGGGGAACAGGATTTAGGAATGAGGTCTTTGTCCTGATCAATATGGAGACAAGTTGCCTTGCAAAGGGAGGCTTTACCTGCCCCCTCCCTTTGCAAGGAACCCAACTAATTTTGAGGACATTTTTTATATAAAATCTCTTTATTCAAACATAGTCTGGCTGACCAAATAAGGAGGGGAGAGGCAGGGAACATGTAACCTTAAAGTAGACAAACAGGATTATTTTCTCTAAACACCATCACAACAGCACATTATTCTGCAACTGCATATCCAATTTTAAAGAGGAAAAAATAATTTATTGCTTGAGTGTCCATCAAAAATGCAAGTTTCTTCCTTTTTATGTGGCAGAACTCGGTAACAGCCATGAGAGAAAATGAAGACATGACAGAAAAGAAATCAGAAAATGTAAAATATTCTTGTAACATAAATACAAATGTTTTTCATTTTACAAAAGCATAATAGTGGGCTTGTTTGGTTGTCACATGACACGTTTTCAACTGCAATGATGCAGTTACTAAAATATGGATAGGCAGCATCCATATAAACACATTACTGTTGCTCATTTTTAAGCCTTTTGGTGAGCAGATATGAATTTTAAAAATTGTCACTCACATTCCAGGCCCTGTAAAATTTATCAATGTGATAATCTGACTGAATTTAAAGATACAGTATAATGAATTAAAAAAGTTGTGCTGTCCTAAAGCACCAGCAAAAAGGTGGCCATGGACATTATAGCGGAACCCTGACTATTTGTATCCTTACGTTGCTGGCATTAGTAAATAGATGGGAAATAGGGATGAGCTTCGAGATCGAGTCGAACTCATGTTCGACTCGAACATTGGCTGTTCGCAAGTTCGCCGAACACCGAACAATTTGGGAAATTCGAATGCCGCGGAACACCCTTTAAAAGTCTATGGGAGAAATCAAAAGTGCTAATTTTAAAGGCTAATATGCAAGTTATTGTCATAAAAAGTGTTTGGGGACCTGGGTCCTGCCCCAGGGGACATGGATCAATGCACCCTCCCAATGTTGAGGGCATGTGGCCTGGTACGGTTCAGGAGGGGGGGGGGCCGCACTCTCGTCCCCCCCTCTTTTCCTGCGGCCTGCCAGGTTGCGTGCTCGGATAAGGGTCTGGTATGGATTTTTGGGGGAACCCCACGCAGTTTTTTTTTTTTTTTTTGGCGCGGGGTTCCCCTTAAAATCCATACCAGACCTGAAGGGTCTGGTATGGAATTTAGGGGGAACCCCACGTCATTTTTTTTTTTTTAATTTTGGCCGGGGTTCCCCTTAATATCCATACCAGACCTGAAGGGTCTGGTATGGAATTTAGGGGGACTCCCACTTCATTTTTTTTTTTTTTAATTTTGGTTCGGGGTTTCCCTGTGGGGAATTCCCATGCCGTTTTTATCAATGAACTTCTATGTGTATTGACGGCAATGCAATAGCCGCGGGTAGTTTTAAATGAGTTTTTTCCTTCCAAATGTCATTTTGCTGTCAGGCTGTTCTAAACACGGGAAACATGCGCCCCTTTACAGGCATACTATAGACACCCCCCAGGTACGAAATTTAAAGGGATATTACACTTTTATTGTTTGACTTTAAGCATTATTAAAATCACTGCTCCTGAAAAAACGGCCGTTTTTAAAACTTTTTTTTGCATTGATCCATGTCCCCTGGGGCAGGACCCGGGTCCCCAAACACTTTTTATGACAATAACTTGCATATAAGCCTTTAAAATTAGCACTTTTGATTATTCATGTTCGTGTCCCATAGACTTTAACAGTGTTCGCGTGTTCGAGCGAACTTTTTTCCTGTTCGCATGTTCTGGTGCGAACCGAACAGGGGGGTGTTCGGCTCATCCCTAATGGGAAAGTATATTATATTTACTTGTTTAAAACTTTTTTTTTTTAATTTGCTCAGTTACTGCCTGTTTTTTGGCCTAGGCCAAAATTATGTCATACATCTCAAAAGTCTTCATTGGCATTTTGTTTTTCTTTCAGGAGGAGGAGGGGAGGAAGGGCTTTCTCAGCTAAGCATGCCCACCGCCTGCATGCCTGAGCCAAGGTCAGATAAATTCTACTTGACATCGGGTTCATGCTATTGCGATGCGGGAACCAGTGCAATTCCAGTGTCGGTTCCCGCATCGCATCTCCCTCGCAGGTACTTCACACTGCCCTCTGCAAACCGCAGCCGGTGTCAGTACAAAGATAATCACACCCCCAGATTGGTTCACAGATCACAGTGGGAACTGTGAATCCGAACATGAATTGGATTGCATGGGTGTTCACATGATCCTATTCCAGTGCGGGGAAAAAAAAGGTTCCTGCACCTTTTTTGTGCAAATCCAATGTATGGCTGAATTCGCATTGCACAGACATCGCATGTGATCGGCACAGCAATGGTGCAAATCACATGCAATGTCTGTGTTTGCATACGTGTAAGCCCAGGCTCAATCATCTGCACAGAAACAAAAAAAAAAAAAAAAAATACATGAACTAAACTAAGATATCCTTAATACAAAAAACACACACTCCAAATAAAAAAGTAGGTTTTTGTTTTTTTTTTTATATTTAGCAATAATTTTTTCACTTGATCAGCTGTGCTCTTTCCACCCTGGACCTTATATATATAGCATGGCTAAAGACATAGACTCCACCCCCCCCATGACAAAACTAGTAGGGTGGAGTCTATGCTCAATACACTAGTATGTTTGTTTGTGATCTGCAGATTCTTTTAACCCAGGACTTTTTAATTCATGTTTTGTTGGACTTGTGGATAATTTCAATAAACCACCATGGTTTTACACTATGTGGCAATCTTTCTCTTCCTTTATATTACATCTATGAGAGAGAAGGAAAGAGAGAAACCAGCAAAGTTGGCTTCAATGCCGTTTATTTCCAATGGATGGATCCTCCACAATGTGTGTATTTATGCCTCACTACGCTCCAATAACATGGAGTCTAGCTAGCCGGCAAGGGCACATCATTTTATGTTCACTGTGGAAGGTGTACTTTTGGTGTTTCTGTCACCTATTACCCCGCGAGACACGATTCCAAGGATTTCTTAATTTTTAGACACTTTATGGACTGATCACTACTATTCAGTTATTGTATTGTTCACAAGTTATTAGAGCGGCAATCTTCCTGTTTTTTATGTTTTTACACAAAGTGTTCTGTTGTGAGATTAGTGTTTTTTATGTTTTTGCACAAAGTGTTCTGTTGTGAGATTGCCAGCTGCTTTTTTTGATTATTCATCACTACTCTTCACCTTTTTTTTTTTTTTTTCCGTTTGACAATTTCCACATCTGAAAAGACAGGTGGACAGAGCTAAATTCTTTAAGGTATTCTTGAAAGTAATAATACTAAAATGCCCAACTCAAGCCAATTTTTTTTATTATACATGGGATAGAGCAGGGAAGGGTTAGAGCCTTTGTCAGCTTTTTAATGTCATCTACTGTATGAGGTGGTATCAAAAAGTTTTGAGACTAGCTTTGTAACATGCAAACAGATGGCAGCACAAGGCTGCATACAGAATCACAGGGAGCACTGACCTTCATGAATCAGTGTGCCAAAAGACATTGTCCTGTGTACATCGGGAGCTGTGCAACTGGTGCTTTTCGTGCATTACCATGTCTGCTATTTCATCATGGACAGCAAGTTAGAACAAAAAGCAAATGTGAGTTGAGTTTGAGGTGTCCCCAGAAGATCATCGTGCACAAGTTGCCGAAGGGTTTTGACATTTTCAGGGGTTGAGCTTGTTGAAGGTCTTTCTGATGTTTCGTCCCCTTCCAGTGATGTTCTTCCGCTCTTAAAAGCACATGTGCCACTCAAAACACCTCAAACGACTCATTGCAGCATCACCGTAAAATTGAATCATGTCAAACGTCTCTGTGGCAGATTTGCCCAGTTTAATGCATAATTTCACGTTTGCTCTTTGTTCTAACTTGCTGTACATGATGAAATAGCAGACGTGGTAATGCACGTGGTCAGAATACATCAGTTGCACAGCTCCTGATGTACACAGGACAATGTCTTTGGCACACTGACTTATGAAGCTTGGTGCTCCTTGTGACTTTTCTCAAAACGTTTTGATACCACCTCCTATGTCCATACTTTCTGTGAGTTTTAAGTTTTTATTATTGTCTGTTCCATCCTGTCTTGGAGACAATAGCTCTCTCTCTTTCTTTTAAGGGCATCACAGGGATCAGAAGGGAGTGAAAGCCTACCAATGGGGCTATCAACAGAAATATAAAACCTGAGAGAAAAAAGAACAGGTAGGCTGCACACTACACACACACACACACACACACACCCAGACTATTCTCCCCCCTTGATGGACAGCCTAGGGGAGAAAAAGCTGGACTGTACCCCTACTGGTTGCTGAACAAGACCCACCCTTGGCAACAGTGGAAAAGGCAGACTTTGACTGACTGGGCATGCCAGGGGACTCTTTATTGGCTGCTTATAGGCAGGTAGCCTACTGTATGTATAGTTAGCATCTGGCTGCCCAGGTCAGAGGGCAGAGGTTAACATTTTTGCCAACCTTTCCCTGTAAGTTTACAGGCTTTCGCTGGGGTCCAAGAACCCACCCCCAAGGGAAACCTCTTATGTGACCCAATGAAAGAGGGAAACATGGAGGATGTAACAGATCAATAGTCTACCTCCACTTACATGCTGGCCCAGCCTAGGACAGCATGAGTTTGTTGTAAGCGAAGAACTTGATTGAAGGCTTTCTGTGACTGCTACTGCAGAACCTGGGAGCTATGATTGTGTTGATGGGGTGTGTGGAGCCCAGGAAGTGGGCTTAGGAGCTTGCAGCAGGGAGCCTGTATAGATAGGGCTCAGGGTTGCACTGCAGACTATGTACAATTGCTAAGCCCAGAGCAGATATTTCTTCCAAAGATTGTGTGCTGTGTGTGCCCAGAGAGCATTTAGCTTTGGAGTCTGTCTACAGGGCTCAGTGTTGCAAGTAAGCACAGGACTTTTGGTGTTGTGAGCTACTAACCATGTTCTCCTGCCAGACAACCTGGTCAGATGTGCTGCATCTGAATCACATGCTGAATTGTATGCAGGGATCAGGTTGCAGGGTACTGCTGTGCTGAGAGCTGCTGGTTGCAGTGAAGGAAGAGGTAACTGGGGTAATGTTCTAGAGTGTGCCAGCCATTCTACATTTAGTGTTTCAGTTATCCGGAGTGGCACATGTTCCAGGCACCACTGCCTGTTACAATTGCAGAAAGTTAGCTCACGATGTTGGCCCTTTTGCTGGCCACAGAGGCCTATAGCCACCTTCTTATTTATGTAACGTAGTGCTCCAACACAAAGACTCCATTCGCTTTGTAAGGTATCTCTGAAGTAGGTAGGTTGTATTGCTATTTGAAAATGTTATTTAAATTATTGTACTGCATTAGGATTGTTGTTTATTCGCATTACCTGCCATTATTGCTGTCTCATGCCCACCTAGTGTATATTTTTGCACTGGCTGCTTCCCGGGTGGATGTGGGGCTTAAACAGTTAGATCCTGTAGAATGTGTTGCTTAATAAAGTACCTGCATTGCCGTGATATTGGAAAATGTTGTTGAACTAACCTAGCTTTGTAGTTAGATAAATCTAATTTAAACTGTGCAAGGTGTGTTGGTGTCCTGCAGGGCAGGAGGACCAGATACGACTCAATGGCTGCTTCAGGGGTAAGCACTATACCAATATATATGATGTGGCTGTACAATGTGTGCCTAATGTCAGACAATGTGTGGTCAATGAACATACTCTAAAACATTTACCAGCAAATGAGCTACTGAATCTTTAATGAACAATGCTTGTCCAGTGTTAGATTATTACTTGCTTTCCTATGCAAAAAAAATGTAAAAGCATTACCCAATTGTATTTTGTGTTTTCATTATTTCCTCATTTAAAACAATATCTTTGCCTTTTTAAATCAGATCAGAGTTATTCTTTAAATATAACAGCTTCCAGGCTGCTCTGGCTCACGGTTCTCTGAGAACATTATGAATAGCACTATTGTACAACTCATATGCATGTGATATGGAAAAAGAGAATACAACAAAGCGAAACAGAATGAAGTTTGATTGAATATATGCAGGTGAGAGACAAACACCGGCTGCAGCTCGGAGATACCGGCCGCTCTGCTTGTATAACACTCCTGTTATGTAAGGCAAGAGCAGACAATGACAGAAGTCATGATTTATTATAGTCCTCATCATTAAACAACCATACTACACCACGCCATTTCTTAACAGTTTTCTTTCTGTATTTAAATCCAGATCCTAAAATAAAAAAAGACAGGGAAAGGCTCAAAAATGTTTTTTTTCTTGCCAAAAAAAAAAATCTACAAAAAGTCTGCCTAATGTATGCTTAAGGGGAAAATAAGGTATGTGTCTTGAAACTCAAAAGACTAAAAAAGAAATACAAAAAAAATAATACTTTGAAGATGTACTGATTTGCCTCACTAAACCTCATTTAGGAGATGAAAAAGCCAAGGTTCTTGCAGCACATTGTCTATTTTTGTGCATAAAGTACAAAGGCATATAATAGCCCACTCTGCTGTTAGTAATGACAGTATATGTAATACTTCATAGATCTGCATCTTTGGATGTTCAGTAGCTGGCATATCTGAGCCTTCTGTGAAGATTGTATAAAAGCAAGGTCAACTGAATTTGGAGAGTAGGAAGATAAGAATATATAGGTATGTTCGGCATTCCTTTAGATCACACACTAGGTGGCCTGTTTCTAGTATTTGTTAAAGACATTGTGATTGTCAAGTGGGCTGGTAACCATGTAAGAATGAAAATTATGTGTTCTATTGATAGTCCTTGAAAATACCCTCTCATCTCTCTTTATGTAAACATTTTTCATTTCATCATGTATTTTCTTGCTGTGGTATGTTTAAATGTTATCTGTTATTATCCTCAAAGACTTACTGATTTTCACCAAAATGGCTTGGAAGGGCTGCTGGGCACCACCATCTTCTTTCTATCATTGGTGGCACTTAGCGTATAATAATTCCTGTCTTAGAGCTGTGTGATTCTGTGTATGTGTGCCAGAGAGCAGATTCCTCTGTCTTGTACCTGGTAGCTCCAGTTATTTCTTAAAGCACCTGGTGTTGAGCAGAGTAGGCAGGAGTTGAAAGGAAAATTAAATATATGATGGGTAGAGGTGGGGGAGTAAAGCAAACCTGTTGCTTTAAAGAGAAAATGTTCCCATGTCTCCCCAACAGACTATGGGAATGGGGATTTTTATGTGCTCAAAATATATCAAATGACATAAGTAAGTAGTATAGATAAAACGTTTATCTTTATTTTACAGATTAAAAATATAAAAAAAAATAGGATTTTTATAACAGCTTACCTGTAAAATCCTTTTCTTGGAGTACATCATGGGGCACAGAGCCTAAGTTAATAACTTAAAGGGTATATAGGCACCTTCAGGTGATGGACACTGGTATACCCAATCCAGGAAGTTCACTCCCTGTATAACCCCTCCTCCTATCAGGAGTACCTCAGTTTTTCTAGCAAAGCAATATACTTAAACCCCAAAAGAGGGGAGGGACCTCTGTGTCCCATGATGTACTCCAAGAAAAGGATTTTACAGGTCAGCTGTTATAAAAATCCTATTTCCTTTATCGCACATCATGGGACACAGAGCCTAATGCCGTGTACACACGATCGGAATTTTCGTCGGAAAAGCTTTGGATGATTTTTCCTACGGAATTCCGCTCAAGCTTGTCTTGCATACACATGGTCACACCAAATTCCGACCGTCAAAAACGGGGTGACGTACAACACGTACGACAGCACTATAAAAGGGAAGCTCAATACCCAATGCACCACCCTTTGGGATCCTTCTGCTGATCTCATGTTTATCTCGTGTTAGAAGAAGTTTGATGAGAGACGATTCACGCTTTTCAGCCTCATGCTTTTCAGATCGTTACTGCTCTTCAGTTTGTGCTTGTGGGTTTGTATCTGGTTTTCAGTGCGTGTAGTCAGTTCGTATCTGTTTTTCAGTGTGTTCTTGTCCACTCGTTTCTGATTTTCAGCTCGCTCTTCACAGGCCTTTCTGTTCTTCAGTGCGTTCTGTTAGATCGTTCTGACCATCCGACCATTTTGAAGCCATGTTGCAGTTATGTACTCATCATAGAGTTCGTGCTATGCGGGGGCTTGGTGTTGGGGTTCTTGCTTTGACCCAAGCCCAGTCCATGAATAGGGTGGGGAGGAGTTCATGGACCAAGAATTGGTTACTCCAGCATGACCAATTCTCTCATATGCCTTTGCTGTGGGAGATCCAGGAGAATAACCCTGATGATTTCAGGAAATTTCTCCGGATGACGGACCCCGTTTTTCACTGTCTGCTGGCTTTGCTGTCCCCTTATATTAGCAGCCAGGACACCTGAATGTGGCGAACCATCACTCCTGAGCAGAGGCTAGTCGCCACGTTGCGGTACTTGGTGACAGGGAGAAATCTACAGGACCTCAAGTTCTCTACAGGCATCTCCCCCCAGGCTCTGGGGATCATTATTCCAGAGACTTGTTCTGCCATCATACAGGTCCTGCAGAAGGACTATATTAGGGTAAGTTTTCCCCTTTAACCACTTGCCGACCGGGCCATAGCCGAAAGACAGCTACAGCACGGTCGGCTTATTTTGGGTGGGCGTCTATGGACGTCCTCTCAGAATCCCGCTCTCGCGCGCCCCCTGGGGCGCGCACCCAAGAACATCCATGACCGCTGGGTCCAGAGGACCCGGCGCATCACGGTAAACGGTAAACGGCCGTGATCAGCGGCCGTTTACCATGTGATCGCTCCGTCATTTGACGGAGCAATCACATGTAAACAAGCCGGCGTCATGACATCCTCCCTCCCCTCTGTGTACCGATCGGTACAGTGTCAGAGGAGAGGGAAGGGATCGGATGGCAGCAGCGCTATGGGCTGGATGTGTAATGCCCACAGCGCTGCTCTGTGACAAATACGGTCACATCCATCCATCCATGCTCATCCATCCCTCCATACTCTAATATCCTGTAATGCCCTGCACTACTCTGCAATACCCTGCAATGCCCTGCAATACTCTGCAATACCATGCAATACTCTGCAATACCCTGCAATACTCTGCAATACTCTGCAATACTCTGCACTACTCTGCAATACCGTGCAATACCGTGCAATACCCTGCAATACTCTGCAATACCGTGCAATACCCTGCACTACTCTGCAATACCCTGCACTACTCTGCAATACTCTGCAATACCATGCAATACTCTGCAATACCCTGCACTACTCTGCAATACCCTGCAATACTCTGCAATACTCTGCAATACTCTGCAATACTCTGCAATACCATGCAATACCATGCAATACCCTGCAATACTCTGCAATACCGTGCAATACCCTGCACTACTTTGCACTACTCTGCAATACCCTGCACTACTTTGCAATACCCTGCACTACCCTGCAATACCGTGCAATACTCTGCAATACCGTGAAATACCCCGCACTACTCTGCAATGCCCTGCAACACTCTGCAATACATTGCACTACCCTGGCACTACCCTGCACTACTCTGCAATACCCTGCAATACTCTGCAATACTCTGCAATACCCCACAATACTCTGCAATACCCTGCAATACCCCGCAATACCCTGCAATACCCCGCAATACTCTGCAATACCCGACAATACTCTGCAATACCCCGCAATACCCTGCAATACCCCGCAATACTCTGCAATACTCCGCAATACCCCACAATACTCCACAATACCCCACAATACTCCACAATACCCCACAATACTCTGCAATACCCCCCAATACTCTGCAATACCCCGCAATACTCTGCAATACCCCGCAATACCCCGCAATACTCTGCAATACTCTGCAATACCCAGCCATACCCAGCCATACCCAGCCATACTCTGCAATACTCGGTGATACCCAGCCATACTCTGCCATACCCAGTCATACTCAGCGATACCCTGCAATACCTTGCCATGCTGAGCCATACTCAGCCATGCTCTGCCATGCTCAGCCATACTCGGCTGTACTCGGCCTCTGTATGTGGCCAGGCTGTGGAAGTCTCACACATGTGGTATCGCCGTACTCAGGAGAAGTAGGAGAATCTATTTTGGGGTGTCATTTTTGGTATGTGCATGCTATGTGTTAGAAATATTGTATAAATGGACAACTTTGTGTTAAAAAAATGTGTTTTAACCACTTCCCGCCCGCCGGCCATCATACGACATCCTTGACTTTGTGCGGGGATATCTGAATGATGCCTGCAGCTACAGGCATCATTCAGATATCAGCTTTTTCAGCCGGCGATTCCCTACACCATAAGAATGATCATAGCAGCTGTTCCACTGCTTGATCGTTCTTACGGGAGGCAAGAGGGGATGTCCCCCCCTTCCTGTCGCCCTCCGGTGCTTCTACGGACTCACCGCTACGATTGAAGCCAGGATCGTTTTTTTTGTTTTTTTTCAGACTTCCCAGCCTAGAGGTGAGATGTGGGGTCTTATTGACCCCATATCTCACTGTAAAGAAGACCTGTTATGCCATATTCCTATTACAAGGGATGTTTACATTCCCTTTTAATAGGAATAAGTGATCAAAAATTTTTTTTTGGGAACAAAGTGTCAAACTAAATTAAATAATGTAAAATAAACAATAAAAAGAAACATTTTTTTTTAAAGCGCCCCTGTCCGTGTGCTCGCATGCAGAAGCGAATGCATACGTAAGTCCCGCCCACATATGAAAACGGTGTTCAAACCACACATGTGAGATATCGCTGCGAACGTTAGAGCAAGAGCAATAATTTTGGCCCTAGACCTCCTCTGTAACTCAAAATATGTAACCAGTAAAAATTTTTAAAGCGTCGCCTATGGGGATTTTTAAGTAGTGAAGTTTGGTGCCATTCCACGAGCGTGTGCAATTTTGAAGGGTGACATGTTAGGTATCTATTTACTCGGCATAACTTCATCTTTCACATTATGCAAAAACATTGGGCTAACTTTACTGTTTTTTTTTTTTTAAGCACAAAACTGTTTTTTTTTTTCCCAAAAAAAAAGCGTTCAAAAAATTGCTGCGCAAATACCGTGCGAGATAAAAAGTTGCAACAACGCCATTTTATTCTCTAGGGTCTTTGCTAAAAAAGCATATATAATGTTTTGGGGTTCTATGTAATTTTCTAGCAAATAAATGATGATTTTTACATGTAGGAGAGAAATGTCAGAATTGGCCTGGGTGTTCCAGAACGCCTGAAGGTGCTCCGTGCATGTTGGCCCTCTCTATGTGGCCACGCTGTCTAAAAGTCTCACACATGTGGTATCACAATACTCGGGAGTAATAGCAGAATATGTTTTGGGGTGTAATTTGTGGTATGCATATGCTGTGTGTGAGAAAAAACCTACTAATATGAGAATTTTGTGAAAAAAAAAAAAAGAAAAAAAAATCTTGATTTTGCAAAGAATTGTGGGAAAAAAATACAACTTAAAAGAACTCAGCATGCATCTTTATAAATACCTTGGAATGTCTTCTTTCCAAAAAGGGGTCATTTGGGGGGTATTTGTACTTTTCTGGCATGTTAGGGTCTCAATAAATTAGAGGCTATCAGTACTTCAGGTGTGATCAATTTTCAGATATTGGCACCACAGCTTTTGGACTCTATAACTTTCACAAAGATCAAATAATATACACCAATTTGTACTTATTTTTACCAAAGATATGTAGCAGTATAAATTTTGGCCAAAATTTACGAAGAAAAATAACGAAATTGCTAAATTTTATAACGGAAACAAAGAAAAATTCACTGCTTTTTCAGTCTTTTTTCTTTTTTAGCGCAAAAAATAAAAAAACCCAACGGTGATTAAATACCACCAAAAGAAAGCTCTATTTGTGTGAAAAAAAGGACAAAATTTCATATGGGTACAGTATTGTATAACTGAGTAATTGTCTTTCAAAATGTGAGAGCACTAAAAGCTGAAAATTGGTCTGGTTAGGAAGGGGGTTTAAGTGCCCAGTTGTCAAGTCGTTAAGATCACATTCTATGTATTTAAAGTATGCTAATGTTTTGTATTTCTTTCATCATTCCCTAATTACCATGATTGTAATATTCTGTGAATGTCCCCTTTGTGCCCATGCATGCTTTAAGTTTTTAATGCTCCTTTTTTGGCCTACATGTATATTTGCCTTCACTAACCTCCCCAGCATGCTATCCTGGGCCCATACTCACCTAGATACCAACAAAGCCTGTGGAATTCCCAGGAAAAAATTCCAAGCCTACTTACCACCAGCTCGCAGACAACCAAATTAACCTGTCTAACAGTATGCGTTAAAAACAGGGATTTATTCCGCACGCATTTGCAAATGCATGCATAAGCCACAGAGCCTTGTCACAGCACCCTGATATCTGTGGTCCTAACACTAAAATATGAGTGTCCCCACAGTGGAGGCACATGCATTCTGATGGATAAATGCGGACAGATGGACTGAAGGGCAGCCCACCCCTTCTTAAAGGTACAGGAGCACACCAAACACCCAGCAGATAGCACTATGGCTGCAAAGGTGCTGGTGCGTTGCTGGACCAATACACACACCAACGTGGTCACAAAAAACTTGCCATCACCCTCATTTATAGCTGGCTATCACAGTAAGTGGCATTGGAGGGCTACAAACAGATACCAACAAAGCCTGGGGAATGCCCAGGAAAAAATTCCAAGCCTACTTACCACCAGCTCGCAGACAACCAAATTAACCTTTCTAACAGTAAGTGTTAAAAACAGGGGTTTAGTCCGTACGCATTTGCAAACGCATGCGTAAGCCACAGAGCCTCGTCACGGCACCCTGATATCTGTGGTCCTAACACTAAAATATGAGTGTTCCCACAATGGAGGCACATGCATTCTGATGGATAAATGCGGGCAGGTGGACTGAAGGGCAGCCCACCCCTTCTTAAAGGTACAGGAGCACACCAAACACCCAGCAGATAGCACTATGGCTGCAAAGGTGCTGGTGCGTTGCTGGACCAATACACACACCAACGTGATCACAAAAAACTTGCCACCACCCTCATTTATAGCTGGCTATCGCAGTAAGCGGCATTGGAGAGCTACAAACAGATACCAACAAAGCCTGGGGATGCCCAGGAAAAAATTCTGAGCCTACTTACCACCAGCTTGCAGACAACCAAATTAACCTGTCTAACAGTATGCGCTTACTGCGATAGCCAGCTATAAATGAGGGTGGTGGCAAGTTTTATGTGATCACGTTGGTGTGTGTATTGGTCCAGCAATGCACCAGCACCTTTGCAGCCATAGTGCTATCTGCTGGGTGTTTGGTGTGCAGTTTGCAATTCATTCTAGTTTCAAACACATCTAGACAACAATGTCCTAAACTTCTTTTAATACAAATTAGCATGACCAAATGTAGTTAACCCTGCATCTGCCAAAAACATCGTATTTAGTTGGCAAACGAACGATGTTTACTGCGACCGATTACTGTGCCACGAACATGAAAGTAGCCATTTAAAACTGTACAACAGTAAAGAAAAGCACATGGAGCAGCATGCAAGTAATAATAATAATAGGAACACATGACAAGTACTTACGTTTTAGAAGCACTTTCTTGATCCTTCTGTACTGATCCTGCTCCCTCAATTTCAGGTCTGACCAGCGTTTCCTCAATTGCTCCTTGGATCGTCGTACCCCAAATATCCTGTGCAGACTCTTCACAATTTTAGACATGATCTTGGCCTTTCTCACATTTGGGTTTAGGTAAGGTCCATACTTCCCGTCATAGTCGGCCCTCTTCAAGATGTCCACCATCTCCACCATCTCTACAAAGGCCATATTTGAGGCCTTAAATCTCCTATGGGATTGTGACGTTTCTGGCTCCGGGCTTTCCTCCTCGTTACTGCTATTACACACCTGCTGTGTCTTGGCCATGTTCCTCTCCCACTGCGATGAAAGAGGAGGGGTGGGGAATATTCTAGAGGCGGGGTTTCACGCATGCGCAGTGTATATAAATCTAACACGCGTGTGTCGTACGTACGATCTGTGAGTGGAGGAAGTGCCGATCGTGAGAACGAAGGTAACATTTTAACTTGGGACATCAGTGGCCTATACTGATTCGAGATCGAGGCCTATATTGGGATAAGATTAGGAGAGTTTAGCCTGATATTAGTGTTTTTGTCTTGTGTTTTGTCTTGCAGCAAATATGAAACAATTCAAAGACCCAGAATTCATGGGCCAGTTCATAGACAGATACAGGGATATGAGAAATTTGTGGGAGGTTAAAAACCCCTTATATCGAAATAAACCAGCTAGGAAGGCATCGATGGAGAAACTGCTGCAATTTGTAAAGAGGCAGGTCCCCGCCGCAGACATTGAGTTTGTGGATAAGAAAATTGGTAGCTTGAGAAACACGTATAGGAAGGATCTTAATAAGGTCCAGGCTTCCATGAAATCAGGAGCAGTAGCAAAAGATGTGTATGTACCCAGTCTGTGGTGCTACAACAGGGTGCGGTTTCTGGAAGACCAGATTGAAGCCTGGGAATCACTTTCTACACTTCTATCCACCCTTCCCTCAACCCCAGCTGAGGCTTCCGAGGACCAACCTGGGCCTTCCATCCTGGAAGAAGTTGAGGAGCCCAGCTGGAGCCAGGTATAGTATTCTTTAACATATTTATTGTCCGAAAATTATTGTTGTTAACTAGATGTTATTATTGATAACAAATGAATGATTTAGCAAAACGTGTTTTACATATCAATAGACAGTAGGGGCCAAAATGATTGTGACAAGAATGAAAAATTTTGGGCTCAGAATGATAGTCTTTTCTATTTATTAACATTCAATTTGCAACAGTCATGAGTTGAAAATTGTGTGTGATTGATGAACCAAAAACTAAAACTATGTCCCTTTTTCATACACAGGAAGACCTCAGCCAGGACAAGGCTCTGGAATGGGGCAGACAGGAGAAGGCGGGGGTAAGTGTCAGCCAGGAGGTGTGGGTAAGTGTCAGCCAGGAGGTGTGGGTAAGTGTCAGCCAGGAGGTGGCCAGGCCCAGTAGCCTCACCCAATCCCAGGTGCCTCCTCTCCACCTTACAACAAAAAGGGCCAGGAAGGGGAGTAACGTGGAGGAAGCAGCACTGGGCCTCATTAAGGACGCTAATGCAGCCTTAAAACACTCCCCGACGCTGTAGAGGCCTATGGCTGCTATATAGCTGTAAAATTGCAGCAAATGGAGGAGGGCCAACGACTCATCTGTGAGAAGATTATTTTTTAGGCCCTTCATAAGGAGTTAAGGGGCCAAATGACTGATAACATGCACTTATGTGCGCTTGCCCATCCTCCTCCTCCTCCTGCCACAAGTCCACCTCCAGAGCCCCAGCCTACAAGGAAGGCTGCAGGGAAGGCTGCAGGGAAGCATGAAGGGAAGGCTGCAGGGAAGACAAGAAAGTGATGGCCTGGGTTCAGTCTGGTCTGACAGAAGATGCAGGCTGTTGTAGTACCACAGCCTGGGGACATCCTGATCTCTGGGAGTCCTGGACCAGATTGTGCTCCCTATTACATGGACTTATATGGGCTACCAATTTTTATTTACAAAGAGTTGATGTGTGTCCTGGGGTGCAAAGGCTTCACAAATTCAAGCCGTTTCTCCAGCATTGCCTTCCTCTTTATTTTGTTATGAGCCAGAATAATTGGAGATTTTTTTTATATGAAAATATTTGCCTATGTGTTTTTCTTCAAATAGGACAGTTTGTTTGCGAGTAGGCAGGTACATTTCAAAAATACAATGTCAAATTAACCAGGGACACCAACCAACCTCCTTGAGTTTTAAAAATACAAGATAATAATGTTGTTGTGAGAACTTGACACAAAAAAAAAATTATCGAGATCACTAGAAAATTATTTAAAAATAATCAAAAAACAGGAGATCTTGATTTAAAAAAAAAAAAAAGATGGCTATAAAAATAATTCTAAACATTATTATAGAGATCAGGCTTTAAAAACAAAAAAGATTATTCAGGAGATCACAAGAAATAATAAAGAAATAAGTTTATCAGAACTCTGTATGAATATCAGCAGCAAAACAACTTCATTCTTCTAGCATTCTAAAGATCAAAAGAATGCACTGCGTTAAAAGATACAAAAATTTACAGCATGACGAATGTGCTAAATCTCCATTACGAACGCTAGTTTTACCAGACCGAGCGCTTCCGTCTCGTACTTGATTCTGAGCATGCGTGTTTTTTTGCACGTCCAAATTGCATACACATGAATGCATTCTCTGATAGGAACTTTTTCCGACCAAAAAATAGAGAACCTGCTCTCAATCTTTTGCTGGCGGGAATTCCGCCAGCAAAAGTCTGATGGAACATACACACGGTCGCAATTTCTGACCAAAAGCTCTCATCGGACATTTGCTGGCGGAATTTCTGATCGTGTGTACGGGGCATATGTTGATAACTTAATGGGACGTCCCATACCAATGCTACTTGAGGGGAGGGAGACACAACCCGCAGGGTACCCCCAGACTTGAGGACATATACTGCTGCCTGCAGCACACTGCGCCCAAAGGCGATATCCTCATACCTCCTTACATCCACTTGATAAAACTTGGTGAATGTATGTACTGAAGACCACGTTGCAGCCTTACAGATCTGAGCCATGGAGGCCTGGTGACACACTACCCAAGAGGCGCTAACCACCCTGGAGTGCGGTTTGACTTGAAAAGTGGGAATATTACCCCTTAAATTATAAGTCTGAATTATAAGCTGCCGAATCCACTTAGCGACAGTGGATTTTGACGCTGCCTGTCCTTTCTTAGGACCCTCTTTCAGAATAAATAAGACATCAGTCTTTCTAAACTGAGTAGTTGTCTTTAAATAGATTGTCGGTGATGGCTGCAATATAAGCCCTACCCCCCAAATAAGCCCTACCCTGTTTCCCCGAAAATAAGCCCTACCCTGAAAATAAGACCTACAAGGACTTTAACTAGGGCTTATTTGGGGGGTAGGGCTTATATTGCAGCCATCACTGACAATCACGCTAGGTCTTATTTTCGGAGAAACAGGGTATATATATATATATATATATATATATATATATATATATATATATATATATATATATATATATATATATATATATATATATATATATATATATATATATATATATATATATATATACACACACATCCTAGGTGTTGTATGTGTATATATATATATAAACTGTATTTGGTTTAGCTAGATCTGTTCCTGTTATTCTCTTCCTACTACTGACAGGCAGGCAGGTGTTTTTACAGTATTTACAGCTACCTGTAGAAAATTGCTGGTGTTCTTCTGATCCTATTAGTCCTATTAGCTACAGTATTTACAGTTAGTGTAGTGCGTCCTCTGCACAGTGTGCACCTAAAGCTACCTGAAGAAAATTAGTGGTGTTCTTCTGATCCTATTAGTACAGTACCGCAGGCAGCTGCAGTATTTACTAGTTAATGTAGTGTGTCCTCTGCACAGTATGCACCTAAAGCTACCTGAAGAAAATTAGTGGTGTTCTTCTGATCCTATTAGTACAGAACCGCAGGCAGCTGCAGTATTTACAAGTTTGTGTAGTGTGTCCTCTGCACTGTGTGCACCTAAAGCTACCTGAAGAAAATTAGTGGTGTTATTCTGATCCTATTAGTACAGTACCGCAGACAGCTGCAGTATTTACAAGTTAGTTTAGTGCGTCCTCTGCACAGTGTGCACCTAAAGCTACCTGAAGAAAATTAGTGTTTTTCTTCTGATCCTATTAGTACAGTACCGCACGAAGCTGCGGTATTTACAAGTTAGTGTAGTGCGTCCTCTGCACAGTGTGCACCTAAAGCTACCTGAAGAAAATTAGCGGTGTTCTTCTGATCCTATTAGTACAGTACCACAGGCAGCTGCAGTATTTACAAGTTAGTGTAGTGCATCCTCTGCACAGTGTGCACCTAAAGCTACCTGAAGAAAATTAGTGGTGTTCTTCTGATCCTATTAATACCACAGGCAGGCAGCTACAGTATTTACAGTTAGTGTAGTGCGTCCTCTGCACAGTGTACACCTAAAGCTACCTGAAAAAAATTGGTGGTGTTCTTCTGATTCTATTAATACCACAGGCAGCCAGCTACAGTATTTACAGTTAGTGTACTGTGTCCTCTGCACAGTGTGCACCTAAAGCTACCTGAATAAAATTGGTGGTGTTCTTCTGATCCTATATTAATACCACAGGCAGGCAGCTACAATATTTACAGTTAGTGTACTGCATCCTCTGCACAGTGTGCACCTAAAGCTACCTGAAGAAAATTGCTGCTGTCCTGCTCCTATTAATACCACAGGCAGGCAGCTACAGTATTTAAAGTTAGTGTACTGTGTCCTCTGCACAGTGTGCACCTAAAGCTACCTGAATAAAACTGGTGGTGTTCTTCTGATCCTATATTAATACCACAGGCAGGCAGCTACTGTATTTACAGTTACTGTAATGCGTCCTCTGCACAGTGTGCACCTAAAGCTACCTGAAGAAAATTGGTGGTGTTCTTCTGATCCTATATTAATACCACAGGCAGGCAGCTGCAGTATTTACAGATAGTGTACTGTGTCCTCTGCACAGTGTGCACCTAAAGCTACCTGAAGAAAATTAGTGGTGTTCTTCTGATCCTATTAGTATCGCAGGCAGCTGTAGTATTTACAAGTTAGTGTAGTGCGTCCTCTGCACAGTGTGCACCTAAAGCTACCTGAAGAAAATTAGTGGTGTTCTTCTGATCCTATTAGTACAGTACCGCAGGCAGCTGCAGTATTTACAAGTTAGTTTAGTGCGTCCTCTGCACAGTATGCACCTAAAGCTACCTGAAGAAAATTAGTGCTGTTCTTCTGATCCTATTAATACCACAGGCAGCTACAGTATTTTTAAAGTTAGTGTAGTGCGTCCTCTGCACATTGTGGACCTAAAGCTACGTGGAGACAATTGCTGTTGTTCTGCTCCTATTAATACCACAGGCAGGCAGCTACAGTATTTAGAGTTAGTGTACTGTGTCCTCTGCACAGTGTGCACCTAAAGCTACCTGAACAAAAATGGTGGTGTTCTTCTGATTCTATTAATACCACAGGCAGGCAGCTACAGAATTTACAGTTAGTGTAGTGCGTCCTCTGCACAGTGTGTACCTAAAGCTACCTGAAAAAGATTAGTGGTGTTCTTCTGATCCTATTAATACCACAGGCAGGCAGCTACAGTATTTACATTTAGTGCAGTGCGTCCTCTGCACAGTGTGCACCTAAAGCTACCTGGAGACAATTGCTGTTGTTCTGCTCCTATTAATACCACAGGCAGGCAGCTACAGTATTTACAGATAGTGTACTGTGTCCTCTACACAGTGTGCTCCTAAAGCTACCTGAAGAAAATTAGTGGTGTTCTTCTGATCCTATTAATACCACAGGCAGGCAGCTACAGTATTTACAGTTAGTGTAGTGCGTGCTCTGCACAGTGTGCACCTAAAGATACCTGGAGACAATTGCTGTTGTTCTACACCTATTAATACCACAAGCAGGCAGCTACAGTATTTACAATTAGTTTACTGTGTCCTCTGCACAGTGTGCACCTAAAGCTACCTGAATAAAATTGGTGGTGTTCTTCTGATCCTATATTAATACCACAGGCAGCCAGCTACAGTATTTACAGTTAGTGTACTGCATCCTCTGCACAGTGTGCACCTAAAGCTACCTCATGAAAATTGGTGGTGTTCTTCTGATCCTATATTAATTCCACAGGCAGGCAGCTACAGTATTTACAGTTAGTGTACTGTGTCCTCTGCACAGTGTGCACCTAAAGCTGCCTGAATAAAATTGGTGGTGTTCTTCTGATCCTATTAGTATCACAGGCAGCTGTAATATTTACAAGTTAGTGTAGTGCGTCCTCTGCACAGTGTGCACCTAAAGCTACCTGAAGAAAATTAGTGGTGTTCTTCTGATCCTATTAGTACAGTACTGCAGGCAGCTGCAGTATTTACAAGTTAGTGTAGTGCATCCTCTGCACAGTGTGCACCTAAAGCTACCTGAAGAAAATTAGTGGTGTTCTTCTGATCCTATTAATACCACAGGCAGGCAGCTACAGTATTTACAGTTAGTGTAGTGCGTCCTCTGCACAGTGTGCACCTAAAGCTGAAAAAAATGGTGGTGTTCTTCTGATTCTATTAATACCACAGGCAGGCAGCTACAGTATTTAAAGTTAGTGTAGTGCGTCCTCTGCACAGCGTGCACCTAAAGCTACCTGGAGACAATTGCTATTGTTGTGCTCCTATTAATAGCACAGACAGCCAGCTACAGTATTTACAGTTAGTGTACTGTGTCCTTTCCACAGTGTGCACCTAAAGCTACCTGAAGAAAATTAGTGGTGTTCTTCTGATCCTATTAATACCACAGGCAGGCAGCTACAGTATTTATATTTAGTGTAGTGCCTTCTCTGCACAGTGTGCACCTAAAGCTACCTGGAGACAATTGGTGGTGTTCTTCCGATCCTATATTAATACCACAGGCAGGCAGCTACAGTATTTACAGTTAGTGTACTGTGTCCTCTGCACAGTGTGCACCTAAAGCTACCTGAAGACAATTGCTGGTGTTCTCATACTAATAATACTACAGGCAGGCAGTTGATTCTGCTAGGTGCAGTATCAGTATATATATATATGTATACATCCCAGCTTTGTGCAGCTACATCTCACTGCAGGCCATTAGTATGTCTGGAAGGCCAACAAAGAGAGGCAGACAGTCACAAGCCAATAAAATAGGGCAAGCAGGCTCTGTGTCTAGATGCAACAGTGCTGGTCGTGGAGATGGTGCATCCTCGTCCTTTTTTTCGGCAGCTGGCCATGTTGAGCCTCAACATGCAGAAGACTTAGTAGAGTGGATGACTAAGCCGTCCTCATCCTCCTCATCCTCTCTCACCCAGGGTATTTTGTCTGGCAAAGCAGCTGCCAACGCGACCTCTTCCCTCGGCTCAATGGCATCAGTCACTCCTTCCCTAGCCCCACCATGTCCTCCTGAGGAGTCCCCCGAACTGTTTGACCACAGTGTTGGGTACATGCTCCAGGAGGATGGCCAGCATTTTGACGGCTCCAATGATGGTACCCAGCTAGAGGAAGGCAGTAACCTGAGCCCAGAGAGAGGGGGTGCCCAAGAAGGACAGCAATCTGGCAGTCATGTTCCCCCAGCTGCAGCATACTGCCAGCTTTGCTGACTCCACATGGGTGCCTGATAGGAGAGAGGAGGAGGCACATCACCAATGAGGCAGGATGCCCTCCAGGGGCGAGCTGAAGGGCAGCACACCGACTGCATCACACCGCAGAGCTCCGCATGTGCAGGACGCTGCTGTCTCTGCGTGTTATTCCAAAAGTTTTTTTGGTGTGGGCCTTTTTTGAAACGAGTGCATCAGATCCCACCGCTGCTATTTGCAACATATGTCTCAAGCGTATCTCGCGTGGCCAAAACATCTCTAGCTTGGGCACCACATGCTTGACCAGACATATGTTGACCATGCTGCAGTGGCTGCACAAGCAGCAAAGGGCCATCAATGAGTACCTGTGCGAATATGGCACCAGGACAGGGTCAGGGGAGCTTGTTTTTTTTTTTCCCACGCCAGTGGGCCATGATCAGGGATGTATGCACTGTCCTGTCACCATTTGAGGAGGCCACAAGGATGGTGAGCAGTGACAGTGCATGCATTAGTGACACTGTTCCACTTGTCCACCTGTTGGAGCACACGCTTCGTGGAATAATGGACAGGGCACTTGAGGCAGAACAGAGACAGGAAGAGGATGACTTCCTTAGCTCTCAAGGCCTACTTTATCCAGACAGTGTTCATGCGTGCCCGTCGATCACACAGGAAGAGGAGGAGGAGGAAGAGGAGGATTGTGTCAGCATGGAGGTGGAGCCTGGCACTCAGCATCAGCAGCAGTCTTTAAGGGATCATTTACAGTCCCAAGAAACCCATGGACTTGTATGTGGCTGGGAGGAGGTGGCTGCGGATCATGTCGTCCTTAGTGACCCAGAGGACTCTGGACCGAATACCTCAGCAAACCTACGCTGCCTCCCTGATCCTGCAAAGCCTGCGGAGGGATCCTCGTATCAAGGAGAGAGATCAATACTGGCTGGCAACCCTCCTTGATCCACTTTACAAGGGTAAGGTTGCGGACCTTATCTTGCCGTTGCAGAGGGAGCAGAGGATGAAACTTCTTCGGGAGGCCTTGCAGAAAGGTCTGTGCAATGCGTTCCCAGAGACTGGGATGTTGCAAACTCCTGTTCCTGGACAACGTGTTGCTGAGGCTTCAGTCAGTCAAAGAAGGAGCGGTGGAGAAGGTGTCTGTCTGACCGATGCATTCAGACAATTTTTTAGTCCGCAGACCCAAGGTATGATTGGTTCCAGCAACCATTGCCAGCGTCTGTTTTACATGGTGCAGGAATATCTAGGGGCAAGATCTGACTTGGACACCTTTCCCACCGAAAATCCTCTGGGTTACTGGGTCTTGAGAATGGATCACTGGCCAGAGCTTGCACAGTATGCAATTGAGCTACTGGCCTGTCCTGCATGCAACGTTCTTTCAGAACGCACATTCAGTGCTTCTGGAGGCTTTGTAACTGATCACAGGGTGTGCCTGTCCACCGACTCGGTCGACCGACTAACCTTCATTAAAATGAATCAGTCTTGGATCACCACCAGCTACCAAGCACCTGATGCTGATGTAACCTAATAATTTTTTTTGAAATGTCATATCCCTTCAAGACTGCCTATGTTGATGCTAAGTGACTATCCTGTTATGCTGAGTGACTATCCTCTTCCTCCTCAATGATCATGCTGATAGCTTGTAAGAATATTTTTGGTTCTGGGCGCCGCCACCAGTGGCTAAGGCCCAATTTTTCAGCCCCTGTTTAACAGAGGCATGTAATTACAATTTTTGATGCAATATTTTGCAAGGAGGGTTCGTTGCTGCGCTCAACTAGAGTATCTGTGAGTGGTTGCAGTGTTGTGGCACCAGCACCAGTGCCTAACGCCCAATTTTTCAGTCCCTGTTTAACAGGGGTGTGTAATTACAATTTTTGATGCAATACTTTGCAGCAGGGCTTGTTCCTGCGCTCCAACTAGAGTATCTGTGAGGGGTTGCAGTGTTGTGGCACCAGCACCAGTGCCTAAGGCCCAATTTTTCAGCCCCTGTGTAACAGGGGCATGTAATTACATTTTTTGATGCAATACTTTGCAGCAGGGCTCGTTCCTGCGCTCCAAGTAGTGTATCTGTGAGAGGTTGCAGTGTTGTGGCACCAGCACCAGTGCCTAAGGCCCAATTTTTCAGCCTGTTTAACAGGGGCGTGTAATTACAATTTTTGATGCAATATTTTGCAGGAGTGCTTATTCCTGCGCTCCAACTAGAGTATCTGTGAGGGGCTGCAGTGTTGTAGCACCAGTGCCTAAGGCCCAATTTTTCTGCCCCTGTTCAACAGGGACATGTAATTACAATTCTTGATCTAATTTTTCACAGCAGAGCCCGTTCCTGCCGCCACCAAGAGTAACTGTGAGGGCTTACAGTGTTGTGGCAACACCAACACCTAAGTCCCCAATTTCTGCAGAGTATATAGGGCAGGCCCCTACTTTCAAACATCCAACTTACAAACGACTCCTACTTGCAAACGGAAGGAGACAACAGGAAGTGAGATTAAATCTACCCCTAGGAAGGGAAATTCTCTCCTGTAAGAGTTAATATGGGAAAAATGTGTCTCCTCTCCACTGATGCTTTATCACCAATACTTGTTTCACTAAAAATCCCCTATTGTCAAAAAACATTTGTCATTGGGACAGAAAGTGAGGTGAAATCTTCTAAAGAGGTGCACAGACAGCAAAACAAATGTCAAAGGGGTGATAACCCTTCCCTATATTTTCCAAAAAGCTTAAAAATAGATTTTTTGGCTGGAGCTACACTTTAAAAATGGACCAGTTCAAAATTAAAAACAGATTCTACTTAACAACAAACCTACAGTCCCTGTCTTGTTTGCACCGCCTGTATACTGCTGTTCAGAGGGCCTGGGGCCTCATGCCTTTCCTTTTTTTTAATTTGGGTGCAGGGTTCCCCTTAATATCCATACAAGACCCAAAGGGCCAGGTAATAGACGGGGGGGTACCCATGCCATTTGTCTCACTGATTTTCATCCATATTACTGGGACCGGACATTACATTAATGCCTTAAGCAGTTTTAAATGACTTTTATTACTTTAAAAATGTCATTTTGTGCAGGGACTGTTCTAAGCACGGGAAACACGCGCCACTTTACAGGCATAGTATAGACACCCCCCATGTGCGATATTTAAAGGAATATTTCACTTTTTTTCACTTTAAGCATCATTAAAATCACTGCTCCCGAAAAAATTACAGTTTTTAAAACTTTTTTTTGCATTGATACATGTCCCCTGGGGCAGGACCCGGGTCCCCAAACCCTTTTTAGGACAATACCATGCAAATTAGCCTTTACATTTAACACTTTTGATTTTGAACTTTCGAGTCCCATAGAGTTCAATGGGGTTCTAAAGTTTGCGCAAATTTTTGGTCCGTTCGCAGGTTCTGGTGCGTACCGAACCGGGGGCTGTTCGGCTCATCCCTACTCAAGGCCAACTTCATCTCTACCCCTAATTGTAGAAAGGCAAGAATTCTGCCTATGATATACCTCTGAAGGTGCCAATCCTTGGATTCACACCAGGAAACATAAGCCCTCCAGACTCTATAATATATAATCCTGGAAGCTGGCTTCCTTGCATTAATCAAGGTAGAGATAACTGATCTGATCAGTTTCTTCAGAATGTGGGTTTCAATAGCCAAGCCATTAAATTTAGCGTTCATAAGGTAGGATGGAATATCGGCCCCCGTGAGAGTAGCTCTGGCCATAGTGGGAGGGACCATGGACCCTCCACCGCCATCTTTACGATTTCTGCATACCATGACCTTCTGGTCCATGCTGGTGCTACAAGAATTACCGGCTTTCTTTCCAGCTTGATCCTGCAACGAAGATGAGGCAGCAACTGAATAGGGGGAAATGCATAGATCAGTGAGAACTGAACCCGCTGGGTCACCAATGCATCTGTTCCGCATGCGAGTGTCTCCCTTGTCCTGAACACAAAGTTAACTAACTTCATGTTGAATCTGGACGCTAGAAGATCTACGTCCGGAGTCCCCCATCTTTGGCATATAGCCCAAAAAATGTTGGGGTAAAGAGACCATTCCCCCTGGAATAACTGCTGGTGACTCATGTAGTCCGCCTGCCAATTCTCTTCGCCCAGAATGAAGACTGCTGATGGGCACGGAACATTCCTTTCTGCCCAAGTTAGAATATGGTTTACCTCTCTATACACTGAGAGACTCTTGGTGCCCCCTTGGTAATTGATATAGGCCACAGCTGTGGCATTGTCAGATTGGATCCTGACAGGACAATCCCGTAACCTGGAAGTCCAGACCTTCAGAGCCAGACACACTGCCCGAATCTCTAGGATCTTGATGGGCAAGGTTCTTTCGGCTCTTGACCACTGTCCCTGGACGGTTGTCTTTTCTAGTACTGCTCCCCAGCCTGAAAGGCTGGCATCTGTCTGATAACAGGTCTGAAGGATTTCCCTTTCAGCAGTTTTTGGGTTAGTAACCACCAATTGAGGCTTTGGGACACCCTTGAGGACAGCCACATAGGCAAGTCAAAAGCTTGAATTGTTTTGTTCCAAGTAGACAGGATACTGTTTTGCAACAGTCTTGAATGGAACTGGGCATAGGGAACAGCCATCTTTCCTAACAACCTCATGCAAAGGCGAATGGAGGGATTGCCTTTTCACCTGACCATCTGCACCAGCTCTCTTATGGAGTTGATCTTTGCCTGAGGCAAGAACACCTTTTTCTGGGCTGTGTCTATGATCAGACCCAAGTTCTCCAGCCTTTTTATCGGTTTAAGGAAGATTTCTCTAGATTGAGAATCCAACCCAAACTGTCCAGGTAACACTTTGCTCTAAACGAGCCACCAAATGGTCTATTAGCAATGATCATCTAAGTACGTCCTGACTGTTATGCCCTGTGCCCTTAACCTGGCTAGAGGTGGGGCCAGGACTTTTGTAAACATCCGAGGTGCTGTAGCTAGCCCGAAGGGCAAAGCTACAAACTGGAAATGCTGCTGTTCTACCTCGAACCACAGAAACCTTTGGTGAGCGGGAAATATAGAAACATACAGATATATATCCCCGATGTCGATAGACGCCAGATGTTCTTCTCCTAGTAGGATAGAAACTACTGACCTGATCATCTCCATGCGAAAGGAGTGGATCTTCAGGAACTGATTTAGATTATTTAGATCTAGAATGGGGCTCAGATCTCCATTCTATTTTGGTACTGTGAAGAGGTTTGAATAAAACCCCAAACCTTGCTCTTCTGTGGGGATCTGCATGATCACCCCCTGAGCCATTAATCGCTCTAGTGCCCGAAACCAAGATTGGCTTTTCTCTGGATCTTTGGGAACGCTTGACCTCAGAAAACGACACGGTGAATTCCAGCTTGTACCCCAGAGTTACCATGGAGATGACCCATCTGTCCTAAATTTCCTCTTGCCAGACTTCTGAAAACTGCAGAAGTCTTCCCCCCACCCTGGCGAGAGGGGGTGCCTCTTCATGATGAGGCTTTAGGATTCTGCTTTGCAGGTTCCCGGCCTTAGGACTTCTCTTGAGCCTGGGCCTGACCCTTATGTTTTCCTCTAGAGTCTGACGGTGGAGGCCGTCGCCACTGCCTCGAGGCGGAAGCCCCTGGCACAGGAGAAAGAGCCAGTTTGAATGAAGGGCGTTTATACTTTCTTTTGACTAGCAAAAGAGTACTTTTCCCACTAGAAATTGTTTGAATGTATTTGTCCAAGTCCCCAAATAGCCGATCCCCATGAAATGGGAAGCCAGTCAGGAGCTTTTTTCGTGGTGCTTCGGCTGACCAATTTTTTAACCACAGGATTCTACGCATATGTACTAGCATAAGCGTAAGGTGGGAATAGAATCTTTAATGGCATCTATGGCAAAGCATAATGCTTTTGGTAGTTTGGCCAATTCCCAGGATTGTTGTGCAGGAACCTCTTTAAGGGCCCGTCTAAATTGGTCCTTTAGGGATTGACAGACGCCTATTGCAGCGACTGCAGGCTGAGTAACCGCACCTGCCAAGGAAAAAGCAGATTTTAACAGGAATTCCAACCTTTTATCTGTTGGATCCTTAAGCATTTGTGCATTGTCTACTGGACAAGTTAGACTTTTATTCACACTGGAAATAGTAGCGTCAACTGGTGGTACCTTCCATTTTTTGGTGAATTTCTCCTCCATGGGATAGAGAACTAAAAATCTCTCTGGAGGGAGAAAATGCCTATCCGGGTGATCCCATTCAGCATAAATAAGCTGTTCTAGGAAGAAACCAAGCTTTCAGCAGACTCAGTTAGGGGTAGCATTAAAGTAGAACGAACCATCTCCGTAAGAGATTGTATCAGCAATTTCTCAGATTGCGAGGCTGAAAAAGGTTCATCTACTGTTGTTTCCACCGCAGAGGAATCATTGGTTTGTCGTTCCTTCTGATCGCCTGAGGGTAACACCTCATCCTGTGCCCACTGTTCCCCTTGCAAAGGGTCTAAAGTGGGGGAGGGGGATCTAGCACGCTTCCTATCCATTTAAATGGAGGATGCAATTAAAGCTGCTAATCTTCCTTTTAGGCCCTGCAGGGTGGAGGAAAAGACATCTTCAGTCACGAATACAGGGGCTGAGATGTGAGAAGCAGTTGCACCATCAATTTGTTCCAATGGCTCACCCTGGCTTGCCATAATTGGTATTTCAGGTGAGGATGACAGTGTGGAGACACGACTGGAACTCCTAACGCCTGGGGGTGAAATCTTTGGTTATTTGGTTTTTGTGGTGTCTTTTTTGGTACGTATAGTCCTAAGCACAAAAGCAGAGGCACTATTAAATTGAACTAATTGCTGAACACAGTCATGACAGTGCTGCCGCTATTAAGTTCAGCCTAGTGCTGGGAAAAATGTCCTTCCTGTATCAGGAATGCCACTTGCAGCCCTTACGTGCCCCACCGCACCTGTGTCCCAGTGTAGGCTGCTGCTTCCTCCTCGCTGCAGAGGAGAGACTGCTCCAGCTGATCCTTAAGCCTCCGTGCGTCCTCATGGATGTTGCACGGCGCCGTGCCTAGACCCCGCCCCCTTCATAAACCTGCCCCCCTCCTTTTCATTTGAAAATTATTCCCGCGCTGGCGCACGGGCGGCTTTCAGGTCCACGGACCCAACATGAGGGGGGGGAGGCAGAGCCCATGACACAGCAGGCAGAGGAAAAACAACTTTTGAGGCAGAAAAACGGGACCTCCACACCCCCCGCGGAGGGGGTATTACAAGAGGGTACAACCACTGCTGTTTCCAGTCCCTTGGACCTGTAAAAAGCACCCAGCCAGGAAAAGCTTTTAGGTAATGTAGCATGACCAAAGCCCTGGGTCCCGGGGTCTAGCCCTGCAAAGAGAGGCGTTACAGGCAAAACCTTGTGTTTCGGATACAAGGCCCGGGTACCATCCACTTTGTCCTCAATGGCACTTTGGATGGATCCGGTCTGTGGAGGCTATTTAAATCCAGCATGGATCCCTCCTGGAGCTCCTCAGAGCACATCTTTACTCGTGACCAACACCTTAGACACTGGTGAAAAAACTGAGGTACTCCTGATAGGAGGAGGGGTTATATAGGGAGTGAACTTCCTGGATTGGGTATACCAGTGTCCATCACCTGAAGGTGCCTATATACCCATTAAGTTATTAACTTAGGCTCTGTGTCCCATGATGTATGATAAAGAAATATAAAAACCATTAGATCACAGCTACAAATATATGACAGAAATTACAGTGGCTTGCATAAGTATTCGGCCCCCTTGAACTTTTCAACCTTTTGCCACATTTCAGGCTTCAAACATAAAGATATAACATTTTTATTTTTTGTGAAGAATCACCAACATGTGGGACACAATTGTGAAGTGGAAGGAAATCTTTTGGATTTTTGAAACTTTTTTAACTAATAAAAAAATGAAAAGTGGGGCGTGCAAAATTATTCGGCCCCCTTGCGTTAATACTTTGTAGAGCCACCTTTTGCTGCGATTACAGCTGCAAGTCGCTTGGGGTATGTCTCTATCAGTTTTGCACATCGAGAGACTGAAATTCTTGCCCATTCTTCCTTGCAAAACAGCTCGAGCTCAGTGAGGTTGGATGGAGAGCGTTTGTGAACAGCAGTTTTCAGCTCTTTCCACAGATTCTCGATTGGATTCAGGTCTGGACTTTGACTTGGCCATTCTAACACCTGGATACGTTTATTTGTGAACCATTCCTTTGTAGATTTTGCTGTATGTTTGGGATCATTGTCTTGTTGGAAGATAAATCTCCATCCCAGTTTCAGGTCTTTTGTAGACTCCAACAGGTTTTCATCCAGAATGGTCCTGTATTTGGCTGCATCCATCTTCCCCTCAATTTTAACCATCTTCCCTGTCCCTGCTGAAGAAAAGCAGGCCCAAACCATGATGCTTCCACCACCATGTTTGACAGTGGGGATGGTGTGTTGAGTGTGATGAGCTGTGTTGCTTTTACGCCAAACATATCGTTTTGCATTGTGGCCAAAAAGTTCGATTTTGGTTTCATCGGACCAGAGCACCTTCTTCCACATGTTTGGTGTGTCTCCCAGGTGGCTTGTGGCAAACTTTAGACAAGACTTTTTATGGATATCTTTGAGAAATGGCTTTCTTCTTGCCACTCTTCCATAAAGGCCAGATTTGTGCAGTGTACGACTGATTGTTGTCCTATGGACAGACTCTCCCACCTCAGCTGTAGTTCTCTGCAGTTCATCCAGAGTGATCATGGGCCTCTTGGCTGCATCTCTGATCAGTCTTCTCCTTGTCTGAGCTGAAAGTTTAGAGGGACAGCCAGGTCTTGGTAGATTTGCAGTGGTCTGATACTCCTTCCATTTCAAAATGATCGCTTGCACAGTGCTCCTTGGGATGTTTAAAGCTTGGGAAATCTTTTTGTATCCAAATCCGGCTTTAAACTTCTCCACAACAGTATTACGGACCTGCCTGGTGTGTTCCTTGGTCTTCATGATGCTCTCTGCGCTTTCAACAGAACCCTGAGACTATCACAGAGCAGGTGCATTTATACAGAGACTTGATTACACACAGGTGGATTCTATTTATCACCATCAGTCATTTAGGACAACATTGGATCATTCAGAGATCCTCGCTGAACTTCTGGAGTGAGTTTGCTGCACTGAAAGTAAAGGGGCCGAATAATTTTGCACGCACCACTTTTCAGTTTTTTAATTGCTAAAAAAGTTTAAAATATCCAATAGATTTCGTTCCACTTCACAATTGTGTCCCACTTGTTGGTGATTCTTCACAAAAAATTAAAAATTTATATCTTTATGTTTGAAGCCTGAAATGTGGCAAAGGGTTGAAAAGTTCAAGGGGGCCGAATACTTTCGCAAGCCACTGTACCTTACGCCAACAGGTAAGAAAAATGAAGAGCACATGGATCGACACATTTCAGCTTCCTCAGGATCCACTCTGTTTTTATATTTAGATATAGGCTACACTGAATGCAGAGTGTATGTATATATATATATATATATATATATATATATATATATATATATATATATATATATATATATATATATATATATATATTTATTTATGGTTGGAGCCCTATGTCCGATATGGACATAGATAACCATTTATAGTTAAGATAAGACTTACCATCGGAAATAGACCTGGAAGTGTGGACTTACCATATGAAATGGACCTGAAAGTGTGCCTTGGTCTAATGGCCGGTATGCCAAAATAAGGGGGCATACCCTGGTTTAAGAAATGATTATTCTGTAAAGAGAAATGAATAGTTGAGAAATGCTGTGAAATGGGGATGGGAGGGTGGGTATCGCACACAGGAAACCGACAAGCACCACAGGTGAGCGGGCTGCTTAAATACCCCCCGGGCTCCTCCCATAAATTCAGGCCACCATACTGGCCTTCCTACTTATGGTTGGAGCCCTATGTCCGATATGGACATAGATAACATTTATAGTTAAGATAAGACTTACCATCGGAAATAGACCTGGAAGTGTGGACTTACCATATGAAATGGACCTGAAAGTGTGCCTTGGTCTAATGGCCGGTATGCCAAAATAAGGGGGCAAAAACATTCAGGTAGGGGTATAATATTTTATTGGTTTTCAGTTATTCATTGAGCCAATTTGGAGAATGCCTGTGCCATCTCTACTTGAGGATTGGGGATATACCGGGCGAAGCAGGCTGATTTCCACCTGCCTAGTCTTTTGATGACGTGGTCTGGAACCCCGTGGCGGGATGCTGCGGAGGCTGCTCCGATGCGAAAGGAGTGTCCGGAATACTGACTGGGGTTAAGGTGGAGATTGCGGAGAAGTATCCTTATGTGTTTTACAAACTGACAGGCGCTTAAGGGTTTAACTGGGAATGGTAGAAGAGGACTGGTGTCCGGTTGTTCAGGCAGGAGTGACAGGAGTCGGTTGAGTACGGTGACTGGACACCAGCTGTTATTGGTTTTGTAGAGGTGAATGTCCACTCCAGAGCCTGTTTGCTGGGTTTTAGAGACCTCGAGATGAAGGATGAAATGGTCTTGGTAGCGAAGCAAGTGCCGTCTGCATAGTACTTGGTCTGTGGGTTTGTTATAGGTGAATTCGCTAGGTCGCAAGAACCCGTAGTAAGCCAAATATATGGCTGCTTGTAGGACCGTGCTGGGGAGCAGACCGAATGGCGAAGTAGCCAGAATAGCCGACATGTCCCTGAAGATGGGCCCCGTAATGGGTAAGCGCTTGGTGCTGATGACTGGTTGTTGTTTCTGAATGCCCCTTAGGATGGCTCGTATAGCGTGTGATGAGAACAGTGAAGATTTTGTGGGGTCTTCAAGCGTCAAGAAATGTTGTATGCCGGCTAGGTATAGCCGAATGGTATTGTAAGATAAGGCCAGCTGAGTGTGGCAGTATGAAGTAAAGGCCAGTACCTGTTTGACATCTGTTGGTCCTTTACAGCAGGATGTGAGAAATTTATTGAACGCCTTCCAAGCTGTCTGGTAGGCTTTGAGTGTGTTGTGAGAGAGTGAATGATTGATGAGCTGCGTTGCTCCGTGTAAATGTTGAACTAGTCCAGGGTCAGCTGTGACCAGACAGGGATAGGGGCCGACACTGGTTCGGCTTCGGGAACCTGTTTGAAAAAGGAGGTGTAATTAAAACGTGACAGTGCGTCAGCAGTAAATTGTATCTGCCGGGAATAAATGCACAGTGTATGTTAAACTGATGCTGTAAAGACAGTTGTACCAATCTGCGCAGGAAGGACATGACTGCTAGGGACTTGGACCTGCCTTTGTTGATGATGTCTGCCGTGGCCTGATTGTCTGTGGTGAAGACTACGGTTTGCCCTGTCCAATGGTGGCCCCAGAGTTGTGCAGCTGCCACTATGGGATAGAGTTCGAAGAGGGAAGATGTTCGGATAAAGCCGGGTATCAACAGTATCTGTTGAGGCCAGGGTCCTGAAAACCATTGGTGGCCAAAAATTGCCGCGAAACCTGTGGAGGCTGCAGCGTCTGTCACCACCTGGGGTGACAGGGCCGAAACCATGGGTATAAATAGGGATATGCCATTCCAGGCGGACAGGAATTCCTCCCACATAGATAGGTCCGCTATTGCTGCGGAGTCTAGATTTAGGATCTGATCGGGGTCTTGAGTTTCTGACAGGAATCTGAGCAGGCTCGACACGAAGGTGCGGCCTTGTGGAATAATTCGCATGGCGAAATTAAGCATTCCCAGGAGAGATTGCAATTGTTTTTTGGTACAGCCCTTGGTGTGGGTGAATTTGTGAAGGACCGCCCTAATGCGGGTTAGTTTGTCGAGGGGGAGACTGGCTTGCATAGCGCAGGTGTCTAAGTTGACCCCGAGAAAGGTGATGATGTGTGCTGGGCCGTCGACTTTGTGCTCGGCGATGGGAACATTGAGATTTCCAAATATCACTCTGAGTTTGTCGAGGTCTCCTGGGGACTTGCTGGGAGGTTCTATTAGTAGGAAGTCGTCCAGGTAATGGATAACTTCTTGGCATTGACCCTTGTGTAACAGTATCCAAGCAAGGGACTGAGCGAATGTGTCGAAGAGCCAAGGACTACTCTTTGAACCGAAGGTTAGTTTTGTGGCAAAATAATATGCCTCCTTCCACTTGATGCCATGCCAGCACCAAAGGGATGGGTGGATGGGCAGGAGCTTGAAGGCATCCGAGATGTCGGCTTTGGAGAGCCAGGCACCTGTACCTGCTTTGATGACTGCTTGTATTGCCATGTCGACGGAGGAATATTTTAGGGAGAATTCTTCGGAGGGGATCAGGGAATTGAGACTGGGGATGTGGGAAGAATGAGGTGCAGACAGGTCGTACACCAAACGTAATTTATTTGTGAATTTGCCCTTGACAAGCCCAATAGGGCTGACTCTCCAAGTGCTGAAAGGGGGCTGAGTGAAAGGGCCTATAACGTACTCTCGGTCTACTTCTGCTTGTAAGAGCCGATCTATGGCTTGTTCGTCAATGGCTGCTGAACGAAGATTCCCACATTCGTAAGTAGTGTGGGGTAGTGAAATGAGGCCGGTGTGAAAGCCTACTGTGAAGCCCTGGATAAGGTAGGTGGCCAGGGAAGGGGTGGGATGTGAGGTGAGGTAGAGTCCTAGCCATAAGACGTTGATCCAGCTTAGTCATGCCCTCTTCTGTTGTTTGACTTCGCACAAGTTTCTTGGGTGCGCTCTTTGGCATAAGGTGCAGATGTGGAGTAGGCGGCACTGACTGAAGTTGCAGGACCCGTAATTGTAATTATTGCAGATGGCTGCCCCTCCCACGGTTCGGACTGGGCATCCAAATTTGTCCACCTGAGGCGTTTGTTCAGGGGGCGACTGACCCTGAAGTGCACCGGAGGTAGAGGGAAACTCGAAGGGACGTCTGATCGCCGCATTGGCGCACCAGGTGGCAGTGTGGGTGGAGGACTGGCAAATCGAACACAGGGGTGAGCGTAAGCCGGCAAAATGGCGGCAGAAGAGCTCTGTGTCCATGAGACTCCAATTTGTTGTTGTTTGGAACTGTGTGAGTCTGGCGGCAGCCTTTGCGGAAAAGGAACGGTGGTAGTCGTAAAAGGAAAATCCTCCATACTTGTAGCCCAAGTCTACTACCGTATTAGGGATGAGCTTCGTGTTCGAGTCGAACCCATGTTCGACTCGAACATCGGCTGTTCGACCGTCCGTCGAATTGCGAACGTTATGGGCCGTTCGCGCCAAATTCGTGTGGCGCGTCACGGCCCATAATTCACTGCGGCATCGCAGTGCATTGCTGGCTGATGATTGGCCAAGCATGCACTATGATCCGCATGCTTGGCCAATCACAGCGCCGTCAGTAGAGAGAGCTGTAATTGGCCAAAGCCAGGGTGGCTTTGGCCAATTATGGCTCAGGGGATTTAGTACACGCCCCACACTATATAAGGCCGCCTGCACGGCGGCCCTGTGTAGTGTGTTCCGGTGTGCTGATAGAGAGAGAGACAGACAGTGTCATTTGATTTGAGTTAGCTAGATTAGGCTAGATCTGTTCCTGCTATTTACATTTAGTGCAGTGCGTCCTGCTCACAGTGTTCAGCTAGATCCGTTCCTGCTATTTACATTTAGTGCAGTGCGTCCTGCTCACAGTGTTCAGCTAGATCCGTTCCTGCTATTTACATTTAGTGCAGTCAGTGCGTCCTGCTCACAGTGTTCAGCTAGATCTGTTCGTGCTATTTACATTTAGTGCAGTGCGTCCTGCTCACAGTGTTCAGCTAGATCCGTTCCTGCTATTTACATTTAGTGCAGTGCGTCCTGCTCACAGTGTTCAGCTAGATCCGTTCCTGCTATTTACATTTAGTGCAGTCAGTGCGTCCTGCTCACAGTGTTCAGCTAGATCTGTTCCTGCTATTTACATTTAGTGCAGTCAGTGCGTCCTGCTCACAGTGTTCAGCTAGATCTGTTCCTGCTATTTACATTTAGTGCAGTGCGTCCTGCTCACAGTGTTCAGCTAGATCCGTTCCTGCTATTTACATTTAGTGCAGTGCGTCCTGCTCACAGTGTTCAGCTAGATCTGTTCCTGCTATTTACATTTAGTGCAGTGCGTCCTGCTCACAGTGTTCAGCTAGATCCGTTCCTGCTATTTACATTTAGTGCAGTCAGTGCGTCCTGCTCACAGTGTTCAGCTAGATCCGTTCCTGCTATTTACATTTAGTGCAGTCAGTGCGTCCTGCTCACAGTGTTCAGCTAGATCCGTTCCTGCTATTTACATTTAGTGCAGTGCGTCCTGCTCACAGTGTTCAGCTAGATCTGTTCCTGCTATTTACATTTAGTGCAGTGCGTCCTGCTCACAGTGTTCAGCTAGATCCGTTCCTGCTATTTACATTTAGTGCAGTCAGTGCGTCCTGCTCACAGTGTTCAGCTAGATCCGTTCCTGCTATTTACATTTAGTGCAGTCAGTGCGTCCTGCTCACAGTGTTCAGCTAGATCCGTTCCTGCTATTTACATTTAGTGCAGTGCGTCCTGCTCACAGTGTTCAGCTAGATCCGTTCCTGCTATTTACATTTAGTGCAGTCAGTGCGTCCTGCTCACAGTGTTCAGCTAGATCCGTTCCTGCTATTTACATTTAGTGCAGTGCGTCCTGCTCACAGTGTTCAGCTAGATCTGTTCCTGCTATTTACATTTAGTGCAGTGCGTCCTGCTCACAGTGTTCAGCTAGATCCGTTCCTGCTATTTACATTTAGTGCAGTCAGTGCGTCCTGCTCACAGTGTTCAGCTAGATCCGTTCCTGCTATTTACATTTAGTGCAGTCAGTGCGTCCTGCTCACAGTGTTCAGCTAGATCTGTTCCTGCTATTTACATTTAGTGCAGTCAGTGCGTCCTGCTCACAGTGTTCAGCTAGATCTGTTCCTGCTATTTACATTTAGTGCAGTGCGTCCTGCTCACATTGTTCAGCTAGATCCGTTCCTGCTATTTACATTTAGTGCAGTGCGTCCTGCTCACAGTGTTCAGCTAGATCCGTTCCTGCTATTTACATTTAGTGCAGTGCGTCCTGCTCACAGTGTTCAGCTAGATCCGTTCCTGCTATTTACATTTAGTGCAGTGCGTCCTGCTCACAGTGTTCAGCTAGATCTGTTCCTGCTATTTACATTTAGTGCAGTGCGTCCTGCTCACAGTGTTCAGCTAGATCTGTTCCTGCTATTTACATTTAGTGCAGTCAGTGCGTCCTGCTCACAGTGTTCAGCTAGATCTGTTCCTGCTATTTACATTTAGTGCAGTCAGTGCGTCCTGCTCACAGTGTTCAGCTAGATCTGTTCCTGCTATTTACATTTAGTGCAGTGCGTCCTGCTCACAGTGTTCAGCTAGATCCGTTCCTGCTATTTACATTTAGTGCAGTGCGTCCTGCTCACAGTGTTCAGCTAGATCCGTTCCTGCTATTTACATTTAGTGCAGTGCGTCCTGCTCACAGTGTTCAGCTAGATCCGTTCCTGCTATTTACATTTAGTGCAGTGCGTCCTGCTCACAGTGTTCAGCTAGATCTGTTCCTGCTATTTACATTTAGTGCAGTGCGTCCTGCTCACAGTGTTCAGCTAGATCTGTTCCTGCTATTTACATTTAGTGCAGTCAGTGCGTCCTGCTCACAGTGTTCAGCTAGATCCGTTCCTGCTATTTACATTTAGTGCAGTGCGTCCTGCTCACAGTGTTCAGCTAGATCTGTTCCTGCTATTTACATTTAGTGCAGTGCGTCCTGCTCACAGTGTTCAGCTAGATCTGTTCCTGCTATTTACATTTAGTGCAGTCAGTGCGTCCTGCTCACAGTGTTCAGCTAGATCCGTTCCTGCTATTTACATTTAGTGCAGTGCGTCCTGCTCACAGTGTTCAGCTAGATCTGTTCCTGCTATTTACATTTAGTGCAGTGCGTCCTGCTCACAGTGTTCAGCTAGATCCGTTCCTGCTATTTACATTTAGTGCAGTCAGTGCGTCCTGCTCACAGTGTTCAGCTAGAACCGTTCCTGCTATTTACATTTAGTGCAGTCAGTGCGTCCTGCTCACAGTGTTCAGCTAGATCCGTTCCTGCTATTTACATTTAGTGCAGTGCGTCCTGCTCACAGTGTTCAGCTAGATCCGTTCCTGTTATCTTCCTACTGACAGGCAGGCTTGTCTGGTTACAGTATATAAAGCTACCTGAAGAAAATTACAGGTGTTCTATCCCAGCTTAGTGCAGCTACAGGCCATTAGTATGTCTGGAAGGCCAAGAAGGAGAGGCAGACAGTCACAAGCCAATAAGAGAGGGCAAGCAGGCTCTGTGTCTAGTGCTGGTCGTGGAGACGGTGCATCCTCATCAGCCCGTGGCCATGGGACACGCTTGGCCTTTTTTTCGGCAGCTGGCCGTGTTGAGCCGCAACATGCAGAAAACTTGGTCGAGTGGATGACCAAGCCGTCCTCATCCTCCTCATCCTCTCTCACCCATGCCCAGGGTGCTTTGTCTGGCAAAGCAGCGGCCTCTTCCCTCAGCTCAATGTCATCAGTGACTCCTTCCCTAGCTCCACCATGTCCTCATGAGGATTCCCTCGAACTGTTTGACCACAGTGTTGGGTACATGCTCCAGGAGGATGCCCAGCGTTTGGAAGGCTCTGATGATGATACTGAGCTCGATGAAGGCAGTAACATGAGCACGGACAGAGGGGGTGCCCAAGAAGGACAGCAATCTGGCAGTCATGCTCCCCCTGCTGCAGCATACTGCCAGGTTTGCTCCAGTGATGAGGAGGGAGGGGATGATGAGGTCACTGACTCAACGTGGGTGCCTGATAGGAGAGAGGAGGAGGAGGAGAAGGAGGAGGCGGCACATCACCAACGAGGCAGGATGCCCTCCAGGGGCCAGCCTAAGGGCAGCACATTGACTGCATCACACCCCAAAGCTCCACATGTGCAGGGCGCTGCAGTCTCTGCGCGTTATTCAAAAAGTTCTTTGGTGTGGGCCTTTTTTGAGACGAGTGCATCAGATCGCATCGCTGCTATTTGCAACATATGTCTCAAGCGTATCTCGCGTGGCCAAAACATCTCCCGCTTGGGTACCACATGCTTGACCAGACATATGTTGACCTGCCATGCAGTTCGTTGGCAAGCATATCTAAAAGACCCACACCAAAGAACAAAGAGGATCTCTCCTTGCTCCTCATCAGCTGAGATTTCCAACCCCACTAGACCTTCAGTCCTCTCTGAGACCTGCAGTGAGAGGAATGAAGGTGTAGAATTAGGTGTGTCACAGCCAAGTACTTGTGGGCAATCTGCTTTTGGTACACCGACGCCAGATTGTACCAGGCAAATTTCCCTGCCCCAGCTGCTGCACCGCCGAAAGAAGTTTGCTCCCAGCCATCCACATGCCCAGCGGTTGAATGCTAGCTTGGCAAAATTGCTAGCACTTCAACTGCTGCCTTTTCAGTTGGTAGACTCTGCCCCCTTCCGTGAGTTTGTGGAATGTGCGGTTCCTCAGTGGCAGGTACCCAAACGCCACTTTTTCTCACGGAAGGCGATTCCAGCTCTCTACCGGCATGTGGAAGGCAATGTCCATGCCTCGCTGGACAGGGCGGTCAGCGGTAAGGTGCATATTACCGCTGACTCATGGTCCAGCAGGCATGGACAGGGACGTTACTTAAGTTTCACGGCGCATTGGGTGACTCTGCTGGCAGCTGGGAAGGATGCAGGACAAGGTGCAGTAGTGTTGGAGGTTGTTCCGCCACCACGCCTCCAAAATGCTGATTGTGACACACCTCTCTCCTCCACCCCCTCCTCTTCTTCTTCCTCCATGGCCTCTTCCTCGGAACCAGCGGTGCTCCGTAGGCGTTCAAGGGGCTACGCAAGTACGCAGGCCAAAAGATGCCATGCGGTGCTTGAGCTGGTGTGCTTGGGGGACAGGAGCCACACTGGGGCAGAGGTTCTGTCAGCTCTGCAGGGGCAGGTTCAGAGGTGGTTGACGCCACGCCAACTTAAGGCAGGAATGGTGGTTTGCGACAATGGCACCAACCTCCTCTCTGCCCTCCGACAGGGACAACTGACCCATGTGCCCTGTTTGGCTCACGTCCTTAACTTGGTGGTGCAGCGGTTCTTGGGCAGGTACCCGGGCTTACAGGATGTCCTGAGGCAGGCCAGGAAAGTCTGTGTGCATTTCCGCCGGTCATATAATGCCAGTGCTCGGCTGACGGACCTCCAAAAGGAGTTTAACCTGCCCAAGAACCGCCTAATCTGTGACATGCCCACCAGGTGGAACTCGACATTGGCCATGCTGCAGCGGCTGCACACGCAGCAGAGGGCCATCAATGAGTACCTGTGCGACTATGGCACCAGGACAGGGTCAGGGGACCTTGGTTTTTTTTCCCCACGCCAGTGGGCCATGATCAGGGATGCATGCACTGTCCTGTCACCATTCGAGGAGGCCACGAGGATGGTGACCACTGACAGTGCATGCATCAGTGACACTGTCCCCCTTGTCCACCTGTTGGAGCGTGGAATAATGGACAGGGCACTTGAGGCAGAACAGAGGCAGGAAGAGGAGGACTTCCTTAGCTCTCAAGGCCCCCTTTATCCAGACTGTGTTCCTGCGTGCCCGCCGATCACACAGGAAGAGGAGGAGGAGGAGGAGGAGGAGGAGGAGGAGGAAGATTGTGTCAGTATGGAGGTGGAGCCTGGCACTCAGCATCAGCAGTCTTTAAGGGATCAGTCCCAAGGAACACATGGACTTGTACGTGGCTGGGAGGAGGTGGCTGCGGACGTTGTTGTCCTTAGTGACCCAGAGGACTCCGGACCGAATGCCTCAGCAAACCTACGCTGCATGGCCTCCCTGATCCTGCAAAGCCTGCGTAAGGATCCTCGTATTCGTGGTATCAAGGAGAAGGACCAATACTGGCTGGCAACCCTCCTTGATCCACGTTACAAGGGTAAGGTTGCGGACCTTATCTTGCCATCGCAGAGGGAGCAGAGGATGAAACATCTTCGGGAGGCCTTGCAGAAAGGTCTGTGCAACGCGTTCCCAGAGACTGGGAGGTTACAAACTCCTGTTTCTGGACAACGTGTTGCTGAGGCTTCGGTCAGTCAAAGAAGGAGCGGTGGAGAAGGTGGCCGTCTGACCGATGCGTTCAGACAATTTTTTGGTCCGCAGCCCCAAGGTATGATCGGTTCCAGCAACCATCGCCAGCGTCTGTTTTACATGGTGCAGGAATACCTAGGGGCAAGATCAGACTTGGACACCTTTCCCACCGAAAATCCTCTGGGTTACTGGGTCTTGAGGATGGATCACTGGCCAGAGCTTGCACAGTATGCAATTGAGCTACTGGCCTGTCCTGCATCCAGCGTTCTTTCGGAACGCACATTCAGTGCTGCTGGAGGCGTGGTAACCGATCACAGGGTGCGTCTGTCCACTGACTCGGTCGATCGGCTGACCTTCATAAAAATGAATCAGTCTTGGATCACCACCAGCTACCAAGCACCTGATGCTGATGTAACTGAATAATTTTTTTCAGATCCCTTCAAAGACTGCCTATGCTGATGCTGAGTGACTATCCCTGAGTAATTATCCTCTTCCTCCTCAATCATCACGCTGATAGCTTGTAAGAACATTTTTGGTTCTGGGCGCCACCACCAGTGCCTAAGGCACAATTTTTCAGCCCCTGTATAACAGGGGCGTGTAATTACAATTTTTGATGTAATACTTTGCAGCAGGGCTCGTTCCTGCATTCCAACTAGAGTGTCTGTGAGGGGTTGCAGTGTTGTGGCACCAGCACCAGTGCCTAAGGCCCAATTTTTCTGCCCCTGTCTAACAGGGGCGTGTAATTACAATTTTTGATGCAATACTTTGCAGCAGGGCTCGTTCCTGCGTTCCAACTAGAGTGTCTGTGAGGGGTTGCAGTGTTGTGGCACCAGCACCAGTGCCTAAGGCCCAATTTTTCTGCCCCTGTCTAACAGGGGCGTGTAATTACAATTTTTGATGCAATACTTTGCAGCAGGGCTCGTTCCTGCGTTCCAACTAGAGTGTCTGTGAGGGGTTGCAGTGTTGTGGCACCAGCACCAGTGCCTAAGGCCTAATTTTTCAGCTCCTGTTCAACAGGGGCATGTAATTACAATTCTTGATCTAATATTTCACAGCAGGGCCCTGTGAGGGCTTACAGTGTTTTGGCCACAGCAACACCTAAGGCCCAAATTTCTGCTGAGTATATAGGGCAGGACCCTACTTTCAAACATCTAACTTACAAACGACTCCTACTTGCAAACGGAAGGAGACAACAGGAAGTGAGATGAAATCTACCCCTAGGAAGGGAAATTCTCTCATGTAAGAGTTAATATGGGAAAACAATTTCTCCTTTCCACTGATGCTTTCCAATCCTTGTTCCACAAAAAAACCCAAATTTTCAAAAAACATTTTTCATTGGGACAAAAAAGTGAGGTGAAATCTTCTGAAGAGGAGGAAAGACGCAAAACAAATGTCACAGGGGTGATAACCCTTCCCTATGTTTTCCAAAAAGCTTAGAAAAGATTTTTTGGCTGGAGCTAAACACGTTAAAAATGTTCAAAATTACAAACAGATTCTACTTAACAACAAACCTACAGTCCCTGTCTTGTTTGCACCGCCTGTATACTGCTGTTCAGAGTATATAGGGACCTTTCCTTATTTTAATTTGGGTGCGGGGTTCCCCTTAATATCCATACAAGACCCAAAGGGCCTGGTAATGGACTGGGGGGTACCCATGCCGTTTGTCTCACTGATTTTCATCCATATTGCCAGGACCCGACATGACATTAAACCCGCAAGCAGTTTTAAATGAGATTTTTTCTTTTAAAAATGACATTTGGTGCAGGGACTGTTCTAAACATGGGAAACACGCATCACTTTACAGGCATACTATAGACACCCCCCAGGTACGATATTTAAAGGAATATTTCACTTTTTTTTTTTTACTTTAAGCATCATTAAAATCACTGCTCCCGAAAAAACGGCCGTTTTTAAAAGTTTTTTTTGCATTGATACATGTCCCCTGGGGTAGGACCCGGGTCCCCACACCCTTTTTAGGACAATACCATGCAAATTAGCCTTTAAAATGAGCACTTTTGATTTCGAACGTTCGAGTCCCATAGACGTCAATGGGGTTCTAACGTTCGTGCGAACTTGCGGTCCGTTCGCGGGTTCTGGTGCGAACCGAACCGGGGGGTGTTCGGCTCATCCCTATACCGTATGGAGGTACAAGTCCAGCTCTTCCCTTCTGCTGGGGGCGGCTGAGCATAGGACGTCTCTCAGCATGCCAAAGGCCAAGGTGAATTCTGGGACAGATAACTTGCGGTTCAATCTGGGGTCTTTGGCTTTAAGGACCACCGATATGTCACCCCAGGAGTAAGCCTTATTTTCTGCCAGATCGTGCACAGAAATAAGAAGAGAGGCCAGGTTGACGTCCCTGCCGTCCAAAATGTCCTTCCTGATGCTGGTTGGAACCAAATGGGAGGGGTAGACAATGGGGCTCCAGCCTGAGGTACCTGAAGGAAGGGGTGTTAAGGTTTGGGTTGCGGTTGGGTCGGGGACAGCCGCGGCCGGTCGAGCCTCCAGGAGTGCCACCCTGGTTTGGACGTCTGTGACCGAGGTAGACAGGGATGACACCATCGTGTGTAGTTGTGAGATGGCTGAAGATAGTGACTGGAGGGATGCCTGTTGGGTACTGGGTCCTGCTGCTGGTGGGGGAAAGAGGAGTTTGAACAGCTCGCCTTTCCTCGCTGTGGCGGGGAAGGGCACACCTCTGCGTCTGAGCTCTGCCGTCAGTTTGGGGATAGTCCATCCCCTGAGGGACTGCACGCTGCCGCTCTCTGAGACCGGGGGAAGGTGACAGAGGGGCCGTGAAGTCTTCGCTGCTGGCCTGAGACATGGTTGATCTAGTGAGAATCTCCTGTCTTTGAGCTCTTATTTTTTGGTTGACTGTAACCTATTGGGGGTGACATGATTTTCAAGTTTTTTCTTTGATCCCCTGAGTCATACTTACCGGACTTATTTTCTCCCATTTTTTTTTTTTTTTTACCTGGGGGGATATCGTCCAACCTGGTGCAGGGTGGACCTACTGAACTTTGACTGACCTAGAGGAAAATGAAAGGTGATAATTCGTGAAGGGTTTGCTGACTAACTTGAAGCAACGACTTGTATGGTGCTTGCAATCTTGTGACAATGAAATGATTTGAAATGTTTGCCTTGATTTATGAAATGAGTGAACTCCATGACAGAGGTCCGGCTCGGTCGTGTCGTGACTGAACCAACCGTGAACCGGGCTCTGGAGCATGTACTGAAATGAGGCAACTGAAAAGGCATTTGTGCACACCGGGACGAATCGGTGCATGTTTGATGCATCTGGATTCGAATCGGAGCGCAGTATGAAACGAAATGAGAGAAACGTTTACCTTGACCGAGGCTCGAATTGGTTGTGCCGCATTTTGCGACTGGCAACAAACCGAGCTCTGGTATAGGTATGGATACGGCCGAAACAACTGAGGCATTCCGTGACGAATCGGTGCATCTCGGATGCGACTGGTTTTGAAACGGTGATGCAATTGCATGACAGAGATGCGGATCGGTCGCCCGATATCTGCGACTAACTATGATCCGGACTCTGGAGCATGTTTTAGAAATGAGGCCAAGCCCTGGGGCACGCCGTAACGAATCGGTGCATGGAGGATGCGACTGGATTCGAAGCGGAGCGCGGTAAGTGCAGGTGTAACATATTGTTGCCATGACAGAGGCGCGAATCGGTCGTGCTTTTGTAGCGACTGACTACGAATCGGACTCTGGAGCATGTACTGAAATGTGGCTAATACCTGGGGCACGCCGAGATGAATCGGTGCATTCCATGTGACTGAATTCGTATCGGAGCGTGATACGTGGCAATGAAATGATAACCATGACAGAGGTACGAATCGGTGAGTGACTGATAATAACGTGACTCTGGAGCATGTACTGAAATGGGGCCGTAACTACTGGGGCACACCGGAGCGAATCGGTGCATCTTTTAGGTGCGACTGGATTCGAATCGGAGCGCGGTACGTGACTGAAATGAGAAATGATTTGAAATGGTTTGAAATGTTAGAAATGTATTTAGAAATGTTCAGAAATGAGAAATGATTGGTATCAAACTGACGTGATTCGATAAGATTTGTGAATTGCGAATCGCTATGGCTGTCTACTGACGCATGTTTTAACAATTTTAGACATGCTAGAAATGAAGCGCCGTCTGCGTCGCGGTGGTTTTTCTCAGATAACGCGAAATGGTAACATGACGATAGTACGAGTGATATACATTGCGGTTACATTTGTGAAATTTTGCGAGTGATTCGTAAGTTTGATATCACGGTTTAGTGACATGATATCTAAGAATGCGTAAAAAACAAAAGTCCGACGGGACCCTACCTGCGACAGCCAAGCCAGACGCGTGGTACGAACTACGAATCGGTAAACACGGACTTCGAAACTCTCGAGCACGGAAATTGCGAATACGGGAACTTGCGAGGCAAGAACTTGCGGACGCTGGTATTCGAATAGTCGGCCTAGTGACGTATATCGCGCACAGGAAACCGACAAGCACCACAGGTGAGCGGGCTGCTTAAATACCCCCCGGGCTCCTCCCATAAATTCAGGCCACCATACTGGCCTTCCTACATATATATATATATATATATATATATATATATATACATACATATATATATATATATATATATATATATATATATATATATATATATATATATATATATATATATATATATATATATATATATATACCTTGTTTCCCTGAAAATAAGACCTAGCGTGATTGTCAGTGATGGCTGCAATATAAGCCCTACCCCCCAAATAAGCCCTAGTTAAAGTCCTTGTAGGTCTTATTTACAGGGTAGGGCTTATTTTCAGGGAAACAGGGTAGGGCTTATTTGGGGGGTAGGGCTTATATTGCAGCCATCACTGACAATCACGCTAGGTCTTATTTTCAGGGAAACAGGGTATATATATATATATATATATATATATATATATATATATATATATATATATATATACCGTATATACTCGAGTATAAGTCATCCCGAGTATAAGTCGAGGCCCCTAATTTACCACAAAAAACTGGGAAAAATGTATTGACCCGAGTATAAGACGAGGGTGAGAAATGCAGAGGGTCAACAATGCCCATCTGCAGCTGCATGCCTCCCTGTGTGCTGTGCAGCCTACCTGTACCCTGTGCATGTGTCCTGTACATGTGTGTCCTGTACATGTGTGTCCTGTACATGTGTGTCCTGTACATGTCCTGTGTGCATGTGTCCTGTGTGAATGTGCAGCCTACCTGTGTCCTGTGCAGCCTCCGTGTGGCGATCTCCATCCTCCCTGTGGCGATCTCCATCCTCCCTGTGGCGATCTTCATCCTCAAACGGCGGCCGGCGTGTGATGATAGTGTTCGGCGGCCATTCCACAGTTCAAAAGCCGCGCCTCCTCCTCGTCTGTGATAGGCTGACCGCTGACTGCCTATCACGGACATTCTCTCATTCTCATACCACGGACGAGGATGAGAGAATGTCCGTGATAGGCTGTACACTGACAGCTGTTCAGCCTATCAAAGACGAGCAGGAGGCGCGGCTTTTGAAAGCTGCAATAGCCGCCGAACACTATCATCACACGCCGGCCGCCGTCTGCCTGCATGACACACTGATCATGCAGACAGACGGCGGTGACTCGAGTATAAGTCGAAGGGACACTTTCAGCCCAAAAAAAAGGGCTGAAAAATTCGACTTATACTCGAGTATATACGGTATGTATATATATATATATATATATATATATATATATATATATATATATATATATATATATATATATATATATATATATATATTAATTAATACACCGCCTTAAGTGTATTAGAAACAGTACAACACCGAATGCACTGTAAATATAGGCTACACTGGATGCAGAGCATATACAGTGAGGCAGATTTACTAAAACTGGAGTACTCAGAATCTGTTGCAGCTGTGCATGGTAGCCAATCATCTTCTAACGTCAGCTTGTTCAATCAAGCTTTGACAATATAACATGGAAGCTGATTGCTTTCTGTGCAGAGCTGCACCAGATTTTGCACTCTCCAACTTTAGTAAATCTCCCCCAGTATCTCACGAAAGTGAGTACACCCCTCACATTTTTGTAAATATTTTGTTATACCTTTTCATGTGACAACACTGAAGAAATGACACTTTGCTACAATGTAAAGTAGTGAGTGTACAGCTTGTGTAACAATGTAAATTTGCTGTCCCCTCAAAATAACTCAACACACAGCTATTAATGTCTAAACCCCTGGCAACAAAAGTGAGTATGCCCCTAAGTGCAAATGTACAAATTGGGCCCAATTAGCCATTTTCCCTCCCCGGAGTCATGTGACTCATTAGTGTTACAAAGTCTCAGGTGTGAATGGGGAGCAGGTGTGTTAATTTGGTGTTATCGCTCTCACTCACTCATACTGGTCACTGAAAGTTCAACATGGCAAAGAACTCTCTGAGGATCTGAAAAAAATAATTGTTGCTCTACATAAAGATGGCCTAGACTATAAGAAGATTGCCAAGACCCTAAAACTGAGCTGCAGCATGGTGGCCAAGACCATACAGCGGTTTAATAGGACAGGTTCCACTCAGCACAGGCCTCACCATGGTCGAACAAAGAGGTTGAGTGCACGTGCTTAGCATCATATCCAGAGGTTGTCTTTGGGAAATAGACATATGAGTGCTGCCAGCATTGCTGCAGAGGTTGAAGGGGTGGAGGGTCAGCATATCAGTGCTCAGACCATACGCGGCACACTGCATCAAATTGTCATCCCAGAAGGAAGCCTCTTCCAAATATGATGCACAAGAAAGCCTGAAAACAGTTTGCTGAAGACAAGAAGACTAAGGACATGGATTACATGGATTACATGGAGTACATCAACATGGTGCTTTGGGGGGGGACCGCCTGAAGAGCTCAGAGACAAAATTGTGGCAAGGCACAGATCTGGCCAAGGCTACAAAAAATTTCTGCTGCACTTAAGGTTTCTAAGAGCACAATGGCCTCCATAATCCTTAGATGGAAGACGTTTGGGACGACCAGAACCCTTCCTAGAGCTGGCCATTTGGCCAAACTGAGCTATCTGGGGAGAAGAGCCTTGGTGAGAGAGGTAAAGAAGAACCCAAAGATCACTGTGGCTGAGCTCCAGAGATGCAGTCGGGAGATGGGAGAAAGTTGTAGAAAGTCAACCATCACTGCAGCCCTCCACCAGTCGGGGCTTTATGGCAGAGTGGCCCGACGGAAGCCTCTCCTCAGTGCAAGACACATGAAAGCCCGCATGGAGTTTGCTAAAAAACACCTGAAGGACTCCAAGATGGTGAGAAATAAGATTCTCTGGTCTGATGAGACCAAGATAGAACTTTTTGGCCTTAATTCTAAGCGGTATGTGTGGAGAAAACCAGGCACTGCTCATCACCTGTCCATTACAGTCCCAACAGTGAAGCATGGTGGTGGCAGCATCATGCTGTGGGGGTGTTTTTCAGCTGCAGAGACAGGACGACTGCTTGCAATCGAGGGAAAGATGAATGCGGCCAAGTACAGGGATATCCTGGACAAAAACCTTCTCCAGAGTGCTCAGGACCTCAGACTGGACTGAAGGTTTACCTTCCAACAAGACAATGACCCTAAGCACACAGCTAAAATAATGAAGGAGTGGCTTCACAACAACTCCGTGACTGTTCTTGAATGGCCCAGCCAGAGCCCTGACTTAAACCCAATTGAGCATCTCTGGAGAGACCTAAAAATGGCTGTCCACCAGCATTTACCATCAACCTGACAGAACTGGAGAGGATCTGCAAGGAGGAATGGCAGGGGATCCCCAAATCCAGGTGTGAAAAACTTGTTGCATCTTTCCCAAAAAGACTTATGGCTGTATTAGATCAAAAGGGTGCTTCTACTAAATACTGAGCAAAGGGTCTGAATACTTAGGACCATGTGATATTTCAGTTTTTCTTTTTTAATAAATCTGCAAAAATGTCAACAATTCTGTGTTTTTCTGTCAATATAGGTCTGCTGTGTGTACATTAACCACTAGCCTACCGCCCATCGTCATATGACGGCGGGACGGTAAGCCTCTTGTTCTGGGCGGACGTCATATGACGTGAGCCCGTTTAAACAGGGCATGCGCGCGATCGTGAGCGCGCAGCCCTGTACTGTCGGTGGCGGCGTGTCACCGAGACACCGCTCGTCACCGACAGGGGTGAACAGCCACTGGGCATGGCTGTTTACCACGTGATCGGCCGTGATGAAGTCACGGCCGATCACTAATGGTACATCCCCGCATTGCACGGCGCATGCGCGCGATCGTGAGCATGCTGCGCGTGCACGTCAGTGGCGGCGTGTTCCCGGGAACACTGCTCGTCACCAACGATAGTACACAGCCATTGGCCAGGGCTGTGTACCATGTGATCGGCTGTGATCCATTCACAGCCGATCACTAACTGTAAACAAAGAGCTGTCACTAGCTGTTACTAGCCCTTCTCTCCTCACACACCGTTTCCAGTGTGAGGAGAGAAGAGCCAGGAGCAGTGAGTTACAGATCTACATATTGTAGTGTCTGCGCCAACACCACACCTGTCCCATCGCCCCCCCCCAATTGTCATCTGTCACCTAACAGTCACCCCATAAAAAGTGCACCTGTCACATAGAGACTGCCATCAGTGACCATCAGCGGTGCAACTGTCACCCATCAGTGACCTGCCCTGTCACCCGTCACCCACCAGTGACCATGCCCTGTCACCCATCACCCATTAGTGACCTGCCCTGTCACCCGTCACCCACCAGTGACCGTGCCCTGTCATCCATCAGTGACCATCAGCGGTGCACCCATCACCCATCAGTGACCGTCGCCTGTCAGTGACCGTCGCCTGTTAACAATCTGTGACTATCACCTGTCACCGTCCGTGGTCTGTCACCCATCACTGACAGTGCCCTCTCACCTGTCACCCATTAGTGACCGTGCCCTGTCACCCATCAGTGACTGTGCCCTGTCACCCATAAGTGACCATCAGCGGTGCACCTGTCACCCATCAGTGACCGTCGCCTGTCAACTATCTGTGACCATCACCCATCACACCATCACCTCTCAGTGAACGTCACCTGCCACCCATCGCACAGCCCATCAGTGACCGTCACCTGCCACCCATCTGTCACCCGTCGCACAGCTACCCGCCACACAGCCATGTCCAAAAGAGGATATACTAGTGAGGGAGGCGTTCCAGATCCTCTCTATGACTGATGAGAGCACCGGGGAGTTCTCATCAGAGTCCAATTCTGATTCCGAATCAAATTCGGCATTTGAACCAATCGAGAGTAGCAATGATTCAGGTGAAGAATGGGTCCCTCCTAAAAGGGCACGACACTCTGGAAACCAGGAAGCCGCCAGCAACCAGGATTATATTCCCAGGCCCAGTACCAGCTCTGCCGCCAGAAATAGGCCCCAGGAAGAAAGGCCCAGTACCAGTGCTGCCGCCAGCAATAGGCCCCAGGAACAAAGGCCCGGTACCAGTGCTGCCACCAGAGATAGGCCCCGCGCACAAATGCCCAGTACCAGTGCTGCCACATAACACCTGAGTACCAGCACAGGAAATTCAACTCCCCCAACTACTGGAGTGTCACGTCCCCCAAGAGCCAGGGCCGCTACATACATGCCAGATGGTCTTGCCAACCCAACATGGCTGCCTTCCAACTCGGGATCACCAAATATTCCCCCTTTCACAGTACAGCCAGGTGTGCAGGCCAACACCCAAAATTTTACAGAGATCAATTTTTTTCACCTGTTTTTGCCCGACACTTTGCTGCAGTTCATTGTGGACCAGACAAATTTGTATGCCCAGCAGTATATTGCCAGCAACCCCCAATCATCTTATGCCCGTCCGTTTGAGTGGAGAGATTTGAATTTGGAGGAGTTCAAATTGTTTATGGGCCTTACCCTAAATATGGGGCTTACAAAAAAAGATGAAGGACATACCTATTGGTCCACCCACCCCATCCACCATATGCCGCAATGTCCAGGTCCCGATATGAGATGATTATGAGATTCTTTCATTTTAACGACAACACCCAGTGCCCTCCCTGCAATCATCCAAATTCCGATAAGCTATACAAGATTCACCCACTGATAAATTTATTTTCCCAACGATTTGCAGAACTCTATGTCCCCGAGAAGAATATAGGTGTGGATGAGTCCCTGGTACCATTTTCAGGCCGGCTAGGAATAAAACAATATATTCCTAGCAAAAAGGCCAAATATGGAGTCAAATTTTACAAGCTGTGTGAGAGAGCCACACGGATATCTATATGCGTTCCGCATATATGAGGGAAGAGATTCCCAGCTCCAGCCCCCTGAGTGCCCGGCCTACATGGGCACAACTGGAAAAATCGTATGGGACCTGGCTTACCCACTTCTGAAAAAAGGCTATCATATATACCTGGACAACTTTTATACCAGCCTGCCCCTTTTCAGACACCTATATATCGAAAAAACCCTGGCCTGCGGAACCTCAAGAAAAAATAGGAAGGGCTTCCCACAATCCATAGTGAACAAAAAGCTGCAAAGGGGGGAAAGAGCAACACTGAGATGTAATAAAGTGCTGGCCTTGAGGTGGAAGGATATCCACCATGATGTCCACCATTCATGATGACACTACAGTTGTAGTTCAGCGAAGACGAGGTCCCATTGAAAAACCGACATGTGTCCAAGACTATAATCTCTACATGGGGGGGGTGGATTTCAATGACCAAATGATTCAGCCCTATTTGTCAATAAGGAGGTCCCGATTCTGGTACAAGAAGGTAGCAATTTATCTAATCCATTTGGCCATTTACAATTCCTACATAATTCACAGAAAGCCCCGCCCCCTTCCTAAAATTCATAGAAGTAGTAGTCACGTCCCTCATCTATCAACAAAGACCCCTCCCAGAAGGACTTCGTTCTGATGCTGTTAGCTGACTTCATGAACGCCACTTCCCGTACAACATTCCACCATCGGAAGCAGGCCGAAGACGGCAAAAAAGATGTTGCGTGTGCAGCAGAAGAGGTTTTCGAAAAGATACCAGCTTCCATTGTCCCCAGTGTCCCTCCCAACCTGGCCTTTGCATCGGTGAATGCTTTGAACTGTATCATACATCCCTAAGTTATTAGCCCATATTTTCCCCATTTTTGCTGATCATTTTCCATGCTTCCCCAAATACCCATGCCACTGCCTTCAATGTGAACTGACCCTGACCTGCTTTTTGACTATGCCTCTGCCTACCGTTTGGACTGCTTCCACATGAACTGACCCTGGCCTGTTTTGACTATGCCTCTGCCCACCGTTTGGACTGCTTGCTCGTGAACTGACCCTGGCCTGTTTTGTGACTATGCTTCTGCCTACCGCTTGGACTGCTTGCACGTTAACTGACCCTGGCCTGTTTTATGGACTTTGCTTTTGCCTACCGCTTGGACTGATCTGTTGCCCTGCTACTATAGTACACAGGGGTCTCACATATGTGAGGGGCTCCAGAATAGTTTTTCCGGATGGAGATAACGTTTTTTTTGTTTTCTCCCGGTTTTGTAATTTCCGGATTAGGGTCTGGAGTCCGGAGGCTTCATAGAGATTTGGGTGGGTCGAAGCCTCTACTCCTGTGCCCAGGTCTTACCCGATTGTGGCCCTCAGCCTTCTGCTGACTTACTGCCATCATGCCTTTGCCTGACGCATGAACGGACCACACCTCTGCCTGCTACCTGTACTATGCAAATAATTCGCTGTAGCAAGAGGCAGTATGTTTATGAAGGGCTGGAGAGCGGTACAATAATGAGTGTCTGCAGGTAACAGTGTACCAGGACCAATATTATGGCTGTGCTGGTCTCTGTGATGGTCTCTGCCTGGACAATTCCTATGGACTGTGCTGTGCCGACAATATTCCTGCCTGCTGCCTGGATAGTTAATATTGCTGTCGCTAAGCACATCCCTGATTGCTGCCTGGACAAGTGCTCTCTTCTGTGGACACTACTAAATGCACAGGTAATACTTTTTTTTTTATCCTTTCCGCAATAGAATTTATTTTTGATTGTAATTCTTGGTATGTACATGCTATGTGTTAGAAATAAGAAGGGCCTTTAAAAATGATAAGTTGCCAGGAAATTATCTATGTAATGTATGCTCCTAGAACGCCTGATGGTGCTACTTGGATGTTGGGCCTCTGTATGTGGCCAAGCTGTGTAAAAGTCTCGCACATGTGGTATCCCCATACTCAGGAGGAGTAGCAGAATGTATTTTGGGGTGTCATTTTTGCTATGTGTTGGAAATATCTTATAAATGGACAACTTTGTGTAAAAAAAATGCGTTTTTATTTTTTTTCCACATTTTCCAAAAACATCTGGAAAAAAAATAACCGTTCAAAAGACTCATTATGCCTCATAGATTATACGTTGGGGTGTTTGCTTTCCAAAATGGGGTCATTTTGTGGGCAATTCTATTGTCCTGGTGCTCCAGGGCCTTCAAAAATTGTAATAGGTGGTTGAGAAATGAGATGTGCAATTTATGCTCGTAGATCGCCTGATGGTGCTACTTCAATGTTGGGCCTTTGTATGTGGCCAGGCTGTGTAAAAGTCCCACACATGTGGTATCGCCATACTCAGGAGGAGTAGCAAAATGTATTTTGGGGTGTCATTTTTGCTATGTATTTGCTATGTGTTGGAAATATCTTATAAATGGACAACTTTGTGTAAAAAAAATGCGTTTTTATTTTTTTTCCACATTTTCCAAAAACATCTGGAAAAAAAAATAACCGTTCAAAAGACTCATTATGCCTCATAGATTATATGTTGGGGTGTTTGCTTTCCAAAATGGGGTCATTTTGTGGGCAATTCCATTGTCCTGGTGCTCCAGGGCCTTCAAAAGTGTAATAGGTGGTTGAGAAATGAGATGTGCAATTTATGCTCGTAGATCGCCTGATGGTGCTACTTCAATGTTGGGCCTTTGTATGTGGCCAGGCTGTGTAAAAGTCCCACACATGTGGTATCGCCATACTCAGGAGGAGTAGCAGAATGTATTTTGGGGTGTCATTTTTGCTATGTATTTGATATGTGTTGGAAATATCTTATAAATGGACAACTTTGTGTAAAAAAAAATGCGTTTTCATTTTTTTCCCACATTTTCCAAAAACATCTGGAAAAAAAATAACTCTTCAAAAAACTCATTATGCCTCATAGATTATACGTTGGGGTGTTTGCTTTCCAAAATGGGGTCATTTTGTGGGCAATTCCTTTGTCCTGGTGCTCCAGGGCCTTCAAAAGTGTAATAGGTGGTTGAGAAATGAGATGTGCAATTTATGCTCGTAGATCGCCTGATGGTGCGACTTCAATGTTGGACCTTTGTATGTGGCCAGGCTGTGTAAAAGTCCCACACATGTGGTATCCCCATACCCGGTAAGAGTAGCAGAATGTATTTTGGGGTGTAATTTGTTGTATGCATATGCTCTGTGAGAGAAATAACCAGTTAATATGACAATTAAAAAAAAAAAAATCTTCCTTTTGCAAAGAATTGTGGGAAAAAATTACAACTTAAAAAAACTCACCATGCTACTTACTTAATACATTGGAATGTCTACTTTCTAAAAAGGGGTCATTTGGGGGGTATTTGTACTTTTCTGACTTATTAGTACCTCAAGAAATGAGATTCACCTGATGTACTGAAGGCCTGATCAGATGTTTTCAATTTTCAGTGATTGGCACCATAGTTTGTAGACTCTATAACTTTCACAAAGACCAAATAATATACACTAATTTGGGTTATTTTTACCAAAAGATATATAGCAGTATAAATTTTGGCAAAAATTTATGAAGAAAAATTACTAATTTGCTAAATTTTATGACAAAAACAAAGAAAAAGGCAATTTTTCACAACATTTACGGTCTTTTTTTATTTATAGCACAAAAAATAAAAAACACATTAGTGATTAAATACCACCAAAAGAAAGCTCTATTTGTGTGAAAAAAAGGACACAAATTTAATTTGGGTACAGTGTTGCATGACTGAGTAATGGTCATTCAAAGTGTGAGAGCACCGAAATCTGAAAATTGGTCTGGGCAGGAAGGGGGTTTAAGTGCCCTGTATTGAGGTGGTTAATGAGGGAAAAAATGAACTTAAATGGCTGCAATATAACAAAGACTGAAAAATTTAAGGGGGTCTGAATACTTTCCGTCCCCACTGTATATATACTAGAGTATATATATATATATATATATATATATATATATATATATATATATATATATATATATATATATATATATATATATATATATATATATATATGCCTTTGGCCAATTATGGCTCTCTCAGCAGAGTGCGCTATGATTGGCCAAAGCATGCAGTTCACGTGCATGCTTTGGCCAATAATCATACAGCAATGCACTGCAATCTCGCAGTGCAATATGGGGCGTTCCGTTTCCCACGAACGCCCCATAATGTTCGCTGTTCTGCGAATGGGCGAACACCCGATGTTTAAGTTGAACTTATGTTCGACCCGAACATCAAGCTCATCCTTAATTCTGAGCGTGGTTCCAGGCTCAAAAAAGCCAAATCCCTTGAAATAGAAACCCTCCTTTGAAATAATTGTACTTTATAGGCAATCCATAAAAACACACAAATCATCTGTTTTACAAACACTTCCATCTAAATAAAATTAACTTAGCAGACTACTTGATCAATTGTACCTACATCATAAAGAGCTAACCCGATGACATATACATGAGTTCGGTACCAAATGTAGCATGCTACTAGCTTGATCGAGTAAAATCCAACAGATTAAAGTGATATTAAAGTTTTGTTTTTTTCTTTGTGTTTTAAAATAACAAACATGTTATACTTACCTGCGCTGTGCAGTGCTTTTGCACAGATCAGCCCAGATCTTCCCCTTCTTGGGTCCCTTGCCAGTGCTCCAGGCCCCTCCCTCCTGCAGCTTTCTATCGGGACTCCAGCCAAGCCACTGCTGATTTCCCATTCGGACACGGAGCCGTGGTTCGGCCCCCGGCCCCTCTCCTTCCTCATTGATTGGCAGCACTGGGAGCCAATGGCACTGTTGTCTTAGCCAATAAGGAGGGAGAGTCCTGGACAGCTGAGGCTCCCGTGCAACATCACTGGATCAAGATGGGGCTCAAGTAATTATTAGGGTGGCTGAGGGGGGCTGCTGCACCCAGAAGTTTTTTTTTTTTCTTACTGCAAAGAATGGATTAAGATAAAAAACCTTCGGCCTTTAGAACCACTGTAAGACATATGACACTAACATATTATGCCCAACTCAGGGCCTCGTGCACACTTCAGAAGCTATAGCTAAAGCCTTTCAACTATACTATTCATCATTGTATAATATCCCAGATTCGCTGACAAGCATGCACGAAGGATCGCACACAAGTCTATTAATGCATTATATACAAACCAATGTTCTCTCGACTCTCCCACCTGCTGCTATCAAAGAACTTTCAGCGCCATTTACGACTGAAAAAATTATATTAGCAATTAAGTCCTCTCCGGCCGGGAAAAGTCCTGGCCTTAATGGCTTTACCCTCCATTTTTACTCTCAATTTCTAGATTCTTTGTGTCCATTTATGAGAGAAGCCTTTAAAGTAATTGTAAAGTCTCATTTTCTTTTTTTCAGTTAAAAATAACAAACATGTTATACTTACCTGCCCTGTGCAGTAGATTTGCACAGATCAGCCCAGATCTTCCTCTTCTTGGGTCCCTCTTCGATGCTCCTAGCCCCTCCCTCCTGTTGAGTGCCCCCACAGCAAGCAGCTTGCTATGAGGGTACCCGAGCCAAGCCAAAGCTCTCTGTGTCCATTCAGACATGGAGCTGTGGCCTGGCCCCACCCCATTTCTTTCCTCATTGGCTGGGTGACTTTGATTGACAGCAGTGGGAGCCAATGGCACCACACTGCTGTCTCAGCCAATGAGGAGGGGAGTCCCGGGCAGCCGAGACAATCCTACAACATCGCTGGATCTCAATGGTGCCAAGGTAAGTATTAGGGGGGCTGAGGGGGCTTCTGAACACAGAAGGCTTTTTATCTTAATGTATAAATGAAGATAGATAAGATAAAAAACCTTCTGCCTTTACAATCACTTTAATTCCATCTCACAAATTAGCCCTTTCCCGAGAATCTCACAAGAGGCCTTCATAACTGTCATACTAAAACCTAATAAAGAACCAAAGTCATGTAGTAGTTACAGATTGATCTCTCTTATTAATGCAGATTTAAAGTTATATGCAAAGTGATAGCCCATAGACTCCTCTCTGGTCCATCTGAATCAGGTAAGTTTTGCCCCCAGCAGGAAAGCAAAGGACAACACTATCAAAGCTCGTACCCTTATTGACCATGCAAAGAAAAAACATCTCCCCTTTGCCTTGTAGCAGTAGACGCAGAGAAGGTGTTTGACCGCGTTTCCTGGGACTTTATTCTTGCTTCTCTCACACAAATTGGTGTACCCCCTAATCCATTATATAAACAAAATGATAATAGGAAACCTACAGTGGGGACGGAAAGTATTCAGACCTCCTTAAATTTTTCACTCTTTGTTATATTGCAGCCATTTGCTAAAACCATTTAATTTAATTTTTTTCCTCATTAACCACTAAGCCACCGCCCACCGTCATATGACGGCTGGACGGGACTTCTGTTGTTCTGGGCGGGCGTCATATGACGTCCTCGCCCTCCCGAGCCACTAGGGGGCGTGCGCGCGCCGCCGGCGGCGCGCACGCGTGCCCGCTGCGTCGTTCGGGACCCGGTGCGCGTGCCCGGCGGCCGCGATGTCCGCCGGGCACCCGCGATTGCCGGGTAACAGAGCAGGAGCGTGGATCTGTGCATGTAAACACAGATCCACGTCCTGTCAGAGAGGAGAGGAGACCGATGGTGTGTCCCTTGTACATAGGGACACCGATCGGTCACCTCCCCCAGTCAGTCCCCTCCCCCCACAGTTAGAATCACCTCCTTAGGTCATACATTAACCCCTCGATCGCCCCCTAGTGTTAACCCCTTCCCTGCCAGTCACATTTACACAGTAATCAATGCATTTTTATAGCATTGATCGCTGTATAAATGTGAATGGTCCCAAAAATGTGTCAAAAGTGTCCGATGTGTCCGCCGCAATATCGCAGTCACAATAAAAATCGCAGATCACTGCCATTACTAGTAAAAAATAAATAAATAATAAAAATGCTATAAATCTATCCCCTATTTTGTAGACGCTATAACTTTTGCGCAAACCAATTAATATACGCTTATCGCAATTTTTTTTACCAAAAATATGTAGAAGAATACATATCTGCCTAAACTGAGTAAAAAATTTGTTAAAAAAAAATAAAAAATTGGATATTTATTATAGCAAAAAGTAAAAAAAATTGTGTTTTTTCAAAATTGTCCCTCTTCTTTTGTTTATAGCGCAAAAAGTAAAAACCGCAGAGGTGATCAAATACCACCAAAAGAAAGCTCTATTTGTGGGGAAAAAATGATAAAAATTTCATTAGGGTGCAGTGTAACATGACCGCGCAATTGTCATTCAAAATGCGGCAGCGCTGAAAACTGAAAAATGGCTTGGGCAGGAAGGGGGTGAAAGTGCCCAGTATTGAGGTGGTTAATGTACACACAACACCCCATATTGACAGAAAAACACAGAATTGTTGACATATTTGCAGATTTATTAAAAAAGAAAAACTGAAATATCACATGGTCCTAAGTATTCAGACCCTTTGCTCAGTATTTATTAGAAGCACCCTTTTGATCTAATACAGCCATGAGTCTTTTTGGGAAAGATGCAAAAAGTTTTTCACACCTGGATTTGTGGATCCCCTGCCATTTCTCCTTGCAGATCCTCTCCAGTTCTGTCGGGTTGGATGGTAAACGTTGGTGGACAGCCATTTTTAGGTCTCTTCAGAGATGCTCAATTGGGTTTAAGTCAGGGCTCTGGCTGGGCCATTCAAGAACAGTCACGGAGTTGTTGTGAAGCCACTCCTTCATTATTTTAGCTGTGTGTTTAGGGTCATTGTCTTGTTGGAAGGTAAACCTTCGGCCCAGTCTGAGGTCCTGAGCACTCTGGAAAAGGTTTTTGTCCAGGATATCCCTGTACTTGGCCGCATTCATCTTTCCCTCGATTGCAACCAGTCGTCCTGTCCCTGCAGCTGAAAAACACCCCCACAGCATGATGCTGCCACCACCATGCTTCACTGTTGGGACTGTATTGGACAGGTGATGATCAGTGCCTGGATTTCTCTACACATACCGCTTAGAATTAAGGCCAAAAAGTTCTATATTGGTCTCATCAGACCAGCAAATCTTATTTCTCACCATCTTGGAGTCCTTCAGGTGTTTTTAAGCAAACTCCATGCGGGCTTTCATGTGTCTTGCACTGAGGAGAGGCTTCCGTCGGGCCACTCTGCCATAAAGACCTGACTGTTGGAGGGCTGCAGTGATGGTTGACGTTCTACAACTTTCTCCCATCTCCTGACTGCATCTCTGGAGCTCAGCCACAGTGATCTTTGGGTTCTTCTTTACCTCTCTCACCAAGGCTCTTCTCCCCCGATAGCTCAGTTTGGCCAGATGGCCAGCTCTAGGAAGGGTTCTGGTCGTCCCAAACGTCTTCCATTTAAGGATTATGGAGGCCACTGTGCTCTTAGAAACCTTAAGTGCAGCAGAATTTTTTTGTAACCTTGGCCAGATCTGTGCCTTGCCACAATTCTGTCTCTGAGCTCTTCAGGCAGTTCATTTGACCTCATGATTCTCGTTTGCTCTGACATGCACTGTAAGCTGTAAGGTCTTATATAGACAGGTGTGTGGCTTTCCTAATCAAGTCCAATCAGTATAATCAAACACAGCTGGACTCAAATGAAGGTGTAGAACCATCTCAAGGATGATCAGAAGAAATGGACAACACCTGAGTTAAATATATGAGTGTCACAGCAAAGGGTCTTAATACTTAGGACCATGTAATATTTCAGTTTTTCTTTTTTAATAAACCTGCGAAAATGTCAACAATTCTGTGTTTTTCTGTCAATATGGGGTGCTGTGTGTACATTAATGAGGAAAAATGAACTTAAATGATTTTAGCAAATGGCTGCAATATAACAGAGTGAAAAATTTAAGGGGGTCTGAATACTTTCCATCCCCACTGCATATTATCAAAAATGCAGATTTATTCAGCAATATGAAGCTGCTTAGTTAAAATTATATACTTTATTACTCCAAAAAATGTAAATCCATAGCATAAAACAAAATACAACACGCTCAATACATATACACATCTGATACCAACAATAATCCAACCCAGAATGAATATGCAGTACATATGAATGCTTCACTGGTAAAGGTAGTATTCATAATCAGTGTCCATTATTATTCCAGAATTATTCCATTCTGAAAAGTCAACACATTTCGCAAGGATTTCTCACTTCCTCAGGACTGATTGGGTGGGTGTTTCTGGTCAGGATGTAATTGTTAGGATGGTAAAAATCTTGGGGGTGGACACCCAAATGTCCCACCCAAATGAGGGGGGTCAAAAAACCATCCCCAGCCTGGACCTGGAAAAACAGATCAGCAAATTCTGTACCAAAGATTGTTGGATGCACTGCCATAAAAAGGTGATAAATTAGTTCTCAGAACCCCTATTGCAAAAAGGTAGTCACATTGATGGATCTCTTCACAAACCCATGTTGCATGTATATTACTTGCGGTGGAGTTCAAATGGAGTAAAATGCCTTCAGGAGTAAACTGATCAGGCCTCAAACTCCAAAAACATCCAATACCACCCTCACACTGAACACAATGATCACATTCCTCCAAACTTCAGGTAGAAGTAGTGAATACCCCGGTGTCAGCTCACCATCTTGAGTAAAACCCGTGTCACTCGCCTGCTGTCATGGCCGGACAGGTCGTACTCCTGAAGACACAAATGATTGGGGACCATTCTACCTGGCTGTGATTCATGCTCCAACCCTTTCTCTCTCTCTCTCTCTCTCTCTCTCTCTCTCTCTCTCTCAATTTGAATCCCCCTCCCGTGGTATATACATGCAATGCAGGGTTGTGAAGAGATCCATCTATGAGATTACCCTTTTTGCAATAGGGGTTCTGAGGACTCAATTCTCACCTTTTAATGGAAGTGCATCCAACGATTTTCAGTACAACATTTGCTGATCTGTCTGTTCGGACACAGGCTGGGGGTGGTTTTTTGAACTTCCCCCCTTTTGGGTAGGACTTGTACCATCCTAACTGTTACATATATCCTGACCAGCAACACTCACCCAACCAGTCCTGAGGAAGCAGGAAATCCTCACGGAATGCGTTCATTTTCCAGAATGGAATAATTCTATGGACACTGTTTACTACTACCTTTACCAGTGAAACATTCATATGTACTGCATTACCATTCTGGGTTGTGTTATTGTTTGTATCAGATGAAATATGTATTGAGGGTGCTGTGTTTTGTTTTATGGTAGGGATTTAAATTTTTGGGAGTAATAAAGTATATAATTTTAACTAATCAGCCTCATGTTGTGTTGATAAAATCCACTTTTTTCATAATATAGGTTTCCTAATTATCCTTTTGTTTAATTAAAATTCTGGCTCGTTATGACTGAAGTCAATGGTATTCTATCTAATCCCATTTACATCCATATTGGTACACTTCAAGGTTGCCCTCTTTCGCCCTATCTATACATTCTGGAAATGGAATACCTTGTAAATGCTATTTGATCTAACCCCTCTATCATAGGTCTTGTTATAGGCCAAGAAAAATAAAAATTAAGTTTCTATGTTGTCGATTTATTATTGTATATTTCTAACTCCACTACGGCTTTCCAGGCCCTAATGCAGGAGCTTAAAACCTTTGGTCAATGTAATAATTTTAAAGCAAACATGCATAAGACAGAAGCACTAAATTGTTTCCATGCTGCAAGATTGTTTCCCATTTACCTATTATTTTACTATTAAATATCCAAGTATTCAAATTCCACCCAATTTAGAATCTCCCTATGATCTAAATTATAAAACATTTTTGTCATTAGTAAATAGTAAGTTGAAAGATTGGCAGGTTCTTAATCACTCGAGGGTCGGAAGGATGGCATTTCTGATAATGGACATTTTGCCTCCTATTCTTTATAGCTTTCAAACTGTACCAATAAACCCTCCACGTTCCTTTTTCAGTTTTTTTTTTTTTTTACTTCAATAGTTTTTATTGGTTTTTAAACATATCACGTTATCGATACAATAGCATTGAATTTGTGTGAACAAAGTTATAAGAGCAGAAGAGCATATCAAACAGAAAGATATAGTGACATTTGTGACAAATTGTGCCTGTATACTCTTTAGGGAACTTATGTTAATTTACTATTGTATCTTAATACAGTTCCAAAAATTCCTCTAACAACGCAAGGTATGAAAAGTGTGTAATTTGGGATAATTAGAGCATTGAAAGTGTAATTTTAAACACACCTTATTGGAATTATTGTGCAAATAGATATAAACTGAACATATTAAAACAAACATAACATTCCACTCATCACAATCAGCCTAGATCAAAAAGGTTGTTTTCCCATTAGATATGTAGGTGTTATCAATTTCAGGTGTGTCTCTTATACCAGACCATCTATGTTTTCCATTGCAGGTCTGCCACATGAAGTCGGTTTTGCGTAAAGGCAAACATCATTTCATATGCGGCATGAGTGTGGGTAGTCATTATTACTTCTTGTATAGTAGGAGCCATCTGGTCTTTCCAATGACGAGTCAGTACCAATCTGGCACTTAGCATCATATGGGTGGCTATTGTTCTAGACTCTACTGGGATTGTCTCAATGTTTAGGGATAGAAGAGCCAGATCGGGAGATAAATTAACATGAATTTTTAAGATTTGTTTGAGCAGATGATACACTGCTTTCCAGTATTGGGTTATCTCTGGGCATGACCATAAAATATGGTACAGAGTTCCTACTTGCCCACAATTCCTCCAGCATAAGGCAGAGGAGTGTGCAGCAAATTTTGCAATCCTATATGGGGTCAAGTACCATCTTAACGATATTTTTTGATTTAATTCCCAAAAGTTTACACTTCTTGTAGCCGCATAAGTCATTCTGAGAGCCTTTTGCCATTGTTCTGGTGTGTAAGAGAACCCCCATCTCCCTTTCCCAGGCCACCATAGCAGACGTTTTAGTATACACTGGGTACGCACGTAGTGATGCTATCACGTGACCAGGGAGGAGGACGAGCTCCGCTTTGTGATTTTATACCGGCCGGCGTCTTTTATACTATTCATGCGAATTCAACCTTCTGTTTGTAAGTGCATTACTTTATCTATTAAAACGTACTTTGAATGTATTACACTATGGTCAGTTTATCTCCTTTTTGGGTCATGTACTGAGGACATGGATTTCCTGGCTACAGAGGGCGAACTATTCATTTCCTGTCACCTATCAATTGACTCCTAGTGTGATATAGAGCCTAGTGACCATTGTGAGTCGGTAAGCACACTTTACAGCCACGGTGGTGGGATATCACCCTTTGTTTTTGTGTGCACACCAGGGTGTTGGTACGATTGTATGTCCACATACGTGAATAACCATACTACACTATGGCCAGCCTTTTTGTTATCTTTTTCCTCCGGTATTAAACTGAGGGAATTACAACCTGAACCTGGATGGAGCGGATCGGTTTCCATCTCAAAGGCCCGGGCTGGGTTTAAGCCATCCGTCCAATTTGTTTGGTGTTCTGGTAAGGGCAACTTACTCTTATGATGTTTGGACTGTGAATCAATTTCGTGTATGTTGAAGCATTGGGGTGATCCGGAGTTTTTCGTCATAGGAGACACTTGGACTTTAATATTTGACATTCAATTTTCCATCCAAATAACATTTTAAATAATGTAATGAGCATTTAGCGCAGTTTATTATTTTTATATTGTTTTAGTATACACATCTTTGTTATTGAGCATCTTATAGAACAGAGATATAGATTTAATTTTAGTGTTTGTAGTAGACCAAAATTGATTTATGTTCCATGGTAGGGTTATTACAGTCTTTGGGAATGAACAAAGGAAGTGGGTGATTTGTAGGTACATATAATAGTCATGGGAGGTAAGGTCAAATTCTATTTAAAGGGATCGGAAGGTTTTTGGGGAAGGCCCCACCGTTATGTCTTCGAGGTCTTTGATTCCTTTTGTAACCCATTTCCCTATGTTCAGGTCAGGTATAGCAGCAGTCAGACTTTGTATGGGTATAGATACTGTTGAGTTCTTGGTATGTTGGAAAGGGAAGGATATAAGTGTGTCCCAGGCTTTCAGGGATGCAACAACTGTAGGAGATAGTTTTGCATTTTGTGGGGAGCAATGGCGATTTGTGAGAAGTAAATGGTGCAGATTATACTTGTAGGTTTGGGAACTTTCTAATTCTGTCCATCTATTATTTTTGGATGTAGGGAACCATGCCTTGAGTTGTGTTAGTATGGTGGCTACATAATAATCTTTCAGGTGGACCATTCCTATTCCACCTACACTTCTGGTCGTGACTAGCCGTGAGAAGGCACACCTTGCTCTCTTACCTTGCCATATATATCTATTAAGTATTGACTGGGCAGTAGTGAAAGAGGATTCAGGAACAGGTATTGGGAGTGTTCTAAATAGATAAATTAGTTTGGGGAAGGATAGTCATTTTAAAGGCCGCTAACCTACCAGTCCAGGAGAGTTCTACTTTAGCTAAAGCTTGGAGTTTCGACTTCAATTTGTCTATAAATGGGGCATAATTAGCCCTGTATAGATCTTCTGTTTTGGGCATCAGAGTGGTGCCTAGGTATTTTATCCCTACACTTTCCCATGTATACGGATATGCTTTGGCTAGTTTTTGTTGTGTTGCCTGAGGGACATTTAGACCAAGTATATATGATTTGGATTCATTCACTTTATAATAGAACATATGACTGAACATTTGTAATGTATGGTGTACCGAAGCCAAGGAATTCTCCACATCTGTGAGCATTAAAATAACATCATTAGCGAATGAGGGAGTGGTTACGAATGTGACACGCCAGAGGCTCCATTAGCAAATTAAATATTGATGGAGAAAGGGGACAGCCCTGACGCGTCCCGTTCGTAATGTTAAACGGGGTTGAGAGGACTCCAGATGTGATTACCTGGGCAGTGGGGTTGGTATAAAGGGCCATTATAGCATAAAAATAGGGCCTGTGAAGCCAAAAGCAGCAAGCACCCTAGCCAGATATCCCCGGTGTATGCAATCAAACACCTTCTCCGCATCCAAAGTCAGGAGTAGAGAAGGCGTTCCCGTCATGTTTGCGTTGTGGATAATATTTATTAGTCGCCTAGTGGCGTCTGAAGTTTGGCGCCCCTTAGTGAATCCAGATTGATCAGGATGAATAAGGCTAGGGAGTATATTTGTTAACCTATGTGCTATAAGTTTTGCATATAATTTCAGGTCATTATTGAGTAGTGAAATTGGCCGGAAATTCTGTAGGGCGGATGGGTCCTTCCCCAGCTTTGGTATAGTTATTATCAGTACCTTTAGCATTTATGAGGGGAAGAAGGAAGAGGCAGCAGCATCATTGAATACGCGGAGTAGATGGGGTGCTAAGATCTGTTTGAATGTGTTATAATATTCCCCAATAAATCCATCCGGGCCCGGGGACTTATTGGGTGGTAGTGAGGCTATAGCCGTGCAAATTTCCAAGACAGTAAAGGGCTGATTTATGTGCTGTTCTGACTTTAGCTGAGGAAGGGATAATTTGGCCAAGAAATTGGTTATCTGTTCGGGAACCGGTTGATGAGTGAGGGGGTCAGTCTTCAGATTATAAAGGGATCTATAGTAGTCACTGAAAGCATCCGCAATGTCTTTTGGATGGTGGTGTTTATGTTTAGTGGTGGGGTGGATTATATATGGAATTCTGGCTTTATATCTACAACCCAGCAGGCGTTGGGCGAGAAGCTTCCCCGCATTGTTGCCGTTGGCATAATATGACATTTTTAGTCTGCGGGTTGACTTCTTGAAGTCCGCCAGGAGACACAGTCTGAGGTCATTTCTAGCCTGTAATAATTTGTGGGATAGGGAGGGTGAGGGTTTCTGTTTATTTTGGGTTTTGAGATCATGGATGCTGTCAGTGAGTTCCTTTACCCGTCTCTGCCTCTGCCTCCTTATCCCTGCAACAAGTTTGATAAAAATCCCCCTCATGAACGCTTTGTGGGCATTCCAAATTATAATATGATCAGGTACAGAGTCCATATTGTCAGCAAAAAAACTCTTTCAGGTGGGTTTCTAGAACACTCCTGGTATTTTCCCTCTGCAGGATAGCTGGTTTTGCTCTCCAGATCGGGTTAACCCCGGATGAAAGAGAGTCAGCTAAGGTCAGAGACATTGATGCATGGTCCGACCAGGTTATATTGTTGATTGACGTTTTAATAGTCCGGGTCAGGAGACCTTGGTCGACTAAAAAGAGGTCAATGCAGAAGTAAGAATGGTGGGGTGCCGAGAAGAAGGTAAAATTTCTTTCTCCTGCGTGGCAACAACGCCATGCATCAAACAAACTGTGCTGATGAAGCAGATTCTGTATAGAGGGGCCTATGCGTGTGGAAGTAGAGGTCGTGTCGATAGCTTTATCTGGAGCAAGGTTGAAATCTCCACAGACAACTAGGGACCCACTCCTGAGTAAGTCAATCTTCTTTAACATTTTGTTAAGAAATTTAATTTGATGGGTGTTGGGGGTGTAAATATTTGCAATGGTGTAAGTAATAGAGTTGATATTGCATATAAGGATGAGATATCTGCCCCCGGGGTCTTAAATTTCTTCATGTAGTTGGAATGAGACCGTATCTCTAATTGCCGTGAGGACACCTCTTTGTTTTGACTCGGCGTTTGCGGTAAAGATGTAAGGGTAACTTTTGTGTGAGCATTTTGGTGGAGCACTGGCACAGAAGTGTGTTTCCTGCGCACACAGGATGGCGCTTTTATTTTGTAAGGCTTCAGCCCATAGTGATTTCCGTTTTGCTGGGTGGTTAAGGACCTTTGAATTAATGGATAGGAATGTCACCCCCATGCGAACTGTACAAGAATGCTTTGATGCAGTCTCATTGGGTGGTTGGCTAGTTCATCATGATAGTAAAAAAGAAGTGTAGGAATCGGGTTAAGGCAGTGTTTCTCAGCTCCAGTCCTCAAGGCGCCCCAACCAGCCATGTTTTCAGGCTTTCCATTATTTTGTACAGGTGATTTCATCCGTTTCACTGCCTTAGTAATTACCACAGCTGTTTCATCTGAGGGAAATCCTGAAAACATGACCTAATGGGGCGCCTTGAGGACTGGAGTTGAGAAACACTGGCTTAAGGTACTCACGTAGTATAGAGGCACCGTTGGTGGACAGGTGGGTGAGATGGTCATACTTAGGTAACAGTTCCGAAGACCCCGTTGCATCATTTCCAGTAGAAAAGTTGTTCAAGTGGAAAACCTTGGATGTGATACTTATGGGAGTAGACATTTGTGAGTTGCAGTCGACTTCGATGAATAGAATCAAGATGAGAAAAAAAACAACAAAACAACACCAACAAAAAGAAAATATGTAAAACACAACTTTAGGTCAGATTCTCAACTAGAAGGGATCATTCTGAGGTTCAGGAATTGACCGTGTGAATCAGTATGGTTAACTGTCTATTCGAATGCAGCTGCTGCTCAAGTGTGAGTTGAGGGTTAAGTTTGTGGCAATGAGGATTGCTCCTCATTTCCCCGGGACTTGTATTTCCCTGGACATACCTATTCAGTTCATGTATGTGACTTTGAGTTTTTGCGGTGACCATTCTTCATTCTGATTCCACCTGAGTGGCTTTCTTGGGATGAGTGGAGTTATTATATCCTCGTCGGGAACAATGTGCCATTCCTTCAATAAGGATAGACCTTTATCTAGTAAAGACACAATATGCGTGTTTCCATCTTTGGTAATAGTGATGTTAATAGGGTATCCCCAGCGATAGGTTAGCTGGTGGTTTCTGAGTGCTTTGATGATGGTGGCTAAGCTTCTCCTCTTTTTCAAAGTATACTGTGACAAGTCTGCAAAAAATTGTAGGTGCTGATACTAGGCTGGAATGCGGTCTTTGGTAGGCATAGCCGCCATGAGCTGCTCTTTGACATGATAGAAGTGCAGTCTCAATATCACATCTCTCGGTATGTGATCAGGGAGGTAGGAAGGTTTAGGGAGGCGGTGGATTCTGTCTATAGTGACATCCATCATGGAGAGGTCAGGAAGGAGGTCTGTAAACAGGGTAGTGACGTAGGCTCTCAGATCTCCCTGCTGAACAGACTCCAGGATACCTCGGATTTTCATATTATTCCTCCTACTTCTGTCCTCCATGTCTGCCATTTTTGCCTTTATGCCCTCCATCTCACCTTCATTTTCCTCTTGTGCATCTACTAGGGCATTTATCATGGTTGCAAATTCCCCCATTTTACACTCTATATGCTCTACCCTTGATTCCACCTCCTTAATATCAGTATGAAACTTCTGCATACAAGACATCATATAAGCCTGTATGGTGGTGAGGAGTGAGAGCAGCATGTCCTTCAACACTGTGTCCATGACAGGCTGATTAGTGGTGGGGAACTTTTCTATTCTGTCTGGGAGTTCTCTAGTATCTTCCCAAGAATCTGCCTCCGGCCCTGGCACTGGGCTGCATCCAGGGCCATCCATTCTATATTTCATAAAAAACAAATAAACCGCGCTAAATATGAGTCCAATTAACATTAGTGAGAAAATTCAAATAAGTCCAAATGGTGTAGTAGATCCTTCTAAGTGATAACAAAGGACAACTGTATGATGATCTGCTTACCAGAACGTAAGCGGAGTCAAACAGGTGGCTTTAAACCCAGCCTGGGCCTTTCAATGTACTCCAAGAAGGGTAGAATCCGACAGGCTCATGCAGCGGACCGGATCCACATAAGTGTAGCAAAAAAATAAACAAAAACCATAGCGTGATACTGACAAAAATTGTTACACTAAAGAGAGTGCTCACACAAAATCATTAAAAGATCATAAAAAGCACCCTGAATGTATGGCAAATCCAGGGGCGTGAAGGCAAAAAGAAGAAGTGACATGCAGCATGCAAAAGGTGATGTCCTTGAATCAGGGACTTCAATTATATCTGGTTACCAGAAATAGACTTAAACAGGCGAACACAGATCCAAGTAGGAAGAACACCCGGTGCACAGACACAAGAGGCTGCTTACCAGATGGTAAACCAGTGAAGGTATAATCAGCGGTAGGCTTATGGCCTTTGTATAGCCCAGAGTGTAATCCTGATCAGAACTATAGGGGTTCCTGCTCACCAAAAGATCGACTAGAAGAGGCCAAAAACGAAATTGTGGCGGCGTCACCGCGATCCCGTCTCAGCAGGCTCTTCACAAGCTCCGATCGTAGGTATTCTCCGATGCCATGGATGGGAAGAGATTACATCTAGGCAGCTGGGATAATCTTGAAATGCAGATTATCCCAGCTGCCTAGATGTAATCTCTTCCCATCCATGGCATCAGAGAATACCTACGATCGGAGCTTGTGAAGAGCCTGCTGAGACGGGATCGCGGTGACGCCGCCACAATTTCGTTTTTGGCCTCTTCTAGTCGATCTTTTGGTGAGCAGGAACCCCTATAGTTCTGATCAGGATTACACTCTGGGCTATACAAAGGCCATAAGCCTACCGCTGATTATACCTTCACTGGTTTACCATCTGGTAAGCAGCCTCTTGTGTCTGTGCACCGGGTGTTCTTCCTACTTGGATCTGTGTTCGCCTGTTTAAGTCTATTTCTGGTAACCAGATATAATTGAAGTCCCTGATTCAAGGACATCACCTTTTGCATGCTGCATGTCACTTCTTCTTTTTGCCTTCACGCCCCTGGATTTGCCATACATTCAGGGTGCTTTTTATGATCTTTTAATGATTTTGTGTGAGCACTCTCTTTAGTGTAACAATTTTTGTCAGTATCACGCTATGGTTTTTGTTTATTTTTTTGCTACACTTATGTGGATCCGGTCCGCTGCATGAGCCTGTCGGATTCTACCCTTCTTGGAGTACATCAAAAGGCCCAGGCTGGGTTTAAAGCCACCTGTTTGACTCCGCTTACGTTCTGGTAAGCAGATCATCATACAGTTGTCCTTTGTTATCACTTAGAAGGATCTACTACACCATTTGGACTTATTTGAATTTTCTCACTAATGTTAATTGGACTCATATTTAGCGCGGTTTATTTGTTTTTTATTTTCTGTTGGTGGGCCCCACTTCTAACCGCAGCTTTTTGAACTTTATTCAATTTATATTTATCTTATTTAAGGTGTCAATTTATCTTTATTCACAAGCATATATATATTTTCTTCATTGTCATTTTCCAAGCGCAATTTTTTGTTTTCTACATTCTATATTTCACCTTGGCAGGGCTGGCGGATTGTGTCGTGTTGGGGTAGGATTGGGTGCTCCCTGGGGATCCACTATTGTTGCTGTGAGAGGTGGATGGGGGCTGAGTGGATCCTGCGCTATGAGCTGGGGTTGATGCAGAGCCGGCACTATCTTGCCTACCTCCGTCCTGCCGATACTTGTAGAATTCAGTCAGTTTTTGTGCTTTTCTGCACTCCTTACGCTTCCTCGACATTGTCATCCTGTCCCGGAGGGTGTCTGTCGCCAATATAGGGTGCAAGGGTGTCTTGGGGATGCCGATGTGTGCCGCTAAATGTCCCATTCTTGAGGAGCTCCTCTCTCAAGCAGCCATCTCCGTCAGCGGTTAGCCACGCCCCCTTTTTCAATTTTTATAAATCTTTATTTGTGTGCTATATTTGGGCTGACTCTCATGCTAGAATTGGTTGACACCCTAACCAGGCCAAAACATTTTGGAGGAGTGATCCTGCCCCGTATGGATCACTATCATAAAGCAGTTCACATAGCTTGGGTTCTAAATTGGTTCCATAACCCTTTGAGGTAATTATGGGTACAAATTGAGTAATCACTATCTCCTTACCCCCTTGCATCTTCACCATGGATTCTGCCCTCTCTATGTTCTCAAGTTAATTTTATACCTTTTTGTGTCTTAACGACTCTTAAAATTTGTGACAGTCGACTTAATATTCCCTTATAATATCCTTACATAAGTCCATTAACGCCACTCATTGGTAATTCGGAAATCCCAGCCATTAAAGACTCCTTCTTTTGTTACCTTAAAAATTAATTTCCTAATGACTGATGTTACTGACTCAACTGGCCTGAAATCCTTGACACCCTTTTACCCTGTCACTTAAGTAGGTGGTTATTGTATTTCCAACTTTGTAACTTCTATAATTCACTAAAAGCAAAAGGCATCCTTCATTGTCCTCTTACTGTCTTTGAATCTTTATGCACACAGCTTGATCACCCTGCGCATATTGTTTCCTTTCCTTATATTTTCCTTATTATTTTTCTGACAAACCTTCTTATTTTGTGGAAGGGGAAAGGGAGCTAGGAATTAGTTAGCAGGATAAGAAGTTCATAAATTTTGTGTATTTTCTGTAACGTACAGGAACTAAACTATAAAGTTATTACGAGATGGTACCACTGTCCTTGGACACTACATAAAATATTTCCAAATACATTAGTCCAATGTTGGCAATGATTATCCCATGTAGGCTTCATGCAACATATATGGTGGAGTTTCCCTAATGCACCAATTCTGGGATAATGTTTTTAAAATATATAATGCATTTGCCTCAGATACAGTGCCCCAACCCCCCCAAATAGCATTATTATCTATATGCCCGTATTCTGTCTCGAAGGTTAAGAAGAAGATTTTTCGTTTCTTTTTAGTGGCGGCCAGGGCGGTATTGGAAATCCCAGTGCATATCCTCAATAACAGAATGGATAATCAGATTAAACAACCTTATGAGAATGGCAGAACTATCAGTGCAGTTACATGACCGATTTGACATGACCAATTGCCATTTCCAGGTCAAATGGCCCCTCTGGATATCCTTTATGAAAAACCCTAATTTTCCAACCCTACTATCTTAGAATACCTCTATCTGACCTCAAAAACCCTCAAAATTTCCATTGTTTTATATAGTATTGGACACCTTTCCGACAGGCCCATCTCCCTTTTCCTTCCTTTTTTGAGTCCTGGGTTTTTTCCCCTTTTTTTTCTTTTTTTCTCTACATCTAACCATGTTTTTTGGTATTTAACTTTTTAATTCATATTTGCTATTTTGTTTTAATATTTTCTATGGCAATGTACTGAGAGTCATACATTTGTCACTAAATATACTTAATGCACCTGCAGCCTCTATGTATTGTACACTTAAGGTCTGTTTTTTCTTTTCTCTTTTTATGTAACTCTTTATTACAAAATTCTTAATAAAATATATTTAAAAAAAAAAAAACCTTAGCTCTTTTTGGATTGAAGCAACTGTAGAACTGTAGTCAGCTTAAATAGTAAAGTTGTTTACTCTTTTTTTAGTTAAACATATATAAATGTAATGTATTATTTTTATCAGTAACCTCTGCAGTGGGTGTTTGGTATTTCTCTCTGATCCACTTATTATAAGTGATCTTCTTAGTTACAGATCCTTTTCTGATGCACTAAAGGGACCTCTCTGGCCAGGCTCATGGTAGGCAGGCTAGACCCTCAAGCACATATTAGGCCATCTCTATCACCAACACCCAGTAGTCCATTGGAATGAAGGCTTTAGTTATATCATTGCTGTCCTTGCCCATGTTTGCTTGACCAGGGCAGAGACTCCCTTATGAGGAAAACAAAGATATATATATATAAAAAAAGAATAATATTTGAAAAATAATGATGTTAATGTGACACGTGCCCAGATCATGAATTAGAGGAGGGGGACTGTTTTCACAAGCTAGCATGGAAGCAGTTCACGCAAAGCTGGCATACAGATACTACGTGAGGGGGGGAGGTGTTTGGGGACCTTTTTTCTACCAGCAAAAAAACCTAGCACCAGAGGAGGCTTGTTAATGGAGAAGGTAGGTGGGTGTTAGCAAGTGCTGCTTTGATTTTCAAAGCTTCACTTAATGCTCTTCCTCTATTTTCCCTGGAGCAAGATCCACAGGAAAAGGCCAACAATGACTAACATAAAATTGAAATGAGTCTATAAATATGTTACTGTGGGGACATCCAGACCAGTAATTGGAGGAAAAGAATTGTTTTCAATTCTTTACCATGTATGACTCAGGGCGCATTTAAAGAGGAATAAGTTAAAGAGGGAGGGGGAGAGGTGTACTGAGAGGAGGATGTTGAGTTCCAGAATTTGGGGGTGTCAGAGATGAGGCAGTTGGCAGGCAGCTGATGTTGGCACTGCATTTTTGCCAGTCAAACCTTGGCCAGATATGACTGCCTAAAGTTGCCACAGAACCTTCTTTTCTGACAAAGGGCCTCCTGGAAGCAAGGGTACTTCATAATGAACCACTGCACCACCTACTGTAGTTGAGAAAATGTGCCTAGCAGGGTATATTTGTGATCTTTCCCAGGAAAAGGGCAACCATTGGGTTAGTGCTGTTGTCACACATGAAAAAGATCAAGGGGTTAATATGGCGCACAATGGAGGTAGCCGAGTACATATAACTAAAAATGGTGGGGGAAGGGGGTGGGTTGGGGGTTCCTGAGAAGGGGAACTTGATGGTGGTAGTTAATGTTTCACAACAAGTTCGGGTATTAGTCCATGTAAGGATAAAATGATGCTGAATAAATGGAAGGCAGCCAGTCTATAAAAGCTAGAAGAAGCTCTGGAACAAATAAAAAAGAAAGAAGGACGGCGCCCTCTAAGTGCAGCATGCATGTTAAAAATATTTATTACAATAGATAAAAACACTCACATTTGAGTTGCTAAAAACCAGCATGTAAAGTAGTTTCATCCGCGTGCTCTCGGGGGATGTGGGTGTCACGGGCCAGTGGAGGGGTTCCTGGGATGTGAGTCCTGTGACCTGGGTCCTGGTAGCTGTTCCGGTGGTGCCGAGGGTCCTCAGAGCCTCCGGGCGGCCAGGATATCGGTCATGGATCCTCCGTGGAGCGCAGTGCTGACCTGCGTCTTCACTTCCGGGAGCGGGGTGAGGCGGGCGGTGCTTCGCGTTCGGAGCATGCGTGCTCCTTCATCAGGCTATGCTCATAGCCTGATGAAGGAGCACGCATGCTCCGAACGCGAAGCACCGCCCGCCTCACCCAACTCCCGGAAGTGAAGACGCAGGTCAGCACGGCGCTCCACGGAGGATCCATGACCGATATCCTGGCCGCCCGGAGGCTCTGAGGACCCTCGGCACCACCGGAACAGCTACCAGGACCCAGGTCACAGGAACCACATCCCAGGAACCCCTCCACTGGCCCGTGACACCCACATCCCCCGAGAGCACGCGGATGAAACTACTTTACATGCTGGTTTTTAGCAACTCAAATGTGAGTGTTTTTATCTATTGTAATAAATATTTTTAACATACATGCTGCACTTAGAGGGCGCCGTCCTCCTTTCTTTTTTATTTTTTTCTGTTGTCACACATGACCGGGTCTTGTAGAATATAGTGTGCAGTTGGCTACACTAAGGCCACAACTAGGTGCACTCCACTTGGGAGAAGGGAGGAGGGAGAAGAGGAAAGCTTTGTCAGCTACTTCATTACTTTCTGCATAAGCTGTGGCTGTTTAGCATAGCACTTTGAGATAGAAAAGGTAGACATGCCCTGAGGAAATCCTAGTGCCTGGGGGAAGGCAGGCAGCAGCAAAGCATTAAGTGTAGAATTCTACTGCCATGGCTGCCTACCCTCTCTCAAATAAAAGTTTCTGTTTTTAAGGATGTATATTTTATTTTATGTTATTAGCTTCTTTTTTTTTTTTTTTCTTATTTTGGGGCCACCGCGAACAGCTGTTTCTAAACAAGGCAAAGCTGCTTTTTACAGCAAAGCTGTTTTGTAGCCCACCACTGCATACTTAAATTAAATGAATTAAGCACCAGCATACCACATAGTCTTCCACTCTAGAGGTTCTGCACAGGTAAGTAGTAGGGGGCGAGTAGGCATGTGGAATGTCATGAGACAGCAGGAGGCAGAGAAGGAATATGAATAGTACAAAGGAAAAATAGGGAAAGAAAAAAAAAGGAAAACTCTTGGAGGATCTATCACCACAATCCAAAAGGGAGTCCAAAATGCTACCTCGGATGCATAACTGCAGGGGGGAGACCTATGGCCATATACTGCCCACCTATTCACAACACCGGAAGAAGGGCAAATGGCAGCAAATGGAGGAGGGAAATTGTGTTTGCAGTTAGGAGGAGTATTGGGGTGCTTCCAGTGAGGAAGAATATTTTTGGAGAGGCTTCAAGGGGGATGTTTCACCACTCCCAAATAAAGAGTAAAATCTGGGGGGTCTACTACCACCAACCAAGAGTGGGTAAAAAATGAGGATACAGTGAACAAATATTTTGCCTGAATCCCCAAACCTGTAGGTAGCTGCATTGCCCGCCATAGCTGTGGGGGGAAAACCTAAGGGCATACTGTAGGTCAACACGGTTGCTTTGGTTTGACAATTGCAGCATACTTGTGTATTACAGTGGCGTGCAGCAGAGCACCACATTTGTATCCCACCATTTGCTGTAACAACCTTCAAAAAAAAAAAAAAGTTCTAGGCCTAAACACTGCTTTATATGCAAAACTTAAAAAAGGGGTTCCTTGCAAGATAAGGTCACCTGCCAGGCATTGGCTCAGCCGATGTGATAATGGCCACAAGGCATTATCTTGGCATTATATGAACATGGTTCTCTGATGTAAAACAACTTTTGGACTATGCTTCAAATGCATTTCTGGGCTCTTCTAACAATGTGGAGTGTATTGAGAGCAAAATTGAAAGGGTGGGCACAGATGTTTCAATTAAATTAGAAGCCTCACTCAAGGAACTCAATGAAAGAGAACAGGAAATAAAAATTAACACATATAATAGAGTTGTAAAATGGGTCAGTTAGGAGATTTGTCTTATTAATGCCATCAAATTAAAAGTATGTATCCAGTATTGAATTTTAAAAAAAATACAGTCAATCAATAAAGTTCAAAATATGGATGGTTTAATGGCACACAGTCAAGACAAATAGAAATATAAAGTAGGCTGTGCTGGAAACTGCTACAAAGCAACAACATGGAAGAGTCAGATAAATACAGTAAAACCATCTATAGTGCCCAAACAAAGAAAGCTGACAATGGACTTGCAGAGGTGATAACATCCTGTGTTATAGATGAAAGTAGAGAAAAGAAAAGAATCTCTCTAATTGGTTAAAAAAGCTGTTTCTGAAACACAAAGAGAAAAATGGAGTGCAAACCCTCTGTGTTTTCTCCATCTTGTAAAGGGTATGACCCTTAAAAGGAAAGAGACACAGGGGGTTATTTACTAAAGGAAAATCCACTTTGCACTGCAAGTGCACTTGAAAATACACTGAAAGTGCACTTCGAACTGCAGTCGCTGTAGATTCGAGGGGCACATGCAAGGAAAATAAAAAAACAGTATTTTAGCTTGGACATGATTGGACGATAAAATCACCAGAGCTTCCACTCATTTTAGATCTACCCCTTAGATTCAGAGTGACTGCATTTCCAAGTGCACTTTCAGTGCACTTTCAAGTGCACTTGCAGTGCAAAGTGTATTTGCCTTTTGTAAATAACAACCACAGAGTCTCAGCACAAACCAGATTTCCACCAGAGCATCAACCAAAGAAGTGATGAATTTTACTGGTAGTTGCAGCCATCAGACAAACCTGTGCAGATAGCAGTTGAATAGAAAAAGAGAATACAAACAAAAATGGGCACTGGGAATTTTTAGGTGCTACAGTGATAAATGGGACATACACATTGATTTCTAAAAAAAACAATGGAGTGTAAAATGTACTATGTCCACCTATTATATGCTCAAAACACCCTACCAGTCAGGCTTTGGTGAACACAACTAATAGGATGATAATATTGTATTACGCTGATTTGTCTAATGAAGTAGAAGTAGAACTTTATGCAAAGTGGCTTTATCAGGTGGTATGGAGTCTATATATATATATGTTTCCATTCATTATTAAAACACCCAAGATGTCATCATGTTTTCTAATAAAGAGACATACAGATCTTTTTGAATGTGAGGTCCATTTGGTAGGCCACTGAAAACTTTAGCTCGACCTTAACCTTGACTGGAAACTACTCCTGTGGAAGCAGATTTGTCTTTCCAGGATCAGAAAGACAAATCTACTTCCACAGGAGTAGTTTCCAGTCAAGGTCAAGGTTGAGGTAAAGTTTTCACTGACCTACCAAATGGACAAGATCTGTATGTCTTTATTAGAAAACATGATGCAAACTTTCAAAAAATGAGGCTGAATGAGAACCTAGTTATAGCCCTTAACTGTGGTAGGGAAGTGTCAGGTCACCAGGCTGGTTCCAGTGTCTGACAGGGTTTGTTAATGGAAACAAAAATAAATTCTTTGGGAGGTAAAGCAGCTTTTGGTTATGCATTTAATTTGTGTACTTAGCTGTTTATTTAGTTGTTTGCCTGGAAAACTACTGTTTCTGTTACAGTTACTGGTACTGTTCTAATATGCATTGGACAAGTTTTATTGATGTTCTTTAATAAAACTACCATTATAGCATTATGCAGTATGTGTTTATGCATTAGGATATTAAGAAGAGTGTATTTTACTTGATCTGTGCAATGTGTATTCTGCAGCGCATTCTCATCATTAATTGAGAATTAGCATTATATACTGGTCATCAGAAGGGCTCAGCCGGGCAGTTGCCATCTGCTGTGTCTCTGCATTGTTTTTTGGAACAGGCAGCATTCTGTTTTATTGCAACTCTTTCAACAACTTGGAAAATTACATTTTTGATATGCAAAATAATTCACACATTTGTTGCCTATAGGCTCATACATTTGCATAAAATGCCTGCAATTAACATAAACTTCAATATTGCTTTGAATAAAGTTGTTTATGGAAGAAGTATTAGAAATTGCGGAGTGTTAAACTGATATAATAATAGTGGTTTGGCAAAGCTGAGGTATCTACATACAAACATAACATTATTAAACCACGCTGTTGTGCATTCTAAACCATGTGTACATTTTGCTTTAATGCTAAATAAGAAAAAAAAAGTGCTTATCCTGGGATTATCAGAACACCTCCACCCAAAACATATTTCTTTGTTAAAGGTGGAGTAGACTGGGCTCAATCCATGCTCTATGGAGGATCCATTACAGGCCAATGAGCTCAGAAATAATATTTCATATGTGTTTTATATGTGATTCTATATAGCAATATATAACAAATTCTCTTAAGAAGTATCACTACAACTTAAAAATTGTTTTTGAGCCCTCCAGAGCACTAAATGATAGATCAGTTTCAGTCACTGCCCCTGCACTACTCCTCCAATACTTAATAGAGGGACAGGCTGGGAATGGAGTGGGCATGGCTAGCTCTGGCTCTCAGACATGGTCTGAAAGGCAGATCCAGCTATCAGCTCCATAGACCCCCACAATATCATTTGGATTCCTTCCCGAATGTGACTTAGCTCTGCCCCATTGGTTGATAGTAGGCAACAGCTGCTATGAGTTGACCCTGGGTAACAGGAGTACATTATTAAATGTAACCATGTGATCCAAAAGAGAAGTATAGCCAAAAAAGTTTTGGCCATATGTCTCTTAATCGCTTCCTGTCCACCCATAGTACATAAATGGCCGGATGGGAGCAGCACCAATGCGGTTGGACGTACACGTGCATCCTCCCAAATCGCCTGCTTATGCATGCTCTCTAGAGTGTGCAGTGGCAGGATAAGTGACCTACTGTGTCCACCAGACAAAGTCGATCTCTGGTCATTGTTCCTGGGTGGCTGTGAGCAGCCCTGGTATCATGTGATCTCTGTGATCAATCACAGCGAGCCTATGAACAGTAGTAAACAATGATGTCTTTGTTTACTCCTGTGGGAGCTCTGTGATTGAATGATTACAATAATCACATGGTAACATGGCCCTGTTCCATGTGATGGCTGTGATCATTCACAGCATCACAGCAGTACACAAGGTTTTACAAATTAAACCTTTCCACAGTCTTTTACAGAGTGCTTATTACAGTGATCATTACTGTAATAAGCAGTTACAGTGTAAAAAAAAATCCTGATCAAACCCCCCACCTCTCCTAGAGTAGCACAGTGTCAGTATGGTAAGACTGCACTGCTCTAATAACTATATATATATATATATATATATATATATATATATATATATATATATATACAGTCGTATGCAAAAGTTTAGGAACTCCTGACAATTTCCATCATTGTCACTTATAAATATTTGGGTGTTTGGATCAGCAATTTCATTTTGATCGATCAAATAACTGAAGGACACAGTAATATTTCAGTAGTGAAATGAGGTTTATTGGATTAACAGAAAATGCGCAATATGCATCAACAAGAAATTAGACAGGTGCTTTAATTTGGGCACCCCAACAGAAAAATCACATCAATATTTAGTAAAGCCTCCTTTAGCAGAAATAACAGCCTCTAGACGCTTCCTATAGCCTGTCATGAGTGTCTGGATTCTGGATGAATGTATTTTGGACCATTCCTCCTCACAAAACATCTCCAGTTCAGTTAGGTTTGATGGTTGCCGAGCATGGACAGCCCACTTCAAATCACCCCACAGATGTTCAATGATATTCAGGTCTGGGGACTGGGATGACCATTCCAGAACATTGTACTTGTTCCTCTGCATAAATGCCTGAGTAGATTTTGAGCAGTGTTTTGAGTCGTTGTCTTGTTGAAATATCCAGCAGAGGTGTAACTTCAACTTTGTGACTGATTCCTCAACATTATTCTCAAGAATCTGCTGATATTAAGTGGAATCCATGCGACCCTCAACTTTAACCAGATTCCCAGTACTGGCACAGGCCACACAGCCCCACAGCATGATGGAACCTCCACCAAATTTTACTGTGGGTAGCAAGTGTTTTTCTTAGAATGCTGTGTTCTTTTGCAGCCATGCATAACGCCCCTTGTTATGACCAAATAACTCAATCTTTGTTTCATCAGTCCACAGCATCTTAATGCAAAATGAAGCTGGCTTGTCCAAATGTGCGTTTGCATACCTCAAGCGACTCTGTTTGTGGTGTGTGTGCAGAAAAGGCTTCTTTCGCATCACTCTCCCATACAGCTTCTCCCTATTCAAAGTGCGCTGAATTGTTGAAAGATGCACAGTGACACCATCTGCAGCAAGTTGATATTATAGGTCTTTGGAGGTGGTCAGTGGGCTTTTTTTGACCATTCTCCCCATCCTTCGCCTTTGCCTCTCAGATATTTTATGTGGCCTGCCACTTTTGGCCTTAACAAGAACTGTGCTTGTGGTCTTCCATTACCTCATTATGTTCCTCACAGTGGACACTGACAGCTTATATCTCTGCGATAACTTTTTTTAGCCTTCCCCTAAACCATAATGTAGAACAATCTTTGTTTTCAGGTCATTTGAGAGTTGTTTAAGGCCCCCCATGTTGCCACTCTTCAGAGGAGAGTCAAAGAGAACAACAACTTGCAATTGGCCGCCTTAAATATCTTTTCTCATGATTGGATGCACCTGTCTATGAAGTTCAAGGCTTAATGAGCTCACCAAAACAACCCAAGTGGCAAGTTTGCGCTTACTCAAAAATATTAAGCCGCTAACACAGCACAAGAATAATTGCCCAACAAAACCAAATATAAAACCAAACGTGTAGCGCTAAAAGGAAGAATAAGGCACCTACAAACTGATAAGGTAAAGAGCCAGTGCCCTACATACAGTTTAACTAAAACACAGTTGAATGTCTCACATTAACAAATAATATGGATACAAATACAATTTAAAAAAGTCTGTGAGTGAGAAACTGAATGGGTCACCGCTTATGAGTGATATATGAACCACCTTCACCGGCGTAAGGCCATAAAGTCTCTGAAATGATGATAAACAGCTGATTTTTAAAATTCAGACATGACCAGGTTGGATAATGTATGGATGGATCAGCTCTAAAACATCACACCACAGTGTCTTCACAAACGTGCAAAACAGTGTATACTGTAAGGGTCAAACCAGCTTTTATTGCTCACTGGCAATGGTGGGAAGACCTTGACAGCGTGAAGGGATCACAGGGGGTTCATGAAGGTGTATCTTCTCCAAACGTAACAAAGGACCTCCCCGCATATGGCTCATAAAGGATATAAAAAGGGCCACATAGTGTGATACCGTAGAAACCGTAGTTTATTAAAAAAAGGAAATACACTTACATGATTTAGATGATAAAAAAGCGCTTGTACATAAAAGAAGGCAGCAGTGGAGTCCTCCCGACGCGTTTCGTCTGAATAGACTTCATCCTGGGGTACCCTCCACTGCAGCCTGACTCCCTAATATAGGTACTGTAATCGTCTTGAAGTGACTCCAGCCCATTCAATTCAGTAAATTGGCACTTCCGGGTTGCCCAAGATGGCGGACCCGCGTGCGCTCCAGGCCTCCCTTTAGTAGGTGTGCTGTGCGTTCCACCTCCCAGTGTTGTGGCCTAGTAATCCCCGTGTGTGTAACTTTAAAGCGGTTTCCATTTGCAAGACATATTGAAAGTAATGTTGATATGGGTAACCCCTAGTATTTGTGGTTTATGAAGCCGTAGTCCGTTTCACGATATGTACGGAGACACATCCCGGCAGATCTCGCGATATGACGCCATACCGTCATGACGCGAGAGCGGAAGTGTGCTTCTGTGGATCTCGGAGTTTGCGTTCCAACAGTGGTTGGCCGGAAACTCTCGATGCAATCAATCCCGGCACATCTTGCGACATGACGCTGTGACGTCATGACGCGAGAGCGGAAATGCACTTCTATAGATCTCAGAATTTGCGTTCCAGCAGTGGTTGGCCGGAAATTCTCAATGCAACACCAAGTCGAAGATAGCCCCAATGTCAGACGGCATGCGTTCCAATTTAAATGTAGCGACTGGAAACGTGCGTTCCACCAAGTGTCATACAGATAGAAAAAACAACTTAGCCCATTCAGGCATATACCAGCATGGTTATTCATAAGAAAACGCCTGTTGATGTAACGGTTGGTTACTCGTGGGCCCAGCCTTTGTAGTTATATTAAAAAATATTTAAAAAATAACGCTACATGTAAGGCCGAGGCCAATGCTCGGTCCAAATGGTTTTGAAAATTGATACTCAACCAAAATGTGTCTCCATGTGTGTAAGTATATGATCTATACAACCCATACAGAAGGATTTAAATAGACACCCTGGTCATACCTGGCCGTGTATAAAGTCTGTAATGGCAAAAAGATGCATATGTGTAGACCCATAAAACAAAATTGACAAAGGGAATTAAATGAACTGGATTCACATGCGTCTACATAATTAGCATCTATAACGTCTATAATTGCCATCCAATGTAGAACATAATCAAAAACATTTTAAATAGATACAACAGTGAACCATAAATTATAATCCCATAAACTGTAAACCTTATGATTCATCAAAGAAAGCGTTGACATCTATCTCTACATTAAGCCCTAGAGGGAAAAAAGTCTGTAACTCATATGCCCAAAACATTTCCAGGCGGGATACTCCCCTTGTTTTCGCCCCCCCTCTCCAAGGTGGTGTATATTTGTCAATAATGACAAACTGTGATCCATCTGGATTTCCGCCATGGAATTCTTTATAATGTCTCGGGACCGTATGTTTGGGGTCTCTACTTTTAATTAAGGCGATATGTTCACCCACCCTAATAGAGAATGTCCTGGTGGTACGGCCTATATATTGTTTCTGGCAGGGGCAGGTAATGAGATACACTACAAATTTCGTACTGCAAGTGCAGAATGGTTTTATAGTGTATCTCCTTCCCGTAGTCGAGGAAGTAAACTCTGTCACTTTACGTGTTCTAACAGCATTGTGTTGACATACTACACATTTCCTGCAAGGAAAAAAGCCGGTCCAGTCGTGAAAGAAGGAGGGGCGGGTGGGGGGGTTTATGATGTTAGGGGCTATCCGACCTTTTAATGATGGTGCACCTCTAAAGATAACATTGGCTTCTTCTGGGATAAGAGGTCCCAGAACGTTGTCTTGCTTGAGGACACCCCAATGCTTTCTCATAATATTTTTGATTTGTCTGTGTTGTGTTGAAAAGGCCGTCAGCATGGCCCACCTAAATTTCCCGTCAGGTTCTCTCATAGGTTTGACTTCCAATAAGGATTTCCTATCTGTGTTGATAGTTCTTTGGATTTCTTGATCTAGGCCGTCAGTATCATACCCCTTGTCTATGAATCTGGATTTTAAAATCTTGGCCTGTTCTAGAAATACCTCTATATCCGTGCAGTTCCGTCGGAGTCTGAAAAACTGGCTCCGAGGGACCGCATTAAGCCATGAGACATGATGACAGCTGTCAACGGGAATGAACCCGTTGCGGTCTGTAGGTTTAAAATATGTGCTGAATCTAAATTGCTTATTTATTATCTCTATCTGTAAATCCAAAAAGTGGATTTTCGTTTCGCTGGCTTCATATGACAGAGATATGCCTCTATCGTTTGCATGCAAATTCACGAAGAACTCCTCGAGTGTCTCCATGGTCCCATTCCATAGGAGAAGGATGTCGTCTATGTACCTAGTCCACAGAACCAGAGAACTGGTTCCTTACGCCGGTGAAGGTGGTTCATATATCACTCATAAGCGGTGACCCATTCAGTTTCTCACTCACGGACTTTTTTAAATTGTATTTGTATCCATATTATTTGTTAATGAGCTCACCAAACCAGTTGTGTGTTCCTATGAATCAGTGCTAAATAGTTACAGGTATTCAAATCAACAAAATGACGAGGGTGCCCAAATTTATGCACCTGTCTAATTTTGTTTTGATGCATATTGCGCATTTTCTGTTAATCCAATAAACCTCATTTCACTACTGAAATATTACTGTGTCCTTCATTTATTTGATAGATCAAAATTAAATTGCTGATCCAAACACCCAAATATTTATAAATGACAATCATGGAAATTGTTAGGGGTTCCTAAACTTTTGCATACGACTGTATATATATATATATATATATATATATATATATATATATATATATATATATATACATATATGTAGGAAGGCCAGTATGGTGGCCTGAATTTATGGGAGGAGCCCGGGGGGTATTTAAGCAGCCCGCTCACCTGTGGTGCTTGTCGGTTTCCTGTGCGCGATATACGTCACTAGGCCGACTATTCGAATACCAGCGTCCGCAAGTTCTTGTCTCGCAAGTTCCCGCATGCGCAATTTCCGTGCTCGAGAGTTTCGAAGTCCGTGTTACCAATTCGCAGTTCGTACCAAGCGTCTGGCTTGGCTGTCGCAGGTAGGGTCCCCTCAGACTTTTGTTTTCACGCATTTGTTAGATATCATGTCACTAAACCGTGATATCAAACTTACGAATCACTCGCAATTTCACAAACGTAACCACAATGCATATTACTCGCACTATCGTTATGTTACCATTTCTCGTTATCTGAGAAAACAACCGCAACGCAGACGTTGCTCATTTCAGGCATGTCTAAATTGTTACCATGCGTCAGTAGAGAACCGTAGCGATTCGCAATTCGCAAGTCTTATCGAACCACGTCAGTTTGATACCGATCATTTCTCATTTCTGAACATTTCTAAATACATTTCTAACATTTCAAACCATTTCGAATCATTTCACATTTCAGTCACGTACTGCGGTCCGATTCAAATCCAGTCGCACCTAAAGATGCACCGATTCGCTCCGGTGTGCCCCAGTAGTTACGGGCTCATCTCAGTACATCCTCCAGAGTCACGTCGTTATCAGTCGCTTTCGACTCACCGATTCATACCTCTGTCATGGTTATCATTTCACTGCCACGTATCACGCTCCGACACGAATTCAGTCGCATGGAAATGCACCGATTCGTCTCGGCGTGCCCCAGGTATTTGCCACATTTCAGTACATGCTCCAGAGTCCGATTCGCAGTTAATCGCTACAGCGGCATGATCGATTCGCGCCTCTGTCATGGCAAACAAAATGTTACACCTGCACTTACTGCGCTCCGCTTCGAATCCAGTCGCATCCTCGATGCACCGATTCGTTACGGCGTGCCCCAGGGCTCGGCCTCATTTCTGAAACATGCTCCAGAGTCCGGATCGTAGCTAGTCGCAGATATCGGGCGACCGATCCGCATTTCTGTCATGGGAACTGCTACCATTCATTTCACTCCCACAGGGCAACGCCTTTCGAAACCAGTCGCATCCCCGATTCGTCATGGAATGCCTCAGTTGTTTCGGCCGTATCCATACCTATACCAGAGCTCGGTTCGTTGCCAGTTGCAAATGCGGCACAACCAATTCGAGCCTCGGTCAAGGTAAAAAAAATTCTCTCATTTTGTTTCATACTGCGCTCCGATTCGAATCCAGATGCATAAAACATGCACCGATTCGTCCCGGTGTGCACCAATGTTTTTCCAGTTGCCTTCATTTCAGTGCATGCTCCAGAGCCTGGTTCACGGTCGGCGCAGTCATGACACGACCGAGCCAGACCTCTGTCATGGCAAGAGATTTTCACTCATTTCATAATCAAGGCAAACATTTCAAAATCATTTCATAGTCACGAGATTGCAAGCACCATACAAGTCATTGCTTCAAGTTAGCCAGCAAACCCTTTCAGGAATTATCACCTTTCATTTTCCTCCAGGTCAGTCAAAGTTCAGTAGGTCCACCCTGCACCAGGTTGGACGATATTCCCTCAGGTAAAAAAAAAAAAGGGAGAAAATAAGTAGGGTAAGTATGACTCAGGGAAACAAAGCAAAAACTTGAAATTCATGTCACCCCTAATAGGTTACAGTCAACCAAAAAACACGAGCTCAAAGACCGGATATCTTCACCAGATCAACCATGTCCCAGGCCGGCAGTGAAGACTTCACGGCCCCCCTATCACCTTCCCCGGTTTCAGAGAGCGGCAACGTGCAGTCCCTCAGGGGATGGACTATCCCCAAACTGACGGCAGAACTAAGGCGCAGAGGCGTGCCATTCCCCGCCACAGTGAGGAAAGGCGAGCTGTTCAAGCTCCTCTTCTCCCCACCAGCAGCAGGACCCAGTACCCAACAGGCATCCCTCCAGTCCCTGTCTACCTTGGTCACAGACGTACAAACCAGGGTGGCACTCCTGGAGACTCGGCCGGCCGCGGCTATCCCCGACCCAACCGCAACCCAAACCTTAACACCCCTTCCTGCAGGTACCACAGGCTGGAGCCCCATTGTCTACCCCTCCCATTTGGTTCCAACCAGCATCAGGAAGGACATTTTGGACGGCAGGGACGTCAACCTGGCCTCTCTCCTCATTTCTGTGCACGATCTGGCAGAAAATAAGGCCTATACCTGGGGTGACATATCAGTGGTCCTTAAAGCCAAAGACTCCAGACTGAACGAATGAAATTATCTGTCCCAGAGTTCACCTTGGTCTTTGGCATGCTGAGAGACGTCCTATGCTCAGCCGCTCCCAGCAGAAGGGAAGAGCTGGACTTGTACCTCCATACGGTAGTAGACCTGGGCTACAAGTATGGAGGATTTTCTTTTTACGACTACCACCGTTCCTTTTCCGCAAAGGCGGCAGCCAGACTCACACAGTTCCAAATGACAACAAATTGGAGTCTCATGGACACAGAGTTGTTCTGCCGCCATTTTGCCGGCTTACGCTCACCCCTGTGTGCGATTTGCCAGTCCTCCACTCACACTGCCACCTGGTGCGCCAATGCGACAATCAGACGTCCCTTCGAATTTCCCTCTACCTCCGGTGCACTTCAGGGTCAGTCGGTCCCTGAACAAATGCCTCAGGTGGACAAATTTGGACGCCCAGTCCGAACCGTGGGAGGGGCAGCCATCTGCAATAATTACAATTACGGGTCCTGCAACTTCAGTCAGTGCCGCCTACTCCACATCTGCACCTTATGCCAAAGAGCGCACCCAAGAAACTTGTGCGAAGTCAAACAACAGAAGAGGGCATGACTAAGCCGGATCAACGTCGTGTGGTTAGGACTCTACCTCACCTCACACCCCACCCCCTCCCTGGCCACCTACCTTATCCAGGGGTTCACAGTAGGGTTTCCCACCGGCCTCATTTCACTACCCCACAGTACTCACAAATGTGGGAATCTTCGTTCAGCGGCCATTGACGAACAAGCCATAGATCGGCTCTTACAGGCAGAAGTAGACCGAGAGTACGTTATAGGCCCCTTCACTCAGCCCCCTTTCAGCACTTGGAGAGTCAGCCCTATTGGGCTTGTCATGGGCAAATTCACAAATAAATTACGTTTGGTGTACGACCTGTCTGCGCCTCATTCTTCCCACATCCCCAGTCTCAATTCCCTGATCCCCTCCGAAGAATTCTCCCTAAAATATTCTTCCGTGGACATGGCAATCCAAGCAGTCATCAAAGCAGGTACAGGTGCCTGGCTCTCCAAAGTCGACATCTCGGATGCCTTCAAGCTCCTGCCTATCCACCCATCCCTTTGGTGCTGGCATGGCATCAAGTGGAAGGAGGCATATTATTTTGCCACAAAACTGATGTTTGGTTCGAAGAGTAGCCCTTGGCTCTTCGACACATTCGCTCAGTCCCTCGCTTGGATACTGTTACACAAGGCTCAGTGCCAAGAAGTCATCCATTACCTGGACGACTTCCTACTAATAGAACCTCCCAGCAAGCCCCCAGGAGACCTCGACAAACTCAGAGTGGTATTCGGAAATCTCAATGTTCCCATCGCCGAGCACAAAGTCGATGGCCCAGCACACAACATCACCTTTCTCGGGGTCAACTTAGACACCTGCACCATGCAAGCCAGTCTCCCCCTCGACAAACTAACCCGCATTAGGGCGGTCCTTCACAAATTCACCCACACCAAGGGGTGTACCAAAAAGCAGTTGCAATCTCTCCTGGGAATGCTTAGATTCGCCATGTGAATTATTCCACAAGGCCGCACCTTCATGTCACGTCTGCTGAGATTCCTGTCAGAAACACAAGACCCCGATCAGATCCTAAATCTAGACTCCGCAGCAATAGCGGACCTATCTATGTGGGAGGAATTCCTCTCCGCCTGGAGCGGCATATCCCTATTTATACCCATGGTTTTGGCCCTTTCACCCCAGGTGGTGACAGACGCTGCAGCTTCCACAGGTTTCGCGGCAATTTTTGACCACCAATGGTTTTCAGGACCCTCGCCTCAACAGATACTGTTGATACCCGGCTTTATCTGAACATCTTCCCTCTTCGAACTCTATCCCATAGTGGCAGCTGCACAGCTCTGGGGTCACCATTGGACAGGGCAAACCGTGGTCTTCACCACCGACAATCAGGCCACGGCAGACATCATCAACAAAGGCAGGTCCAAGTCCCTAGCAGTCATGTCCTTCCTGCGCAGATTGGTACAACTGTCTTTACAGCATCAGTTTAACATCCACTGTTCATTTATTCCAGGCAGATACAATTTAGCTGCTGACGCACTGTCACGTTTTAATTACACCTCCTTTTTCAAACAGGTTCCCGGAGCCGATCCAGTGTCGGCCCCTATCCCTGTCTGGTCACAGCTGACCCTGGACTAGCTCAACATTTACAAGGAGCAACGCAGCTCATCAATCACTCACTCTCTCATAACACATTTAAAGCCTACCAGACAGCTTGGAAGGCGTTCAATAAATTCCTGACACCCTGCTGCAAAGGTCCAACAGATGTCAAACAGGTACTGGTACTGCCACACTCAGCTGGCCTTATCTTACAATACCATCCGGCTATACCTAGCCGGCATACAACATTTCTTGACTCTTGAAGACCCCACAAAATCTTCACTGTTCTCATCACACGCGATATGAGCCATCCTAAGGGGCATTCAGAAACAACAACCAGTGATCAGCACCAAGCGCTTACCCATTACGGGGCCCATCTTCAGGGATATGTCGACCATTCTGGCTACTTCTCCATTCGGTCTGCTCCCCAGCACGGTCCTACAAGCAGCCATATATTTGGCTTACTACGGGTTCTTGCGACCTGGCGAGTTCACCTGTAACAACCCCACAGACCAAGTACTATGCAGACGGCACTTGGTTCGCTACCAAGACCATTTCATCCTTCACCTCGAGGTTTCGAAAACCCAGCAAACAGGCTCTGGAGTGGACATTCACCTCTACAAAACTAATAACAGCTGGTGTCCAGTCACCATACTCAACCGTCTCCTGTCACTCCTGCCTGAACAACCGGACACCAGTCCTCTTCTACCATTCCCAGTTAAACCCTTAAGCGCCTGTCAGTTTGTGAAACACATAAGCATACTTCTCCGCAATCTTCACCTTAACCCGAGTCAGTACTCCAGACACTCCTTTCGTATCGGAGCAGCCTCCGCAGCATCCTGCCACGGGGTCCCAGACCACGTCATCAAAAGACTAGGCAGGTGGAAATCAGCCTGCTTTGCCCGGTATATCCCCAATCCTCGAGTAGAGATGGCACAGGCATTTTCCAAATTGGCTCAATGAATAACTGAAAAGCAATAAAATATTTGTTTGTATGTTTTTGCCCCCTTATTTTGGCATACCGGCCATTAGACCAAGGCACACTTTCAGGTCCATTTCATATGGTAAGACCACACTTCCAGGTCTATTTCCGATGGTAAGTCTTATGTTAACCACTTGAGCCCCGGACCATTATGCTGCCATTATGCTGCCTTTTCCAATTTGGCACTGCGTCGTTTTAACTGCTAATTGCACGGTCATGCAATGCTGTACCCAAACGAAATTTGCGTCCTTTTCTTCCCACAAATAGAGCTTTCTTTTGATGGTATTTGATCACCTCTGCGGTTTTTATTTTTTGCGCTATAAACGGAAAAAGACCGAAAATTTGGAAAAAAAATGATATTTTCTACTTTTTGTTATAAAAAAATCCAATAAACTCAATTTTAGTCATACATTTAGGCCAAATGTATTCGGCCACATGTCTTTGGTAAAAAAAATGTCAATAAGCGTATATTTATTGGTTTGCGCAAAAGTTATAGCGTCTACAAACTAGGGTACATTTTCTGGAATTTACACAGCTTTTAGTTTATTTTATCTTATGACTGCCTATGTCATATTCTTGAGGTGCTAAAATGGCAGGGCAGTACAAAACCCCCCCAAATGACCCCATTTTGGAAAGTAGACACCCCAAGGAAATTGCTGAGAGGCATGTTGAACCCATTGCCTATCACAGTTTTGGAGGCCATGGAATGCCCAGGTGGCACAAACCCCCCCCAAATGACCCCATTTTGGAAAGTAGACACCCCAAGCTATTTGCTGAAAGGCATATTGAGTCCATGGAATATTTTATATTTTGACACAAGTTGCGGGAAAGTGACACATTTTTTTTTTTTTTTTGCACAAAGTTGTCACTAAATGATATATTTCTCACACAGGCCATGGGCATATGTGGAATTGCACCCCAAAATACATTTAGCTGCTTCTCCTGAGTATGGGGATACCACATGTGTGGGACTTTTTGGGAGCCCAGCCGTGTACGGGGCCCCGAAAACCAATCACCGCCTTCAGGATTTCTAAGGGTGTAAATTTTTTATTTCACTCTTCACTGCCTATCACAGTTTCGAAGGCCATGGAATGCCCAGGTGGCACAACCCCCCCCCCCAAATGACCCCATTTTGGAAAGTAGACACCCCAAGCTATTTGCTGAGAGGCATGGTGAGTATTTTGCAGCTCTCATTTGTTTTTGAAAATGAAGAAAGGCAAGAAAAAACATTTTTTTTTCTTTTTTAAATTTTCAAAACTTTGTGACAAAAAGTGAGGTCTGCAAAATACTCGCTATACCTCTCAGCAAATAGCTTGGGGTGTCTACTTTCCAAAATGGGGGGGGGATTGTGCCACCTGGGCATTCCATGGCCTCCGAAACTGTGATAGGCAGTGAAGAGTGAAATCAAAAATTCACGCCCTTAGAAAGCCTGAAGGCGGTGCTTGGTTTTCGGGGACCCGTACGCGGCTAGACTCCCAAAAAGTCTCACACATGTGGTATCCCCGAACTCAGGAGAAGAAGCAGAATGTATTTTGGGGTGTACTTTCACATATTCCCATGGCATGTTTGAGCAATATATCATTTAGTGACAACTTTGTGCAAAAAAAAATAAAATAAATTTGTCTCTTTCCCGCAACTTGTGTCACAATATAAAATATTCCATGGAGTCGACATGACTCTCACCAAATAGCTTGGGGTGTCTACTTTCCAAAATGGGGTCATTTGGGGGGGGTTTGAACTGTCCTGGCATTTTATGCACAACATTTAGAAGCTTATGTCACACATCACCCACTCTTCTAACCACTTGAAGACAAAGCCCTTTCTGACACTTTTTGTTTACATGAAAAAGTTTTTTTTTTTTGCAAGAAAATTACTTTGAACCCCCAAACATTATATATTTTTTTAAAGCAAATGCCCTACAGATTAAAATGGTGCATGTTTCATTTTTTTTTTTTCACACAGTATTTGCGCAGCGATTTTTCAAACGCATTTTTTGGGGAAAAAACACACTTTTTTAAATTTTAATGCACTAAAACACACTATATTGCCCAAATGTTTGATGAAATAAAAAGGATGATCTTAGGCCGAGTACATGGATACCAAACATGACATGCTTTACAATTGCGCACAAACGTGCAGTGGCAACAAAATAAATACATTTTTAAAAGCCTTTAAAAGCCTTTACAGGTTACCACTTTAGATTTACAGAGGAGGTCTACTGCAAAAATTACTGCTCTCGATCTGACCTTCGCGGTGATACCTCACATGCATGGTGCAATTGCTGTTTACGTTTGATGACAGACCGCCGCTTGCGTTCGCCTTAGCGCGAGAGCAGGGGCCGACAGGGTGCTTTTTTTTTTTTTTTTTTCTTTATTATTTTTTTGCTTTTTTATCTTATTTTTAAACTGTTCCTTTCATTTTTTTTTAATCATTTTTATTGTTATCTCGGGGAATGTAAATATCCCCTATGATAGCAATAGGTAGTGACAGGTACTCTTTTTTGAAAAAATTGGGGTCTATTAGACCCTAGATCTCTCCTCTGCTCTCAAAGCATCTGACCACACCAAGATCGGTGTGATAAAATGCTTTCCCAATTTCCCAATGGCGCTGTTTACATCCGGCGAAATCTAAGTCATGAAATGCTCGTAGCTTCCAGTTTCTTAGGCCATAGAGATGTTTGGAGCCACTCTGGTCTCTGATCAGCTCTATGGTCAGCTGGCTGAATCACCGGCTGCATTCTCAGGTTCCCTGTTGAGACAGAAGAGCCAGAGAAAAACACGAAGACGGTGGGGGGGCATTCCCTCCCATGGCTTGTAAAAGCAGTCTAGAGGCTAATTAGCCACTAGGATTGCTTTTACATGAAAGCCGACCGCTGGCTGAAAAGAATGATACCAAGATGATACCTAAACCTGCAGGCATCATTCTGGTATAACCACTCAAACTCGTGAATGGTGTACCTGAAGACAAAAAAATGGTTTACAATAAAACACAGTAAACGGTAAAGAAACATGATAAAACATAATAACAATAAAACATTGCAGAATAGAATACAGTAAAAAAGAGCAGAACAATAGAGAGAGAGAATAGAGAGAGAGAGAACAATGAAACGACAACTATTTTTTTTAATTTACCGTAATATATTTATTTTTTTTACACTTTTTTTGTAACTAACTTTTATAACTGTAACCGGTTCCAGGTTCGGGTCTCTCAAAATGCGATGGCATCTTGGGAGACCCTGTGAAAGTGTGCCTAGTCTGTGCAGTGCTGTACCCTACGCTAATACTCAACTAGTGAATGGTAGCGTTCAAAACATTCACCAATGCAAAGACCAGGATTGTCAGGACAGGAGGGACAATAATAGCGGGTGTCACGCCTATATCCGCGTCTGCTGCAGACACGACATCTTTTTTGGGGGGGTTTGTTGGGTAGGGGTACTCGGGAGGACATAAAGAAAATGCCTCTCATGCAGCCGACTGCATTTGGTTGGGGATGTGAATGGGGGAAGTACGGGCACTGTAGAAGCGGTGGGTTCCCAATTAGGATTGGCGAATGCAGCAGGAAGGGCACTATGGGCACGACGAGCCTGTGCTTGTCTTTTTGGTGGCAGCGGGACACTACTTGTGCTTGCCACCTCACCAGCTTGAACTGCACTTATGGGACTCGCCACGTCACCAAGTGTTACTGCAGTGCTGGTTTGACTACGACCGCGGTGTACTAGGCCGCAGGTGCTTGCCAGTTCACCAAAACGCTACCAAAAAAACTGTTAGCGATCGCAGGGATCAGGCCTGACTCTGCGAACGCTGCAGTTATGCGTTTAGTGTTTTGTAAGTGACAGTGATCGATCGATACTGCACTTGGGTGGGCTGGGCTGGGCCGGGCAGATTTGATCCGATCAGATACTATACCACTAAGGGATTTGTATGCTGCGTGCGTGGGTGTTAGTGGTACTGGCGCTAACCTGACGCTGCTTGGGGCTGGTGCTTGCCAGTTCACCAAAATGCTACTAAAAAAACTGTTAGCGATCGCAGGGATCAGGCCTGACTCTGCGAACTCTGCAGTTATGCATTTAGTGTTTTGTAAGTGTCAGTGATCGATCGATACTGCACTTGGGTGGGCTGGGCTGGGCCGGGCGGAGGGGCAAAATGCAGGTGGTAGCAGGTATCTGGGCTGATCCCGCTAACACTGCGTTTTTGGGAACCCTAAACTGCTGGGGACGCTAGTATAGATCTGATCGGATCAGATATTGATCCGTTCAGATACTATATCACTAAGGGAGGTGTACGGTGCATGCGTGGGTGTTAGCGGTACTGGCGCTAACCTGACGCTGCTTGGGGCTGCTTTTTTTTCCCGGTCACCAAAATGCTACCAAAAAAACTGTTAGCGATCGCAAGGATCAGGCCTGACTCTGCGAACGCTGCAGTTATGCGTTTAGTGTTTTGTAAGTGACAGTGATCGATCGACACTGCACTTGGGTGGGCTGGGCTGGGCCGGGCGGAGGGGCAAAACGCAGGTGCTAGCAGGTATCTGGGCTGATCCCACTAACACTGCGTTTTTGGGAACCCTAAACTGCTGGGGACGCTAGTATAGATCTGATCGGATCAGATATTGATCCGTTCAGATACTATACCACTAAGGGATGCGTATGCTGCGTGCGTGGGTGTTAGCAGTACTGGCGCTAATCTGACGCTGCCTGGAGCGACGCATATCACCGCCGGGCGATCAGGGGGCTAAACCTTTATTTGGTAATAAACGGCGGGTGCCCTGACACTATAAAAAATAAACAAACTAACCAGCGTCACCCGTAACACTTATACGGTGATCAGTGGTGAAAGGGTTAACTAGGGGGCAATCAAGGGGTTAAAACATTTATTAGGTAGTATATGGGGGTCCCTGTCGCTATAAAACGCTGACGGTGAACCTAAATATTTACCTCCCTAACTAGCGTCACCAGTGACACTAATACAGCGATCAGAAAAATGATCGCTTAGTGACACTGGTGATGGGGGGTGATCAAGGGGTTAAAACTTTATTAGGGGGGGTTAGGGGGGTACCCTAGACCTAAAGGGGGCTAACAGTAACTGTCCCACCACAGTAACTGTCACAAACTGACACCATGCAGTAATCAGAAAAAAAAAAAAAACAGCTTGGTGTCAGTTTGTGACAGGGGGGGGGGGTGATTGGGGGGTGATCGGGGGGGTGATCGGGGGTGTTTTGTGTGCCTGGCATGTTCTACTGTGTGTGTAGTGTTTGTGCACTCACATTGATGTCTTCTCTCCTCAGCGCCGGAACGGAAAATATCGAGCTGAGGAGAGATGACATCATTTCCTTTGCTGCTGTTTAGCATACAGCAGCATAGGAATGTTCCCATTGGCCGGTGGCGATCACGAGGGGGGGGCACGAACGGATGGCCTCCCCCTCACCTCCGATCGGACCCCTCACCCGCGGGAGGCAAATCACGTGTATGTACGTGATTTTGCCTGCCCGTGCCGCCTTGCCGACGTACATCGGCGTGAGGCGGTCCTTAAGTGGTTAACTATTAATGTTATCTATGTCCATATCGGACATAGGGCTCCAACCATAAGTAGGAAGGCCAGTATGGTGGCCTGAATTTATGGGAGGAGTCCGGGGGGTATTTAAGCAGCCCGCTCACCTGTGGTGCTTGTCGGTTTCCTGTGCGCGATACCCACCCTCCCATCCCCATTTCACAGCATTTATCAACTATTCATTTCTCTTTACAGAACAATCATTTCTTAAACCAGGGTATGCCCCCTTATTTTGGCATACCGGCCATTAGACCAAGGCACACTTTCAGGTCCATTTCATATGGTAAGTCCACACTTCCAGGTCTATTTCCAATGGTAAGTCTTATGTTAACTATAAATGTTATCTATGTCCATATCGGACATAGGGCTCCAACCATATATATATATATATATATATAGTAATACAGTATCTCACAAAAGTGAGTACACCCCTCACATTTATGTAAATATTTTCATATATCTTTTCATGTGACAACACTGAAGAAATTGAACTTTGCTACAATAGTAGTAGTGAGTAGTGAGTGTACGGCTTGTTTAACAGCGTAAATTTGCTGTCCCCTCAAAAAACCTCAACACACAGCCATTAATGTCTAAACCGCTGGCAACAAAAGTGAGTACACCCCTAAGTGAAAATGTCCAAATTGGGCCCAAAGTGTCAATATTTTGTGTGGCCACTATTCTTTTCCAGCACTGCCTTAACCCTCTTGGGCATGGAGTTCACCAGGGCTTCACAGGTTGCCACTGGAGTCCTCTTCCACTCCTCCATGACGACATCACGGAGCTAGTGGATGTTAGAGACCTTACGCTCCTCCACCTTCTATTTGAGAATGCCCCACAGATGCTCAATAGTGTGAAATAGGCCATTGTAAGGCTTCAAAAACGAAACAAATCCATCAGAGAGTTAGCAACAACATTAGGAGTGGCCAAATCAACAGTTTGGTACATTCTGAGGAAAGAAGAACGCACTGGTGAGCTCAGGAACATAAAAAGGCCTGGACGTCCACAGAAGACAACAGTGGTGGATGATCTCAGGATCTTCTCTATGGCAAAGAAAAACCCATTCACAACATCCAGATATGTGAAGGACACTCTCCAGGAGGTGGGCGTATCCTTGTTAAAGTCTACAATCAAGAGAAGACTTCACAAGAACAAATACAGAGGGTTCACCCCAAGGTGAAAACCATTCATAAGACTGAAGAATAGAAAAGCCAGAATAGACTTTGCCAAAAAAATATAAAAAAGCCAGACCAGTTCTGGAAAAGTATTATTTGGACAGATGAAACTAAGATTAATCTATACTAGAATGACAGGAAGAAAAAAGTGTGGAGAAGGCTTGGAACAGCTCATGATCCAAAGCACACAACGTAATCTGTAAAACATTTGGGAGGCAGTACGATGGCATGGGCATGCATGGCATGCATGGCTTCCAGTGGCACTGGGTCATTGGTGTTTATTGATGATGTGACAGAAGACCGGATGAATTCTGCAGTGTAGAGCTATACTGTCAGCCCAGATTCAGCCAAAATGCAGCAAAGTTGATTGGACAGTGCTTCACTGTACAGATGGACAATGATCCAAAACACACTGCAAAAGCAGCCCAGGAGCTTTTGAAGGAAAAGAAGTGAAATATTCTGTAATGGCCGAATTACCTGATCTCAACCCAATTAAGCTTGCATTTCACTTGCTGAAGGCAAACCTAAAGGCAGAAAGACCCACAAACAAAGAACAAATTAAGACAGCTACAGTTAGAGCCTGGCAAAGCATCAGAAAGAAGGAAAGCCAACATTTGGTAATGTTAACACCAATTACAGTCTCTACTGTTCTGAAGGTGCTCCTTGGCTTTTGGGCCCCTCTATGTGACTAGGGTGTAAAAAAAAGTCTCACGCATATGGTATTTCCATACTCAGGAGGAGTAGCAGAATGTGTTGTGAGATGTAATTATAAATATGCTTATGCTGTGTGTGATAAATAACTTGTTAAAATAGCAAGCTTGTGAAAAAAAAGTCAATATTTAAAAAAATTGTGACAAAAATTTAACTTCACAAAACTCACCATGCCCCTTACTAAATACCCTGGACTGTCTACTTTCTAAAAAGTGGTAATTTGGGTGATATTTGTGCTGTCCTGACATTTAGGACCTCAAGAAATTAGATAGGCAGTCAATACACCAGGACTAATCAATATTCAAATATACTGTATATACCATAGTTTGTAGACTATAACTTTCACACTGACTAAATAATGTACACTGATTTGGGTTATTTTTACCAAAGAAATTTAGCAAAATACATTTTGGTCTAAATTCATAGAAAATAAATGTTATTTATTTGCAAAATTGTATAACAGAAACTAAAGAAAAATGTTTTTTTTTTTTTTTAGTATTCTTGGTGTTTTTTTTTTTTTTGTTTCTATAGAAAAAATAAAAAAACACAGTGGTGATTAAATATTACCAAAATAAAGCTTCATCTGTCTCAAAAAATGATAAAAAATATAATTTGGTTACAGTGTTGCATGCCCGAGTAATTGTCATTTAACCACTTGAGCCCCGGACCATTATGCTGCCTAAGGACCAGAGGTCTTTTTCCAATTTGGCACTGCATCGCTTTAACTGCTAATTGCGCGGTCATGCAATGCTGTAACCAAAGAAATTTGCGTCCTTTTCTTTCCACAAATAGAGCTTTCTTTTGATGGTATTTGATCACCTCTGTGGTTTTTATTTTTTGCGCTATAAAAGGAAAAAGACCGAAAATATTGAGAAAAAATTATATTTTCTACTTTTTGTTATAAAAAAAATCCAATAAACTAAATTTTAGTCATACATTTAGGCCAAAATGTATTCGGCCACATGTCTTTGGTAAAAAAAATGTCAATAAGCGTATATTTATTGGTTTGCGCAAAAGTTATAGCGTCTACAAACTAGGGTACATTTTCTGTAATTTACACAGCTTTTAGTTTATGACTGCCTATGTCATTTCTTGAGGTGCTAAAATGGCAGGGCAGTACAAAACGCCCCCCAAATGACCCCATTTTGGAAAGTAGACACCCCAAGGAAATTGCTGAGAGGCATGTTGAACCCATTGAATATTTATTTTTTTTGTCCCAAGTGATTGAATAATGACAAAAAAAAAATATTTAGAAAAAGTTGTCACTAAATGATACATTGCTCACACAGGCCATGGGCCTATGTGGAATTGCACCCCAAAATACATTCAGCTGCTTCTCCTGAGTATGGGGATACCACATGTGTGGGACTTTTTGGGAGCCTAGCCACGTACGGGGCCCCGAAATCCAAGCACCGCCTTCAGGATTTCTAAGGGTGTAAATTTTTGATTTCACTCTTCACTGCCTATCACAGTTTCGGAGGCCATGGAATGCCCAGGTGGCACAAACCCCCCCCAAATGACCCCATTTTGGAAAGTAGACACCCCAAGCTATTTGCTGAGAGGCATATTGAGTCCATGGAATATTTTATATTTTGACACAAGTTGCGGGAAAGTGACACATTTTTTTTTTTTTTGCACAAAGTTGTCACTAAATGATATATTGCTCACACAGGCCATGGGCATATGTGGAATTGCACCCCAAAATACATTTAGCTGCTTCTCCTGAGTATGGGGATACCACATGTGTGGGACTTTTTGGGAGCCTAGCTGCGTACGGGGCCCCGAAAACCAATCACCGCCTTCAGGATTTCTAAGGGTGTAAATTTTTGATTTCACTCTTCACTGCCTATCACAGTTTCGGAGGCCATGGAATGCCCAGGTGGCACAAAACCCCCCCAAATGACCCCATTTTGGAAAGTAGACACCCCAAGCTATTTGCTGAGAGGCATGGTGAGTATTTTGCAGCTCTCATTTGTTTTTGAAAATGAAGAAAGACAAGAAAAAACATTTTTTTTTCTTTTTTCAATTTTCAAAACTTTGTGACAAAAAGTGAGGTCTGCAAAATACTCGCTATACCTCTCAGCAAATAGCTTGGGGTGTCTACTTTCCAAAATGGGGTCATTTGGGGGGGGGGGGGTTGTGCCACCTGGGCATTCCTGGCCTCCGAAACTGTGATAGGCAGTGAAGAGTGAAATCAAAAATTCACACCCTTAGAAAGCCTGAAGGCGGTGCTTGGTTTTCGGGGTCCCGTACGCGGCTAGACTCCCAAAAAGTCTCACACATGTGGTATCCCCGTACTCAGGAGAAGCAGCAGAATGTATTTTGGGGTGTAATTTCACATATTCAAATGGCATGTTTGAGCAATATATCATTTAGTGACAACTTTGTGCAAAAAAAAATAAAATAAATAAATTTGTCTCTTTCCCGCAACTTGTGTCACAATATAAAATATTCCATGGAGTCGACATGACTCTCAGCAAATAGCTTGGGGTGTCTACTTTCCAAAATGGGGTCATTTAGGGGGGGTTGAACTGTCCTGGCATTTTTTGCACAACATTTAGAAGCTTATGTCACACATCACCCACTCTTCTAACCACTTGAAGACAAAGCCCTTTCTGACACTTTTTGTTTACATGAAAAAGTTATTTTTTTTTGCAAGAAAACTACTTTGAACCCCCAAACATTATATATTTTTTTAAAGCAAATGCCCTACAGATTAAAATGGTGGGTGTTTCATTTTTTTTTTACACAGTATTTGCGCAGCGATTTTTCAAACGCATTTTTTGGGGAAAAAACACACTTTTTAAAATTTTAATGCACTAAAACACACTATATTGCCCAAATGTTTGATGAAATAAAAAAGATGATCTTAGGCCGAGTACATGAATACCAAACATGACATGCTTTACAATTGCGCACAAACGTGCAGTTTCAACAAAATAAATACATTTTTAAAAGCCTTTAAAAGCCTTTACAGGTTACCACTTTAGATTTACAGAGGAGGTCTACTGCAAAAATTACTGCGCTCGATCTGACCTTCGCGGTGGTACCTCACATGCATGGTGCAATTGCTGTTTACGTTTGACGACAGACCGCCGCTTGCGTTCGCCTTAGCGCGAGAGCAGGGGGCGACAGGGTGCTTTTTTTTTTTTCTTTATTATTTTTTTGCTTTTTTATCTCATTTTTAAACTGTTCCTTTCATTTTTTTTTTTAATCATTTTTATTGTTATCTCGGGGAATGTAAATATCCCCTATGATAGCAATAGGTAGTGACAGGTACTCTTTTTTGAAAAAAATGGGGTCTATTAGACCCTAGATCTCTCCTCTGCTCTCAAAGCATCTGACCACACCAAGATCGGTGTGATAAAATGCTTTCCCAATTTCCCAATGGCGCTGTTTACATCCGGCGAAATCTTAGTCATGAAATGCTCGTAGCTTCCGGTTTCTTAGGCCATAGAGATGTTTGGAGCCACTCTGTTCTCTGATCAGCTCTATGGTCAGCTGGCTGAATCACCGGCTGCATTCTCAGGTTCCCTGTTGAGACAGAAGAGCCAGAGAAAAACACGGAAGACGGTGGGGGGGGCATTCCCTCCCACGGCTTGTAAAAGCAGTCTAGAGGCTAATTAGCCACTAGGATTGCTTTTACATGAAAGCCGACCGCTGGCTGAAAAAAGTGATACCAAGATGATACCTAAACCTGCAGGCATCATTTTGGTATAACCACTCAAAGTCGTGAATGGCGTACCTGAAGACAAAAAAATGGTTAACAATAAAGCACAGTAAACGCTAAAGTATAAAAAATTGCATACCTGAAAAGCAAACATGATAAAACATAATAACAATAAAACATTGCAGAATAGAATACAGTAAAAAAGAGCAGAACAATAGAGAGATTAGAGAGAGAGAGAACAATAAAACGACAACTATTTTTTTTTTATTTTATATATATATTTTTTTTTTTTACACTTTTTTTGTAACTAACTTTTATAACTGCAACCGGTTCCAGGTTTGGGTTTCTCAAAATGCGATGGCATCTTGGGAGACCCTGTGAAAGTGCGCCTAGTCTGTGCAATGCCGTACCCTACGCTAATACTCAACTAGTGCATGGTAGCGTTCAAAACATTCACCAATGCAAAGACCAGGATTGTCAGGACAGGAGGGACAATAATAGCGGGTGTCACGCCTATATCCGCGCTTGCTGCAGACACAACATCTTTTTTGGGGGGGTTTGTTGGGTAGGGGTACTCGGGAGGACATAAAGAAAATGCCTCCCATGCAGCCGACTGCATTTGGTTGGGGATGTGAATGGGGGAAGTACGGGCGCTGCAGAAGTGGTGGGTTCCCAATTAGGATTGGCGAATGCAGCAGGAAGGGCACTATGGGCACGACGGGCCTGTGTTTGTCTTTTTGGTGGCAGCGGGACACTACTTGTGCTTGCCACCTCACCAGCTTGAACTGCACTTATGGGACTCGCCACGTCACCAAGTGTTACTGCAGTGCTGGTTTGACTACGACCGGGGTGTACTAGGCCGCTGGTGCTTGCCAGTTCAATAAAAAGCTACCAAAAAAACTGTTAGCGATCACAGGGATCAGGCCTGACTCTGCGAACGCTGCAGTTATGCGTTAAGTGTTTTGTAAGTGACAGTGATCGATCGATACTTGGGTGGGCTGGGCTGGGCCGGGCGGAGGGGCAAAATGCAGGTGCTAGCAGGTATCTGGGCTGATCCCACTAACACTGCGTTTTTGGGAACCCTAAACTGCTGGGGACGCCAGTATAGATCTGATCGGATCAGATATTGATCTGTTCAGATACTATACCACTAAGGGAGGTGTATGCTGCGTGCGTGGGTGTTAGTGCTACTGGCGCTAACCTGACGCTGCTTGGGGCTGGTGCTTGCCAGTTCACCAAAATACTACCAAAAAAACTGTTAGCGATCGCAGGGATCAGGCCTGACTCTGCGAACGCTGCAGTTATGCGTTTAGTGTTTTGTAAGTGACAGTGATCGATCGATACTGCACTTGGGTGGGCTGGGCTGGGCCGGGCGGAGGGGCAAAACGCAGGTGGTAGCAGGTATCTGGGCTGATCCCGCTAACACTGCGTTTTTGGGAACCCTAAACTGCTGGGGACGCTAGTATAGATCTAATCGGATCAGATATTGATCCGATCAGATACTATACCACTAAGGGAGGTGTACGGTGCGTGCTTGGGTGTTAGCGCTACTGGCGCTAACCTGACGCTGCCTGGGGCTGGTGCTTGCTTGCCAGTTCACCAAAATGCTACCAAAAAAACTGTTAGCGATCGCAGGGATCAGGCCTGACTCTGCGAATGCTGCAGTTATGCGTTTAGAGTTTTGTAAGTGACAGTGATCGATCGATACTGCACTTGGGTGGGCTGGGCGGAGGGGCAATACGCAGGTGCTAGCAGGTATCTGGGCTGATCCCGCTAACACTGCGTTTTTGGGAACCCTAAACTGCTGGGGATGCTAGTATAGATCTGATCGGATCAGATATTGATCCGTTCAGATACTATACCACTAAGGGAGGTGTATGCTGCGTGCGTGGGTGTTAGCGGTACTGGCGCTAATCTGACGCTGCCTGGGGCAACGCATATCACCGCCGGGCGATCAGGGGGCTAAACCTTTATTCGGTAATAAACGGCGGGTGCCCTGACACTATAAAAAATAAACGAACTAACCAGCGTCCCCGTAACAGTTATACGGTGATCAGTGGTGAAAGGGTTAACTAGGGGGCAATCAAGGGGTTAAAACATTTATTAGGTAGTATATGGGGGTCCCTGTCGCTATAAAACGCTGACGGCGAACCTCAATATTTAGCTCCCTAACTAGCGTCACCAGCGACACTAATACAGCGATCAGAAAAATGATCGCTTAGCGACACTGGTGAGGGGGGGTGATCAAGGGGTTAAAACTTTATTAGGGGGGTTAGGGGGGTACTCTAGACCTACAGGGGGCTAACCCTAACTGTCCTAACACTGTAACTGTCACAAACTGACACCAATGCAGTAATCAGAAAAAAAAAAAAACCTGCTTGGTGTCAGTTTGTGACGGGGGGGTGATTGGGGGGTGATTGGGGGGTGATTGGGGGGCGATTGGGGAGGGATCGGGGTGTTTTGTGTGCCTGGCATGTTCTACTGTGTGTGTAGTGTTGGTGCACTCACATTTCAGTCTTCTCTCCTCGGCGCCGGAACGGAAAATACCGAGCAGAGGAGAGATGACATCATTTCCTTTGCTGCTGTTTAGCATACAGCAGCATAGGAATGTTCCCATTGGCCGGTGGCGATCACGAGGGGGGGGCACGAACGGATGGCCTCCCCCTCACCTCCAATCGGACCCCTCACCCGCGGGAGGCAAATCACGTGTATGTACGTGATTTTGCCTGCCCGTGCCGCCTTGCCGACGTACATCGGCGTGAGGCGGTCCTTAAGTGGTTAACTATTAATGTTATCTATGTCCATATCGGACATAGGGCTCCAACCATAAGTAGGAAGGCCAGTATGGTGGCCTGAATTTATGGGAGGAGTCCGGGGGGTATTTAAGCAGCCCGCTCACCTGTGGTGCTTGTCGGTTTCCTGTGCGCGATACCCACCCTCCCATCCCCATTTCACAGCATTTATCAACTATTCATTTCTCTTTACAGAACAATCATTTCTTAAACCAGGGTATGCCCCCTTATTTTGGCATACCGGCCATTAGACCAAGGCACACTTTCAGGTCCATTTCATATGGTAAGTCCACAATTCCAGGTCTATTTCCAATGGTAAGTCTTATGTTAACTATAAATGTTATCTATGTTCCCATTGGCCGGCGGTGATCGCGAGGGGGGGGCCACGAACGGATGGCCTCCCCCTCACCTCCGATCGCCGGGGGACAAAACAGGACTGCCTCGGGCACCGGGGCGGACCCCCCACCCGCGGGAGGAAAATCACGTGCATGTACGTGATTTTGCCTGCCCGTGCCGCCTTGCCGACGTACATCGGCGTGAGGCGGTCCTTAAGTGGTTAAAGTGTGACAGTGCTGAAAGCTGAAAATTGGCCTGGACTGGAAGCAGGTTAAGCGTCCTTACTTGAGGTGGTTAAAGAGGTTGTAAATCTCTGAAAAAAATCTCCCCCCAAAAAAACCCCTGCAAGGCAAAGGCATAATGAGCTAGTATGCATCGCATACTAGCTCATTATAAAACACTTACATTAAAACGAAGCTGTTGCAGCGGTCCCCGCACACCGCTGTCATGGCCGACATCTTTCCGGCACTGTAATTGGCCGGAGCCGCAATGTAGTCACTCCTGCATGCGGGAGCTGCCGGTCATGACACAGGATTGGAAGGAACGGCACCTGTGGGCTGTTCCTTCAGAATGCATGCGCCAGTGATGTCACTGGCTCCATGCACTGGAAATATCTCCTAAACTGTACGGGTTTAGAAGATTGTTTTAAGACCTATAGGTACCTTAATATCCAGGGCTTACCCAGGGATTTTTTTCAACGTTCAATGTGGGGAAACGTAGTTCGGCACCTCCTGCACTGAATGTATGTAATGGCAAAGGGTGCTGGGGTGTGGCTGGGAGATCTATTGTTGATGGGAGGTATCTACTGTTGAGGGAAGGGTCTATTGTTGTTGGCTGCTGGAGGGTCTATTGATGCTGGCTGCTGGGGGGGTCTAGGGTCTATCATTGCTGGGGACCAATTGTTGCTGGGAGGGATCTACTGGTGAGAGAGGGGTTTATTGTTGCTGGCTGCTGGAGGGTCTATTGATGCTGGCTGCTGGGAGATCTGTTGTTGCTGACAGGGGTCTATTGTTGCTGGCATAGATCTGTTGTTACTAGGGTGGATCTTTTGTTACTGGAGGGTCATTTTGTTGCAGGGGGTCTATTCTTGAAAGAGAGGATCTATTGTTGAAAGAAGGGTGTATATCTTAATGCTTATTAACAAAATCTATACAAATCACTTAGCACCACAAAATGATACTTGGTTCTGTATTCTCTAAAAAGGGCCGTACAGGAAGGTGGGTAGAGGATGGAACCAAGGGACGGTGCTCAGAGGTGGATAGGGGGCGAAGACAAGAGGTGACTTGAAAAGGGGAGTTCCTTAACCCACTATCTGAGAAAAAAAGCCCTGGGCTTACCTATAGGTAAAAGTTTGCAGAGGAAGTTTACTTCCTCTTTAAGTTGTAGTGATAACTCTAAAAATTTGAGCTTGACCTTTCAGAGCTGTACAGAGGTAAGATGATATTTTCTTCCATCTTCCAAGGTCCTCAACAGCAATAAAGACTAAATAGGGGAAATAATCCTGCTCAACTCAAAGAGGAGAAGTACAGTTTAGGTAATTAGCTCTTAAAAAGAGAGTCTGTCACTGGGGGGAAGGGGACAAATTGATGCAGATATAAAGTACAGGCAAGTATCTGCACATGTCTGCAGCAGCCTAGTATTTCTAGTATTTCCATTGGTTAGTGAAGCTTCTCATCATATTGATGGGCCAAAAGAAATGTATGAAGGTAGGCCTTATGGAAGCTTTGATATGATCCAGATGTGTCTGAGCTTTGCCTGTAAGAATAACTTGACATCTGGGAGTTTTATGCAGGTATGTACGAGCACCTTAATTTGCCTGTGCTTTATAACCAAACTAGTATACCTCCCTCCCCCAGTGACAGAGTTTTTATAAAGTAATTATGCACAGCAAGTACTGTATACTGCAATAATTTCAAGTCCTTTAGGCTTTATAAATTAATGTAGATCATTGTCAAATAGTGTCATAAATTCCACATTTCAGGGAAAGAATTCTTAACTGGTTATATTTACCAAGGTATATTTTCATGTTTGTCTGCACAATGCAGAATTTAAAAAAGACAGGAGAGGAGACAATGACAAGCTGCAAAATGCTTGGTGAGTCAAATTCATATTTAAATCATAAGAATGTTTTCCAATGGAATATTGTTATTTCCCTTCAACTTATTCTAGGCTAACAAAATTAAATGATGTCATCTTATTATAAGCAGCAGAGTGTAAATACAATGTATACATAGTTTTCTAAACTGTATAGGAGATGATACAAAAAATAAAGAGCAATCCTAGAGTGCATAATTCTATAGCAACCAATGAGATGTAATACTGATTTACGGGCAGAAAACTGGTATCTGATTGATTTGCTACTGCAATTTATATTTACTTGCTGTGTTATTGTCTTTTTAAATAAGCCAGACAGCAAGCAATTGAGTTTCAAGTTTGAAAATGACTTGCTAAACTATTGCTAGGCTTGCCAGGCTTCACAAGTTTGTTGCACAATTGCAGCAAGTCTGCATTGCATGACTCCAGATCAACTTTCTTTGCAAATATTCTGCAAGTCTGCTGCAACTTCTGCTTCAGTTATGTTGTGCAATAGTCATCCCACCACAGGGGTCACTGTGACTTGCAGAGCTCTTGCTGTTGATTCACCACTGCAACCTTGCTCTTGCTAGAGACTTGCCACGCAAATTTTCTACAAACTGGAAAAGTGTCAACTAGAACTTGGAGTATTTCCACCAGCCTGTGTCAACTCCAGTCCACAGTTATTTGCAGTCCATTCTCTGGCAGACACAGGAATTCCCTCTGCTCACCAGCAGTCACAGAGGTGACATCCAGGATTAGTTCCTCATATGAGACCGAGTCTGGATACACCCATGACTCCGCTGTATGTGGGTATGTGATTGCTTTGTTTAGATTTGGCAAGCTGGCGATACATTTTATGTGAAACATATTGACTATACCATTTGGATAAATAAATTGTGTTTTTTACCGCTATGCCTAGCATTCTTGTGACCTTGGAAATAACATGTGGCGCTCTTAAATGACTTTGTTTAGTGCAGGAAAAAAATACTCCTTCAAAACCTTGTCAGGAGAAGAAAAAAATGTCCCTGTACTGGTGGTGTCAGTGGGAGGAATAAAATGATCCTGAGTTGGTGGGAGGAAAGAAAGTTCTTGAGTTGGTTGGATGATAAATTCACTTGTGTCATTTGGGTCATTGGGGTGAAAATGAAAATGCCCTGCATTGGTGTAGTTAATAAGTGGAAGAAATGTTACAGTGTTGCTGGTGCCAGTAGGAAAAAGACTGTTCTGCCATTCATGTCAGTTGGACGTATAAGTAAAGGTGGGCTGGGAGGCTCTGGAAGAAACAAAGAAGGGATGTCTAGGTGCAATCTAAAGGGTGCAAGGAGCTAAAGAGCCCTAGGGGAGGAAGAGCTCTGATGATGGGACAGGGGCAAAGAGGCTCTGAGGGGGAGGGGGGCTCTGTGGCAAAGGTGCTATCCCACCTTTTGTGTACTTATGTTTTAGACCTCCTTCCCAGTACTGGTGCCCACTCAAGAATGAAGGAAACATTCCCTTCTTTCTATTACTGGTTATGTGGTATGTCATATGACAAAGAGTGAGAGACAGAAAAAAGGGCATTTCACTCTTGATCACAAAGGGCACCCCTACTGACAAAGAAGTCTGTTCTGAGCGGGAAGCCCCTTCTACCTGCCTAATTCAGCTGCCACTGGATGGAAGAAAGAAAAGAATCCTCTCCCTGCTCTGCCTGACAAGAGGGCAAAGTCAGTAACACTTCTGCTTTGAAACCAATCACAATCAGCTTCTAACCTCAGCTTATTCAATTAAGCTTTGGCAATAAACTGGTTTTAATTAATTATTAAAATCCTTATTTTACAAACATTTTTATTATGAGTTGGATTTGTGACATAGGATTTACATAGAACAGAGACCCCTTAAAAGGAAGCACAGTGCAGCTTTTTCCTTTCAAACTCTCTATCCCTATTTGAAAGTTTGTATGGAACTGTGTGTAATCTGAGATGCAGCAACCCAGCTCTGTAATACAACAGACCATTTTCAGAAATGCAGAAGATTAAGCAATAAATAAACAAATGGTCAATGGTTTCTATATTAATGTTGGCAAACTCTCTGTTGTTTAATACAAAGAAATTCTCTAAAAATATAACTTTATTAACCTTTTTGCACTTGCAACCTTTAAGTCCTTGATGGTCCTTTTTTCTGTGTCAGTGGGGGGAGGCAGGGGGCAAAGATTTACAAGATTACCAATGTCAGGATCACACATTAAAGGGAGCCACTAGACACAATAACCATCCATGGGCAGTAGAAGGAGCCTGCACACACGTTGTTTGATTCAAAATAGCACACCATAGATGCAGTGGTCCTCCAAGGATACCTAAAGCAACAGATGAAAGACACATCATGCTAACTTCCGTTTGAAATTGGAATATGTCCAGCAGTGTCATCAACACAGAACTGGCAGAAACCAGTGGGACCCAGGTACATTCATCTACTGTCTGGAGAAGTCTAGCCAGAAGTGGTCTTCATGGAAGAATTGTGGCCAAAAAGCCATACCTCTGACATGGAAACAAGGCTAAGCAACTCAACTATGCACAAAAACATAGGAACTAGGGTGCAGCAGCAGGTGCTCTGGACTAATTGGTAAAATTTGAAATATTTGGCTGTAGAAGGAGGCAGCTTCTTTGCCCAAGCACTGGAGAGTGGTCCAATAATGAGTGTCTGCAGGCATCAATGAAGCATGGTGGAGGCCCCTTGCAAGTTTGGGGCTGCATTTCTACAGAGTTGGAAATGTTTTAGGATCAATGGTGTGCTTAATGCCGAGAAATAAAGGCAGATACTTATCCATCATGCCCAAATATATTCTGCAGTAGATAATGACCCAAACATACAGCCAATGTCTTTAAGAACTGTATTCAGCATAAAGAAGAACAGGGAGTCCTGGAAGTAATAGTTTGGCCCCCACAGAGCCCTGATCTCCACATCATTGATTCTGTCTGGGATACAAGACAGAAGGATTTGAGGCAGCCTACATCCACAGAAGATCTGTGTGGTTAATTCTCCAAGATGTTTGGAACAACCTACTTGCTGAGTTTCTTCAAAAACTGTGTGCAAGTGTACCTAGAAGAATTGGTGCTGTTTTCAAGGCAAAGGGTGGTCACACCAAATATTGATTTGATTTCTCTTTTGTTCATTTACTTTCTCTTTATACATATATAATATTAACACTTCTATTTCTGAAATAATTTTTAGTTTACAGCATTTTTCATACCTGCCTAAAACGTTTGCATATATATATATATATATATATATATATATATATATATATATATATATATATATATATATATATATATATATATATATATATATATATATATATATATATATATACAGTGGCTTGCGAAAGTATTCGGCCCCCTTGAACTTTTCAACCTTTTGCCACATTTCAGGTTTCAAACATAAAGATATAAAATTTTAATTTTTTGTGAAGAATCACCAACAAGTGGGACACAATTGTGAAGTGGAACGAAATCTATTGGATATTTTAAACTTTTTTAGCAATTAAAAAACTGAAAAGTGGTGCATGCAAAATTATTCGGCCCCTTTACTTTCAGTGCAGAAAACTCACTCCAGAAGTTCAGCGAGGATCTCTGAATGATCCAATGTTGTCCTAAATGACTGATGGTGATAAATAGAATCCACCTGTGTATAATCAAGTCTCTGTATAAATGCACCTGCTCGGTGATAGTCTCAGGGTTCTGTTGAAAGCGCAGAGAGCATCATGAAGACCAAGGAACACACCAGGCAGGTCCGTAATACTGTTGTGGAGAAGTTTAAAGCCGGATTTGGATACAAAAAGATTTCCCAAGCTTTAAACATCCCAAGGAGCACTGTGCAAGCGATCATTTTGAAATGGAAGGAGTATCAGACCACTGCAAATCTACCAAGACCTGGCTGTCCCTCTAAACTTTCAGCTCAGACAAGGAGAAGACTGATCAGAGATGCAGCCAAGAGGCCCATGATCACTCTGGATAAACTGCAGAGAACTACAGCTGAGGTGGGAGAATCTGTCTATAGGACAACAATCAGTCGTACACTGCGCAAATCTGGCCTTTATGGAAGAGTGGCAAGAAGAAAGCCATTTCTCAAAGATATCCATAAAAAGTCTTGTCTAAAGTTTGCCACAAGCCACCTGGGAGACACACCAAACATGTGGAAGAAGGTGCTCTGGTCCGATGAAACCAAAATCAAACTTTTTGGCCACAATGCAAAACGATATGTTTGACGTAAAAGCAACACAGCTCATCACACTCAACACACCATCCCCACTGTCAAACATGGTGGTGGCAGCATCATGGTTTGGGCCTGCTTTTCTTCAGCAGGGACAGGGAAGAGGGTTAAAATTGAGGGGAAGATGGATGCAGCCAAATACAGGACCATTCTGGATGAAAACCTGTTGGAGTCTGCAAAAGACCTGAAACTGGGACGGAGATTTATCTTCCAACAAGACAATGATCCCAAACATACAGCAAAATCTACAAAGGAATGGTTCACAAATAAACGTATCCAGGTGTTAGAATGGCCAAGTCAAAGTCCAGACCTGAATCCAATCGAGAGTCTGTGGAAAGAGCTGAAAACTGCTGTTCACAAACGCTCTCCATCCAACCTCACTGAGCTCGAGCTGTTTTGCAAGGGAGAATGGGCAAGAATTTCAGTCTCTCGATGTGCAAAACTGATAGAGACATACCCCAAGCGACTTGCAGCTGTAATCGCAGCAAAAGGTGGCTCTACAAAGTATTAACGCAAAGGGGCCGAATAATTTTGCACGCCCCACTTTTCATTTTTTTTATTAGTTAAAAAAGTTTCAAAAATCCAAAAGATTTCGTTCCACTTCACAATTGTGTCCCACTTGTTGGTGATTCTTCACAAAAAATAAAAATTTTATATCTTTATGTTTGAAGCCTGAAATGTGGCAAAAGGTTGAAAAGTTCAAGGGGGCCGAATACTTTCGCAAGCCACTGTATATATACAGTGGCTTGCGAAAGTATTCGGCCCCCTTGAACTTTTCAACCTTTTTCCACATTTCAGGCTTCAAACATAAAGATATAAAATTTTTATTTTTTGTGAAGAATCACCAACAAGTGGGACACAATTGTGAAGTGGAACAAAATCTTTTGGATTTTTGAAACTTTTTTAACTAATAAAAAAAATGAAAAGTGGGGCGTGCAAAATTATTTGGCCCCTTTGCGTTAATACTTTGTAGAGCCACCTTTTGCTGCGATTACAGCTGCAAGTCGCTTGGGGTATGTCTCTATCAGTTTTGCACATCGAGAGACTGAAATTCTTGCCCATTCTCCCTTGCAAAACAGCTCGAGCTCAGTGAGGTTGGATGGAGAGCGTTTGTGAACAGCAGTTTTCAGCTCTTTCCACAGACTCTCGATTGGATTCAGGTCTGGACTTTGACTTGGCCATTCTAACACCTGGATACGTTTATTTGTGAACCATTCCTTTGTAGATTTTGCTGTATGTTTGGGATCATTGTCTTGTTGGAAGATAAATCTCCGTCCCAGTTTCAGGTCTTTTGCAGACTCCAACAGGTTTTCATCCAGAATGGTCCTGTATTTGGCTGCATCCATCTTCCCCTCAATTTTAACCCTCTTCCCTGTCCCTGCTGAAGAAAAGCAGGCCCAAACCATGATGCTGCCACCACCATGTTTGACAGTGGGGATGGTGTGTTGAGTGTGATGAGCTGTGTTGCTTTTACGTCAAACATATCGTTTTGCATTGTGGCCAAAAAGTTTGATTTTGGTTTCATCGGACCAGAGCACCTTCTTCCACATGTTTGGTGTGTCTCCCAGGTGGCTTGTGGCAAACTTTAGACAAGACTTTTTATGGATATCTTTGAGAAATGGCTTTCTTCTTGCCACTCTTCCATAAAGGCCAGATTTGTGCAGTGTACGACTGATTGTTGTCCTATGGACAGACTCTCCCACCTCAGCTGTAGTTCTCTGCAGTTCATCCAGAGTGATCATGGGCCTCTTGGCTGCATCTCTGATCAGTCTTCTCCTTGTCTGAGCTGAAAGTTTAGAGGGACAGCCAGGTCTTGGTAGATTTGCAGTGGTCTGATACTCCTTCCATTTCAAAATGATCGCTTGCACAGTGCTCCTTGGGATGTTTAAAGCTTGGGAAATCTTTTTGTATCCAAATCCGGCTTTAAACTTCTCCACAACAGTATTACGGACCTGCCTGGTGTGTTCCTTGGTCTTCATGATGCTCTCTGCGCTTTCAACAGAACCCTGAGACTATCACAGAGCAGGTGCATTTATACAGAGACTTGATTATACACAGGTGGATTCTATTTATCACCATCAGTCATTTAGGACAACATTGAATCATTCAGAGATCCTCGCTGAACTTCTGGAGTGAGTTTTCTGCACTGAAAGTAAAGGGGCCGAATAATTTTGCACGCACCACTTTTCAGTTTTTTAATTGCTAAAAAAGTTTAAAATATCCAATAGATTTCGTTCCACTTCACAATTGTGTCCCACTTGTTGGTGATTCTTCACAAAAAAATTAAATTTGATATCTTTATGTTTGAAGCCTGAAATGTGGCAAAAGGTTGAAAAGTTCAAGGGGGCTGAATACTTTCGCAAGCCACTGTAAATATATATATATATATATATATATATATATATACACACACAGTATATATTTATGTATGTATTCTGGTGAAAGAGACTCAGGGAGTGCTAATGATCCACAGGTTAGGGGAACAATGCTTGCCTTGACCCAGCTGCTAGCAACCCACACTACATCACTGAGGGGACATTTATCAAAGTGTTTGTGATATTTGAAATGATAATGAAACGCAACTGACTTTTACCATATTTGCTAAATACAGCTCTGCTAACCCGCCCCAAAGATACTGCTTGCAGAACTTTTGGGAACGTCCCGCAAGAGCGTGAAAAGTCACTCTTGAATGAATGAGAGGCGGGTTTCAGGCGCTTGGCAGAGGCTATTTCCAGCGCTAAAGCACCTGAAAACCACCCCAGTGTGAAAGGGGTCTTACAGTGATCATCAGTGATCATCACACACTATACTGACACTGAACTACGCTGATGAAAAAAAAAATGTAAATATGTAAAAAAAAATAGTAAAACTGTTAAAAAAAGAAAATACAATAATAAGTTTAAAACTTAAATTAAAAATTGAAATGCACTGTCCTGGCATTTTAAGAACCTCAAGAAATTATACAGGCCGTCAGCACATCAGGATTGATCGATTTTCAGATACTGTATACAGTATATACCATAGTTTGTAGATGCTATAACTTTCACACAAACCAATAAATATATGCTTGGGATTTTTTTTTACTAAAGACCTGTAGCAGAATACATTTTGGCCTAAATTTATGATGACATTTTATTTTATTAGATATTTTGTAAATGAAAGTAAAAAATATTGTTTATTTTTTTTAAAATAGTAAGTCTTTTTTCATTTATATAGCAAAAATAAAACCAGTGGTGGTCAAATACCACCAAAAGAAAGCTCTATTTGTGTGAATAAAATTATATACATTTAATGCATCCATTTTGCATGATGGCACAATTGCCAGTTAAAATAGCATAGTGCTGAATGACAAAAAAAATGGCCTGGTCGTGAAGGGGGTAAAACCATCCGGAGGTCAAGAGGTTAATATTTGCAACTTGCTGCATATATATAGCGACAAAGCTCATTTTCACAGTATGTGCTGCTTCTCATCTGCCTGCACATCTATCTTCTCTTACTTCTCCCCCCACCTAAAATGTCTTCTACCTGTCTACCTGTCCAGTATGAGCACACCTGTCCTGGCTGTGACCCCAGCATTCAGAACAAACCTCTCCCTGCCACCCCCTCATTCACTAATAGATATAACCTCTCCTTGTCATCTCCTGCCACCCACAGAATACTATACTTCATGATCTTTCAATAGCGCTCATAACACTCCCTTCCCAGCATCTTCCCCACCTTAATAGGCCTCTTTTACACAGACAGCAAGGTGTTTGGACCATGGTTTTACCACCCCCTGACTGACTACTAAAGCCTACTATGCAGCCGGAGGGAGCCGTTCACATGCAGTCAAGCATCATGTTGGTGGCAAACTTAAAGTGGATGTAAACCCAATGTCATCCTTTCTAAACTACTGCCATAGGGGTCATCTATAAGGATATACATGCCTCCTGCATGTATCTTTACCTGTCAAATGTCTCCCCTCTGTCTGTTATGAGAGCTGAAAAACTGCATATTCTGTGGGTGGCTCTGTTGTCTGGAGCTCGGTGGATGGAGTCGTGATGTCGGTAGACTCCCCGCCCACCTCTACACTCCCCTTGTCAATATGCATTTCTCCTGTGTATTTCTTAAGCCCCATACACACGACAGGACTTTGTACAAACTTTCCCTTGGATTTTTGTACAAAGGGCATTGGCCAGAAGTTTGTCTTGGATACAGACGACAGGACTTTTCCAGCCAACTTTCACCAAATCATGTGTTTTTTTCAGCTCTTTACCACCACCCTTTGGTCAACCTTTGTATTGTTGTCTGATATTATGTCAATCTCGCCACTTTTATTGGTGAGATTGACACCTTGCGAGTCGGGTTCACACTGGTGCGGGGATCTGACTTGGATCCCCGCCAATGCCAGACACTGTGGTATGAATCTTGAGGGGGAACTCCACGCCAAATTTTAAATAAAAAAACAGCATGGGTTCCCCTCCAGGGGCATACCAGGCCCTTAGATCTGATGTAGATTTTAAGGGGAACCCCCTACGCCGAAAAAACAGCGGGGGGGTCCCCCCAAAATCCATACCAGACCCTTATCCGAGTACGCAGTCTGGCCGGTCAGCAAAGGGAATGGGGATGAGCGAGCGCCCCCCCTCCTGAGCCGTACCAGGCCACATGCCCTCAACATGGGGGGTGGGTGCTTTGGGGGAGGGGGGCCTGCTGCCCCCCCTCCCCCAAAGCACCTTGTCCCCATGTTGATGAGGACAAGGGCCTCTTCCCGACAACCCTGGCCGTTGGTTGTCAGGGTCTGCGGGCGGGGGGCTTATCGGAATACGGGAGCCCCCTTTAATAAGGGGGCCCCCAGATACCGGCCCCCCACCCTATGTGAATGAGTATGAGTCATCCTATGTCATCCTATGACCACGTCCCATTATGACCTCACAGTCCTAGCATGCCCCGGGACTGTGATGTCATAGGGGGCAGGGTCACCGCCTATATAAGTCATAGCAGAGCGCACAGACAGCATTACAGCCAGAGAGTGCGTCGTGTCAACATCTCTGTAAGAGAAGAAGGAAGAAGACGATCCAGATGTCCGGGCTCCTCCACTAGCAAAAGAGCGGCAAAAGAGCAGAAGATAGCGGAGGAGCACGGCAGAAGGAAGAAGGCACCAGAGAAGAACCAGAGAGCGCGGAGACGACACCGGAGAGAGGGAGAAGAGGCCGGAGAGACCCCCAAAGTCGGCAGAAGACCCCCGAAGTCGGAAGACGACCCCCAAAGTCGGAAGAAGACCCCTGGAGCTGCCTAATAAATTACTTTTAAAACCTGTGTAGTGTGTTTTTTTTTTTGACACTTTTTTTGCCTAGGTGAATGGGTAGGGGTACGATGTACCCCATACTCATTCACATAGGGTGGGGGGCCGGGATCTGGGGGCCTCCTTATTAAGGGGGGCTCCTGGATTCCGATAAGCTCCCCACCCGCAGACCCCGACAACCAACAGCCAGGGTTGTCGGGAAGATGCCCTTGTCCTCATCAACATGGGAACAAGGTGCTTTGGGGTGGGGGGCCACATGGCGCCCCCCTCCTCCAAAGCACCCACCCCCCATGTTGAGGGCATGCGGCCTGGTACGGCTCAGGGGGGGGCGCTCACTCGTCCCCACCCCCTTTCCTGACCGGCCAGGCTGCGTGCTCGTATAAGGGTCTGGTATGGATTTTGGGGGACCCCCACGCCGTTTTTTCGGTGTAGGGGGTTCCCATTAAGATCCATACCAGACCTAAGGGCCTGGCATGCCCCCAGAGGGGAATTCCCTCTCGCGCTCGCCGCAATAGGAAAATGTGTTTTTCCTATTGCAGCCAGCGCGAGATGTACAGTACCCTGTATGGGTACGCGCTGAAAACATTTTCGCGGCCGCATACTGTAGTTTGTACAAAAGTCCGATGCTTTTGTGTACACACGAACAGACTTTGCTCCATTGGAATTTTGTTGCCGGAAAGTTTGTCCGTTCGCACAGCCAACAAAAGTCCGATGGAAACAGAAAAAGTTTGTCCGATGGAGCGTACACACGGTCGGATGTTGCTCCAAAACAGCTAATTTGCATGTTTGTTGTCAAAAAGTCTGATCGTGTGTATGGGCCTTTACACTGAACTTCTGATTTGATCTCTAGCATCCAGTGAAAAGACAGGAAAGTAACCACATGACTTCAGCATGCCAAATTATGCTGAGGTGTGGAACAACCAATCCTTGCAGAGCTGCTGAAGAAAGGAGTGGGAGGGAATTAAAAAATACTGCATGTCTTAGGCTAGTGCACAAGATATGTAAATCACCTGTCACTCACAGCAAGGGGGAGTATTTGACAAAGTGTTTCTCAGTTTGTCAAGATTTATCGCACTGAACAATAAAAGAGGATTGCTCAGAGATGGATTAACTCTGTGTGGCAAGACTGGGCTCAAATGATAGGTTATATTATACTCTACAGTATGATAAAAAAAATGCGTTTACATCCACTTTAACGTATTTATTCATGTCAATGATCTCTATGCCACAATAATTTCAGTGAATTGCTCTGTTGGCCCTGCAGCAGAACATGTGTCATAAGGGGGGGAATGGCAGGAACACCAGGGTAAAATCTTAAAAGTTATTTAGGCATTTATTTGGCATATTTAGAAGATGCATATATTTAGGTTACCTTGCAAAAGAATGGTTTTGATTTTTGCTTTGAAAAAAAAAAAACTTTAAAACTGCACAGCAGGAAAATGTAATGTATGTATTAATTAGGACATCAATCTTTTTTTTTTTTTTAGTAGTGTATAGGCAGTGGTTAATTTACTACCCCTCTAAGGGAGAACTTCTCTTAAGTCCTCCCAGGAAGTGAGGTGAATTAACTTCCTTCCAGAATCCTTAGCCAGTGTTCAGTAGGCTGATGGGAATAGAGGAGCCTGGTTGAAGAAATTGACTAAATGACTTCAATTAATTATTGCACTCTACGGGGCACCCCATTCATGCACTGCCATGCAGAGAGGATTTGTTATACTGCTCATTTAAAGAGTGCTAATTTAATATAGACTGCTATTACTGACTACCTCAAGCCCATAAAATGGAACTGTACTGAGCACAGTGTTAGGCCATGGTGCTGGACTGGTGCATCTCATGAAGGAACATACTGTGGAAAACCGGATCCTGAGGAGACAATTCTAGCGAAAACCTGGTTGGGTTGGAGCTGGTGGTCGGTAGGAGATGAAATCTCCCTTTTGTTGTTAAAGATCTGACCCCCCTCCATGTTGCACACAGCAATTAACTTGGGCTGCTTAAAGCCTCGTACACACGATTGGATTTTCCGCAGACAAAGCATCAGACTTTTGTCTGAAGGGCGTGTGCCGTGAACTTGTCTTGCATACAAACAGTACACAATTGTCTGCCAACAAACACAAATGTAGTGATGTACTAGATGTACTACGAGCCAATGAAGAGGAAGTTCAATTGTCAGGCGCCACCCTTTGGGCTCCTTCTGCTAATTTCGTGTTAGTAGAAGTTTGGTGAGTGTTGATTCGCACATTTCATTTCGCGCTTTCATTTCATGCTTTTCAGTTTGTTTCTGAATGGCCATTCGTCAACCAGACATATTGCGGAATCGGAGGAGATAACGTGTTATTTATTGGAAAGAAGAAAGAAATGGCTGCACATCCAGAACTTCCGATTGCCTTTTATTTTGTTTCACAAAGATAATGATAAAGCACAAGATGTATGTGTGAAACACGTCTATGTGACCACAGTTTGGTGTCTCTGGTGTTATCTTTGTGAAAACAAAATAAACGGCAATCGGAAGTTCTGGATGTGCAGCCTTTTCTTTCTTATTTCCAAGGTTCCCAGGGAGGCGGGCCAGGGCTAGAACTCTGCAAGATACTCCAATCAGCCTTATCTTTATACACCTGGTTCTTTTTCTTGTATACGTGTTATTTATTATTGGCCTTGGAGTTATTGCTTTGACCCAAGTCCAGTCCAGAAACTGGAGGAGTAGGATTTCTTGGACCAGAAATTGGTTGCTTTATTAACCGTAACCAATTATGTCATATGCCTTTGCTGCGGGAGCTCCAGGAGAATAATCCGGATGATTTTCGGAATTATCTCCGGATGACGGACCCCTGCTTTCACCAACTCTTGGCATTGTTGACCCCCTATATTAAGAAGCAGGACACATGCATGAGGCTTTTATTTTATTTTTTGATTGAATAATGATTTGGATTGGTATATTTTCTATATCTTTGGATGCATAGAATGCACTTTTTGGTTAAGTTCTATTGGAAGATAGCATGTCTAATTTGTTTTCTTTTTTTAATGCACAATAAAAAAAATTGTGGAGAATAATACTTGGCTATGTGTTTTACTTCAAATTACATTTTGGGAGTAGGCAGTTACATTTAAAAAAAAATACAAAATAAAATTGTAAAATTAACAAGGGACACCAACATAGTTGTATCTTTGATCTTAAAAACTACGGGATAATGGTGTTGTGGTAACTTGCCCAAAAAAAACAAAAAAAACAAGCATAATAGTATTATTCTTGATATCACTAGAAAAAAAAAAGCCTTTTAAAATACATTTGGCAGAACTCCATCAGTATCACCAGCGAAGCAACTTCATTATTATCCCATTAAAGAAGAAGGGAATGTGTGCTGCATTTCGAGATTCCATAATTTGCCACGTCACGAATGTTAGTTCTCCATTACGAACACTGGTTTACAAGACCGACCGCTTCTGGCTTGTCCTTGCTTCCGAGCATGCGTGTTTGTACTTTGGACTTTTGTCTGAAGGACTTGTGTACACATGCTCGGAAAATCCGACAACAGACATTTGTCCGCGGAAAATTTATAAGCCTGCCATCCAACATTTGTCTGCGGACAATCCGACAATAATTGTCCGATTGTACAAACGATCGGATTTTAGGGCAACAGTCTGTCAACACACAATTCCCGTCTGCAAATCCGATCGTGTGTATGAGGCTTTAGGTGTTCTGCAGACCAGGAGTATGGTGAGTTAGGGGTTTATAAGCCACCATACATGCACACCAGCTGCAGCTTAACCTGTGGACTGTGTGTGCCCAGTGTGTCCAAGCCTCAGTCAGCCCTGTTTTAAGCGGGCACTAGTGCAGAATTAGTAGTGTGCATAGCACTTACAATGGGAAAAAAAGATCAGATTTGTCGCATGCAAATGTGTTTGCATGGAATATGCTGATCGGAGGAGAGAGCAGAGTGAGTAGAGAGATGAGCTCATCAGTGTGCTACGGTTCATTTATGTTTTCAGCAGTCTGGAGGTGGAGAAAGGAACACACTTCTAAAATATAAGTGGTGTCATCTGCTTTGTGGCAGAGTTATGAGGACTGGATGTACAAACATACACATTTGTTAGCAGGTAAAACAGTTCCCTTATCTCCATTTAAGGTGTTTTGCACCCTCATACCTCCAGGAGGTGGTTAGGGGCCCGTAGGCAGCCTCAAGACTTTTAACTCATTGTTGGGTGAAGGAATTGGTCACCAATCACTTTAGAAATTGTAGCAGAGTTGTTTTAGCACAATAAACTCCAGGAGAGAGGGTTAGGGCACCTGATACCCAAAACGTGACCAAAAATGACTCCAGGCATTTCCTCTAGCAACAGTCAATACAGAAATAAGAACCTTTAAGCCAAAATAAATTGTATTTATATAGTATATGGTCAACAGACATTTTTAACAACAGCAGGATAGAAGATCAAATCCAGTGGGATCTCCATTTTTGTCAAATATTTCCTTTCATTTTTTAAAACTGCTAGAAAAATAACGACATGAAACAGAGTTGCTATGGAGTGCTACTCTACTTTTTACAACACTGAAGTAAACATTTGATGATTCAAAGCTTTAAAATGCTGGTGCTTGATATGGAAGCTTGCAACAGATTCTGTGACAGACTTAATTGACTTTTCTTTTCCAGCTTTTGCTAGTATACAACAAAGATTATTGCTGTCATTGAAATAAATAAATAAAAGCCCATCATTTATCTTGTGCCATTGCATTGTTAGTGTGATACATTTACCTAATAGTACACATAGATTACATTTGTCATCTAAGTATCATATGAGAAATGGGAAACTATATTGGCAGCTACGGATGTGATATGTTTACTTCTTTTGTTTTTCAAATACCTATTACGAGATGATCATTTATTGTATGAAGAAAGGATGGTTTACATTCCAAGCATACGTTAGGTGAATTGATAATTATGTGAGGTCGTTTCTAATGCACAGCAATTTGCCCTATGTTTAACATAGCCAATCAGGTATGTTCTTTTATTTTTTAATGTGAACAAATCAAACAGGCATAGAGCAATCCATTACTAACTGATAGCGCAAATCAGCTCTTGATTTTTATTGTTGTAAAAGAAGAAAGAAAGAAATCTGATTGGATGTATTAAAGCAATGATAAAAAGTGTCCCTGTAGCCCTACAAAAAGGGAGCCTAGTGGCTGTATGAATAGCAAGTTAAATGCGTAGCACTTGTTGGCAGGTAGAGCTTAGGGAGAGGGTCCCTTAAGGGTTGCTCCCTCGCCTCTTGTAGAGAGCTTGCTGTGAGTCCCTATAAAAGGTTGTGGAGCTGGGGTTTATGGTCTCCTACCGTGGTGTACTTCCGGAAGAGAGGCCTGCAGGAGGTGTCTGTTCTTTCCCCCTTTGATGGAAGGGCTGCCTAATGCCGCATACACACAACCGGACTTTACGGCAGACTTTGTCCGGCGGACTTTTCGACAGACTTTACGACAGACTTTCCGAATGAACGGACTTGCCTACACACGATCAACCAAAGTCCGACGGATTCGTACGTGATGACGTATGACCGGACTAAAACAAGGAAGTTCATAGCCAGTAGCCAATAGCTGCCCTAGCGTCGGTTTTTGTCCGTTGGACTAGCATACAGACGAGCGGACTTTTCGACCGGACTCGAGTCCGTCGAAAGGATTTGAAACATGTTTCATTTCTAGGTCCGTCGAAGTTTTGGGGAAAAAAGTCTACTGGAGCCCACACATGATCTAATTGTCCGATGGAGTCCGGTCCACAGGACCAAGTATGCCGTAAGGTCCGGTCATGTGTACGCGGCATAAGGGTTTTCTCCTTCACAGTATGCAGTGGTGGGAAGAAGGTAATTTCTAATGCCGCGTACACACGGTCGTACTTTTCGTCTACAAAAGTCCAACGGACGCTGACGGACTAAAGCTGGCTGGTAATCCGATCGTGTGTGGGCTTCTCCGGACTTTCAACTGACTTTTTTAGCCTCAAATCCGACGTACTTTAGATTTGAAACATGCTTCAAAACTTTTACTTCGTACCTACGACGGACCCCGAAGTCCGCTCGTCTGTATGCTAGTCCGACGGACAAAAAAACGACGCATGCTCATAAGCAAAAACTAAACGGAAGCACTCGGTCTAGTAAAACTAGTGTTCGTATTGTAGGTAGCACATTCATCACGCTGCAAAATCTGTGATCGTTGAATGCAGCGCATTTTATTTCTTCATTACGAATGCTCTATAAAGAACGAAGGTGTTTTGCTGTTCATATTCAGAGTTCTCCCAAACTGATTTCTGGATTCTTTTTCTCTTTGATCTCATGAATGATATAGTATGCTTTTTAAAAACAATGTTTCCATACTAATATAATACTTTTTACCTTTTTTTTTTTTTTGGTTTTTTTTTGTGTGGAATCATATTTTCTTGTAATTTTTATCCAGATATTTATTTTATGATTGGTGTTGAACTTTTTTATATGTTTATCTCTAGATTTTTAATTTTCATTTTTTGGTGTTTGTAAAGTTACCACAAATAACCCATTTGTATTTTTTTTTTTTCTTTTTATTTGTTACTTTATTTTTTTATATTTTTTAGTTTTGTAAAGTTACCACAAATAACCCATTTGTATTTTTTTTTTTTCTTTTTATTTGTTACTTTATTTTTTTATATTTTTTAGTTTTGTAAAGTTACCACAAATAACCCATTTGTATTTTTTTTTTTTCTTTTTATTTTTTACTTTATTTTTTTATATTTTTTAGGTTTGTAAAGTTACCACAAATAACCCATTTGTATTTTTTTTTTTTCTTTTTATTTTTTACTTTATTTTTTTATATTTTTTAGGTTTGTAAAGTTACCACAAATAACCCATTTGTATTTTATTTTTTTATTTTTTTTTTTAATTTTTTTTTATTTTAATTTTTTAGGTTTGTAAAGTTACTACAAAGAACCCATTATAATGTTTTTTTTTTCTAGTGATTATTTTTTATTTTTAAGATAAAGTTAACCCAAAGCACCGTTTTTGGTTATGTATATTTTTGTTCTTTCCCAGACTTACCACTCGAACATTATTAACATTAGTAATGTATTTTTGGTGTGTTTTTGCAAACTCAATGAGATTGTTGTCCCTTGATAATTTAACATTGTGTGTAAAATCAATGATTTAAAAGAAAACACATAAAATCTTTTGCTAAACTCAAAAAAAGATCCATTTATTCATGGTCAAAATAAAAAAAAAGAGGAAGTCAACGCTGGAAAAAGTCTGTGTACCAGAAAATTGGGATCTTGAGGAGTCCATATAAGAGGGAGCACAATCTGGTCCAAGAATCCCAGAGATCAACAGCACCAGCAGATGATATAGATGTCCCCAGACTGTGGTACTACAACAGCCTGCGTCTTCTGTCAGACCAGACTGAACCCAGGTCATCACTTTCTTCTCTTCCCTGCAGCCTTCCCTCCACGCTGCCCTGCACCCTTCCCTGCAGCCTTCCCTGTAGCCTTCTTTGGAGGCTGTGGCTGTGGTGTTTCAGTTGTGGCAGGAGGAGGAGGAGGAGGAGGAGGAGGAGGAGGAGGAGGAGGGGGGGCTGCCTCATGTAGTTGGGTGTTTCGGGTTAGCGTGCCCTGCAGCCCCTTCTGTATAGTTTCCCCAAATAGGCGCTCGCAAATGAGACGCTGCTCCCAGTCCATTTGTAGAAGCCTGCTGGCTAAGTAGCAGCCATAGGCCTCTTCTGCTTCGGGGGGGCTCCTCAGAAAACGTGTGGCCTCTTGCATGAGGCGCAGGGATGCCTCCTGTGTGACGGCCCCCTTCCTGGCCCTTTTTTTGGGAAGGCGGAGGGGAGGCACTTGGGATTGGGTCATGCTCCTACTGGGCCCAGCCACCTCACTGGGACCAGCCACCTCACTTGGCCCAGCCACCTCACTGGGACCAGCCACCTCCTGCCTGACACTGGGCCCAGCCTCCTCCAGGATGATGGGGAATCCGGCCTCCTCCAGGCTGTCCATGGGCCCGGTCTCCTCCTGCCTGCCACTTTCCACACATTCCTCCTGGATGGACTCATCCTGTGTATAAAAAAAGGACATCGTTTTAGTATATTTTTTGGGGTTCATCAATGACACACAATTTATTTCTCATGACTAGCAAATTTAATGTGAATACATCTCTTTAAGAAAAGAGTCTAATCAGACACCCTAATTTTTTCGAGCAGGTGCCAAACATATTTAGCTACTCCTGTCAATTGATATGTCTACACAATTTTGAGTGCAAAAATCTGTGAGAAAATTATAACATCCAGTTAACCTCATTA